>ONZH01031327.1:0-600000 GCA_900303285.1 Rhinella marina
ACCAGAACCCATACCTTACATATAACCGAACCCATACCTACTTACGATATTACCAGAACCCCTACCTGTACAATATAACCAGAACCCATACCTGTACATATAACAGAACCCATACCTGTACATATAACAGAACCATACCTGAACCATACTCATATACATATAACCAGAACCCATACCTGTACATATACCAACCAAAACCCATACCTGTATACCCATACCTGTACATATAACCAGAACCCATACCTGTACATATAACCAGAACCCATACCTGTACATACCTGACATACAACCAGAACCCATACCTGTACATATGTACATAAACAGAACCCATACCTGTACATATAACCAGAACCCATACCTATCATATAACCAGAACCCATACCTACATATAACCAGAACCATACCTGTACATATAACCAGACCCATACCTGTACATATTAACCAGAACCCATACCTGTACAATAACCAGAACCCATACCTGTACATATAACCAGAACCCATACCTGTATACATATAACATACCAGAACCCATACCTGTACATATAACCAGAACCCCTATACTATAACCAGAACCCATACCTGTACATATAACCAGAACCCATACCTGTACATATTAACAGAACCCATACCTTACAATAACATATAACAGAACCCATACCTGTACATATACCAAACCCATACCTATACATATAACCAGAATACCTATACATATAACCCGAACCCATACCTATAACCAGAAATACCTGTAGAACCCATACCTGTACATTAAATATGTAAAGAACCCATACCTATACATATAACAGAACCCAGAACCTATTTATAACCAGAACCCATACCCATACAGAACCCATATACCAGAACCATAACCTATACCCAACCCATACCTGAACCCATACCTGTATACATATAACCAGAACCCATACCTGAATATAACCAGAGCCCATACCTATACATATAACAGACCCCATACTATACATATAACAAGAGATTCATTTTACCTTGTAATCTATGTGTCTAGCTCCTGTGTGAGCCTGCAGCACACTGAGAGTCATGGTGCCTGATCTTCCCTCACAAAACTACAATCCCCACAATCCCTAGCTTTCCTGCTGTGACTGTTGCTGTTTACTGATTGGCTGCTTGATATTCCTGTCCGGTCACGCCCCTTGATATACAGTCCGGTCACGCCCCCTCTTCTCAGTAGTCAGCAGCACACTAACATTCAGCGGGAGAATTGATAGCAACACACTGAGCATGCTCGACCTAACAAAGGCTCAGAACTACAGGTTGATGCCATGGTAACTTATGAGGAAACACAGTGGGTAGCAGAGGAAGAAAACTACTCATAACTACTGAACAGTAAATATGTGAAATTTACATTATATGAGGTAATGATGATGATGATGAATTAGTCTAAAACATAAGTTATATTTATGGTAACTGGAATACCTCTTTAAGTTCCCAGTCCGACCCTGGGTGCAGGGGATCACTCTGAGCATGCTCCCGCCAGTGCATGGGCTTTCCACAAAGCTTCAGTCAGACGTCACATAGCACACAGACCCATCAAAGTAAATGCTACAATTCACACTTTAGTATTTCCGCCAGGGTCTGCTTGTCCGTGTAGAGAAGCACGCACTGTGCGCCATTCTTGTCTGTTTTCCATTTGAGACTCGTTGGGGGGTCATTTACAAAGACCATTTCCCCCTTGCGCTGCTCCTAATTTATGAGGAGGACTCGGGCGGCCCCCGGGGCATCGGCCCACCGGCTAATTTCCCTGTAAGGTCTATGGTCAATCTGAACACGGCCCAAGATATACGGCTCAGAAATCTCTATGAGGGATAGTGCAGCATCAGACAGCTCTGTATATAGCGTCATATATTGAAGCGAGGGGTCGTTCTTTACACAACCTGCCGCACCGGTTATAGATCCAGGTTTATAGCAATGGTTTCCTTCTAGTAAGATTTACATGTCTGCAGCGTTGCCTGTTTATAGGAAATCATCTGTAACCTGACTTCACAAAGGCTCTGATTTCTCCGCGGACCCGGCTGAAGCATTAGGACCCTTTGCAGCTTTCCTATCTCCGGACTGCACAGAGCTCTGAGCCACAACGTCTTTAAGCAGATTATAGTGCTTTCACAGATCTCTTCAAATGTCAGTAATTCACTCTACCTATTTCTCCCCATTGGGCTGCAAACTGGCAGCCGGAGCCTTTATTAATATGATAGAGGCAGAAATGATACGGCTCCCATCAGGGGCTGCATAGTTTACCAGTCAATCACTGGGAGGTGTAAGAACACTGCGATTAGGGCAGCGCTCACTGAGTGCATGTCTTCTCTCCTGTAACGTTACTCACCAATACCTCTGATACCAGTATACAGTGTCCTCACATCCTCTGCATCTGACGGGGAGTATCTCCAGTGAATGGTGTCATACAAATCTTCACCCTGCAGATGCCGTGTGTGTGGACAATGTCCTGGGATTTGATATGTCTATGCCAAGATGATGAAATACAGGCGTGCTCACTGCTGACACCTAGTGGACAAACAGACTACATCTCTATTTGCTGCTTTCATTCATTGTCAGTATTGGGCAGGTGACTAGTAATGAAGGACTGGTCCATTATACGGCCTCAGGTAGGACACGAAGGGTGATGATACCTGCAGATAAATCACCCAGCCTACTGTTATATTACTAATGCATCCGTCTGAGGCTGTCCAGCAGCTGTCAGAGCATAGCCAGACTTGTATCTTCACAGCAGCTAGGACGCCAGGTTGCAGGGCAGTACATTAGGTCAGTGGTATAACATACATCCCTATCGGCTACGTGACAGTCTGACCACAGAGCTCGGCCTTTCCACCATTACAAGGTCTTCTTGACCAATTAGGAGGCCGTGGAGCCATCGGGGGGCGGTTAGGATGATGAATCCGGGTGGACGGTGCTCTCTTTGCACTTGGTTTGTGCTCCTCCCTATTGGGTCCGTGATATTGTAGTCACATTTTCTGATCCGCTCCCATCTGACTACTCCCTTGGATTAACCCTTCCCTATCTGTATCGGTTTTGTCATTCGACTATCTGACTTCCCATTTGGCCTGCCAATCTGTCACTTTTTTTCCCTGATTTGATCCTGCTCAATCTCTGTATTTAAGTTCGTAGAGTAGAGTGCCCCCTTTGTGCCCACACACAGTAGAGTGCCCCCTTTGTGCCCACACACAGTAGAGTGCCCCCTTTGTGCCCACACACAGTAGAGTGCCCCCTTTGTGCCCACACACAGTAGAGTGCCCCCTTTGTGCCCACACACAGTAGAGTGCCCCCTTTGTGCCCACACACAGTAGAGTGCCCCCTTTGTGCCCACACACAGTAGAGTGCCCCCTTTGTGCCCACACACAGTAGAGTGTCCCCCTTTGTGCCCACACACAGTAGAGTTCCCCCTTTGTGCCCACACACAGTAGAGTGCCCCTTTGTGCCCACACACAGTAGAGTGCCCCTTTGTGCCCACACACAGTAGAGTGCCCCCTTTGTGCCCACACGACAGTAGAGTGCCCCTTTGTGCCCACACACAGTAGAGTGCCCCTTTGTGCCCACACACAGTAGAGTTCCCCTTTGTTGCCGCACACACAGTAGAGTGCCCCTTTGTGCCCACACACAGTAGAGTGCCCCCTTTGTGCCCACACACAGTAGAGTGCCCCCTTTGTGCCCACACACAGTAGAGTGCCCCTTTGTGCCCACACACAGTAGAGTGCCCCCTTTGTGCCCACACACAGTAGAGTGCCCCCTTTGTGCCCACCACACAGTAGAGGTGCCCCCTTTGTGCCCACACACAGTAGAGTGCCCCCTTTGTGCCCACACACAGTAAAGTGCCCCTTTGTGCCCACACACAGTAGAGTGTCCCCTTTGTGCCCACACACAGTAGAGTGTCCCCTTTGTGCCCACACACAGTAGAGTGCTCCCTTTGTGCCCACACACAGTAGAGTGTCCCCTTTGTGCCCACACACAGTAGAGTTCTCCCTTTGTGCCCACACACACAGTAGAATGTCCCCTTTGTGCCCACACACAGTAGAGTAGCATTGGCCGGCACGTGGATGACCAGGAAGCTGATGGCTCCACCATTGTATTCAACCGTGTCTGCGTCCTCAGGAAATCGGGACTAGGGACAGGGGCGGACTGGGAACTTAAAGTGGCCCCTGGAAAAAATACTAACAGTGGCGCAATTTTGCAGTTGGGTCCAAATTGATGGAAGGCAGAGCCAGCAATACCATATTGTGGCACATTATACCACCCCAACAGAGCCAAATACCACAGTGCACCACAAAATACTGCCAGCAGCACAAAACACATGCCCAAAAATTTCTACTGGCCGGCTGTGAGGAGGACTCAGGGGGCCCTGTGGGCATCGGCCCACCGGGAAAATTCCCTGTAAGGTCTATGGCCAATCCGCCCCTGACTAGGGATGAGCGAAATTGTGTTTTCAAGTTCGACGTACAAAGTTCGGGTTATCTTAGAAGCTACCACGGACCATAACTTATAGTGGTAGTGGAATCCATTAGGTAACCAGAACCTTGTGCGCCGAACTTAAAAACACAAGTTCGCTCAACACTAATCGGGACATAACCCAGCCGTCCGAGGACCATGTTACAGCCTCTGAAATCTGTGACTGTCCCGCTGGATCCGGGACAGTTGGGATGTATGTGACTACTCTGCTGATGTAACCTGGGGACTCGCAGCATTGAAGCACATGTCCAGGTATAGGGGTTAAAGGCTGAGATCCTCGGGTCCCTTAGGTCTTGCCATCCAGAGGGGGGCCGCACAAAGTCCGTTATTGAGCTACACCATTATACGTGGTCTCCAACCTTCGGTGCTCCCGTGGTTGTGATCCACATCTCCAGGCGTGCTTTGGGAGTTTTGTAGTTTTGCAGAGAGACACAAAAGTCAAGGGGATGGAAAATCCTATTACACTACAAAAGACACAAGTGTCTGGCGCTTAGAAAGCATCCTTTGTGAAGCTCCATTCACTTCATTCAGAGCATCGTCTCCATAAAACCGGGGTTGTCACGGGTGACTTCAGATAAAACGACACCGCCGCTAAATTCAGAAGTCACGCTTTAATCATCACTTTCCAAAACAGAGATAAGTGGCCACCGGGTCAGGATGACTATTATTACCGCAAATAACATCCCCTTTGTTTTCTGTGTTTTTTAAAGATTAAATGACTTTCATTTCTGTTTTCATTGAAATTGTAGAACATTACTTGATTATTAAATGTGTCTGCCAGTGATATTCATAATGAGTCGCCGGATCAATCATGAAAGCCGCAGACAGACACACAATGTGTCCCACCATTCACAGCAATGCGCTGAATACATGATGTGTCCGCCTCATCTTCTCCTTACATTTACTAAAGATTTGTTCTGTATATCTCCAGGAGCAGCTCCACTTATATGAATACATTCGGGTTGTATGTGGCGCCTGCTTCATGTTTGAGGAATCAGGGTTCTGTTGGGATAAGGATTACTGAGAGGTACATCAATAGGCGCAATAATGATAGTAGGTAAGTGGCTCGGGGCCCAGAAACCAGGTGTGGTCTGTGTATGAGGATTGTCACCCCTGCAGCTAGATATCATGGTAAGGATTGAGACCACCACATGGAGAGTCCAGAAAGAACTAGTGCAAGAACCGGAGCTGTTCCTCATCTATCAGATTCCAGGTTTTTATTTAAAGACGCCCTCTCACTGCTCCTAACATTCCTGTTTTACTGGCTTCATACATTCCCCATCTACTAACAATTCTGGAGCATCTATTCTTATGTCTCTATGTTGTGCCATTCCTTTATTATTTCTACTAGAAGTTATGAATGAATTACTAGCAGTCTGCAGTAAGGCTCCAGAGGGGAGGTAACCAGTTGGGGGGGTGTCCCTGCACAGACTGACACCAGCAGCCCTGATTGGATAGAGTCAGACTGTGCAGGGACACACCCCCAACTGGTTACCTCCCCTCTGTACCCTTACTGCAGACTGCTAGCAATTCATTCATAACTTCTAGTAGGAATAATAAAGCAATGCCACAACATAGAGACATAAGAATAGAGGCTCCAGAATTGTTATGACATGGGGAATACATGAAGCTACTAAATCAGGCGTGTCAGGAGCGGGGAGAGTCCTCTTTAAGAGCAGTTCTGAGTTTTCGGCTGAATTCATTTTGGTATATGTCGCCCATTGTGACTGAAGCTCGGTGCTGCATGTTATCCTAAGAGCTCGTGCAGCAGTGTGCTGTATGTTTGTAGAGCGGACAGTATACTGACCTGTACAGTTCAGTGGAGCCATAGACACGTCAGGTTTTTTTTCATGGATATGAATCTGCGCAGCTCACTACAGCTTCTATTGTTGTCTATGTTATGGATGTGAATAGCCCTTTCTATTGATGAGAGTGAGAACACACATGGAAGCTTTCCACATCTCTTTTGTCGGACCAGAAATCATTTACCTCCTTGTGCAGGAGGCCTGATATCCACTGTGCCCCCTGCAGGTTCACGCGGGTGCTGCATGTTTTACTATCAAGGTACTGTATGTGGAAATAATACAGATTAGGGCCCCTGGAGGCTGAGCCTATGACCTGTATATTATACTAGGAAGGTACTGTATGCTATACACACTGTGACCTCAGAGTACTGCATATACTACACATAGTAAACCAATCAAGGATAGGTACAGTACTGTATGATACACTGCGCACTGTACTCCTGTAGGTTGAGCTGCATGTTATATAGTAAGTACTGTCTGCTATACCCGTACCATACCTCCGAGAGCTTGAGGCCCAGCGCTGTATGTTATTCATATTGTGACTCCTGCAGTTCAGCCTTTGAGCTACATACAATACTATCCAGGTGCCGTATGTTATATGGATTGTGACTCCTGCAGATTGAGGCCATACTGATAGAACTCCATAACTCCTGTATGTCCTGCATGAATGCAGAATTTCCACTACACCCATGCATTTTGATAGTTGGACGGAAACACGACCACCTGGCAGAAACACTTACGTAAAGGGCTCCGTGCCCGTATTGCGGTCCTCAATATACGGGTACTGGCCGTGTGCACTCTGTGCTGCGGATGTGGACCCATTGACTTGAACGGGTCCGCGATCCTGAAGATATGGCCAAAGACAGGACAGAGCGGAGGTCCACGGAAACACTACAAAGCGCTTCGGTGGGCTTCCGTGTCCATGCCTCTGCAATGCAAAAGATAGGACATGTCCAATCTGTAGCCATAACTTGCAGATTGCAGATCCATTCAAGTCAGTGGATCTCCTTCTGCAGCACGAGAAGTTCCTATGCATTGCAGACTGTTTATACATGGTCTGCAGCATGAGCTCAGATGCCCTTACGTTCCCATAAGGCCTCATGCACATGGTTGTTGCCGTATTTGTGGTCCACAAATTGCGCATCCGCAAAACATGGATACCAGCCGCGTGTTTGTGGATTTTATGGAACGGAAACTCCTTCCCTCTATAGAACTGGCCTATCCTTGTCCATAAAACGGACAAGAATAGGACATATTGTATCTTTTTGCGGGATCGTGGACCCTATATATACAGTGCCTTGCGGAAGTATTCGGCCCCTGGAACTTTTCAACCTTTTGCCACATTTCAGGCTTCAAACAAAAAGATATAACATTTTACATTTTTGGGTCACAATTGTGAAGTGGAAGGAAATTTATTGGATCATTTAAACTTTTTTGTAATAATAAAACTGAAAAGTGCAAAATTATTCGTCCCATTTCCTTTCAGTCCAGAAGTTGATCTCTGATCTCTGAATGATCCAATATCGTCCTAAATGACTGATGAAGATACATAGAATCCACCTGTGTGTAATCAAGTCTCCGTATAAATGCACCTGCTCTGTGATAGTCTCAGGGTTCTGCATCATGAAGACCAAGGAACACACCAGGCAGGTCCCTGATACTGTTGTGAAGAAGTTTAAAGCCGGATTTGGAGACCAAAAGATTTCCCAAGCTTTAAACATCCCAAGGAGCCCTGTGCAAGCGTCATATTGTAATGGAAGGAGTATCAGACCACTGCAAATCTACCAAGACCCGGCCGTCCCTCTAAACAAGGAGAAGACTGATCAGAGATGGAGCCAAGAGGCCCATGATCACTCTGGATGAACTGCAGAGATCTACAGCTGAGGTGGGAGAGTCTGTCCACAGGACAACAATCAGTCCAACACTTCACAAATCTGCCCTTTATGGAAGAGCGGCAAGAAGAAAGACATTTCTCAGAGATATCCAGAAAAAGTCACCTGGGAGACACCAAACATGTGGAAGAAGGGGCTCTGCTCAGATGGAACCAAAATCAGACTTTTTGGAAACAATGCAAAAGATATGTTTGGTGTAAAAGCGACACAGCTCATCCCCCTGAACACACCATCCCCACTGTCAGACATGGTGGGGGCAGCATCATGGTTTGGGCTTTTCATCAGCAGGGACAGGGAAGATGATGGATGGAGCCAAATACAGGACCATTCTGGATGAAAAGACCTGAGACTAGGACGGAGATTTATCTTCCAACAAGACAATGATCCCAAACATAAAGCAAAATCTACAATGGAATGGTTCAAAAATAAAGGTCTCCAGGTCTTAGAACGGCCGAGTCACAGTCCAGACCTGAATCCAATGGAGAAGATGTGGAAAGAGCTGAAAACTGCTGTTCACAAACGTCTCCATCCAACCTCAAAGAGGAAGAATGGGCAAGAACTTCAGTCTCTAGATGTGAAAACTGATAGAGACATCCCCCAAGAGACCGCAGCTGGAATCGCAGCAAAGTATTAATGCAAGGGGGGAATAATTCTGCACGAACAACTTTTCAGTTTTATTATTACAAAAGAAGGTTAAATGATCCAATAAATTTTGTTCCACTTCACAATTGAAACAATTGTTTCTTCACCAAAAATGTAAAATGTTCTATCTTTTTGTTTGAAGCCTGAAATGTGGCAAAAGGTTGAAAAGTTCCAGGGGGTGAATACTTTCGCAAGGCTCTGTATATGTGAACAGCAGGTGGTAAATGGGTCCATATCTGACCCAAAAATGCGGATCGGATGCAGACCCAAAACACAGTTATGTGTATGAGCCCATAGAGAGAAGACACAGACTCCATGTGTACATTGCTGTGGCCAGATTTGAACCCAGGGGTAACTTTTCATACGAATATTGCTCCTTTATTATAAATGTTATATACATCATCATCTCAGCCGACCCTCTACACTAATAGACCATGTCTGGCTGTATCATGTCTATACATTCATATAACATAACGGTAATATTATACATCGTATTCATGTAGCGTCGCCTGCAGCAATGAATTGAGCTGAATGATCCACATTACGACGAGCCCCCTTCTACTACGGAGTCAGATCCGGCCTGCGTTCTCTCAGGGTTAGAAGGGCTCGTTGAGTCATTGTTTTGTAAGTAAATTGTCGATGTAGATGAAATCCCTGGACAGAGAACTGAAGTTTCAGGAGGGGGGGAGGAGAAGAATGCAGGACAATGGGAAGGAATATTCATTACAGGCTCTCCGAGGAATGTGTGAAGCTACTGAGGACCCTGCGAGCGATTACCGAGCTGTCAGGAGGTGGAAATTGCACAATGAGGGAGCGCGAAAGGATCACAGTTTGGGATTTGTCTGCAGACGGAGACAGTTTGCAGTTCTGTCCCATATAATGCAATGCACCATAAAATCCTTCGTCTCAGGCCTCATTCACATTTCCTTGACCGCTTGACGTCTGTGAAAAATACATCGCATGAAGGATGCGTGTTTGGTCTGTGTGTCCATTTTTTGCCGTCCATATTTTATAGCTGAAAATGATTTCCCGAGCATCTGCTACCGATCGTCCGTGAAAAACAGACCAAACATGGACGCCATCCGTGTTCTCAGTGGTTTTTCACTGGCCTATAGACTTCAATGGGCGTGTTTGGTTCTCATCACAGACCACGGTGGTGCACGTTCCACGATCCTGAACAGGCTGGTTCGTGTCTGGAACCAGTTCTGGCTTCAGCTTAAAAATGAAGGTCTTCCACGTCTTGGGGGTCATTATCTTTGAGGGGTTGTGTTGTGTTGAAGGTTACTGTGGCAGCAATCTGCCTCCCAGCCAAAGTGGTTCAAACCCGGAGAATGGATATAAATGGGAGCTTTGAGCTTCGAGCTTTTTATTAGCCAGGTGTATTTGTTGCTTGTTTTACATCAGGATTTTTATTACATTTACCTTTTTATATTCTCAGCCCCTATTATAATGACTATTGTACAAGTAATGCTGCCGAATAAGTCGTCTGTGCGGCTCGGCGGGAGGTGAACTGACTCAGTGGCCACACGTGATCTGAAGGAAGCGCTCCTGCAGGCTTGATAATGTATTTCATATGCATATGATTTCCACAGAACATTTGGCAGTGATTCGTATACACAGACGTGAAGATTATTGTGTGACATAAAACACTGGTCGTGCTTCAGAGCGAACGTGACGGCGTTTTGCTGTGAATTTGTACAATCGCATGTGGGACTGAGATGATTAAACTATGAGCAAATTGCTTGAAGAGATTTTCCAGGAGGCCCCGAAGATTACGGGCGCAGCGCCGCTGCTAATGATAATCACATGTTTATTTAAAAAAATCTGTCATAGAAATATTTTATTTTTCCTCCCACAATTCCTTGCACTGCAGATTTCTTCTGTTTGGAGTCCTAAAGAGGACCCGTCCCCTCTCCTGACATGGCTGTTGTAGTAACAATTCTGGAGCATCTATTCCTATCACTCTGTGCCGTGCCGTTCTTCTCTTATTCCTGCTAGAAGTTTACAAATACATTTCCAGCAGTCTGCAGTAAAGGTACTGCTGGGTGGTACCTCTAGCTGGTGTATCTGACTATGTTCAGTTAGTGCTGCTAGTGTCAGACTGTGCAGGGACACACCCCCAACTGGTAACACCCATCTGTACCTTTACTGCAAGCTGCTGGTAATTTATTCAGAAACTTCTAGTAGAAAAAGCAGAGGAACAGCACAACACAGAGGGATAAGAATAGATGCTCCAGAATTACAAGGGGAATGCAAGTAGTTACTACAACAGACAAGTCAGGAGAGGGGACAGATCATCTTCATCCTGAGCTGCTAATTCTAAATCATAGATCATAAATCAGCTCAGGATGGACACTTTTAAAAGAGGAGCTGTCCCCTCTCCTGACATGTCTGTTCCCCATGCTATATACTTTCTATAGAAAGCAAACTTTTCAAATGCTACATTCACCTTTTATCATTGTGTCATTATAAGGTCAACATGTATAATCCATGTGCATATTCCTGTGGTTTTCAATTCTGATTCCTTAAATGCTGGATCACCTTTTGTATCTTGATAAAATTGTGTCTTCCTGCAGCCACCACTAGAGGGAGCTCAGGAGCTTTCTGTATACCGGTTTTGCATTTAGTTGACACAGTATAGAGTCAGCTCTTGAGCTCCACCTGGTGGTGTCATTTAATGGTTTCTGTGCAAGGGATTTTCTACTGTGTTTTACAGAAACGACTATAAAGACAGTCAAATAGAAGTAAATAAATCGGCACAAAATTTTGGGATCTAGCTTCACCTGTTCTGATATAAATATATGATTACGCTGAGGCTTTGTATTTAGTGGATAATGCATTAAAAAGGCTATTCTATCTGACACATTTATTTCACAGGCCGTTCAGCTCTTGTCCTAGCCTTGGCCACCCATGGCCTCCACATCCAGGCTGGACAGGGTCAGGAGGCCCCATGCTATATGGATCCTAGAGGTGAACCCTGTGGATATTCCATAAATGTCTGAGATGGGAATAACCCTTTTAAAATAATTTCTTTTTGCATTAATTACAGTATATCCAGAATCGTAACTTTAAGCAGTGGTTGATCTCACTATGGATGGGTGCAGCACAGGTAAGGGCTGGGGTATTTGGAGTTATGGTTGTTATCTCCTCAAGCTACTGCCGTTACCCCAATGACCACAAGTCACCTCGGCTCATCTGGTTGTGCAGTTCGAACCCTTACCATCATTGTGGGCCATGAGTAGAAGCCTCTCCTTCCATCCCTGCCCACTATGATGAGGGCCCTCCGAGCAGGACATAATCATAAGACTATAATGTTGTCCGAGCCGACCGGTAGACACTCCGCCGCCGTCGCGCCTCGTTATTTGTGAGATGTGTTTCTCATTGGGTCCAGCACGTGTCACGTAATCCCTGTCTAAACATGTCACATATTCCTGCATGTGATTATCAGAGATTATCGTGATCCAGGCTCAAGAAGATTTGGCAACTCAACAACAAATTCCAGTTGTAAGTGATAATTTAGTTTTTGATCGCCGTCCAGCGAGTCTTGGAGCCGGGAAGGGAAAACGCGTTACCCTCCAGCAGATACTCCCTGTAATTGTGGAGACCATTCATGTATTTTGGGTATTCAAAAAAAAATAATAAAAAATCGAGAACGCTCATTGCTCACATCTTTCCTTATTCTTCTTAGGTTTCATTTGTTTTTCCCTTGGATTACTTGGAAGTAACATTATCATAGATTAGAAAACTGAACCCGGCTGGACCCGGCAGACCAGGGCTTATGTTATAGGTGAAGACACAATGGACCACGTTTAATAATAATTGTGAGACTCCTGTAAACTACCCAAACCTGTAAAAACAGGAATATAAAATCATCAGATCGGGGGCGTCCAACCCCAGCCACCCCCATCTATCAGCAGATTGTTAGGGCTGCAGCACTCAGCCTCCTCGTAGCACCATTGTTTTACTCTAGTGAAACTCCTTTAATTCCTAATTTTGTATCTTCCCACTATAGACATTTTAATCACAGTTTAAAGAGGACCTCTCCCCGCTCCTGACATGTCTTTGTTAATAGCTTCATGCATTCCCCATGTAATAACAATTCTGGAGCCTCTATTCTTATGTCTCTATGTTGTACCATTCCTTTATTATTTCTACTAGAAGTTATGAATGAATTGCCAGCAGTCTGCAGTAAGGGTACAGAGGGGAGGTAACCAGTTGGGGGGGTGTCCCTGCACAGACTCACTCTATCCAATCAGAGCTGCCATTTTCAGACTGTGCAGGTACACGCCCCCAACTTGTCACCGCCCCTCTGTACCCTTACTGCAGACTGCTAGCAATTCATTCATAACTTCTAGTAGAAATAATAAAGGAATGACACAACATAGAGACATAAGAATAGATGTTCCAGAATTGTTATTACATGGGGAATGCATGAAGCTATAAAAACAGACGTGTCAGAGCGGGGAGAGTCCTCTTTAAAGAAACATTGATAGAATTGTTTTTAAAGGGGTTGGCTCATTGCAGACATTGGTGTCATATCGCCAGGATATGTCATCAAAGTCAGATAGGTGCGGGTCCCACCTCTGGAACCTGCATCTGTCTCCAGAATGGGAACCTGGAAGTGAAGGTGAGCACACCGCTCATTCACAGGTGCTCTCCGTTCACTGCTATGGGAGTTCCGACAACAGCCAAGTGAATGCGCTCAGCTGTTTTTGAAAGTGCCATAGCGGTGAATGGAGAGCTCAGGGAGCAAGCACAACATCCCTCCATTCATCTCTATGGGACTGGCAGAAATAGATGAGCCGGAACTCCTATAGCGAAGAACAGAGGGTGGCTGCGCCTGCGCAGTGCACTCTTCTTCACTTCAGGGGGCCGGGTCTGGAGTTAGGTTTGGGACTTGCGCCTGTCTGACGCATACCCTAGCAATATGTCTGAGGTGGGAATACCCCTTTAAGGTGAAAAACCATTTCTTCAAAAACTGTTCTGTAATTTTGGAAAAAGTCGCCTGGACACCCCATTCCTATGAATCATTAATATTCTGACAATATTCATCCGTTCGGCCCTGAGCTGAAGAAAGTTTAATTGGGAAAGTGAAGCAGAATCTGGGGAGGCAGGTGACGGGCTGTTACATTACAGGTTAATCCCTTATTCTGTTTTCACATATTAGAATCTTTTTTTTTTTTTCTTTTTTTTTGGCCTGGAGATAGGAAAATGTACAATTTTCCCCACCGCTCTGCATTTCCATGGTGCCAACTTAAAATAAGCGCTGTAGAAATGTAATTTGTTGCCTCTCAAACCTGATGTAAGCCCGCAGCTTTGATAATTGCTTTAGGGATAAGATGCACCGACTTTAATTTAATTTTCAGAACTCAGGTGGTTGTCCGGCTATAAAAAAAAGAAGGAGCCCCAACCCCTGCAGGTCCAGCTACGGAGGGGCCGAGAGGCTTCAATCTTCATAGGGTAACTCTCTTGCCCCCGTGTGATTGTAACCGCTGACTCCGCAGATGCTGCTTAACCTCATATGGCTCCCAGGAGATGGGGGCGGACGGGAGCGGTGGCTTTTACCTTAAATAATGCTTTGCAGGGAGGAACTGTCGGCTCTTGGGATTCCTGATCTGTCATGTACACGTTCACCTCAAAGATCCGGCTCATGCATTATACTGGGAGGAATACAACACGCGTGTCACAGGCATGTATCATGAGCAACGTAGGATGAAAAGTTACACATATAGCAAAGTGTAAGACACTGTAACATCTGTAAAAGCTGCTACTTACAGTGAAATCCCAATAATCGGAGCCCAGCAATTAGACTATTATAATATTAAATTCTATTTACACAAGTACATATGCACTTAAAGGGGGTTTCCTGGATTACTGTAGTGTTACTATCAGATATGCTCATGTGGTAACTTACCTCAGGTATGTCTTCCCCATGCCTTTCCTCCAATTTAGATTCTCCTGACCTGTTATCACCATGTAAACAAGTCCTGTATGTAGCACTTCTTGTTCCTGTATTCAACCAAACCCATGATGGACTTCTCCATTCTCTGCCACAACTCCAGCACCGCCCCTAACAACACCCAGCTAGTTTATAACCCCTCCCACCCAGCTAGTTACATAGACACTCCCCCATCACTGTCCCTAACAACGCCCAGCTAGTTTATAACCCCTCCCACAGCTAGTTACATAGACACTCCCCTATCACCGCCCCTAACAACACCCAGCTAGTTTATAACCCCTCCCACCCAGCTGGTTACATAGACACTCCCTCATCACTGTCCCTAACAACACCCAGCTAGTTTATAGCCCTTCCCACAGCTAGTTACATAGACACTCCCCTATCACCGCCCCTAACAATGCCCAGCTAGTTTATAACCCCTCCCACCCAGCTGGTTACATAGACACTCCCCTATCACTGCCCCTAACAACACCCAGCTAGTTTATAACCCCTCCCACCCAGCTAGTTACATAGACACTCCCCCATCACTGTCCCTAACAACACCCAGCTAGTTTATAGCCCTTCCCACAGCTATTTACATAGACACTCCCCCATCACTGTCCCTAACAACACCCAGCTAGTTTATAGCCCTTCCCACAGCTAGTTACATAGACACTCCCCTATCACCGCCCCTAACAACACCCAGCTAGTTTATAACCCCTCCTACCCAGTTGGTTACATAGACACTCCCCTATCACTGCCCCTAACAACACCCAGCTAGTTTATAACCCCTCCCACCCAGCTAGTTACATAGACACTCCCCCATCACTGTCCCTAACAACACCCAGCTAGTTTATAGCCCTTTTTTATTGGGGGTGTTTGTTCTTTTACTATACCGGCATTATCATTTTTCTGATCTAGGTCATTAGCGGTCAGTCTCTTCTGTATTGTCCTCCCTCCAATTCTGCCATAACATTTGAGATCCTGGTGCCACCTCCAAGGAGTCTCATCTGTACTCATCTTGGTTTGAAATTGCAAGCCCAAGTGTCTAAATCCATAACCCCCCCACTCAAATAGATTGGATTAGAAGAGTTCTCCAGGATTGTCGTATTGATGGCCTATCCTTGGGATCAGGGGCGGACTGGGAACTTAAAGTGGCCCTGGAAAAAATACTAAAAGTGGCCTCATTTTGTAGTCGGGTCCAAATTGATGGAAGGCAGGGCCAGCAATACCATGTTGTGGCACATTATACCGCCCCAACAGAGCCAAATACCATGGTCCAGCACAAAATACTGCCCCCAAAAACTTCCACTGGACGGCCATGAGGAGGACTGAAGCGGCCCCCTGGGCATCAGCCCACTGGAAAATTTCCCTGTAAGGTCTATGGCCAATCCACCCCTGCTTGGGATAGGTCTTCAGTATGAGATTGGCGGGGTTCTGACTCCCGACATCCTTCTGTCTGAGGAAGCCATGACACCTCACAGTTCACCAAGCGCATCTCCGTCACTTGTATAGTGGCTGTGCTTGGTATTGCATCTCATGAACTTCATCTAGGCCTTGTGACCGATGAACATCACATCACGTGGCCTAGGAAGACCTAAGGCCTAATCACTCACAGAGCACCGAGGCCTCTTCATACAGATGATCGGCAGTTGGACTCCCACTGATCTGATATTGATGATCTGTCCTGAGGATAGACCCTCAAAATGCAAGAGAACCCCTTTGAAAGACCCCTAAGGCCATGATCATTCACTGCACTGAACATTGTGGTGTGGCCACCTCAACTCTTGGAGGACCTCCAAGTTCCAGAAGTGGAAGCCCACCAGTCAGACATTGACCACACGTACTGTCGATATGCCATAAATCGATTTTATTGTGGCCCTTGGGAGTGATACAATCTGACAATGTGGCCTCCCTGAACCAAAAAAGTTGTGTATTACTGCCCTGGACATAGGGAGGACACCCTTGGGGGGTTGATATACAGCGGAGAACCCAGGAACTAATATCCATGAAAGAGGTTTCCCGCAGAAAACGAAAACTCTGAAAAGAAGCATTGTGTAGTGTGAACGAGGCCTAAGGGTTTATTATTGTCAGGTCGCGTCCCTCATAGGTGTAGTCGCTGATCTGTCGCGATTAAACTTTTTCCTAATTTTCTCAGTCGAACCTCCAGCAATGTCGGATGCGTCGGAGCGTTTCCCGCCATCCGCGCTGACAGGGAACCTCTGCATTACACTGTTTTTATTGATTAATGACTTGATGTATAGAGACATCCGGGGTGTACAGCGAGACGCTTGCCTTCTCCTTGTCACTTTACACAAAAGCAGGACACGGCAGAAAGGTAACAATTGCAAATTGCCGTCTTTTTGAGAAGAAGCTGCCGACGTTCGGCTTTATCTGCACGGAGTCCGTAATCAATTGTATGACTATAAGCTGTATGATAATTACCTCTCCTGTTCTTGTCAGTCGCTTGTTACAGAGGAAAGCAGCCGAGGAAAAGGCAGCGGTGACAAATTACCAGGATATCGGAAATTGCATCTGTCAGGAAGGGTCATGGGGGGACGTGAATGATTGCGTTATTTTTCCAAGAGTACCTCCGGGCTTACAAATATCAGAAGCATGATAAACTGGACCGTGCGTCTGCAATATTCAGCCTGGCTGGGCCCGGCCATAGATCTGCGGATAATTTGGCAGTAACGACGTTCTGATAACGACACCCTATTAGAACCCAAGACTGGCAAAGTCGTAGTGCGATTAGCAATCCGGTCGCCATTGGAACCAATTGGCAGATTGATTTGAAACGTTTGATTCATTTTCGCACATTTACGGCGAGTAATTTGTGAATCGAATAGGTTAATTCTCCCTCTTGGCGCCCACGGCCGGCATTATTCAGTTACCTACGGTTTTCCAGGCTCATCTGTTCTGACTGACGGCGTAATTCTCAATTACTGAGCAAGCGTCGTCGGATCTGACCGCGCATATCCTGTGTCTTGCTTAACAAAGCCACAAAGGATACAAATTATTAATATTGATACAAGTGGTGTTAATGTAGCACGCTCATTGTCTCAGGATCTGATGGAGGCTGGAAACGAACATCGTCTATTGTTTTACGTCTCTCCAGGTGATCGCTGTTAGATAATTGATCCGGCAGAAAGCTTGGTACCGATGGAGTCTCTACTATAAGCAGGGGCGGACTGGGAACTTAAACGGAACCTGTCATCTCCGAAACACCCCCTGAACTAGAGTAAGCGTTGTATAGTGTAAGTGATGCTGAATCCTAATGTGTATTATCATCATACTCGCTTCCATTCTGACGCTGTGCTCCCACAAACCTGCAGTGAAATACATTGACAGGACTCTTCTTTGAGTCCTCTCCATTATGTGAGTGAGCACCGGAGTCCACTGAGTGCATTTTACTGCTGGTTTGTGGGAGCACAGCGTCAGAATATAAGTGAGTATGAAGATAAAACTTACATACTCGGATTCAGCATCACTTACACTATACAACACTTACTCTAGTTCAGGGGGTCTTTCGGAGGTGACAGGTTCCCTTTAAAGTAGCCCTGGAGAAAAACTTAAAAGTGGCCCCATATTGTAGGTGGGTCCAAATTGACAGAAGGCGGGCCAACACAAGTAGGCAGGGTCAACATATGTAGCTATATTGCTATATGCACTATAGCAATACCATAGTGCAGAACACTATACCGCCCCAGCAGAACCAGATACCACAGTGCAGAACACTATACCGCCCCAGCAGAACCAGATACCACAGTGCAGCACAATATACTGCCCCAGCAGAACCAGATACCACAGTGCAGAACACTATACCGCCCCAGCAGAACCAGATACCACAGTGCAGAACACTATACTGCCCCAGCAGAACCAGATACCACAGTGCAGAACACTATACCGCCCCAGCAGAACCAGATACCACAGTACAGTACAATATACCGCCCCAGCAGAACCAGATACCGCAGTGCATAACAATATACTGCCCCAGCAGAACCAGATACCACAGTGCAGCACAATATACTGCCCCAGCAGAACCAGATACCACAGTGCAGCACAATATACTGCCCCAGCAGAACCAGATACAACAGTGCAGAACACTATACCGCCCCAGCAGAACCAAATACCACAGTACAGCACAATATACTGCCCCAGCAGAACCAAATACCACAGTGCAGCACAATATACTGCCCCAGCAGAACCAGATACAACAGTGCAGAACACTATACCGCCCCAGCAGAACCAAATACCACAGTGCAGCACAATATACTGCCCCAGCAGAACCAGATACCACAGTGCAGCACAATATACTGCCCCAACAGAACCAGATACCGCAGTGCATAACAATATACCACCCCAGCAGAACCAGATACCACAGTGCAGCACAATATACCGCCCCAGCAGAACCAGATACCACAGTGCAGCACAATATACCGCCCCAGCAGAACCAGATACCACAGTGGAGCACAATATACCGCCCCAGCAGAACCAGATACCACAGTGCAGCCCAATGTACCGCCCCGGCAGAACCAGATACCACAGTGCAGCACAATATACCGCCCCAGCAGAACCAGATACTACAGTGCAGCACAATATACCGCCCCAGCAGAACCAGATACCACAGTGCAGCACAATATACTGCCCCAGCAGAACCAGATACCACAGTGCAGCACAATATACTGCCCCAGCAGAACCAGATACCACAGTGCAGCACAATATACCGCCCCAGCAGAACCAGATACTACAGTGCAGCACAATATACCGCCCCAGCAGAACCAGATACCACAGTGCAGCACAATATACCGCCCCAGCAGAACCAGATACCACAGTGCAGCACAATATACCGCCCCAGCAGAACCAGATACTACAGTGCAGCACAATATACCGCCCCAGCAGAACCAGATACCACAGTGCAGCACAATATACCGCCCCAGCAGAACCAGATACCAAAGTGCAGCCCAATGTACTGCCCCAGCAGAACCAACGGCCCACCTGGAAATTTCCCTGTAGGGTCTATGGCCAATCCGCCACTGAATATAAGGTGTGTGCAGGAGCGTATTCACACATGACTATATTCATTGACACAGTAAGGAGTAGGAGGGAGCCCTGGTGTACGGTACAGCTTATTGGGGTGAGGGGGGTGCTTGTGGCCTGAGTGGCCCGCATATCTCTCAGTCGAGGCCTGAGGATTTAGATACAGCACAGAATCACGCTAGCTACCGTCTACAGCTCGGGTTTGGCTGCTCAGACGGCCTTGGCTGGTGCCGCACACAAAAATGAAGTTGTTGAATGCTGACTCAGGCCGATAGCGTTGCCATCAGTCCAAAGTGCAGCATGCAAGCCAATCTTTAAAGGTGTTAATAGCAGATTTCCCCTTCCATTAATATGAAGGAAATCTTAAGGATATTATCATAACATTTTCCCGGCACGCCAGAATCGTTAATCTTCCATTGCACTGCAACAAAATAAACTCATTTACCGCTGCACACAAGTGATTATACCGACTGCTTGGCTGCTGTAAATGTGATTTATTTCTACAGTAATTATACCGGTTGATTCGGTGAAAGTTGAATGGGTGAAGCCCCGTTCCCCCCCGTCTTTACATCAGAGCTTCGCCGAGGCAGTGTTCGGTACAGATGCGGCTGGTATCGTCGTACTGCAAGCCTTTGAACTCCTACAGGAGGCATGACAAAAGAGTTTAATTAAAATAACAGGAGGATTAGTCTACAAATACATTAGAGGACATTAACATCTGTATTATTGTGTTCTGCAGACGTTTAGAACAGCAACCCGTGCAGGGAGCGATAAGCTTCAAGTAGATTTGCCCCTGAGCAAAAGCAAAAGTGATCACATGGAGACATGTGCCAAGGGGGGAGGGGGAGGAGTTTATTTAAGGTAAATTCCATATTCTGCCAAACAAGAAGGACTCTCGAGAATTAATTGATTACATAATGTAGTAATTTAAACAGAACTTAAAAAAACCCCACTCCAGCGCTTTACTTGTGTAGCGCAACATAGTCTCTTCTGTATTCTTCTTTGTGTTATATATGGACCGTCCACCATCTTGACTCCTTCTTCATCTTCTGTAATGTGGCTCTACTAATGCAGCCTACATTGCCCATTATGCTGCTGGCTTTTCAGAGGCAGAGTGTTAGTAGTTAGTCTCATCACACTGCCATAGCTCTACTCTGACTCCTGTCTAAGGGCAGCAAATGATAAATCAGTCCCATAGAGCTGTCCTTCCATTATAATATTCCACCCCACAGAGTGTCCTGTTTGTTCCTGAGATGCTTCTTCATACTGCTCTCCAACCAGGAGAAACCTATCAATCTCAAGCAGGTGACAAGGGAGAGCAGTGTGAAGCTGCATCTCTGGAGATACACTGGAGATTCTGCCCCAAGCACTCACAGATAATATAGACCGTCTTCTCGCCTTAGACGGTTGGCACTCCTCAAGCCACTCCAGCACTGCAGATTTGGGTGCAAACTGGCCATGACCAGGTTTTTTGTCACTTTTATAGGCATCAAAACATAAACCATAAACTTAATTCCTCGGCTGTCTGGCCACTGACTACACATTGGTTTTCCCTCTCGGTCTACCACCCAGCTCCCCAAAACACCACACAGTGCTTACCCCACACAGGCTTAGAGGGTCCCGGCTCTCACAGGCCTTGGACCTGCTCCTTCCCCAGACAGGGAGCCCTGATTGAGGAGCCCGGCCCACCTTTACCTGAGCTCCTCAGCTGGCTGCCAATTACCTCTCATTACCAGCCTGGCTGATACACAGAGAGGAAAAACACTATTTCCCAGCTTCCTCTGGGTGAGATACACCATTTTAGTGGCCCTCATATAGGCCTCTGGCAGCTCCACTGCCACACCTCCCAAAAATAGCTGGAGTGTTTCTTTAAATTAAATCCATGACCTGGATACACAGAAGTCACAAGGCCTGGGCCAAGCTGCAATAAGGTTGTGGCTCCACTGAAGCACCGTTGCCTTTTCAAAGATCTGATCAGTGGGGGTCCCGGGTGTTGGACCACCACTGATCAGATACTGATGACCATATTTAGTATGGTTCATGTTTATCACCGAGATCCACTTGCATCCAGTCCCTCAAATTACAATATTAATTGGTTCCAGGATGACCATTGTATGTTGAATCTCACTTCATCCTTGAGTAATCGGTTCCAAAGTCCCAAAATGTCATCCAAAATGAAGATTTAAGAAAATAAGCAGATAACTGAAACTTACACAAACAAATCCTTACCTATATCAAGGATAATCCAGCTATTTTACTGGAGACGTGGCCTTGATTGGTTGGATCTCAGTCTGAGACATTGTATGTTGAGTCTAGTTTCAACTTAAGATGGGTCCGAAAAGACCATTGTGTGCTGGAAATATTGTATCCTGAGGGATCACTGTACCTCTGTGGAGAGGGAGCTGTCAGAATGGGGGCGTCAGGGAAATGGCTGGAACCCCCCTTTAAAAAGCTATCCCATCACATACCAATGAGATGCCATCTCTTCCAAATTGGTCCCTGTTCGGTTGCCGGACCCTCCCAGATCCTCAGGATGTAAGGACTGCAGTTCTGGTTAAGCACTGTACTGCCTTCAGTTTTCCCCTGCACAACACTTCCCTAGTTCATCCATAGAGAAAAAGAAGGAAGACACGTGAAATCCAAAGATGAAAAATATCAGCACAAAGTAATAAAATGATGCATTTACTATGCATGAAATAATTACCATACATGAATATGCATCGAGGTGACATTTCAGATTGTCCTGGATTGTAATAGAGCAACATACGTGACGCAACGCGGGTTAGTCCTTCACCTTATACTTGAGGAGTCTTTTATTAGTTTTGAGAGCCGCTCGATGAAACTTTTGTCCGCCATAAGGCAGGAGTGCGCAGTACTCAGAGTAAATCCGTGGAGGAGTAAAGTGTTTACACGTCGTGTTCCTTGCAGCAGAATAGAGATTTCCTTGAACTGCAGCGTTTGCGTCTCGGAGCGGCCGGGCGTCTGTTACAGAGGCAATTTCTCATGTTTATCGGTCATGTACACAAAACAGGGCTGGAGGTATTCATGTTCCCAGCGCCGCGGCGTCGCAAGCCCACTCTACATGAGTATTATTTAGAGCAAAAAGTTGCTTATAGTTGATGCATAAATGATTATAGGATGTGTCAAATAGTCCTTTGAAGCTGTCAATCATCAGACAGTTTAAACACACCGTACAATTTGGTTCACAGCTAGTGGCAAAGAGCACGAAGGAAAAGCTTTTATAACGCAGTGCAAGGTTCCTTCCTGCGCATTTCACTCCTGTTCCCGTCTTTTGCAGCCATCATACGCTTGATTCAGTAAATACAGTAAAAATATACAGTACTTTCCTGGTAGATGTGTAAACCAGCTAATCAAGATACAACGAAATATAGGCTTTCATACCAGGAAACATCACAACTGAACCTGAGGATAAATCGGGCGTCAGGTCCTGGGAGGGTGTCGCCTGCTGCCCCCTAATTTCCTGGTGAGAATTGTCAGTGGTCTGTAGATTCGTCTCCTACAAGTTCATCTCAATAAATTAGAATATCATCAAAAAGTTTTTCTTTTTTAGTAATTCAGTTCAAAAAGTGAAATACATATATTATATAGTCATTACAAACAGAGTGAACTTTTTCAAGTGTTTACTTCTGTTAATGTTGATGATTATGGCTTACAGCCAAGGAAAACCCAAAAATCATTATCTCAGAAAATTAGAATAATTAACCTAAAACACCTACAAAGGCTTCCTAAGCCTTTAAAAAGGTCCCTTAGTCCGGTTCAGTAGGCGACACAATCATCGGGAAGACTGCTGACTTGACAGATGTCCAGAAGGCTGTCACTGACACACTCCACAAGGAGGGGAAGCCACAAAAGGTCGTTGGTAAAGAAGCTGGCTGTTCACAGAGGCTGGATCAAAGCATAGTAATGGAAAGTGGAAGGAAAAAGGGTGGAAGAAAAAGGTGCACAAGCAACAGGGAGAACCGCAGCCTTTATAGGATTATTAAGAAAAGGCCTTTCCTAAATTTGGGGGAGATCCACAAGGAGTGGACTGCTGCTGGAGTCAGTGCTTCCACCACACACAGACGTCTCCAGGACATGGGCTACAAGTGTCGCATTTCATGTGTCAGGCCACTCATGACCAATAGACAACGCCAGAAGCGTCTTACCTGGGCCGAGGAGAAGAAGAACTGGACTGTTCTCAGGGGTCAAAGCTGTTGTCCTCAGATGAAAGTAAATCCAGGTCCCAGAGTCTGGAGGAAGAGATGAGAGGCCTCAATCCAAGCTGCTTGAAGTCTAGTGTGAAGTCTCCACAATCAGTGAGGAAGAGCCATGTCATCTGCTGGTGTAGGTCCACGGTTTTATATCAAGACCAAAGTCAGTGCAGCGTCTACCAGGAGATGTTACAGCACTTCATGCTTCCCTCTGCCGACAAGCTTTTTGGAGATGGAATTTTTATTTTCCAGCAGGACTTGGCCCCTGTCCACACTGCCAACAGTACCAATACCTGGTGTAATAACCGCAGTATCACTGGGCTTGATTGGCCAGAAAACTGGCCTGACCTTAACTCCATAGAGTATCCATGAGAGACACAGAGCCAACAATGCAGACGAGCTGAAGGATCCATAACACCTCTGCAGGTCCACAGGCTGATCTCCTCCATAACACCTCTGCAGGTTCACAGGCTGATCTCCTCCATAACACCTCTGCAGGTCCACAGGCTGATCCCCTCCATAACACCTCTGGAGGTCCACAGGCTGATCCCCTCCATAACACCTCTGCAGGTCCACAGGCTGATTCTCCTCTATAACACCTCTGCAGGTCCACAGGCTGATCTCCTCCATAACACCTCTGCAGGTCCACAGGCTGATCGCCTCCATAACACCTCTGCAGGTCCACAGGCTGATCTCCTCCATAACTCCTCTGCAGGTCCACAGGCTGATCTCCTCCATAACACCTCTGCAGGTCCACAGGCTGATCTCCTCCATAACACCTCTGCAGGTCCACAGGCTGATCTCCTCCATAACACCTCTGCAGGTCCACAGGCTGATCTCCTCCATAACACCTCTGCAGGTCCACAGGCTGATCTCCTCCATAACACCTCTGCAGGTCCACAGGCTGATCTCCTCCATAACACCTCTGCAGGTCCACAGGCTGATCCCCTCCATAACACCTCTGCAGGTCCACAGGCTGATCTCCTCCATAACACCTCTGCAGGTCCACAGGCTGATCGCCTCCAGGACACCTCTGCAGGTCCACAGGCTGATCTCCTCCAGGACACATTGCTGCATTGATGCTGTCATTCATGCAGAGCCCCAAGGAGCCCCAACCAAGTATTGAGTGCATTTACATTTGCATTACATTTGGTCTAATATAATCTAATTTTCTGAGATAATGACTTTTGGGTTTTCCTTGGCTGTAAGCCGTAATCATCAACTTTAACAGAAACAAACACTTGCAATGACTCTATATAATATATGGGGTTCAAGTTTTGAATTAAAATACTGAGAAAAAACAACAACTTTTTGCTGATATTCTAATTTATTGAGATGCACTTGTATGTTCTCTCTTTATTGCAGTGATCTTCTCATGTGTTTATTTCCGGAGGCCGCCAGTAATAAAGCTGTTCAGCCCGCCACAGGAGATGGCAGTGACATCACCAGCCCGTGACAGAAGACCACGCCCCTCACTCACTGTCAGCAGTCTGCACTCCTCCCTCTGCGGTAAGCAGTGTGACATCTGCTTATCTTGGCTCCTGCAGCTCAGTCTACAGCACTTCTTGCAGGGCCTTTTCTCCAAGTCAGAAATAACGATCTGACGGAAGCGAAACAAACTGATCCTGACTGATCTTCAAAATAAAAGAACCGTTTATTAAAAATTTTCTGTTCCTCCAATGGAAAGCTAAACGGTGATGTGAACGCGGCCTAATTCTGTAGGTAATCCTCCGCCCGCCAGAGCTAGGCATTTTACTTTACCAGTCTGGTGCTATTGTGAAAACTGAAGTATTCCATAATTAATTTTTACACACAAGAAATTAAAAATGGTAATACCATGAAAAATATTCTTTCATTTTCAAACCAGCGCCCGGATCTGAATACTTTTGTAATTGCAGGTAATTAAAAAGTTTGCATAGCTGCTGTTATTCAATGAACTCTATCCGTATAGTGCCACCTGCTGTTTGCTCTTTTTGTTAGTTCTCTGCCCTGATCACTGATTTGGAAGCTCATTCTCAGTTCCCTCCTTCAACTGCCACCAGCTGCAGCAGAAAGGACATGCCCTCTAAGCTGACATCTTGAAACAAACAGAAAATTGGAGCAATGAACGTGCAGAACTCTTAATCCATGTGAAGTACAGGGCTGGGTCTAGCTTTTTAAGAAAGAGGTTGTCATGTACAAGATTACGTATGATTTTCATTTTGTTATATGATTCATGAGATAACGCCTTTAACCCCTTAGTGACCACCCGTACGCCTTTTTACTTCGGTCACTAAGGCCGCGCTCCTGCTCTAACGGAAAAATAAAAAAATTACAGATTCATTGCAAAAATCTGCATGCTTTTGGAAGAAACAATCCCCTTCAGTTGGAGCTCTTTCCCCCTTCTGCCACGTCTTGGCTGGCACATGGGTGGGTACGGGGGTGCGTAGCTGTTGGCAGTCACAACTTCTGCTGGGACGGTGAATGGACAGTGATTGGGTTAAACGCTCGCCCACGAGGTGTTGATGAGACAAGTTACAGTTTAGAAATCTCGTGTGTTACCTCCCGGCATTTTCAGGGAGCTACAATCACACTGATTGTCTTTGTCGTGAATGGATTTTACAGGTGTTACTGATCCACTTCTCTCCCAAATATTAATGGCTTGTGACCTTATCATAGCGAGGCTGGAAATTACAGAGAAGTGACAGCGGCGCGGGGCGAATACTGTTATTTTTAATCAACACTGGAAATTGTTCTATTTTGCTGACGTCTTTCTCCTCCGCTCCTCCGAGAATCGCCGTCTCCAGACACTCTCTACTTACATCTCTATCCACACAACTTCCATACGTTGGGTCCATCGCTCACCCAAGAAGACATGACACCTGACACACAATAATTCTGGAGCATTTGCCATTGTTCCATTCCTCTGTAATTGCTCCTAGAAATGCACGAATAAACTGGTGTTACCAGGCAGGGAGTGTCCCGGTACAGTCTTACCCTCTCCAGTCCATGCTGCTGGTGTGTGACAAGGGAAATGGTAACACCCATTTGACAATTTATTCATACATTTCTAGGAGTAATAATTGAGGAACGAAACAACACAGAGTTATGACAGAGGATTCTGCAATATCAGTATTTTATGGGGAATACAAGTAGTTACTATAATAGACATTTCAGGAGTGGGGACAGGTCTTCCTGGATGGGCAGCCGCAGCCAAATTCCATCGGAGGGCGGGTATTTCGCCCAGTTTTTCTCCTCTCTATTTTCCCGGGTGATGACAGCCGGGCTGATTTTTATAAATGTTGTACTGCGGCAATGTCTCCGACCAGCAGCTGGAGATATTAGGGTTTCTGATGTGTTCTCCGCACACTAGAATTTGATTCACCATTTACCGTGAAATCGTATAATAATAACCATTCATGTGACAGTGCGACAAGGAGAACGCCGTCCGCCCTAACACAGCCCTCCGACAAGTGAAATACATTGAATCAGTCAATTTCCAGCCGTAAAGCTTTCAGCGTCTCAGGAATCGGCATCAGTCCATTGTTATAAGCGATATTTACATGCCGGGTATCGGGGGTAACATTGTAATCCGGACGTCTCTACCTCTCTCTTCCTGCACAATGTAACTTATTGTAAATGTTCTTTTCAGCAGTCCACGTGATCCACGGTTATCTGAATACTCCAGCGCCGGAGAGGCTCATCCTTCTCGCAGATACCATGTAAGCCGCGTCCACTCGCTGCAGATCTGATGCATTTTCCTTCTTTAGTCAAAACCAGGATTGGATTTAAAAAAAAGAAAAGAAAATATACATTTTGACTGCATCTTGTGAACATGTCCTGAAGCTCCTTATATTATATTAGAGGAGGCGTCCATCTCCGTCTGATCCATCTGCTAAAAACATCTGACTCACCGGCTTCCTGCTGCTGTTTCGTTCTGACTCCCTGGCTACCGTCAGTAGTTTTCCAGGCGATGTCCTGTAAACCTCCAGATGGACACATGGATACTCATCACTGCTGAGGCCAGTCATTGGCTGCAGCAGTACACCTGACCCGGTCCTTCCAGCTATCTATCTCTATTAATAGTGTCCAGCAGCAGCTCTCTCCCTATTAATAGTATCCAGCAGCAGCTCTCTCTCTCTCTCCCTATTAATAGTATCCAGCAGCTCGCTCTCTCTCCCTATTAATAGTATCCAGGAGCAGCTCTCTCTCACTCTCCCTATTAATAGTATCCAGCAGCAGCTCTCTCTCTCTCCCTATTAATAGTATCCAGCAGCAGCTCTCTCTCTCCCTATTAATAGTGTCCAGCAGCAGCTCTCTCTCCGTATTAAGTGTCCATCAGCAGCTCTCTCTCCCTATTAATAGTATCCAGCAGCAGCTCTCTCCGTATTAAGTGTCCAGCAGCAGCTCTCTCTCCCTATTAATAGTGTCCAGCAGCAGCTCTCTCTCCGTATTAATAGTATCCAGCAGCAGCTCTCTCTCCGTATTAATAGTGTCCAGCAGCAGCTCTCTCTCCGTATTAATAGTGTCCAGCAGCAGCTCTCTCTCCATATTAATAGTGTCCAGCAGCAGCTCTCTCTCTGTATTAATAGTGTCCAGCAGCAGCTCTCTCTCCATATTAAGTGTCCAGCAGCAGCTCTCTCTCTCCCTATTAAGTGTCCAGCAGCTCTCTCTCTCTCTCTCTCCCTATTAATAGTATCCAGCAGCAGCTCTCTCTCTCTCTGCCCATTAATAATATCCAGCAGCAACTCTCTCTCTCCCTATTAATAGTATCCAGCAGCAGCTCTCTCTCTCTCTCCCCATTAATAATATCCATCAGCTGCTCTCTCTCTCCCTATTAATAGTATCCAGCAGCAGCTCTCTCTCCCCATTAATAATATCCAGCAACAGCTCTCTCTCCCTATTAATTAGTATCCAGCAGCAGCTCTCTCTCTCCATTAATCGTCCAGCTGCAGCTCTCTCTCCCTATTAATAGTATCCAGCAGCAGCTCTCTCTCTCCATTAATATCTAGCAGCAGCTCTCTCTCCCTATTAATAGTATCCAGCAGCAGCTCTCTCTCCCCATTAATCGGCCAGCTGCAGCTCTCTCTCCCTATTAATAGTATCCAGCAGCAGCTCTCTCTCTCCCTATTAATAGTATCCAGCAGCAGCTCTCTCTCCCTATTAATAGTATCCAGCAGCAGCTCTCTCTCCCTATTAATAGTATCCAGCAGCAGCTCTCTCTCTCCCTATTAATAGTATCCAGCAGCAGCTCTCTCTCCCTATTAATAGTATCCAGCAGCAGCTCTCTCTCTCCCTATTAATAGTATCCAGCAGCAGCTCTCTCTCCCTATTAATAGTATCCAGCAGCAGCTCTCTCTCCCTATTAATAGTATCCAGCAGCAGCTCTCTCTCTCCCTATTAATAGTATCCAGCAGCAGCTCTCTCTCTCCATTAATAATATCTAGCAGCAGCTCTCTCTCCCTATTAATAGTATCCAGCAGCAGCTCTCTCTCCCCATTAATCGGCCAGCTGCAGCTCTCTCTCCCTATTAATAGTATCCAGCAGCAGCTCTCTCTCTCCCTATTAATAGTATCCAGCAGCAGCTCTCTCTCCCTATTAATAGTATCCAGCAGCAGCTCTCTCTCCCTATTAATAGTATCCAGCAGCAGCTCTCTCTCTCCCTATTAATAGTATCCAGCAGCAGCTCTCTCTCCCTATTAATAGTATCCAGCAGCAGCTCTCTCTCTCCCTATTAATAGTATCCAGCAGCAGCTCTCTCTCCCTATTAATAGTATCCAGCAGCAGCTCTCTCTCCCTATTAATAGTATCCAGCAGCAGCTCTCTCTCTCCCTATTAATAGTATCCAGCAGCAGCTCTCAGTCAGCTATAAAATACACTGTACACCTGGCCATATGCATTATAGCTATAATTTAGCCTAAAGCTGTTGCCAACCCCAATATTCCTTCCCCCCATAAATATGATAGGGAGGCATGCATGCCTACTGCAAGGGAAAAACCACTGACACCAATGGTGGAGCAGCTTTCTTCCCCCTGCCCCTTGTTTGCACTGACAAGTACCATCGAGTTGGGACATCTACATGCACATTTGATTGTAGGACTGGCCAAAATGTATCTAAAGCATAGCGCCACCATTAGAGAGAGATGCACTTGTCGTATCTGTGCACATCGCTGCATGGATTTATTCAAATATTCCAATGCTAATAACTGTTTCATCTTCTTTTTCGGTTCTTTTTTAGTCTGCTTCTGCAGAAGCTGGGGGAACAACCATGACTGCCATGACAGCCCCCGCAATGGTTGTCTGCCACCTTTCCCAGACTTCTGAGGGGACAATCTCATGACATCACTGGGAGTTGAGTGACATCCCTCGGTGGTTCCTCGAGGTATAATGCGGCCATTTTGGTTGTCACCCAGATATTCTCTTAAAGTAAACCATCAGATACAGAGTAATAATGATTTATTGTCGAGTGTCGAGCCCTAGAAGCGGAGGGGAGCTGATTGCCAGAAGCCTTGTATCAGCCCAGACACTAATGGATGATATTTGATGAGTTCTTGCCGTCTCAGGGTTCGGTTTGGCAACTGCATTCCATCCCTTGCAATAAGCCTGAGCGGCGGCCGCTCCCAAACTTTCCCATGCGCCATTAATCTTTCTTTGGGAGGCTGGCACCGGCTGGATCTGAAATTAATTCCGTTCTGGAATCACGATGATACATGATTTGCCGATTAGATTAACATGTATCATTTAAAGCATGTAATCTGAAGCTTATCACCGGCTTGGCAGGATTTTCAGCCGGACCCTTGTTGTGAATTTTCCAGGCATGGAAAATGAGCTGCCTGGCACCGACGGGACACAATGCATTCATGTGCCCCCCAACCGCCCACCTCTATTGTGTGACATATGCTCCTGCCTGGTACTGCCCAGACCTGTGTCTCCAGGGGAGGGCAACACTTCATTGTCAAGGGTTACTTCATCAAACCCTGGAGACAGGACGCCTCCTGTAAGCGGAAAGGAATGTGCATTACTGACCAAGTGATATACCTGCGCTGTCTGTGTTGAGCTTTCATGCAGGTCTGACGTGAAGAATGCAGACGTTATCGCCTCTCCTCTGGCATTGATGTGCCATAATGGAAGGGTGGCGAGCGGGGGAGGGGTGGGGTGGGGGGCTCATCTCAGCTGAGTGGCAGCTGCAATGAGCAAGACTTTCTCTCTTTGAGCAAAAAGAAGAAAAATATTATCTTAACAAATTCTCAGACTAAACACATGGATTGAGAGTCCTTGGCCCGGGCGACCTTACAGTCTGCAAAGTACTGACTTAGATTTTGTAGCTGTTTACTTAAGAGACGATCCTGAGATTCTATAGAAAGTGCGCGTCCTGATAAGAAAAAGGCATTTATATTTTCTTTACTGCTTTATAAAGGGGAAAACTTAATGGACTGAAAGCAGCGGTTTTCTTCCAGCCGATTCTCGGAATATTTGCTGGAATGCGGCCGGATCTTCGGCGGTCCCCATTATACTGAACGGGGCCAGACGGAGCCTCAAAACCTTCAGTAATGCCGGAGTGTGCAGCTAGATAAGAGGCGTTAAAGATGTTGTCTCATCATGGACAATGGGGGCATATCGCTAGTCCCAACCCACACCTATATCCAGAACGGAGCCCCAAAAGTGAAGGAGGTCACACTGCGCATGCGCAGCTGCCCTCCATTCATTTTCTATGGGGCTAGATTCCTGACTCTCACTTACCAAGGACAGACCTGGCCCATCACATAGTAACCTAAGCAGTCTGCCAAGTGTTAACTGTCAGGATGATGATACAGTGCTATTGAGTTTACATAAAACACAGTAAATCACAACATTTAACTTAAACACATTGTATTAGCACTTTTGGTATTAGTTAACCCTTTGCAGTAACCCTCTGGGGTACTGCACCACCATTAGATGTTATAGCATATCACTTATCACCAGGATATGCCCTCACTTCCTGATCAGTAGACGTCCAACTGCCTGCTGTGCGGAGGACTGGACCACAGCCCGGTTCCATCATCAGAGAATCCGTACTTTTCCTGTCCTGCTGCTTTATTGTCCGGCTTTTACATCCACAGAAAATACTGAATACCCTGGACAACCGATTCATAAAGGCTTATATCGGGAAATGTTTGGTTCCTTTTCCAAGCAGATGTCCTCATCATCTCATTGATACGTCACAGATAGATGCAGACCTATTCAACTTGCATGACTCCATGATCTGTCCGCACCACAAAAAAAAAGGACATGTCGCTTCCGGACTGCGGACTTATTCAAGAATGCGGTTGGCGGGCTGCAATACGGGCCGTCCGCAACACGTTTGTGGTCCGTTATGACCTCCCTGTGCTTTAATATGAGAAAACTGCTTTACAGGGAATCCGTCGACTCTGAAACCTCCCAAACTACAGTAAGTGGTGTAAATGAGTCCGAACATGTCATCTGTACCTTTATTACACAATCTGTTCCCCATCTGTGCTCCCACAAATTGGCAGTAAAATGGACTCCTGAATGCGCTCTTAATGGAGAGGACTTCAAGACGAATCCTCTCTTTGCATTTCACTGTCAGAGAAAAGGAACAGGGGTGAATATGAAGGTACAGATGACATCAGCGGACTCTGAGTCACTTACACTATACACCACTTGCTGTAGTTTTAAAGATGACAGATTCCCTTTTAAAGGGCTTTTCCCACAATGGATATGGGGTTAATGTCTGATCACTGGTATCTCCTACTGGTGGTACCACCGGTGGTCCTCCTCACTGCACAACTGTAGTAAGAACCTGGGATGGGACATCGATGAAGCTTGTGCGGTGCTGTTTTCTACAAAGTCTGTAGGAATACTGAGACAGCCAAATACAGGGGGCTTCTGTCACTGAATGGAATATGTATGCTAGACCTCCGCTCCATTCAAGCTCCTCCTCCTGCCCGCCATGCGGTGAAGAGGAAGTGCCCCAGCGATCAGACATTTGTCCTGTAGACAGGTGACGTACAGTATACATTGAGAGAAAACCCCTTTAACCACCGAACTGTTTTGCCGGAGTCCAGCTCTGGCAGTGGGAAAAGTAGCTAACTTGAGGGGGGAGGGCTGCTTTAGATGGTGATATCTCCTCAATGGTAGCAGCTAGAAACATGCAACTGGTCTTGTCTAAAAGCAGACAGTCCAGACTTTTATACAAGTCCTCCAAGAAACAGAGGAGAAATCACTGTTAGAAATCAATTTGGGAATAATTGTGAGTAAAACCTGTTTTTACTTTCATTTTCAGCTGCATTCACATCATCAGTGATATCTTTCTCTGTCCTGAACATATTGCTGTAATTTGGTATTGTCTGAAAGCTTGTGGAATGTCTGCTTTCAAACAAGATCAGTTGCATGTTATCTGTTGCTACCATTCAGGAGGTAGCAGCATCTAAAGCATCCCTCCCACTCCAGGTAGCTACTTTTCCCACTGCTGGAGCTGGACTCGGGCAAAACAGTTAGGGGGTTAAAGGGGTTTTCTCTCAATGTGTACATGTCAAAACAGTTGGGGGTTAAGATTAAAAATTGCTCGATCTGAATCCAAACCTGCTGGTAATTCACACATTTGCCTCTTTCATCTTTCTACTTTGTTCCAAAAACAGAAGTGAAAAAAAAAAGAGTCAAAATTTTTTGGCTGTTTTGATTATCGGATATTAGGACACCAGGAAGATCCACAGGCGTTTTTGGCCATGAATATAGGACTGTAAACTGCTGCCATGTGAATGTGCCCTAAAGGGTCCACTGAACCAGGGCGTCCTGGAGAAGAGCACAGATTATCCTGAAATGCGCCGCTCGCTTTTCTAATCTGCATTGGGACTAATGATTGTGCGTTACCAGGAACCCAGAACAGTCTCCTGTGGCTCCTGTCGGCCGATGCTTTCTCTTCTTGTAGGAATCTAAGTGGTTAATAAATGCTGTCATTAATTAGGAGTAATATTCAGCAGTGCCATTAGAGAAACTAATGGAGACGCACACGCTCACAAACATTTCCCGCTGACTTGGTGCAAACATTCCCTGCCTTGTCATACCTCTCTAATCCGGTCTCCTGCTGATCCGAGGTGTGGAAGCTGTAAAGTCAGCCAGAGTTCAGCCTGCAGAATCACACCAGCTCTAGACAGAGACTATGGCGTGGCGCTACATCTCCCCTGCTTCGTTTAACCCTGTTTGTCTCCTAAATGTGCTAAAAACACCTTGTCAGCGTTCATCACGTCTCAGGCTCCCGAGAAGATATCGTCGTTATGGACATTTAGCACATAAAGTCAGATCGTCTTGTTCTGTGTTATATTGGTGACTTGGAAGCGGCGGGTGATCTCTTTCTGATACGCTGCAGAGCGTTTCTCCTAAAATACACAGAAATCCTCCGTAAAATGCTACTTAATCATTTCTTCAGTTACTTGGTGCATCCATTGAGTAGTATTAGCCTAGGGCAACATGGCGACTCTGCTCGCTGAGTAACGGGGATCCCAGAGAAATGAATGGGATTGCTGCCGCAGTCGCAAGACGTCCAGCCCTGTTGAATTTCTTGCGACATTTGGTGATCCCATTCATTTCTATGGGATCCCCGCTACTCAGCGATCCTGGCTGCGAAAGGTGTCACCGTGTAGCCCTAGCCTTAGACCTTGCGGGATTTCGCCTCGTAGTAGCAATCAATCCGTCTCTGGTCCGCATTTACTAATGCTGTCTTAGACCATGACTACGTGACGACTTTGGCTGCGACACACATCACACAGTCCAAGATTACAATGTAGAGCGACTAATGAAAACGGCGACCTACGCGTTTCTGCAGCCACGATACAACAGTCTATCAGAAGATGCACCAGCTCTGTGACAGTAGTGCACGCTCGGAGCCTCTGAGTGTCCCAGACCTTGAGCAGCGTCTACCATAAGCTTCTCTTCTTATTAGGTTTTTATTCAGAAGCAAATTTGGGAAGCCCGACACAAGCCTGTGCATCTTGGAGAGGCAGTCTACTGTGCAGAAAATAAATCTGCATGCACTGATATCTTTGACAAGGAGACCGGTGGTTGCAAGGTACACTGCAGCAGAGGAGGCCGACTGTGCTAAGGTACGGCAAATATATCTTAGAGCAGGGGAGGCCTTGGGCCAGGACTTGCTTTACTGCACTAAAAGCTGCCAAGAGTCCTCCATCTCTCTCCATTCCTGCCTCTGTCTCGGTGGAAGATATAATGTTACTGGCTGGAGGCTCTAATCAAATATTTATATGGAGAGTTGGGAAGTTTTAGACCTGCATCTTCTGGTTGCAGCGCAGTGAAAGCACTCACCTTCTCCGCTGCCTTTAATGTTCTTTACATAATTTATGTCTCAGCCTATTGATTCTGTTGGGCTGAAAGCCGCTCTCTGGAAATACCAGGAAATCTTTCTCCTGCTGCTCTACAGACTGTGCCAGTCCACGCGTCCAACGGCAACACATATCAATCCCCAGGAAGACTGACACGGATCCCCCTCCTGAAATCCACACTGAAGTCAATGGCTCCTCTTCTTCTACAGCACGAAACACGTGGATCATGTCTACATAATATCTATGCTGTGATAATGGCTGCCTGTCTGATGTCACTTCTGGCATATGGCCAGCCATACAGTCACCATTTCCTTGGCTAAGCCTTCCCTCCAGTAGATGAGTTCACCTCCTCTGATACTGTGCCTATCAAAGCCTTCAGACCATTACAGAGTTTTCTGTGGCTGCTTATTGTGGACAGAAAAACTGAGACAGGAAAAGTATTGGCGCCCTTGAACTTTGTTGTTGGTGAAAACTTTTGAGAATCGCAGGGATGGACGGACGTCTAGCATGATAGGAACGTAGTGATTCTCCCATAGACTGCAGTGTTAAGTCATTGCAGTGTATGAGAGAGGCGCTCAGACAATCACATGTTAAATTTCCCTAGGAGGACAAAAAATTTTTTTTAAAAAAAGGTTTGTAAAAATATATATAAAATATATAATAAATTAAAATCACACATTGTCCCCATTTTAAAAATAAAAATCAATAAACAATATTAAAACATAAAGATCATTGTCTTCGCCGCATCCCAAATAGTAAAATATAAAAGTATTTATCCCAAAAAGTGAACTGCGTAATGGAAAAAAAAATCTAAATGGATGATTCCTGTTTTTTGGTAGCTTAATCTCCCAAAAAAATTAAAAAGGAATCAGAAATCATATTAGTATCAATGAAGAATACAGCGGATGAAGTGAAGATCACGTCCCCCTGGATTATTTTAATTTATTTCACTGAATTTCCTGCCAATATTTTTAGTGAAACCCGTTAATTGCAGTAACGATCGCTGCACGTAGTTTATTGCTTGTTTTATATTTCATTTACTGAAATAAATTAAAATAGATAATCCCGGGGGACGTGATCTTCACTTGATCCAATACATCTTGTCCCGCAAAACCTGAGCCCTCACACGGCTCCATAGACATAAAAATATAAAAGTTATGGCGATAAAAAGAATTTTTTTTTTTTATCAACGTTTTTATTTTTTCAGTATTAAAGCACAAGAAAAACTATATAAATGTGGTATCTCTGTAATCGTACTGACCCGGAGAATGACGTTAATAGGTCAGTTTTACTATAGGGAACGCCATAAAAACAAAACCCATAAAACTATGGAAGAATTGCATTTTCTCCAATTCCACACCATTTTGAATTCTTTTCCAGCTTCCCACTACATTGTATGTAATATTAATGGTGCCATTAGAAAGTACAACTTGTACCGCAAAAAAACAAGCCCTCATATGGCTGTGTGAAAGGAAAAATAAAAAAGTTATGGCCTGAGAAGGCAGGAAGTAAAAAAACGAAAACTAAAAAAAGGAAAATTGCTGCAACATGAAGGGTCTGGGGACAATGCTGCTGCCAGTGGGGAGGATGGTGAAGGAGCATTGCCACTTGTGCTGCATGGTGGCATTTATTTGGAGCTGCCGCGGAGGTATTTTGAGCTTTATCATGGTATCCAATTTTATTTTCATTTTTGCATTGAGGCCAGGAGAAAATAATGCACAGTTTGCGGCGGCCTGCTATTCACACCACTATTTTTATGCTGTATCATATGTGGGCCGGTGAGGTTTCTGTGCCGGGTGCTTTGTAATCCTCATCCTGCAGCCAGATGTATGATTATAGAAAATAATAGGATCGGAAAGATTCCTTGTAACCATATGTTGCTGTGGTAAAGGGTTTGCACATATTTAGGGTGTGTTTGCAGTACAAAGGCTAAATCCATGTCATCACCACAGCGTAGTCCGCGCTAGTTTTATGCAGATTTTGCAGTGCATTTGATGTGGATTTCACCCTGTGCATTGTAATGGGCAACGCCTATGGGAACCGTGGGAGAAGTCTGCACTGCAGGTCAATTTCCGCACCGACTTTTCCACATCATGCAGATAAGATTTGTTGACATCCCATCCACTTTTTTGCTACTGTAACCCCGTAAGGTTTCCGGCCCCAATTCTACAGTGGAGGGTGCACAGTATATACGCCCGTGTAGACAGCATTGCAGAACGGATGTGGACCCATTTATACGGTCGTGTGAATGCACCCTAAGACCTCGGCGGGTCCACAATATGCAGGCACCGGCAGTGTGCACCCCGCATCACCCCATTCACCGACTGGGTCCACAATCCGGTAGATCCGGTGCGGAACAGAGTGCTTCCGTGGGGTTTCTGTCCGTGCCTCCGAAAAAAAAATAGTGCATGCACTACTTTTTTGCCGTGCGGATGGATCACGGTCCAATTCAAGTTTAACGGGTCTGGATCTGTCTGCGGAATCCGCACGGATGTGGCCCGTGCATTGGGGACTGCAAATTGCGTCCCCCAATGCACGGAACGGGTGATCAACGGCCATGTGCATGAGGCCTAAGATCCACTAATGACCTCTACTAATGCCTCTGTGATACGGCAGAAATCTACAACCCCCATCATCTTCACTGTAGTTCTCCAGAATCAGTACACGGCTCTATTTTTCATTAGAAATTCACGTCGTTGTTTTTTTTCCATCTGCCAGTTCCTTCACAGATCGCTGACATTTTTGCAGTTAAACTGAAAATGTTTTCCCCTCTGAATCACCAGGTATCAGTGCGTTTTCCATGGTACGGTATTTGTGATTTGTGTCGCCTGCTCGGCGATGTTGTTCCTGTGCACGGCTTGTTTCTCCTGGAGACAGCTCCCGACCTGTTTACTCCATGTTCTGTTGCTGATATTGAACCTGTCGAGTGTGTTTTCTCGTCTGTAGGAACCTGCCGTAACCTGCGCGCTCACTATTGTTCTGCCGCGCCGAGCCCTCGTCACACCTGCCGACGTCTCACGTCATGTCAGCCGGTGGCTTTGGGGAGTTTCCAGCCGGGATTGTTAGGTGCTTGTGTTGCTGATGTCATGTCTATAGTAATGAGGTCCAGGCATCCAAGCTTCTGCTGGTAATTACAGGGGTTAGATTACCAGTGTATAAGAATGAGGTAGCGCGCTTCTCGTTAAGTGGCAGAGCGTGCCAGCAGCTAATTCCCCTTTTGTGATAATTAAGCGCCTTATTCTGGAATTCATTCCTATGAGCAGCCTATGATGAGCGGAGAGAGAACTCTCCACGGCTCAGATTAAAACAGTTCAGAATATTTATTAGGAAAACTTTTTCTTCGTACAAGTCTGTTGTCATCTATGGTCACGCTATGTGTTACTCCTGGCAGTAGTTCCTTAAAGGGGTTGTCCAGGATAGGCGGGGGTCTACCTCTCTGTGCCCTCGACGATCAGCTTTCCCGGTTACTGCAGCATTGCCCCCATTGAAGTGAATGGGAGCAATGCTGCAGTTACATGCTCCGCCCACTGCACCGCCACCAACTTTCGGTGCTAGCGCCACTCTAAAACAGTTGACTGGCCCATGAAACATTGATGGCCTGAGCATAGGCCGTCAATAGTAATGATGTGGACCACGCTTTTAAAAATGTGGACAGCCACATCCGCACTACATGTCCGTTCCGCCGTCCTGCAAAAAAATTGAATAAGTCATTTTTGACATAGGGCGGCACGTGCAGAATGGGAAATTGCAGAATGCACACGGTATCCGTGTAATGCAGATTTGCGGATTGCAAAATGGATATGGTTGTGTGCATGAGGCCTAAACGTGTCTGCTCAGCTCCTCCTGCTCTATGTATAGATCGGACTCCGTGCTCAATGTGACAGGTTCCCTTTAAGATGTCGGATTCCAAGTAAAGACCTTTCTCCGGCGCGGCCATCTTTACTGTTAGAACTGTTTACGACGATTCTTCCCATCGGCTGGATTGTAAAGATCTGCCGGCCCCATACAGATGTAATCATGATGTCTCTGGCTGCACCAGCGGCCCCCCATCAGAGCGGAGGCCCCTCCAGCGTCTAGAACATCACAGGGGCCCCTGCTGCCGGATCCGTCCATGCTCAGTGCATATCAGAGAAGCAGCATCGCACTTCATCCCTTTGCAAGCAACAGTTGATTTTAATGGACTTCCTCGGGCCCCTAGAGCGAGAGCGACTGTGTTCTGTTTAACAGAGGGGGGTCCTAATGGAAGACCCCCCTCTACTTTCTCCGAATGCCCTAATAGGGATGGAATGCTTCTCCCCAGCAGCCAGCGTCCTCCCCTGGGGGACAGCCAGTAAGTAGGCCATTATTTTCTGCGCACCTTGTCTCCTTTCACACGTGACTGCCGTGAACAGGCTCCAATGCAATCGGACAGGCAGAAAAGTGTAATTAGCAGCTCAGGTTTCCGATTTGCAGCACTTAAGTGAGAGCGAGTCTTGTACGCAGACACTTTTATTTATGTAGCTCTCTGTCATCCGTTTTTTTCTTTCTTTTTTTTTTTTCGCTGCCGAGAGAAGAAGGTTTTGTGACCTAGATAGGAACGAGTCTGGTGAGCGATGTGCGCTTGATCCCAACTGCTACTTGCAATATGTGTGACGGAGGAAAATGAATGGGTCTCAGTGTGTGTCAGACAACAAGAAAATTAGGCTTGTGAATCATGGTCCGGAGAACGTTATATACTTCTCTGATCATTAATTTAATGCTGCTACATGCCTGATGAAGGGAGAGGCTCAGGCGCATTCGTCCTCATCACCGTTTCGCCGAGGTTCACTTGTAAATGTAGGATTTCATTTTCAGTGAATAATGGACTTTATTACGTTTATTAGATTCAAGTAGTTTTTATTCAGAATTGCAGAAGTGCAGCTCAGCTTTGGATCTGCATGTTCGGGGAGGTTGTACACATTGGGCTCCTTAAGTTGTAGTGGAGTCAAAATCAAACTGAGAAGAAGTGTAACCGGAAGACGGCGGAGCGGAACCTTCACCGGACCGCCAGATATCCGAGAAACGCCTCAGCACTGGACAATGAAATTACCAAGGTTTTACTCAAGTCACATCCAGAGCTGCATTCAAAATTCTTATTCCGTTGCACCAGGCTCCTTACAGCAACTTTTTGTTCAAAAACACTAAAACGCCATGCTCTGCAGTCTAGGGTCGGAGTAAAGAGATGCTGACAAGTAGCCACCAGTGGAATTATAAGTCCACAAGTCCACATTATGGGAGGATTTATCATTTGATTTCTTCCACTTTTCTTAAAAAAGTTGTATATTTTGGTGCATGCCATTTTGTGCAAATTTTTTAGTTATTTTTATTTTTTATTTTTATTACCGCATTTGCCTCATTTGAACAGTGGGTGCAGGTTGCTGTGCCAATTAGGTGAACACCAGATTTATCAGCCGCAACTTTTTAAAGAGTTGTAAAAATGTTGCAGTCTGAGGGTACAACCACATGGCGCGTCCTGTTTTGGTTGCCTTACAGGCTGATTTTATTAGAGCAAGTATAAAGCTGTGTCCTGCGCTCCCTATATGCGTTGGAGGCCAGTGGCACCAGGAGAGGTGAGTACAGAGTGGGCTCAGCATTTGTGTGGAACCTGCATTCCTTGAGTATAACAGAGGTCAGTGTGGCATCAAAGAGGTATCATATTGTGTGGGCTCGGCATGCATGTGGAGCCTGCATTCCCTGGAATTAGTGGAGGCCATTTTGGTGCCATATGAGGTAAATTTAATGTTGGCTTAGCGTGCATGTGGAGCCTGCATCCTCTGAATTTAATGAAGGCTGTTATGGCACTCAGTGAATATGGTATTTAGTGTTAGGTTCCCATCTAAAAGAGATCGCCTTGATGTTTGGCAGACGGGCTCAAATAATTTTTGTACAAAAGTATTTGCCAAGAATCTCACATTTACAACGTAGCGCTAGTATCGTGTATATGTTGAAGATGGCATTATTATATGTACTTATTTTATAGTTTGAGTTTGCAGAGTGCTGTTGCATTTTGTTTGTCTTTTGCATTCCCAGCCATGGCTACGTGCACCGGATATTTGGATGTGCTGACTGACCCCCAGTTTTTTCTTGTCGTGTTTTGGTTGCGATGCACCTGTGCTGCAGTTGAGTGCCGCATGGCCATGCAGGTCGCGGCAGGCTCCAATTACATTAATTAGGGCCACACTCTAGCGCTAGACTTTAGCCGGTCTGCATTGTTAATGTTTGCAAGGTATTGCGGGTGCCACGTGGCCTATAACAATGCAGACTGACTAAACAGTGTTCATTCTGATTAGTTTAATTACAGCCCAAGGCATCTTGTTCCGATGGCCATAGTCCATGCACGTTACATGGTCGGCCATTCATCGGTATGGTCTATGCACGTTACATGGTCGGCCATTCATCGGTATGGTCTATGCACGTTACATGGTCGGCCATTCATCGGTATGGTCTATGTACATTACATGGTCATCCATTCATCGGTATGGTCTATGCTTGTTACATGGTCGGCCATTCATCGGTATGGTCTATGCTTGTTACATGGTCGGCCATTCATCGGTATGGTCTATGCTTGTTACATGGTCGGCCATTCATCGGTATGGTCTATGCTTGTTACATGGTCGGCCATTCATCGGTATGGTCTATGCACATTACATGGTCGGCCATTCATCGGTTATGGTCTATGCTTGTTACATGGTCGGCCATTCATCGGTATGGTCTATGCTTGTTACATGGTCAGCCATTTATTGGTATGGTCTATGACATTACATTGGTCGGCCATTCATCGTTATGGTCTATGCTTGTTACATGGTCGGTCCATGTCATCGGTTATATGGTCTATGCACATTTACATGGTCGGCCATTCATCGTTATGGTCTTGCTTGTTACATGGTCAACATTCATCGTATGGTCTATGCCTTGTTACATGGTCAACCATTCATCGGTATGGTCTATGCTTGTTACATGGTCGGCCATTCATTCGGTATGGTCATGCTTGTTAGCAGTGATCGGCCATTCATCGTTATGGTCTATGCTTGTTACATGGTCGGCCATTCATCGTATGGTCTAGTGCTTTGTTACCATGGTCGGCCATTCATCGCCGTATGGTCTATGCCTTGTTACATGGTCGGCCATTCATCGGTATGGTCTATGCTTGTTACATGGTCGGCCATTCATCGGTATGGTCTATGCTTGTTTACATGGTCGGCCATATCATTCGGTATGGGTCCTATGCTTGTTACCATGGTCGGCCATTCACTCGGTATGGTCTTGCCATTATGGTCGGCCATTCGTTGGTCCCGTTAAAATGGTCGGCCATGTCATCGGTATGGTCTATGCTTGTTAACATGATCGGCCATTTCATTCGGTATGGTCTATATGCTTGTTACACTGGTCGGCCATGTCATTCGGTATGGTCTATGCTTGTTTACATGGTCGGCCATTCATCGGTATGGGTCTATGCTTGTTACATGGTCGGCCATTCATCGGTATGGTCTATGCTTGTTACATGGTCGGCCATTCATCGGTATGGTCTATGCTTGTTACATGGTCGGCCATTCATCGGTATGGTCTATGCTTGTTACATGGTCGGCCATTCATCGGTATGGTCTATGCTTGTTACATGGTCGCCGTTTATCGGAATGGGGACTTTAGGATCTATATATATGCTGTTACAATGCACAATCTTTATATAAGCTGTAAAGAGAAATCTCTGAGAGATATAAGTGTATATTGTCTACCTGGCCTAATGGGAGTTCTGTGTAAGTCGTCCGTCCATTTTGGATCGGTCAGGGGCTATTTCTCATCTATACTAATGCATCTTGGAGATGCTGAATCTACAATGCTGGGGCACGTCTTTGTAAGATTCTGCCAGCTTACAGACGCCTCGTACACTGCACGCTGATATTATTTTTACCGTCTTTCAGAGGTGGCGGCTCATGAAGGGCAGGATCGGCCGCGCACTTCTCACCTGCCATTATATTTGATAGGACAGATGTGGAATTGTTGGAAAACAATACAAAGTTACAAAGTGTTTGTGAAACAAGTTTATTGTTATCAGCGGGGACAGGACAGTGAGAAGCGTCGAGGAACAAATTGTTTTCAACTATGAGGAAAATGTATCAAACTGAGAAAGTGTAACCAGAAGACGGCGGAGCGGAACCTTCACCGGACCGCCAGATATCCGAGAAACGCCTCAGCACTGGACAATGAAATTACCAAGGTTTTACAGAAAAAGTCTTTACTGATCTCACAATTTCCTGTAATTTCTGTCTTGGAAATTCGTCTTCTGCTAAATTTAATTACAGCAGAATAATGCTGGGAAATTGTGATTCTCACGTTACCTGCAGATACCTGGAGCCCTGCATAATGAACCTCGTCATATTCGAGGTCGACTGCTCAGAAACAGTTATGATGTATGGCGTCTGTGGGATGTATTTAGCAAACAGTAACTTCCTCTCCCACGTTGGGTGACACATAGAACAGCCACAGTTTTTAGAAATGGTGGTTAATGGTCGTACAATGTAGCCAGTAATACCAGAGCTTTACCTGCATAACCACATGGCCAATAAGATAATTGTGAATATGCACGTAATCCTATTAACAATCAGTCGAGCCGCTGCATGAGGGCATGGATCGCACCCACCGCCATGTGTGTCCCTACCCTTACTAAGAGGTCACTGATTTATGCCGCCATCTCTCCAGTACTTGGTAGGATCAGAGCAGTTTGAGTTCCTTACAGGGGTTATCCCACGAATAACATAAAAAATGAAAATCAGACGTCATATAGTGCATGACAATCTCTTTCCAACAAAGCTAGAACCAGCCCTGTACCTCAAATGGATCCAGAGATCTCCCCATTCATTGCTCTGCTAGATTTAGATCAAGCTGGGAGCTGAAGGGGAGTGTCTTTTCTGCTGCAGCTCAGGGGGCGTGTCCATGCTCTCCCTATCACAGCTCAGCAGGCGTGTCTCAGCTCTCCCTATCACAGCTCAGGAGGCGTGTCTCAGCTCTCCCTATCACAGCTCAGGGGGCGTGTCTCAGCTCTCCCTATCACAGCTCAGGAGGCGTGTCTCAGCTCTCCCTATCACAGCTCAGGAGGCATGTCTCAGCTCTCCCTATCACAGCTCAGGAGGCGTGTCTCAGCTCTCCCTATCACAGCTCAGGAGGTGTGTCTCAGCTCTCCCTATCACAGCTCAGGAGGCGTGTCTCAGCTCTCCCTATCACAGCTCAGGAGGCGTGTCTCAGCTCTCCCTATCACAGCTCAGGGGGCGTGTCTCAGCTCTCCCTATCACAGCTCAGGAGGCGTGTCTCAGCTCTCCCTATCACAGCTCAGGAGGCGTGTCTCAGCTCTCCCTATCACAGCTCAGGGGGCGTGTCTCAGGTCTCCCTATCACAGCTCAGGGGGTGTGTCTCAGCTCTCCCTATCACATCTCAGGAGGGCGTGTCTCAGCTCTCAAGGGGCGTGTCTCAGCTCTCCCTATCATAGCTCAGGAGGCAGTTGAAGGATGTAACTGAGCATGTGCGACCTTCTCAGTGAGCAGGTCAAAGAAATAAGAAATTAAGTGGCTCTATACAGAAACATTTTACTGAATAACTCTAATGGCTGTACAGAATTTTTAATTACATGCAATTACAAAAGTATTCAGATCCAGGTGCTGGTTTGAAAACTGTAGAATATTTTTCGTGGGACAACCCCTTTAAGGTCTAGATATGACATAAATCCTGGAAATATTCTGTAACACCATGACATCCCACCATTACTGTATATTTATCAGATACACATTCATCCTGAGGGTCTCCAGAACACCCTAAAAGTCTTCTAATGAACTGAGATCCAGTGACCATTGTGGCCATTGGAGAGCGCCGATCATCATGGCCCTGGCTTCACACACAGTCTATTTGTGGCATTTACACCTTTTTTATTTTCATGCATTTGTGTTTTTTGTTGCATTTTCCTGCTGAAAATAACTCAATTGTTAGGTGAGCATCTAATGGAAACACGGACGGCATTTCCACAGATGTCAAACGGACACAGAAATGTGAACGAGGCCTAAGGATGAACCTGTGGACCATCAGTAGAGCACTGACCACTACAGCGGTCTAAGGCAAGCGGGTTGTCTGCTGTAAACCGCCTCCATGTGTCAGTGGGATTTCCCGTCCTGGACCTCACCACATTATAATGCTGTGTGCTCCCACCCGACATCACCTGGGATGACATAATGCTGTCAGTATAGTACATCACAGATGATGTCGGGCAGGGTCACACAGCACTATAAATCATTATAATGAGGTGAGGACCCGTTACAAGAGCAAAGTCCGGGATGGGAAATCACGCTCACACATGGAGGAGGTTTCCTGCAGACAAGGGCACCGGCTGCTCTGTGATCATCAGAAAACACATTGACATTTGTCCATACAGATACACGGAGGATGACGCTCCTCCCAGTAGGACTGGCGGGATTCTTGTGGATCCGTTCTGAAAGGTATAAATTCATCCTCACCATGAAGTCTGTCCTTCACCAGGAGCCGTGAAACCAGCCGGATGCACAGCACATGCTGAATATTTCATGTGCAGACATTAGTGTTTCCAATCTGTGACCCCAGAGTCAAAGTGTAGGAAGCGAATTAGTGCAGGGTCACTAGAAATGTTCTGCTATTAGCAGGGGAAAGAACCATCCGAAGCACCACCTGCAAAGAGCCAACACCCCAGCATACACAATATACGACTATCGGGGTGTGCGGTACCCTAAAATCCACTCTGCCCCCTGTGCAGTTTTGGCCTAGAGCGGCGACATTTCACATAATGCATTTCAGTGGCGTTTAGAGATGAGCGAGCATGCTCGAGTGCCATTTTTGCGTATGCATTTTAAAATTCCTATGCTATTCATATGCATATTTTAATCTATACGCAAATGCGTACGAATAGCATACGAATAGCGTACAAATTGAATTTGTACGCAATTCGTACGCATTTGCGTATAGATTAAAATATGCGTATGAATAGCATAGGAATTTTAAAATGCGTACGCAAATACGCAAAAATGGCACTCGAGCATGCTCGCTCATCTCTAGTGGCGTTGCAATGCGACATAATACAACTGCAACATAACAGTGGTAAAAAAAAACTCATTGAAATACATTACACGAAATGTCGCCGTGTAAGCTCCAGCCTTAGATGAATAACATCAGGAGGGATCGCTTATTTGTCTGCAAAATGGCCAAAAATCCGGGACGATCCCTCCTCCCAGGACTCACCTTAGACAAGTTTCCATAGAAAAGAGCAGCCCATAGGGCCGTATTCACACAGTCAGGGTTCGGTCAGTGATTTCCATGAGTGATTGTGAGTCCAAAATACAGAACAGGAGCAGATCTATCCGTTATACCTTATGTCTGTGGAGGCTTGACTATCACACGCCTGTACACAGGTAATGTGAGGTATTGCAGCTCAGCCACAGTGGCTTCAGTTGAGTTGAACTGCAGCACCAGACATGACCTGTGGAGAGGTGTGGCGCTGTTTCTGGAAGAATGCACATTTTCTTCTAATCTTGTATAATCCCTTTAAATGGGTTTTGCTGGATATAAATATTAGTGACTTATCCTCAGGATAGGTCATCGGTATTTGATCAGTGAGGGCCCAACTCCCGGGACCCACATCGATTAGCTATATGAAGAGGTGTAACGCCATAGCGTCCTCCTCGGCCTGTGACGTTAATTCCATCAGTCACGTGGACTTTCTGCGACTGATTCCCATCTAAATGAATGGGACTGAGCTGCAATATCAAGCACAACCACTACACAATGTGCGGCGCTGTGCTCGGTGTAGTCGGCGTTAGTCCCCGGACTACAGTCCCTGATAAGTGGGGGTGTAGTGACCCCTCCCAATCTGATATTGAGGATAGGTCATCAGAGTATAGGTGCTGGACGGGCGAGGGCCACAATGATTTCACACCCCTGCATCCACTGATCGCCTATGAAGATACTGCATGGGAGGTAGAAATCTCCTCCGGATTTGGGGGTGACCCGGTGGACGGCTGAGGACCCCCTACGGTTGGCACTTCTGTAACCTCTTCTGTGCTGGGCTTTTAGGATCCTAATAATAACGATGAATGCATTCTACGTCTATGACATATCAGCAGCGTGATATAATCCGTAAATCCGGCGTGAATTGTGCGTTTTCATCATACTAATGGATGCCAGGCTGGTTCCACAGGACAGCGGGAGACGCGACCGCGGTCACAGCAATGTCATTTTTATCCATTGTCACCACATTGGTGATTGTGCTGGGAATTATCCGGGTCATCCCCGAGGATACATATATTTTTTTCAAACACTTTATTACATTAGGAGGGGGAGCGTCAGGCATTTTCCGGGGAAGATTTATCTTTCATTCTCAGTAATGGATGAGCAGGGAGAAGGAAGCGCTCCGCTCCTGGAGACCGCCCCACCGCGCCAATGCCATTTAAAGTGTGAATCAGGATTTAAACCCTTTGTGAGTGATAGATTGCAGCTTCCCGAGCCCCCGGTGGTTTCAGATTTACACGTCCTCCAGATGAATGCGCTGCTTTCTGCACTCAGATATTTTCTATGTCAGGAAAGCCTACGTGCTGGATCCAGCGCAGAACCAGTGGTAACGTGGCGTCTAGAGCTGCCCGTCCACGTCACCTTTGTACACGGATCAGAATCACAAAAATCATTGCAACGCATAGGTTTATGGCACACCTCCCAACTTTGTAAAGGGATAAAGAGGGACACATTGTGCCGCGCACAAATTTTTTTGGCACTAGGCCACGTCTCTAACTCCGCCCATAACATAACTATACACCTAATCCCACCCAGCCCCCTTACTGTTCCACATAGTAACTGTTCACCAGTTATGTGCCCCCAATAATATGCCCAGTTATGTGCCCCCAGTAATATGACCAGTTACGTGCCCCCAGTAATATGCCCAGCTGTGCCCCCCAGTAATATGCTTACATTGTGCCACTCACAGAAAGTTAAAAAAAATAAACACCACATACTTACCTCCTTCCTAGCAGCAGGACATCGGCTGCTCTAGTCTGTGGAGTGGGTGGTGCCAAGGCTAACTGCTGGCCGGCCCCATCCCCAGCACAGACCAGAGGTATGGAGAATCGGCGGCGGGGGGGGGGGTGATGATGGATGAAGCAGTGAGCTGTTGCCAGCTCTCTGCTTCATGATTATACAGGCAACTGTCTCTGCGTCCTATGGACGCAGGGACAGCTGCCAGAAACCGGAACATACCTCCCCTGTACTGCCACTGCAATCCAGGACTGTCCCGCTGGATCCGGGACAGTTGGGAGGTATGGTTTATGGCATGGATATAAGGTCTGTGTATGAATGACTACGGAGTCTACGACCATCTCCTGTCCTACAGGGTCACTTACTTTTCTTACATCTTTCCCCTAATGCTTTAATAACTTGGCAAAAAATTGTGCAGATGAAACTCAGGCCTGAAATACGTCTCCTTATCATCTTCATGGCCCCCACTCTGAGCGACCTACAGCTCTGTTCATCCTGAACACGTAGGACTGATTCCCATTTCACAGGTGGATCATGGATCTGACTGGACTGTATGGAAGCACCCGTAGGGCACATGTATTATTGTGTACCAGGACCCTGGATGATAACATAAAGCAAATAACCCATAATATGACAATGGAGCATGCCACCATCTTTAAAGAGGTTTTCCGGGAGTTAACTACTGATGATCTATCCTCAGCATAGGTCATCAGTGTCTGATCGGTTGGGGTCCGACACCTAGGACCCCCGCCAATCAGCTGTTTGAGAAGGTACCTGCACTCCCGTGGGCACCAAGGCCTTCTCTCAGCTCATCAAGCACAGCGCTGTACATTGTATAGTGGCCATGCTTGGTATCGCGCTCAGCCCCATTCACATGAATGGAGCTGAGCTGCTCCTAGGCCATGTGACCGATGAACATGACATCACTGGCCTAGGAAAAACTGAGAGAAGGCCTCTCGTGAGCGCCGGTGCCTTCTCTCAGCTTTTCCTAGGTCAGTAATGTCACGTTCATTGGTCTTGTGGCCTAGGAGCGGCTCAGCTCCATTCAAGTGAAAGGGGCTGAGTGCAATACCAAGCACGGCCACTATACAATGTACAGTGATGTGCTTGTTGAGGTGCAAGAAGGTAGCGGTGCTCACAGGAGCGCCGGTCCCTTCTCAAACAGTTGATCGTCGGGGTTTCTGGGTGTCGACCCCCACCGATCAGATACTGATATCCTGAGGATAGGTCATCAATTGTAAAATCCTGGAAAACCCTTTTAATTCTCATGAATGGTGCAGTATGGCCCCCCTAGCAGTGAAGAAGGGATCCATAAGACAGCTATAAGTGTGGACCCTCGTGTGTACAGGTAAAATTGTGGGAGCAGAGGAGTCAATATTACAGAATTTACATGTCACCCCAGGTTTGGGCACTGACGACCCCGACAGACTGTAATATGACCATGAACGTAGCTATAGCCCAGGGATGCTCAACCTGCGGCCCTCCAGCTGTTGTAAAACTACAACTCCCACCATGCCCTTCTGTAGGCTGATAGCTGTAGGCTGTCTGGGAGTGGCATGCCTGCTGTAGCCATTGCACTTGCTGTGGGGCCCAGATGTTGAGGGCCCAGTAAGGTCGAAGAACGTTGTACCTTTTTATGGGGAACACAATATGATTTTTTTTTTTTTTGCTATTTTTGTTGGTTTTCTGATATATGGCGCTATTCCACATGCCTTTATTGCTTCTTATGCTGCTGTTGTCATTTTCTTGCACTAGGCGGTCGGGGCCCCCATTGTACAAGAGCCCATGTTAAAGCTGGCCACACACATAAGATGAACCCTCACGTGGCTGATCCCTATATCTTCTGTTTCCCAATACACAGGCATGCTCGGGTCAGCTGAGCATGCACGGAAAGGGAATGAAGAAGCAGATGACAGACTCCTTCGACTTATCTTAAGAACAAAAGGATAGAGCAGTTGAAATTCAGCATGCCTAATCCTCGTCTCCCCCGGAGAGTCAGGAGGCCGCCATACACATTAGGTGCTCTGCTAAATCCGCCAATTTGGCTGATACATGTCTGATGTGTATTGCTAACGTAACCGCGAAAACGCTGCAAACAATGAAGGTGCAAAAAACGTGAGTAAAAGCGCAAAAGTGCAGAAAAATGTACGTGTGAAAGCCGCCTGGAGGTCACGGTCTATTACTGGAAAGTAGAGATTCTGCAGCGAATTCTCCCAGTGCCGCAGGTGCTGACGTCCTCCGTCACTGAGCACAAATCCAGGAAGAATTTAGACATTTTGCATTTCTGCCAGATCCGTGAGGGAATCGAGGAGCGGGTACGTGTTTGATTCAGCAGGTAACAGTCTGGATTAAACAGTCCCTCAGTTCTTGCCAAGGCTGCTCTGAGCCGGTCCTGGAAAATAGCAATCACGACGCATTAACCGTTTACCTCCTGGCTCTGAAACGCTTCATTTAGGTAGGAAACAACAATGTTCCTCTCCAAAGAGTCAGCAGAGTAGAGCATCCGTGCATCGCCGCACTCGTCTGCCCTGAATACAAAGGAGATGATGTCCACATGGACAATTATCTGTAATGTGCGTGTCCTGACAGCGCTCCATGTACACAGCGCAGCCGCATGTCAGCTGCCGTCATACTCAGTAATTGCACTAAAAAAAACAAAAAAAACCTCTGCACTTCTTCATCTGAATATTAAAATCCTGGAACTAAACACGTTGTCAGAGGGATTGCTGCACATGCCTGGGTGTCAGGAATGAGGTCGTCTGTGATCCACCTTCTGTCTTATCATTGGTTCAGGCTGCTTCTTTTTCCCTCCCCATTGCTGTTCGGCTTCCCATGCTTTACACTGCAGCACCACTTGTTCAGATTGGCTGCTGTGTACAGGCACAAGCTCACCAGGATATCAGTCCCTGCAGAGAAATTTCTAAATCACCAGTGAGGAAAAGTGAGTAGGGAATAAGTGTCTGACTGCTGGGACCCCAAGTGATAATTAGCGAGAGTCCCCATTCACCTCTATGGGATGGCTCCTTCCCGTTCACCTCTATGGGACGGCTCCTTTTCAGTCTCCTCTATGGGACGGCTCCTTCCCGTTCACCTCTATGGGACGGCTCATTCCCGTTCACCTCTATGGGACGTCTCCTTCCCGTTCACCTCTATGGGGCGGCTCCTTCCCAGTCTCCTCTATGGGACGGCTCCTTCCCGTTCACCTCTGTGGGACGGCTCCTTCCCGTTCACCTCTATGGGACGGCTCCTTCCGTCCCTTGGGCCTTCCACCCTCTATGGGACGGCTCCTTCCCAGTCACCTCTATGGGACGGCTCCTTCCCGTCACCTCTATGGACGGCTCCTTCCCGTTCACCTCTATGGGACGGCTCCTTCCCGTTCACCTCTATGGGACGGCTCCCTTCCCGTTCACCTCTATGGGACGGCTCCTTCCCGTTCACCTCTATGGGACGGCTCCTTCCCGTTCACCTCTGGACCCTCCGTCCCTATGGGACTGCTCCTTCCCAGTCTCCTCTATGGGACGGCTCCTTCCCGTTCACCTCTATGGGACTGCTCCTTCCCAGTCTCCTCTATGGGACGGCTCCTTCCCGTTCACCTCTATGGGACGGCTCCTTCCCGTTCACCTCTATGGGACGGCTCCTTCCCGTTCACCTCTATGGGACGGCTCCTTCCCGTTCACCTCTATGGGACGGCTCCTTCCCGTTCACCTCTATGGACGGCTCCTTCCCGTTCACCTCTATGGGACGGCTCCTTCCCGTTCACCTCTATGGGACGGCTCCTTCCCAGTCTCCTCTATGGGACGGCTCCTTCCCAGTCTCCTCTATGGGACGGCTCCTTCCCGTTCACCTCTATGGGACGGCTCCTTCCCGTTCACCTCTATGGGACGGCTCCTTCCCAGTCACCTCTATGGGACGGCTCATTCCCGTTCACCTCTATGGGACGTCTCCTTCCCGTTCACCTCTATGGGGCGGCTCCTTCCCAGTCTCCTCTATGGGACGGCTCCTTCCCGTTCACCTCTATGGGACGGCTCCTTCCCGTTCACCTCTATGGGACGGCTCCTTCCCAGTCTCCTCTATGGGACGGCTCCTTCCCAGTCTCCTCTATGGGACGGCTCCTTCCCGTTCACCTCTATGGGACGGCTTACTAGCTATATAGTGGGTCCAGCGTGTTCCTATCTGAGTGGTCTGTTACAGAATACAGGCTGCCATAAACAGTGTATTCTGCAGATGCTGCCCGGGGGGAGGGATTTTATTTGATCTCCTTCAGACATACGGAAACTATTACTTTTGCAATTCCCGTACTTATCCTCCTTTTTTATAAAGACGGAGGAGACTTGTGATTGGCGTTTGGAGTGTGAACAATACACTACTTGTCCCGTATGTGTATGAATGGGGCTGTTGTATTACAGATAAGTGCACACGTTTGTGTACACAGAGGCGGATGACACACAGAAGTGACATCACGCGCTATTAACGGCGGCATTGTGTTCTCTCCCTTCTCTTGTCAGATAAACATTTTACAAAGGTCTTCATAGAGTAACTGTAAATGTTGCGGGCTTCAGGTTTCAGCAGAAAAGCCCTTCAGAGTATCTCCGGCCGGCCGTCGCCGCGCCTGCCCGTTGGCACCTGTGATTACCACCAGCGGGGGAGGGGAGGGTCCTCTGGGTTCACATTTGATGGCGGTATTGCTTTTTGGGGAAGGAGTGACTCCGGCTGCTGATTTTAACACTTATGATTCTTCTGTGCGGAGGTCGGCGGTGTGGAATAAAAGTCGTAGACACAGCGTGGAACAACCTGCCGAACATTAGTATGAAGAATGGGCCTCCTCCGGTTGGCAGCATAACCCTAAGAGCCTGAAACAAACGAGTTTAATTATTACAATTTATAGGGGATGTGTTCTGCTGCAAGAACGGCATCCGGCTAATAACTCGCCAGTTACAGCGTGCAAGTAAAGAGCGTTCTGCAGGATTATACATTAACGTAATTGTGTCGACTCTGGGTCCTCGGGTACTGCTGGGAATATAGCGGGGCGGTTCGGCTGGAGGAAGCCAGGGATGTAGACCGGTCCCTAAGATGTTTTATGAGATCTTAAGGCCTGGTTCTAGTCCAACCCACCACCCTAATTAGCCCCCCATTGCTGGAGACCCCTCCGAGATTTCCATTTAGTGTCAATAACAGAAGCTGGCACTTTATCACCCGGCCGCTCGCAGCTCTGGAGGCAGGAATAGCTTCTGGGACTGTGCAGATTACAGAAGCCGTGCAGTGCACCCGTGTATAAGCAGCCATGATGTAGGAGGAAAGTCGCTGACAACTTTAACCGGCAAATGGACTCCAAATAGAAAGCTGTTTGTCATAGAAAGGACGGTCCTGAACAAGTGCCATATGCCTCAGGTTATTGCCGCAGTGACTATGCTGTTTGCCCTGGGTTCCCGGACTTGGTGGATGAAAGGGGGTCATTTATCAAACTGTGAAGGACTGAAAAAATCCAAAGCTAGTCTTATAGGATGGTGCCCATGTGGTACTGCTGGTGCCTCCACCCTATATAGTGTGCTGCCATATGGTGCCTAATTATCAGCATCATACAGGGTGCTACATAGTGCTGCCACTAGCTCACACTGAAGAAATAATGTGCTATACAGAGGTTACATAGCAGTGTCAATAGGAGCGCCGCAGCCTCCTCAAACAGCTGGTCAGCGGAGGGAGTCAGACCCTGCCATCGATTGGATACCAATGACCTATCACCGCCTCTCACAAATCAGATGCTGATGGACTAACCCAAGGAGAGGTCATCAGTACTAATCACTTGGACAACCCCTTTAATATTCAGATTCCTTGTAGTCACAAATCTCAGGTGCCAGGCCATAGTGTGGATGGCTGATGTACCCTGTGAGGTCAGCAAGGCTAGTGCCATGTTGATCACCATCAATTACACCTATTCGTTGCATCTATCAACATAAGCTGGCCATGCACATGAGATAATGATTGGTCGTAGGAACGATCCCACCAGCAGAACGCCAAACTAAACTAGCCGTCTGTTCAGACCTGACATCCTGCTCCTTGAGCAAAACGGCAAGTGATTGGCTGGATTAGGACGATCACGCCATACACGTGTAATTCCAGACGACCGTGAAGCTGTCCAACCAAGCTGATCACAAGCTAATCTGCCGTCAGCCATTGCGTGTGATCATTCTGTCACGAATCTGCGGGTGTGGGCCCACTGTGCCTCGTGCCCTACCTCCTCTAAGGGCGTTGTCTAAGTGAACCCCTCGATCTTCACAATACCTCTGATGGTGGGGATAGATTTTCCGAGAGGAGCACCAGGTCGCTACCTCTTGAGGAGGGTTGGAACACGAGGCAGCTGGTCCAGGTGGGACCAGGAGGTACCTGCGAAGGTACCAGAGGTACAGCGGTGGTCAGAGGGCCGGGTCGTTACCAGGAGCAACAATGCAGGACCGAAGGATGAAGCAGAGGCGAAGTCAGACAGGCAATTGGTCAGGGCAGGCGGCACAGGTACAAGTCAGGCAATCTGGGTCAGCAACAAGAGAGTCAATGCAGGCAGACAGGTAGCAGAGTCCGGTAACACAAGCAGGAACAAGCGCAACCAAAGGCAAGATTCAAGGACCTTGACACTGAAGCATCTGGGAAGAGGGCTGAGCCACTTATATATGATCAGGAGGACCAGGGTTGGGCAACAAGGTCACATGATCCAACCCACATGATCTAACATGGTCACATGATCAACCCACATGATCTAACATGGTCACATGATCCAACCTGCTCCGGCCCAGAGGGAATGATGCAAGGAACAAGGATGTTGAAGCCATGGCTGAATGGAAACTCTGGAGCGGATCACAGAGCAACTGTACTTACACAGACAGAGCCCAGGACTGCAGTGGTGAACGGAAAACACAGGCAGCAGATCACTGCTGGACACGACGCCCAGGACCGCGGCGGTAAGCAGGGGAACAGCGGCGCACAGCATTCTAAAAGTCCATGATTGGCTGAAATGTTTGAAGTCGACCATTCTGGACACCTTCGGACCAGACGTGACGTGCTGGCTTCCACTTTCAGTTTTTCACTCAACATTTTGCAGGATTTACTTTCTTTACACGTGGACGAGCTCTGAGCCGTACATCTGTGTGCAAAGAATTCGTCTATATTTTGTACTATAAATGATAGCGTAAAGGATTACAACGCTAAAAAGCGCCGTGACAGATTTCCCAAAAAGGTCTGTCAGAAGAGTAAATTCAGCTGTATAATCAACACAAAAAGTGGGTCACTTGGTTAATACGTTACGTATCGCTCACACTAAGTATTATACTGTCTGTAATCTCACTCAGATACCTGCCGTGCATTGACGCTGAATCTGCCAAATGCTCCATCATGGGGAGAAGGTTGGGAAGCGCAGGTGTCAGGCAGGCTCCACACGAGTCTATGGAAAAAGGTGCGAATGGAGGTGTATTCCAGGTAAAACTACAGAATATACTCTCTTTGCGATGGCTACAAATCTGCTTCTTTAAATAGTTGGCGCAAAAGACTTCAGTGTCCGCCATTGGAGGAGGAGTGAGTTGCTGACCTGATAGGACCGAGGATTACATTTTTGTGCATTGCTGTTATCACCTATTCCAGCAGCTTTCCCATAGTAGCGGCACTATCCTTATACAGCGATGGCCGGGTGGAGGGCACATCCAAGGGGGAGCTGCACGACTTCATTCAGGAGCACGTGGTCAGTTGTCGTCTGGCCTGTGCCTGATAGGGCGAGCGTTTTTCTCCAGGACATTTGCTGTTTCCTGTATTCTCTCTCATTTGATAACTCCCCGCTTTCCACCACACTTGCCAAGCTTACATTTTTCTTCTACAAGTTGTGATTTAATTCTCCGTTGGCAAGAATTCTTATCGTTTTTCGCCCTTGTGTCCAAGACGTGAAATTCTTTTTCCGTTATCAAAATTTAAGATGAATCCAGGAGAGTAAGAGAGCTGGAAAGCGGAAGAGCTGAAGTGCGGCGATGTCTCACAGACGGAAAAAAAAAATTAAATGAGCCCTGGGAAAAAGCGGAACCGTCGGCGATATATACAGCATAGCCCAGAAGTGTGCAGACGTGTGAACCTCACATCCAGATCTACTGGTGGAAGATGAGATTTTACAATGGACAATGATGTGGAGCTGGTATTACGCTCACTATGAATATTAGTCCAAGAGCATACTGGGTTGTTAGGCCCTGCCCAGCTGGACGCAGGTATTGGGACAGCAGGTTGGATGGACAGGAGTAGCATTCTCAGGAGCATGACTAAGTCAGACCAGAAAGCGTTAGAAGCAGCTTGGCTACAGAGAAGAACACGGTTCTGGAAACTATTACTAGGTCAGTGAAAACTAACCTGAAGTGCAGAGTCTAAGGTGTCCACCATTCTTCTTTAAAAGGGTTTTCCAAGATTTTAATAGTGATGACCTATGCTCTAGATAGGTCATCAGTATCTGATCGGTGGGAGTTCAACACCCGAGACCTCCACCGATCAGCTGTTTGAGAAGACACTGACGCTCCAGTGAGTGCAGCGGCCTTCTCCGTGCTCACCAAGCACAGCACCATGCATTGTATAGTGGCTATGCTTGGTATTGCAGCTCAGCCCCATTCACTTCCATGAGGCCACGTGACCGATGAACATGACATCACTCACCTAGGAAAAGCAGATAAAGGGCTGCAGCAATACTGCAAGCACCACTGCCTCCTCAAACAGCTGATCGGTGGGGGTCTTGGGTTTTGGACCCCCCACTAATTAGATACTGATGACCTTTCCTGAGGATAGGCCATCAGTTATAAAGTCTCAGAAAACCCTTTAAGCTCCTCCAGGGAGGTATGGACTTTACCAGTTGGATATATAGATCTCGGTCCCTAGGATAGTCCCCATCAGATCACTGAGACCTGGACAAACACATGGTCAGGCAGATTCTAGTCGGCAACAGGCAGGTCACAGTCAGGTCCAAGATCGATATCAGAATGATGGGCCAGGGTTCAGGATATGTGAAGCGAAGTCAGTCAAGCTGGGTTATCACAATGTATTAAAACAGACAAGAACTAGAGGCTGGTAACCAAGCACTGGAAGATTGGCTCGATTCCCCAGGTCCCAGAGGTAGAACTTACATCTGTGAGACATTCATGTCATACCCACAGGTCAAAAATAGCAATACCTGGGCTTCTGTGATATAAGGACAGCCTAGCTTCTAGGGAAGTGCTGCGTGACCACCTCATTGAAGAGACTGGTTGTTAGGCAGTGTATCCCTAGTAACCAGACTGTCCAGCCTGACTTCTGACACCATACTGACAGGAAGGAAAAATCCCAGCTCAGCAAGCAGAGTTATTAATGAGACTCCAGACATTTGTAAGGTGAGTCTGTAGTCTTTGGAGGCAGACCATACAACTGCTATGGGGCCCAGGGCAAGAGGGGGCCCAGTCTCCCAAGTTGGGATCATCTCTTCTGCTGGAGGTGAAAACTTGGTCAGGACTCTTCCCTCTAAAGCAGGGGTAGGGAACCTCCGGCTCTCCAGCTGTTGTGAAACTACAATTCCCAGCATGCTTCATTCATTTCTATGAGAGTTCTTAGAAGAGCAGAGCGAGTATGCTTGCTGGGAGTTGTAGTTTCACAACAGCTGGAGAGCCGGAGGTTCCCTATCCCTGCTCTAAAGGAACAACTTTTACCAAATGAGGCAGCGGAAAAATGGTCCAAGGGTCATTGAAAAGGGTTTAGGAGGAAACCCTTCTGTCCTGCGGGGGGCCCGGTATGATCCTTGCTATGGGGCCCTTACTTCTCTATGTACACCACTGCTGGTGATGGTGATATATGCTCTCTGCATGGACGAAAGGCAGAAAGTGCTGTATATGTGCAGTGGATTTTCTGCATTGGATTAATGCCCCCCATTGTGTGCTATCCGTGCACTTTTTCGTCGTACTCTCTCCTGCACATCTTCTCGCCCTGTTTGTCTCTCTCTTCTGTAAAATGAGCTTGTTGCCACCACCCTGCACTCGGCTTCCATCACATTGTTCTCTCATTTGATCACAGTATATGACAGGTTTCTCTGCGGTTTTGTTCAGCGTTACACAAGGAAGGAGCACAGCAGGACGCTATGATCCGACACCTCAGGAGCTCAGACAAGTGTCTGTCACGCGGCTCTCTGCAAATGACTGCACTTCACGGCAGAGATGTAGCGCCCCCCCTCCCCGGATTCTTACCTTCAGGATTGTGGGGGTGTTCATTAGACTTGGGGTCGCTCATAACAGCCGACTGGAGACTGTGCTGTGATATCTTATGGATCTCACCGTACTGCTGTGCAGACAATGAGGAACGCCTGCACGCTTCATGTACTTCATCTATGTAGCATAGAAGCAGCTCCTTCAACTGGTATGAGTAGAGACGAGGGGCCCCGGGTCAGGTTGGCCCCATTCCTTGACCATGAGAATTGTGTGACTTTGTTCAAAGCCACCGCTTCCACCATATATTAAAGGCATATTGCACCTATATCGAGAACGGAGCCCCCAAAGTAAAGGAGGGCGCACTGCACATATGCAGTCACCCTCCATTCATTTCTATTGGGCCGCCGAAAATAGCCGAGCACTGGCTCGGCTATTCCGTCGGCTGCATAGAGATGAATGGGAGCGGTGGCCACGCATGTGCGGTGCACTCCCATTCATTTCTATGGGAGCAGAGGGGGAGCTGCGCCTGGTGGTGGCCAGATCCGGGAAACCTGGGGTCCTCCAGGCACAGGACTATCCCCTCCGATCTCAATGTAGGTCCACTGGGACCTGCACCTATAAGACAATGGGGGCATATTCTAGCGATATGCCCCCATTGTCTAAGATGAGAATACCCCTTTAAGGTCCTTTTACATCTGACCGAGGATCAGGGCAATTATCAAGGATGGGTGTTCGTAGGAAGGCTCGTTGCCCCATGTAAATATGCTGCCGATGCACTGCCGGATCGAAGGTGGAGGCGATAGCTGGATTTACATGCAGCAATGATCTCATCTGTATGGGGATGAATGATCACTGCTATGCTCATTAGTTCCCATACAGTTTCCTCTACCCAGGTGATTTCAGTCACCCAATAACCGCACGTTTTCTTGTTCATCGGGTGATTGAAATCAACTGGGTAGAGGAATCTGTAAGGGAACTAATGAGCATAGCAGTGATCATTCATCCCCATACAAAGGAGATCATTACTGCATGTAAATCCACCTTCGATCAGGCACACGGCATCCAGTGCACAGGACAGAGCTGCAGATAGCAGGCACGTATGAATCTGTCCATAGAGGAGGCTGTGGGCGCCCCCTTTAAAGCTGCGCTGGATATAGCGGCGCCACTTCTTACATGTTTCTTTTATTCCCAATTCTCTGCTTTTCAAGGACAAATTCCTAGATTTCTTACAATCTTTAAGTGTATAACGTAGTTATTAAATCTACAGTGCGTTCATCACAGGAATATAGAAAATTTCAGGAACTTCAGAAAATGAATTCCAATAAATATGGTTTAAGTTCCATTTAAGTCGCCTGATGGAGAGTAAAATCCGCGGCCTCCATTTTACTGCAGGAAATTCGCTTTACTAAATTATTGGCCATTTATAGAGGAGTCGGAGCCGGGGTCGGACTGTAATAAAATGCATTTGCGAGGTGAGTCTGTAGTTTTTGGAGGATGATGCTCTTTGTGGTTGAGGCTACCATAGTGGCAGACCATGCGACTGCTATGGGACCCAGGACTCCGACAGACGTGTCTGATGAAACCTATAGAAAAGCAGCACCGGGGGCATGTATCCCAGACGCATAATACTGTAATAACATGCTGCCTTCACCAGTTCAGATTCAGTATATGTGGGGGGATCAGGAGGGCACCTGAATGATCGTGTATTGATCTGTCTTATGTGTATGGCCGGTATTAGGGCAGAGAAGAATCGGGTGGCAGATGTTGTGCTTGTCGGCCATCGGACCCAGCTCCTTGGTGCTCACCGCCATGGCAGGCGACGCTCCCGATCTTCCACTTTGTCAATGTCAGTACTTCTGGCCCCGACTAAGAGGTTGTGAAGGGGTTAAGAGGATTAATGTTATCAGCACCAAAAATAAAGTGCCTTTTCCTCCTGCTGAGATATCTCCTCTGGATGAGGAGGGAGGAGGTGGAGGAAGATCTCCCTGTCATGTCAGGATTGTTGTGAAGAGAAGCGGCCCCTCCAGATAAACGCTAACCTAGATTAGTGCATTCAGACCAATTTGTATGAAGAAGAAAGTCTCTCCGTGGCCCTCTCCTCTCTCTCATCTGGAGCAGACGTCCCCGCCGCCCCGATGCTGACATTATTTTAGACATCAGATTGTTCTTAAAGGCATGTTGTCTGTATGGTGTAAAATTATTCATTTATTTTTATGGGAAATGGATATAATTGGTGCAAAGAAGTGACGGGGCCTCGCGGAGATTGCTGCTCCTGCTCCTTCATGGTAAATGAGAGGGAAATGTGGGAAGAGAGGGAGGGAAGGAGCCCTGGGTACCAGCCCAAACTTATACTGAACACTTAGGACACATGGGCACAGGAGATCCCTCGTCTTAGGCTGGTCATACTGTTTAGATATCTGACAGCTATTCCTCCTTCTGCAACATTACACATGCATGTGCCCCTTCCATACAACTTCAGTGGTGGCTTATCCTGAGAACAGAAGGGTCGGACATGTTGAAATTTAACAGCCTCATCCTTCTTATCCTTTATATCTTCCTTCTGGGGAGAGTTGAGGCATTGAACAGTGAAATTAGGACATTTGACCAAATGTGTCTACGGCCTGACCAGCCTTAGACTAGAATAAACATCAGTTCCTCTTGAAGCTTCACCTTCACTTCTGTAAAGGAAAGAGAGATCATCTCCTAGGCACCAGCCATTGTCTGCTCCACACTCAGGAGGACCTCGGTGAGGAACTGAAAGGGCATCTGTCAGCAGTTCTATCCCTATGACACTGGCTGACCTGTTACATGCGCACTTGGCAGCTGAAGGCCTTTTTGTTGGTCCCATGTCCATATGTGCCCGTATTGCTGAGAAACATTATGTTTTAATATATGCAAATGAGCCTCTAGGAGCAATGGGGGCGTTACCATTACACTTAGAGGCACCACTTTGATTAACAGGACCAGACACTGTAAATCACGCTTGTTAATCAAAGTGGAGAGGGCTCGGCAGTTGCAGAAAGAGCAGAGCCTCTAAATGTAATGAACCCGTTGCTCCTAGAGGCTTATAAAACTTCATTTTTCTCAGCAATGCGGGAACATATGAACATGGGACCAACACAGATGCCTTCAGCTGCCAAGTGCACATGTAACAGGTACAAAACTGCTGTGCAAGGAGGTAAGCTGGTCTACTGTGAAGTACAGGAGGGCCTCTATGGGTCTGTACGCAAGGAAATTGCTCAAATATCTTGGTTAACAACCTGGAGAACCGTGAGCAGGTCCACCAGATTGTTGGGGGCATCGCAGCCTCAAAAACAGTACCTCATCCCCCCAGTATGGCAATGTGTGAGCACTATAAAGCTCCATGGCCTCTCCTCAGCACTTGGTTTATTGTGATTATTTGATTTAGAGCTGTAGAAATGCTAAAGACGTGCCGACAACTCCATTCTTCTAATAGCACCTTGATGGAGGCGCATGTTTTCTTAATAGGGAGATAGATATATAAGAGGCATATTTGCATTGATTGTAGTCTTAAAGACCATAAACGCCCTGAGATTATATTTTTCTATTTAATTGCATGGATTTTGTACTAAAATTATTTTTGTAATAGGTTTTTATTAAAAATCATAAGTCATTGGCTCCTGCAGCTTGCATGTAAATACACTACGTACCAGGCTGCTGAAGGCTGCTGTGTCATAAATCCCTCAGAGAGCTTGTCTGATCTCTTGGTCTCAAGTCCCTCTCTCTCTCCTCTCCTGAACAATCATACAAACTGATTTATGACATGGGAGTGGGGCAGGTGACTGAACCATCAGACAAGGCTGCGTTCTGCAGCTTGCTATGTAGTGTGTATACAGTATGCTGCATGCTGCTGAGGACAAAAATGAAGCAACGTTTTGCAATCAAATGAAAGGAATTGGTCTTACGGTGGACATGGCTTTTAAAGTCATCTGGTTTGGCTTTTATGTTGGACTTGATTGATGCCACAATACTTTCTTTGCGTTTTTCGGCTGAGTCAGTGAACCCTGTGCTTAGGACTGTGTGTTAATGGACTCCTCCTGTTGACATGTCTTGTCCATATTCATGTAGCTTCATCTGCCCGGAGAACGCTGACATTGACTGAGCTGCCGTCACTGCTGGACGGACGTGTCCGTTCACATCCCAGTCCCGATCGTCTGACTCAGCCGGGCTGGTGCACCGGAGACTCCACATACCTCCATATGGCAGTCATTACCATTGTGAATATACTGTCCGTTTTGATTAACATGTAATCAGGACTGATCCAGTCGCTCGTTAGGGGTTACTCATAAGTTTGGATTCATCCCTTGGCTTATGGCAGCCGGCGTTACCCTCGTAGACTCATGAAGATGAAAAGCCGAGGTCTATCCTGCCAATAGAGGCACCTAAACACCAGAATCTGCCACAGCTGGAGGACAATGGTGGAAAGATAAGCAAGGGTCACACACGGTTTGTGTCAGATTTTAACCCCTTGATCCCTGCAATATCAAAAAAGACCTTGATGGGAGTTAATATAGAATTACAGGTAGATACAAAAGTGAGGTAGGTACAGGAGATCCATGGTCCCAGACCTATAGAAATGTCATTCTGGATGCATGTCACCTACAAATACGCCATGGAAAGAGGAGAGAGCATATACATGGCAGTGCAAGAAGGGATTCTCTCCTCAACAGTCTGGTCAACCAGGACCACCAGATCTTCTAATAATTGTACATAGTGGCGCACATAGAGAAGTAAGGGCCCCATAGCAAGAATCAGACCAGGACCCCCCACACAGGACAGAAGGGTTTCCCCCTAAATCCCTTTCAATGACCTTTGGACCATTTTTTCCACTGCCTCATTTTTTCCACTGCCTCAGCTCTCCGGCAGCATTGTGTCAAGGTACAGGTAGTGCCGCCCTGAGCTCAAACCCACACCACTGTCCCTACCTACTTACACAGTCCGACTTAACCGACAGTGCGCAACTGGACGGTGGTCCCTAGCTTATGTATGTGGTGGGGCTTACAGGGAGGGAAAACAACAGACTAAGACAGAACACACGGACACGAGAGTAGTGGTAGAGTAGTAGTGGGGGGAGCGTGCTGCCTGCTCCCCGTTACACATTGTCCCAGCATTTTACCATAGTGCGCCCACATCTTTGCACATTCTATAAAGGTGCACCTTCGTGATTTACCGTGCTGAATGTACATACATTTGGTGACCATCTCTGTTTTTCATCCTGGGACCATCTGGAGCATTTCAGCCTCCAAAAAGAATGGCTTGCATTAAATTCATTTTCCTCGGCACTACGTAATGTTTAGTTGGTGCCCAATGTGCATGTTCACCCATGTGCACCTAGTCTGACAACCCCTTGATGTTACGTATAATGTGGGCACCCAGCGCCACAGACTGTGAGCAGGAGACGATATCCCGGGTGCCAGCCTTGGCTCTCGCTGGACGTGGCAGGTGAAGGAGTGTCAGTGTGTCCCGTCCTTGTACTTGATTGACATTGCTGTTGTGCAGGGACCTCGCACCATGTTCTCCAGGCAGTTAATGACTTTCTGAACCCTTCATTAACTCCTCTGTGTCTATGGCGTCGTCTCCCTGAAAATGAGAAGCGGCCTCTCGTCATGGCATGGAGAGCGGTGTGTCTCCTATTTATTTCTTCTTTCACCATTGCATACAGGATAAATACGCCGCACCAAGGTTATTCCGGAGGTGACAGCTCATAATTGCCAATTTAACTTTCTGAAACTGTGCAGTCGGCGATCACCGCCACCTATGAGACCGGCGAGCGGTGGTGGCAGGGGCGACGTGAGGGATATATGTCTATTACAGAGTAATGATGTGTTTATTCTTACATGAAGCAGCTATTTATGAGGTAGAACATATAGGTGACTCCGCCGTATGGCGCGTACGCCACTATAAATCTCCACGCTCATTCAGACAAAGCTGAGGCTCCTTAATCATCTGATTTATTACAGGTGGTAGACGTGTCATAGGAGTCTAGACGATAGCACATGCCAGCAGATGAATGTGAGATAGAGAACACCTGAACGCCATTAATTACACGTAACTGAGACACTTTATGGGTTAATTAGCAGGAAAAAACTGATAAATGTGTGCGGGGCACCACCAATGAGGCCGGGGTGGGGGGGGCACCACCAATGAGGCCGGGGGGGGCGGGCACCACCAATGAGGCCGGGGGGGCACCACCAATGAGGCCGGGGGGCACCACCAATGAGGCCAGGGGGGGGGGCACCACCAATGAGGCCGGGGGGGCGGGGCACCACCAATGAGGCCGGGGGGGGCGGGGCACCACCAATGAGGCCGGGGGGGGCGGGGCACCACCAATGAGGCCGGGGGGGCACCACCAATGAGGCCGGGGGGGCACCACCAATGAGGCCGGGGGGCACCACCAATGAGGCCGGGGGGCACCACCAATGAGGCCGGGGGGGCACCACCAATGAGGCCAGGGGGGGGGGCACCACCAATGAGGCCGGGGGGGCGGGGCACCACCAATGAGGCCGGGGGGCGGGCACCACCAATGAGGCCGGGGGGGCACCACCAATGAGGCCGGGGGGCACCACCAATGAGGCCGGGGGGCACCACCAATGAGGCCGGGGGGCACCACCAATGAGGCCAGGGGAAGGGCACCACCAATGAGGCCAGGGGAAGGGCACCACCAATGAGGCCAGGGGAAGAGCACCACCAATGAGGCCGGGGGCACCACCAGTGAGGCTGGGGGGGCACCACCAATGAGGCCGGGGGGGGCACCACCAATGAGGCCAGGAGGGGCACCACCAATGAGGCGGGGGGGGGCACCACCAGTGAGGCCGGGGGGGGGCACCACCAATGAGGCCGGGGGGGGCACCACCAATGAGGCCGGGGGGCGATCGCACCAGGTTGAACAAGAGGGAGGCAGCGGAAGGGCCATGGGCTGAAGGGAAGGGGTTAGGTTAAGAAAATGACATTGGGGGGGCGCCGTTTCAGTTTTCGCCTCAGGCAGCAGAAAGGCTAGGTGCACCCCTGTATGCAAGTGCCATGTTATCAATCAGGGGTCTGGGTGGTCTCCAGTAAATGGAACATCATGAGGAGACCTGAGAATAGGCTCTGCCTTGCCACATCAAATAGTTCTTACACAGGCACTTCTATATCTGTGACCCGTCAGCTGCACCCTACCCGACCCTGCGCGATTCATAGCCTGAAGTCTGTCTGGTTTCTAATGGTTAAGGTGGCCATACACATCAGATGAACATTGGTCAAAACCTGCCAAACATCTAATGTGTATGGGGACATCTTGGCCATGCAAAACCCAGGTAGGCCCTGGGGAGAGCCAGAACATATATTTTTATTGTGGAGCTTTTATTATCAGGAGTAGTGTGCATATGAACTTTTATTCAGCCATATTCTGCTTTATTAGTGTCCTGGAGGCGGATCTTCACTGTGAGGTTCTCCCAGCACAGCCCCTCCTCTTTTGTGCCTTCCAACCAGGAGACGACTACAGATGTCACTTAGAGGGGAGGGGCTGTAAAGCGTTTCAATGCTGAGAGCACTTCACAGTGAAGCTCCGCCTCCAGGACATTTAAAGGGCCCGTGCCACAAAAAATATTCTACATTTTTCAAACCAGCACCTCGGTCTTAATACTTTAGTAACTGCATGTAATTAAAGTTTTTGTATAGCCACTGAGCCATATAATAGAATGTATCTGTATGGCGCCACCTGCTGATTGTTATTTTCCTAATATCTTGTCCACTTCACTGAGGTGGTCGCACATGCTCAGTTCAAATCTTTAATTGTCACTAGCTCTATGTTCTGTTAGAAGCTGTGGCAGTTACAGGGAGAGAGCTACAGCAGAAAGGACATGCCCCCTGAGAAAGGGCGGCCCTTCTGAGCTGCCAGCCTGAAATAAATCTAGCAGCACAATTGGAGCAGTGTATGGGGAGATCTCTGGATCCATGTGAGGTGCAGGGCTGGGTCTTGCTTTGTATTTTCATGCAATATATGGCGTCTGATTTTTATTTTTTACATCAATCATGGCGTAATCCCTTTCAGTTAATATTTTTATTAATTCTGATGAGAAAAGCTCCACAAAAGGTTTGTTTCTCCTGCTCTCCCGCGCCCTTACCTCATGCTGTGAGTAGTTTAATATGGTAAAAACTGCTGACAGACCCCCTTTAAGGCTGGTTACGAGCAGCAGATACAGTACGGGAGTCAGTGCACCCTGGGGTCAGTGCACCCTGGGGTCAGTGCACCCTGCAGTCAGTGCACCCTGCAGCTGTACTTGTCTGTGATCTGACCTGATGCTACGTAAAGTGATGCAACTTCTGCAAACCCAACCCCCTGGTAACTGATGAAAATCCTTTCTAGAGTTTTGACTAAATTCTTAATTCCCATAAAATGGATAAAATTCCTGGGATCTCCTGAGATTTCACAGTGACAGTGTTGACAGCTTCGGTGTGATTTGCTCAACGCACTTTTTATCGTGATGTGAGACGCTCCGGTCATTGGGACCAGATGAATTATTCACATTGTTTTCTTAGCACAGTTTTTTTTTCTTTCTTTGAAATATCTTGAACTCGCGGTCACCTTTGTCCGGCATCACACTTTTTATTGTCAGATCGTGTCTGTACGCAGCAGGAAGATTTCACTGACGTCATTAAGTGATTTCTCTTCATGAGTATTTTCACAAGTAAGTGCTGGACTTGGAGTATTTGGATATCAGAAAGATTTATTGTCAGTGGCGGAGATAACACTGGGGCACCCTGTAGTCAGTGCACCCTGTAGTCAGTGCACCCTGTAGTCAGTGCACCCTGTAGTCAGTGCACCCGGGAGTCAGTGCACCCGGGAGTCAGTGCACCCGGGAGTCAGTGCACCCGGGAGTCAGTGCACCCTGGAGTCAGTGCACCCGGGAGTCAGTGCACCCGGGAGTCAGTGCACCCTGGAGTCAGTGCACCCTGGAGTCAGTGCACCCTGGAGTCAGTGCACCCTGGAGTCAGTGCACTCTGCAGTCAGTGCACTCTGCAGTCAGTGCACCCTGCAGTCTGCACACCCTACAGTCAGTGCACTCTGCAGTCAGTGCACCCTGCAGTCTGCACACCCTTAAGTCAGTGCACTCTGCAGTCAGTGCACTCTGCAGTCAGTGCACTCTGCAGTCAGTGCACCCTGCAGTCAGTGCACCCTGCAGTCAGTGCACCCTGGATTAAGTACACCCTACAGTCAGTGCAACCTGGAGTTAGAGCACCCTGCAGTCATTACACCCTACAGTCAGTGCACCCTGCAGTCAGTGCACCCTGCAGTCAGTGCACCCTGGAGCCAGTACACCCTGCAGTCTGTACACCCTGGAGTCAGTGCACCCTGCAGTCATTACACCCTACAGTCAGTGCACCCTACAGTCAGTGCACCCTGCAGTCAGTGCACCCTGCAGTCATTACACCCTACAGTCATTACACCCTGCAGTCAGTGCACCCTGCAGTCAGTGCACCCTGGAGTCAGTGCACCCTGCAGTCATTACACCCTACAGTCAGTGCACCCTACAGTCAGTGCACCCTGGAGTCAGTACACCCTGCAGTCAGTGCACCCTGGAGTCAGTACACCCTACAGTCAGTGCACCCTGGAGTCAGTGCACCACATCCCCCACCAGTGCAGTGATTGCCACATTCATCTAGGAGCCCACCCTGCTGATGATTGTGGACCACCTAATTGATCCTCATTAGAGGTTGTTCATCTTTGACTCCCAATCTCTGTGCCTCTGGAGCCATACCAAGTTTTTCTCACCAAAGCTGCACGTGTGCTTCAGGGGCTCCATAAATATGGTTTTCAGCCTGACTTTTGGGTCCTTTCAATCTCTTTGCATGGATTCTGTAAATGCATTTATTTCCCTTTCACATCTTGTCCCATTGTGATGTTTGACCTCACCCCGCGTGTCATGGGTGATGGGAGGTTTTCCAAATGACGAAGGCACCAGGGCAATTGACTGTAATTAGAAGAAGGTCTTCTGGCTCATGGAAATCTGATGGTCCAGGTGGAAAAACCTAATGATCACTTTAGGATACTGTTCCTTCTGGTCATATGGATGAGGTACAGAGTAAATCTCAGTTTGAGACTCATCTGCTCTCCATGATCACTTTGAATGGACAGCATGTAATACCGCATGTCTCCTGCAGTGGCCGCTGCAGCTTCCACCAGAATTAAGAGCCAATCACATACCGATGCTTTTTTTAAAAAAAAATCATGTCTGCTTTCTCCCAGAAACAACCCCGCTCCTGTCCCTCCAGGGTGAATGAGACGGAGCTGCAGTACCGCACATAACCTGTGGAGAGGGGTGGCGCTGTTTGCGGAAGAAAGCGGTCACATTCTTCTAGTCCTAGCCTAGTCCTCTATTTTACATATTATGTGGTTTTAACCCCGACTAAAGACCAGGATTGAGGTGAACGTGCTCTTATTACAGCGCGGTGCAATATATCGGATCGGTCTCTGTCGTAGTCATCTGGCTCCAGTTTATGAACAGAAAACATGAGCTCGTGATTTCAGCTCCTGATCTCCGGGACACTTTCCGGGTTTTGCTCCTCAGGGTATTCAGGTGCTCTTGTTGGAGATGACGGCTGACATTTTGCCTTGCCTGTAATCCTCATGTGATTACCTGTAGGAAATAGCAGCCTGATCCGTCTGCGGGAAGATTGGAGGACCCAGGCGGTCGGCTAAAGCCCACTTAATGCTCCGTAATTGGAATAGGTGTCATTAAACGCAGCCTCTTATGATCTGATACCGGGAATGATTAATACCTGCTGTATATAGGGCAACAGAATCCTCCAGCCGGCAGGAAAGCGGATTGTGCCGCCTGTCAGCTTACAAGGAATATTACCGCCGCCCGGCTGCAGGAGATGCCAGGATAGACAATTAACTCTCTTACTATTTTGTGGTTGTGTTTGGATTGTCCAGATCTACCTAATGATCATACGGTACCTATATGTTTATACTATACACCTTCTCTGAATTATTCCTGCAGTGTAAAGAATGGAGGTTTTTGGTCTGATTAGCAGACGTCGATCTCTATTTCCTGTTTCCTTCTATTCACATTTATATGGCGAAAGAACACCCTCTGCGGCTTCCTGAACCGCGCACACGTCATCCGGTGTATGTACGTGTAAGGCTCTGTTCACACTAGCACCAGGGCTTCTCTAGTTACACCAGCCATGATGGATAGGATGGCAATTACCCCGCGTGTATTACATTTCTGTATGTCCACAAGTCCATTCCGCAAAAAAAATAGAACGTGTCTTATTCGTGTCCATTTTGCGGACAAGGACAGGCATTGTTACAATGGATCTGCAAAAGAACGGATGTAACAAGGACCGCAAAATACATATAGCCATGTGCATGACCTCTAACATGCACAATCCTTTTCATCCTGGCCTTTGTGTAGACATCGGCTGCTGCAGAATCTCTTGGGGAGGCTGGTTGTTCGCTGCACAGTTCTGATGGGTTTGAACTTAAAGGGGTCGTCTTACTTCGGCAATTAGCATCTATCATATAGAGAAAGTTAATACAAGGCACTTACTAATGTATTGTGATTCTCCATATTGCTTCCTTTGCTGGCTGGATTCATTTTTCCATCACATTATACACTGCTCGTTTCCATGGTTACAGACCACCCTGCTATCAGTCAGTGGTGGTCGTGCTTGCACAATATAAGAGAAAGCGTCAGGCTCCCTGCTGGCCGGGACTGTGGGACCTAACATAGGCTAGTGCTTTTTCTATAGTGTGTAAGCACGACCACCGCTGCTGGATTACAGGGTGGTCATAAATATGGAAACAAGCAGTGTATAATGTGATGGAAAAATGCATCCAGCCAGTGAAGGAGACAATATGGAGAATCACAATACATTAGTAAGGGCCTTGTATTAACTTTCTCTACACGATAATTGCCACTTGCTGAAGTGAGAGGACCCCTTTAAAGAAGAACTCCCGCAAAAAATTTTTTATTCCATGTCCTGCTAGAAAGGTACATGATGTAATCTGTAGTGAATGTCATTTTCTTACCAGTGTCTGTATTTGTGAGTTATATCTCCCTGATGTTTCTCATTTGTGTCATGTGACCAGCAATCAGACTCACCAGATAACACAGCATCTTTTGTGTGGACAGGAAGTCTATTTATCTATGTATTCCTATGGGAGCCTCACTCTCAGTCTCATAGGAATGAATAGAGCAGTGACTGGCTTCCTGTCCTGGGTCAGTTGGAGGTCAGGGAGTTGGTCACATGACCCAGCTACAATAAGAAGAGAGGGGATAACTCACAATTACAGTCTCTGATAAGAAGATTGCATTCACTACAGATTACATCAGGCATCTTTCTAATAAGTCAGAGTATAAAAATTTTTGTGGGAGTTCTTTAGGGTTGGCAAAAATGTGGGAAGATGCATCAGAAACTGAGCAAAGTATTGACCCCTGGCTGTGTGCACCGGATACTTAAGAATACTGATACCAATCAATAGGAGCAAGAAGATGTGCATGCTGCTCCATTGATCCTCCAACCGCCTTCTTAGAAACCCACGTCCACCGCCCAGGTGCTTCTGGATCGCAGTCATTTATTATTGTGCCATATCACTTACTGAGAAATATGCACAGTGAAGGGAAGTTTTTGTGGGGGAGGGGTCTTTCATTTATTTCAGTAGCAGAAAGCAATATATTGCAAAACTCAACCATCTCAAGACAAAAAAAAAGTTCATTCCCTTTCATGCAATAATCCCCCCCTTCCCCCCTCTATTCAGTATGGAAATCCCTCCGTTTATACGTCCAGGTGTCACGGAGCGCTCTGTAAAGGGATTACGCTGCAGCTCGGAGTCCTAGAAAATGTCTTCTTCCGGATGCCACAAAGTAATGAGATTCCTCATTACCCCCCGGAATATTCTGCGGCTATTTGGAACACATTGGATTACGCAGCGTAAAATGATATTATCCCCCCCATGTCAGGTGTGCGTTTTATGAACTCACGCCACCAGTCCTCTCTGTGTAATAATCCGGTCATGCGATAGCGGCACGAGGACCATTGTCGCTCTGCTGCCTTTGCAGAAATTGAATCGGGAAGAGTTTTATGAGCAGAAGGCTGAGTCTGCAGGAAATCCGTCCGGCTCTGTGCAGTGCATGTCACTTAAAGGAAAACTCCAGTCATCACGTAATGTCACAGTCCTGACCTCCAGTGGTGATGGGGCCTGAGAGCGCGAGAGTGGAGACATAGGAAAACTGAGATTTACTAAGAATTCTAGCTATGTTTGCATCTTCTGACCGTCTTTGTCAATGTATGAGCTGCTTATATGTCCTCCTGCTGTCCTCGTCCACTCAAAAGCAAAAAATTGATTTAAAAACTGCAATGCATTTTTTCCCTAAAAATGCTGCACAAAAAGAATAGATTCCATCCTTTAAATTCCTCGTACAGAAGGGGTGTGGCTTAAAGAGGACCTCTCCCCGCTCCTGACATGCCTGTTTTATTAGCTTCATGCATTCCCCATGTAATAACAATTCTGGAGCCTCTATTCTTATGTCTGTATGTTGTGCCATTCCTTTATTATTCCTGCTAGAAGTTATAAATGAATTGCTAGCAGTCTGCAGTAAGGGTACAGAGGGGAGGTAACCAGCTGAGGGTGTGTCCCTGCACAGACTCACTCTATCCAATCAGTGCTGCTGGTGTCAGACTGTGCAGGGACACCCCCCCAACTGGTTACCTCCCCTCTGTACCCTTACTGCAGACTGCTAGTAATTCATTCATAACTTCTAGTAGTAATAATAAAGGAATGACACAACATAGAGCCATAAGAATAAAGGCTCCATAATTGTTATTACATGGGGAATGTATGAAGATATTAAAACAGGCGTGTCAGGAGCGGGGAGAGGTCCTCTTTAAAGAGGTAACTGGGCCTAAACACTGTGTACAGTATGTCAGCCAAGGGGTGTCAGGCAAGTGTCCACGAGGTCCGGCAGCACCAGATCTATGCGCACAAGAATAGACATTTCTGTCACCGGGTCAACCATGTGCGGTCCCCACTTTGTGGAATGCAAAACACTTACGGACGTGTGAATGGACCCTTATAAGAAGCACAGCGCTTCAACTATATTAAAAGCAAGGGACAGAAGAATGTATGGGTGATGGCCTCTTGTATGGGCGCCTTCAATCTTAGACAAAGGAGGCGTTCCCTTCCGGGAGTCCTTGTGTCTGTCCCTGAGATGCTTTGTCTTTCTCTACACCGAAAAAACTCAAAATCAAAAATGATCTTAAACAACTACGGATCCTTTGAGCAGCGCCAGCGACAACTCTCCATCTCCTCCTGTACCTGCGTACTCTTGGTTGTCAGATGACATTGTATTTATAGATGCTGTTGTCACATTCATGCAGTTTCGATGCAATATTCCACCCCCCCCCCCATGTAGCGTCCATTCTTCCACAGTCTATGGCTCCAGTCCCAATGTCAGGCACTCCAGACAGACAGCAGACGGTCCAGAAGTTCTCGTACTGAATGTGGGGGGTACAGTTCATTACAATGTGCCGGGGCCACTGCGAATACAACGTGAGGATGAGGATCGTATTCTGACTGGCGTTTGCAGAAAACCTTCATCGTCCATTAGCAGCTTCCTGTCGTCTATTGATCGCTGCATGTTGGGAGTCGCTCTGCGTATTTACGACCATTTGGGCCATTTGTGGTTAAGCGATTGTCTTTTTTAGTGATGTGTGCGTTTGCTCCTCTTCCTCTCCATACAGCATATGGGGAGTCCATATGGCCCTCTCTAAGCCGGCTCTAGTCATAGATCACAGGGGAGGAGTGCTTCTCTGGTGGCTGTTAAGGTTTTCTGCGTATTCCCCGGCCTCCGAGCTTCATTATCTGTCCTCTTAACACATTGCTGGCATTTACACTAATTAAATAAGGGAAATCTGGACATTTGAGGGGATTTAGGTGGACGTGACCAATAAAAAGTAAAAGTCAGTTTTATACGTAGTTGTTAGACATATAAAACTGCTCGAGCTGTAACTACTCGGGGACACCTACCTTATATTCGGGTTTATTTGCACACATTATGGCTCTGTGTAATCTTACAGCTGTATCAGTCTGTAATACCTGCTGAAGTCTATGGCGCCCTGCTATACCTGTGTATGAGCTCTGTAGTACAGTGCGTGCCTCTGAAGGAGTCATGTAGAATGGATATACCCCAAAAAAGTACTTTCTGTAGAGCTGAGAATGGCAGCTGACAGGTAGACATCACATTTGTTGTCTACACTAAAAGTATAGGTAACGAAACAACATAAAGCAGCATATACTGTAAGACTGTGGTCACACTGCAAGCAGTCTGCTGATCTACTGTATACAAAAGAATCCAATAAAGATATATACTACAGGTGAAAGTCTATGGCGATGGAAGCCATTGTATGCCTCTGTGACATCTGATGTCAGAAAATCCGCTTGATGTATACCTAGGGTTGTCACCTGACCAGTAAACCACCTGCCTAGCCGGTAATATCAGCATAAAGTCGGTTCCAGTATTTAATTTGTAGCGGCCGTATTATTTTCCGGTTATTTTCAGGAGCCAAGGACTTAGGAGATAATTCCTGGCTCCAACAGCTCTATCTCAGGCTGTATAGCAGATAGAGATATCAGATATCAGTCATGTTTTAAACCTAAGAATCTAAGCTTTAAAACAAGAGCAGCAGCCCAAGATATAACCCTTAGAGACCGGGTTGGGTATTACCTGCAGATCTCACTCCCAAACCTATTTCTAAAGGTCCTATCTCCAGATAGTGCATATATTAATAATCTTTATATAGCGCCAACTGCCCTTAACTATTCGGGAAATAATAAAGAAGTAAAATGAGAAAAGATCCAAAGAAGACACAATGAGACTAAAGGAGAGAGACCCTAAGAGCTTACAATCTGAATGGACCTCAGCTGTGCGGCCCAAACATATCACGGGCAGAGCCTCACTGATATTTGTGACGGTTGTTGATGTCGTTATCTGGGTTTTTCTATTTCTCTCTGCATTTATTACATGCAGTTCATTTATGGAAGGGACTTTGCTCCTGATGACTTCCTCTTCCAGAACGTGTGACCCAGGAGCGTCGGCCAGCACGTAGCAATAAGAACAGCTAAGCTTTTTATGGCTTTGGATGTTTACACTGGGAAGATGCAGCCGCTCATCACTTATCAATACTAAGGATGCAAGGGTTAATTAACACTGATCATGGCAGAAATCCTGCAGATCCTGGTGTTACAAGAAGACAGGGGGATTAGGGGAAATGTCCTTTAAAGGGGGTGACCGCATCCAGCCGTTAACCTGACAAACAATAATTGTTCTGGGTTTGGTTCAGAAAAAGTTCTGTACAAATCAGGTCCGATTTACACGGGAGGATATTCTGTGAACACTGATCAAGCGGTCAGCCGCTGAACGAGCTGACGAGCATCTTTAATAGGGATGAAAAATGCCCGATTATCGGCAGCACGTCTTCCTGTGTAATTAGGGTTGCACTGCCGAGAATGAACAGAAGCAAACGAGGCAGGAACAATTGGGGCTGCGTTCCTCCAGCATTCAGTTTGCATCGGTCTCTGCAATCGGTACGCTCTCATCCATTGGTGCTCGCACCGTCCATACATCAGGCAGTGTAACGTCACCTAATTCACACGAATGTCATTCTGGTCTTGTTGCTATACGCAGACCCGTCAGTGTAACTGGTGCCATTCACATCTCCATCTTTCAGCCTGGGCCCTCTGGAAGCTCAGGGCGTACAATAATTTGGTCCGGCCTCTGGAATCAGTGCTTTCTCATCCATTGGTGCTCGCACCGTCCATACATCAGGCAGTGTAACGTCACCTAATTGACACGAATGTCATTCTGGTCTTGTTGCTATACACAGACCCGTCAGTGTAACTGGTGCTATTCAAATCTCCAGCCTGGACCCTCTGGAAGCTCAGGGCGCACAATACTTTGGTCCGTGTCTAATGTCATTTTAATACAGATGGCTGAGTCCTCATACATCTACATATGGCAGTACTCGCTCAGTATATACTGATGCAGTTTTATGCTCCTGCCATTGACTTCCATAGGTGCTGGACTGACAGGTGCACCGAAGTATACCAGATGAGTGTACTCAAAAAGGGACACCTCTTTGGCATATATCTAGGGCCTGATCTATAAATGTCGGGAATACAATCTGTTCCTAACCAGGGGTGGACTGATAACTTAAAGTGGCCCCGTTTTGAAGTGTGGTCCAAATTGATGGAAGGAAGGGCCAGCAATACCATATTGCGGCACATTATACCACCCCAACAGAGCCAAATACCACAGTCCATCACAAAATACACCCCCAAAAACTTCCACTGGCCGGCAGTGAGGAGGGCTCAGGTGGCCCCCTGGTCATCGGCCCACTGGGAAATTTCCCTGTAAGGTCTATGGCCAATCCGTCCCTGTACCCGACCATGGACTCTGTTAAGTCCAGCAATAATAGGCGTCCATATGGACTGCAAGAATAGTGCCATCTGCACGCTCTTCCTTCTGTCCAAAATATAGGACTAGGGACTGCCAATAGTCCCCTGTATGCAGAAGAAAGAGGTGGGCATAGCTCGCCCTGACACTAGTGTGAACAGCGCCTAAGTCTCAGCAGAGTAACTTTACCGGTCAGGAACTGATATACTGAGACACTCTTCTCCTGAGTCTCGGTCCCGTTCTCTGCAGCCTCTACGTGTCTCCATGTGAATGAGCCGCCAGCCGCATTGTGCCCGGGACGGTCCTTTTTGAATCTAGGTTTTGTTGCCAGGAGTTCTGCTCCTTCTTATTGTTCCCGGACCTTTTAGAAATTGGATAAAGTCTCAATAAATTACATCGTCTCCGTGCACAATGAATGCAGCTGCTGGAGGAATTTTTGGGGGAAATAGACAGATTTTACTTATTTAGCTTGAAGAAAAAAAATCTATTATTTGCCAGTGAGGAGAGGCGCTCAGTGTGGCTCCTCCGGGCCCCGGCGGCTTCTCTTTATGGAAATCATTGGACTAATAAAATAGGTTTGTAGGGACTATTCTCTCTTCATCTTCTTTACTCCTCGGTGGTCACTGAAGATGTAATTTTTTCACTGACTCCTAAAATTGACCTAGATAACGAGTAACCTGTAGCAGTGGGGAGCGCGGGCTGCTGTCGGCTACTTCCAGCCACTAGTCGCCCATAATCCTTTCTTCGCCTTACAATAGAGACCTCTCGGGGGGAACAGGGCGTCTGCTTAGTCTCCACTCTGAAATCTCCCCATTGCCGGGGTCATTTGTCTTGCTGTTAATGGAGCAGTTTGGAGAGGGAGAGTATTGTCCTTCTGCCTGTCATCTACAAAAGAGTGAAAGCAATCACTTCTCCGGAAGAAAGATTGACTGTCAGCGACCCATTCATCCCACAGAGCAGAGGACTCTGCTGGAGCCATTATGTGACGCTGTTTGCGGATTTTTTTAGCCTAATCTAATAGAACGTATAATAAGTAACAGGAGTCTCCTGACCACATATTATCGGCTTTTGACATTTACTTCTATATTGTCCGAAGGCTAGAAAGACGTGAGCATAAATCGTTCATACTTAAAGGGCAATTTCTGCCATTATTAATAATAACATCATCATTCCTGTAATGATTCCTTATTTAAAAGTGAAAGCTTTTTATTACTCATCATACCTCGGGATTGAATGTATTTATTATGTTCTTATTACTCGGGTAGGATTCCTGCTTTCTCCACTGTGCATGGTCGCTCCCTACTGTGTAAAGCACGGGCAAGTGAAATAAACTATACAAGCTAAATGTGTATCATACAATTCCAGTGTTATTACTGATAAAATACCTACGTACAAGAATATAGCTATAATACTGCTCCTATGTACAAGAATATAGCTATAATACTGCCTCCTATATACAAGAATATAGCTATAATACTGCTCCTATGTACAAGAATATAACTACTATAATACTGCTCCTATGTACAAGAATATAACTACTATAATACTGCCCCCTATGTACAAGAATATAACTACTATAATACTGCTCCTATATACAAGAATATAACTACTATAATACTGCTCCTATGTACAAGAATATAACTACTATAATACTGCTCCTATGTACAAGAATATAACTACTATAATACTGCTTCCTATGTACAAGAATATAACTACTATAATATTGGTCCTATATACAAGAATATAACTACTATAATACTGCTCCTATGTACAAGAATATAACTACTATAATACTGCTCCTATATACAAGAATATAACTACTATAATACTGCCTCCTATGTACAAGAATATAACTACTATAATACTGCTCCTATGTACAAGAATATAACTACTATAATACTGCACCTATGTACAAGAATATAACTACTATAATATTGGTCCTATATACAAGAATATCACTACTATAATACTGCTCCTATGTACAAGAATATAACTACTATAATACTGCTCCTATATACAAGAATATAACTACTATAATACTGCCTCCTATGTACAAGAATATAACTACTATAATACTGGCTCCTATGTACAAGAATATAACTACTATAATACTGCTCCTATGTACAAGAATAAAACTACTATAATACTGCTCCTATGTACAAGATTATAACTACTATAATACTGCTCCTATATACAAGAATATAACTACTATAATACTGCCTTCCTATGTACAAGAATATAACTACTATAATACTGCCTACTATGTACAAGAATATAACTACTATAATACTGCTCCTATATACAAGAAATATAACTACTATAATACTGCCTCCTATTGTACAAAGAATATAATACTATATACTGCTCCTAGTACAAGAATATAACTACTAAAACTGCCCTATGTACAAGAATAAACTACTATAATAGCTCCTATGTACAAGATTAATAACCTATGTACAAGAATATAACTACTATAATACTGCTCCTATGTACAAGAATATAACTACTATAATACTGCTCCTATGTACAAGAATATAACTACTATAATACTGCTCCTATGTACAAGAATATAACTACTATAATACTGCCTCCTATGTACAAGAATATAACTACTATAATACTGCTCCTATGTACAAGAATATAACTACTATAATACTGCTCCTATGTACAAGAATATAACTACTATAATACTGCTCCTATGTACAAGAATATAACTACTATAATACTGCTCCTATGTACAAGAATATAACTACTATAATACTGCCTCCTATGTACAAGAATATAACTACTATAATACTGCTCCTATGTACAAGAATATAACTACTATAATACTGCTTCCTATGTACAAGAATATAAAACTACTATAATACTGCTCCTATGTACAAGAATATAACTACTATAATACTGCTCCTATGTACAAGAATATAACTACTATAATACTGCCTCCTATGTACAAGAATATAACTACTATAATACTGCTCCTATGTACAAGAATATAACTACTATAATACTGCTCCTATGTACAAGAATATAACTACTATAATACTGCTCCTATGTACAAGAATATAACTACTATAATACTGCTCCTATGTACAAGAATATAACTACTATAATACTGCCTCCTATGTACAAGAATATAACTACTATAATTACTGCTCCTATGTACAAGAATATAACTACTATAATACTGCTCCTATGTACAAGAATATAACTACTATAATACTGCCTCCTATGTACAAGAATATAACTACTATAATACTGCTCCTATGTACAAGAATATAACTACTATAATACTGCTCCTATGTACAAGAATATAACTACTATAATACTGCTCCTATGTACAAGAATATAACTACTATAATACTGCTCCTATGTACAAGAATATAACTACTATAATACTGCTCCTATGTACAAGAATATAACTACTATAATACTGCTCCTATGTACAAGAATATAACTACTATAATACTGCTCCTATATACAAGAATATAACTACTATAATACTTGCCTCCTATGTACAAGATATAACTACTATAATACTGCTCCTATGTACAAGAATATAACTACTATAATTACTGCTCCTATGTACAAGAATATAACTACCTATAATACTGCTCCTATGTACAAGAATATAACCACTATAATACTGCTCCTATGTACAAGAATATAACTACTATAATACTGCTCCTATGTACAAGAATATAACTACTATAATACTGCCCTATGTACAAGAAATATAACACTATAATACTGCTCCTATGTACAAGAATATAAACTACTATAATACTGCTCCTATGTACAAGATATAACACTATAATACTGCTCCTATACAAGATATAACTACTATAATACTGCTCCTATGTACAAGAATATAAACTACTATAATACTGCTCCTATGTACAAGAATATAACTACTATAATACTGCTCCTATGTTACAAGAATATAACTACTATTAATACTGCTCCTATGTACAAGAATATAACTACTATAATACTGCTCCTATGTACAAGAATATAACTACTATAATACTGCTCCTATGTACAAGAATATAACTACTATAATACTGCCTCCTATGTACAAGAATATAACTACTATAATACTGCCTCCTATGTACAAGAATATAAACTACTATAATACTGCTCCTATGTACAAGAATATAACTACTATAATACTGCTCCTATGTACAAGAATATAACTACTATTAATACTGCTCCTATGTACAAGAATATAACTACTATAATACTGCTCCTATGTACAAGAATATAACTACTATAATACTGCTCTCCTATGTATACAAGAATATAACTACTATAATACTGCTCCTATGTACAAGAATATAACTACTATAATACTGCTCCTATGTACAAGAATATAACTACTATAATACTGCTCCTATGTACAAGAATATAACTACTACTACTATAATACTACTGCTCCTATGTACAAGATATAACTACTATAATACTGCTCCTATATACAAGAATATAACTACTATAATACTGCTCCTATGTACAAGATATAACTACTATAATACTGCTCCTATGTACAAGAATATAACTACTATAATACTGCTCCTATGTACAAGATTATAACTACTATAATACTGCTCCTATATACAAGAATATAACTACTATAATACTGCTCCTATGTACAAGATATAAACTACTATAATACTGCTCCTATGTACAAGAATATAACTACTATAATACTGCTCCTATGTACCAAGATATAACTACTATAATACTGCCTCCTATGTACAAGAATAAACTAAAAACTGCCCATAAAAACTACTAAATACTGCTCCTATGTACAGAATATAACTACTATAACTGCTCCTATGTACAAGAATATAACTACTATAATACTGCTCCTATGTACAAGAATATAACTACTATAATACTGCTCCTATGTACAAGAATATAACTACTATAATACTGCTCCTATGTACAGAATATAACTACTATAATACTGCCTCCTATGTACAAGAATATAACTACTATAATACTGCTTCCTATGTACAAGAATATAACTCCTAACTAATAATACTGCTCCTATGCTACAAGGATATAACTACTATAAATACTGCTCCTATGTACAAGAATATAACTACTATAATACTTGCTCCTATGTACAAGAATATAACTACTATAATACTGCTCCTATGTACAAGAATTAAAACTACTATAATTACTGCTCTTATGTACAAGAATATAACTACTATAATACTGCTCCTATGTACAAGAATATAACTACTATAATACTGCTCCTATGTACAAGAATATAATCTACTATAATACTGCTCCTATGTACAAGAATATAACTACTATAATTACTGCTCCTATGTACAAGATATAACTACTATAATACTGCCTCCTATGTACAAGATATAACTACTATAATACTGCTCCTATGTACAAGAATATAATCTACTATAATACTGCTCCTATGTACAAGGAATATAACTACTATAATACTGCTCTTATGTACAAGAATATAACTACTATAATACTGCTCCTGATGTACAAGAATAATAACTACTATAATACTAGCTCCTATGTACAGAATATAACTACTATAATACTGCCTCCTAGGTACAAGAATATAACTACTATAATACTGTTCCTATGTACAAGGATATAACTACTATAATACTGCACTTATGATACAAGGAATATAACTACTAAATACTGCTCCTATGGTACAAGAATATAACTACTATAATACTGCTCCTATGTACAAGAATGATCTACTATAATACTGCTCCTATGACAAGATATAACTACTATAATACTGCCTCCTATGTACAAGATATCAACTACTAAAATACTGCCTCCTATGTACAAGAATTATAACTACTATAATACTGCTCCTATGTACAAGAATATATCTACTATAATACTGCTCCTATGTACAGTATAAATATAACCCACTAAGGACTATATAATACTGCTCCTATGTACAAGAATATAACTACTATAATACTGCTTCCTATGTACAAGAATATAACTACTATAATACTGCTCCTATGTACAAGAATATATAACTACTATAATACTGCTCCTATGTACAAGAATATAACTACTATAATACTGCCTCCTATGTACAAGAATATAACTACTATAATACTGCTCCTATGTACAAGAATATAACTACTATAATACTGCTCCTATGTACAAGAATATAACTACTATAATACTGCTCCTATGTACAAGAATATAACTACTATAATACTGCTTCCTATGTACAAGAATATAACTACTATAATACTGCTCCTATGTACAAGAATATAACTACTATAATACTGCTCCTATGTACAAGAATATAACTACTATAATACTGCTCCTATGTACAAGAATATAACTACTATAATACTGCTCCTATGTACAAGAATATAACTACTATAATTACTGCTCCTATGTACAAGAATATAACTACTATAAATACTGCCTCCTATGTACAAGAATAATAAACCCACATATAATACTGCTCCTATGTACAAGAATATAACTACTATAATACTGCTCCTATGTACAAGAATATAACCACTATAATACTGCTCCTATGTACAAGAATATAACTACTATAATACTGCTCCTATGTACAAGAATATAACTACTATAATACTGCCTCTATGTACAAGAATATATCTACTATAATACTGCTCCTATGTACAAGAATATAACTACTATAATACTGCTCCTATGTACAAGAATATAACTACTATAATACTGCTCCTATGTACAAGAATATAACTACTATAATACTGCTCCTATGTACAAGAATATAACTACTATAATACTGCTCCTATTTACAAGAATGTAACTACTATAATACTGCTCCTGTGTACAAGATTATAACTACTATAATACTGCTCCTGTGTACAAGAATATAACTACTATAATACTGCTCCTGTGTACAAGAATATAACTACTATAATACTGCTCCTATATTACAAGAATATAACTACTATAATACTGCCTCTATGAAACAAGAATTATAACTACTATAATACTGCTCTATGTACAAGAATATAACTTACTATAATACGCTCCTATGTACAAGAATATAACTACTATAATACTGCTCCTATGTACAAGAATATAACTACTATAATACTGCTCCTATGTACAAGATTATAACTACTATAATACTGCTCCTATGTACAAGAATATAACTACTATATATAATACTGCTCCTATGTACAAGAATATAACTACTATAATACTGCTCCTATTTACAAGAATATAACTACTATAATACTGCTCCTATTTACAAGAATATAACTACTATAATACTGCTCCTGTGTACAAGATTATAACTACTATAATACTGCTCCTGTGTACAAGAATATAACTACTATAATACTGCTCCTATGTACAAGAATATAACTACTATAATACTACCTCCTATATACAAGAATATAACTACTATAATACTGCTCCTATGTACAAGAATATAACTACTATAATACTGCTCCTATGTACAAGAATATAACTACTATAATACTACCTCCTACGTACAAGAATATAACTACTATAATACTGCCTCCTATGTACAAGAATATAACTACTGCTGTGATTGATTGTAGACCCTATAATATAGACCCTGCTAGTTATGGTGCACACAGCCTCCTTCTCCGCGGCTGCCCCTGTCTGGTATGGATCCTCTGGCGGAGATGGATCAGTCAGTGGAAGGGATCTAAAGCTAAAGAGCGAGGCTTAATCTACGGCTGACTCCAGTAAGAGCCCGATAACCTCGGCACTAATCCAACCCCGCAGAGCCGCAGTATCGATGGGCAGATCAGGAACCTCCACAATATCAGTGTGAGAACATTTGGTTTTCTGCAGAGCCGCCGTCCTCACATGCCTGGGTACTGAGGCAGCCTTCTGGAACTGGTCGGTAAGCGGTGATTGCGGCGGTTTGTGCGGAGCAGATGGTACGTGAAGAAAAGGCCAGAGTCATTTCAGCAGCATTTTATTTTAATCTGCATCATGCAAGAAGTAATTTGAGAAAAAAAAAGCATAGTGAACGAAAGGAGTTTTTGGAGAGTGACGGTGGGCCGCGGCGTCTGATGGTGATAGCGCTCTGTTTCCTCACAGTCTACGTGATAATAAGAAACAATGTGACATTTGTAAAATAAATTAAACGCCGGTGTGTTTCACACAGACAGGATGTGATTCTAACACCTGTCACGTCAAGGAAAACCTTCCCTAAAGAACACACTTTAAATATTGGATTAGGGAATTGCCTTATGAGCGATTTCCCAGTACAGTGCTATTGTCAGAAATGCAGAGAGGATCGATCTGTGCAAATGTTATATTTTCTAATTTCCTGTATAGTGTGAAGAGCCGCTGAGGAGCAAAGGAAGAACCTGTGAGCGCTGATGAGTTCACCAGAAGCCCCAATGTCTATTGGTTAAAGGGAACCTGTCACCTCCTTTTTACAAAATGAGCTGTTAACAGTACCTTAGAGTAGACCCCAGTGTGATCCTATTGCTGTAGTTGAAACAGAGAACTGCCGGATGAAAAGGCTGGAAAGAGAACTTTTAATCTTGCTGCGCTGTCTTTCCGGTGTGGGCTTGAAGTCAAGGGGGCAGCGGCCTCCTTGCTTCAAGTCAAGAAAGCCACTCCCCATTTGCTCTTGACTGACAGTTAGCCGGGGTGCCGGGGATCGCAGAAATCTCGCGCATGCGCGTTGCGCGAGTGAGTACTGCGCGATCCCGGCACCCGGCTCTTCATGTTGCCGGCGCTTTAGTAGTCATTGCGCATGCGCCGCCTTACTATGCGAGCGCGCTTGGGAGAGCGCGCCCGCCGTCCACGGGGTCACTGAGTGATGTGGCGTACCGCCCGGCGTACTCTGGGTGAACGTGACCTCTGGCTGCCTACGTGCATTCCTGAGCAGGCGAGCCCGCGGTCACGTTCACCCTGGTCTCCATCCTTGTCATTACAGGTATATAAGTATAAGTATACGCCGCATCAGTGACCCCGTGGACGGCGGGCGCGCTCTCCCAAGCGCGCTCGCATAGTAAGGCGGCGCATGCGCAATGACTACTAAAGCGCCGGCAACATGAAGAGCCGGGTGCCGGGATCGCGCAGTACTCACTCGCGCAACGCGCATGCGCGAGATTTCTGCGATCCCCGGCACCCCGGCTAACTGTCAGTCAAGAGCAAATGGGGAGTGGCTTTCTTGACTTGAAGCAAGGAGGCCGCTGCCCCCTTGACTTCAAGCCCACACCGGAAAGACAGCGCAGCAAGATTAAAAGTTCTCTTTCCAGCCTTTTCATCCGGCAGTTCTCTGTTTCAACTACAGCAATAGGATCACACTGGGGTCTACTCTAAGGTACTGTTAACAGCTCATTTTGTAAAAAGGAGGTGACAGGTTCCCTTTAATGCAGGAGTGCTGCTTCATCTACAGCTGCTGCAGAACTACAACTCCCAGCATGCCCTGACGACCTACTGATCACTGTGGGTCACAGTCCACAATGTATCAGTTTTCTTGTAACTAAGCTCCAGCTACTTTCACATCTGCGGCACTACGATCTGGCCGCTGGGTCCGGCAGAAAATGCGTGCAGCGGTTTGTGTCCTGCCAATTCTCGGCATTTTTACCGGATTGAGGCCAGATCTCCGCTGGGGCCAGAGGGCATTCCGGTTGTATCCGGAGAATTGCAGCAGGCTATTCTCCACCGGAACAGCCTGCTGAAATCCATGCCGCAGATGTGAAATATCAAAGTCTTATTGTGGCCCCTTCAACTGATACAATCTGACAACGTGGCCCTCGGTCCAAAGAGCTTGTGCCGTCCTGCATCAGAGTAATAGAACAGGCCAGCGAGGCATGTAATGAACTGTCTGGATCAGCGGCAGCACGAGGGCCGCAGTCACCGGAGTGGAGGACAGAAACATTAGACGTAAAGGACAACATCCCCATCATCACGGAGCCGCATAAAACAAAGATGGAGCACCGCATTGGGCGGCCGCCTCTCCTAATTGAAATGTGATATTTATACGACGCTTCTTTTGCAGTAAATGTATTCTCCATGCTTCACAGCCCTGGCGCACTGACAGAGTAAGAGCGCGACGCGTTAGGAGCCAACTCATCAGCCGGGGCAGCACAGAGAATCATTAGGGCTGGATGTGAGCCTTTACACAGAGGCAGAGCTGTTACACTGTGTCATTGTGTTATATGGATTCTGATGCAGTTACAGGGGCGCTAATACTTTTAGTAAATGAGTGTACACAACGAGGTAACCTGTCAGCGAGTGCTGGAGTACTGATATTGATGACCTTTGGCTCCTCTAGGGGTCCTGCAGATGACTGACAGCTTTCCTCCAGGGGCAGTCAGGAGCTCACGAGGACTCCTGAGCGTGCGATTTAGGCTCCATTCACACGTCCTGTTTTTCTTTCCTGATTCGATCCTGATTTTTTCAGGATCCATTGAAATGAATGGATCCCCATCAGGATCAAATCAGGAAAGAAAAACAGGACGTGTGAATGGAGCCTTACATTGAGTGGAGTCCAGCGCTGAGCTCACACTCTGGATCTTCTCACCACAATAAAAGGAAGTCACTTGAATCCGGAAAGCCAGAAGTTTGTGCCGTCCTCAAGGGCGGCCGAAAAAAAACAACTTTGTATTGCATTCCCTTTAAGGACTTGTTCACATGGATACATTTTGTGTCCTTGTTAAAATCCGATACTTAAAGGGGTTGTCCCACAAAAAATATTCTACAGTTTTCAAACCAGCACCTGGATCCGAATACTTTTGTAATTGCATATAATTAAAAATTCTGTATAGCTACTGAGTTATTCAATAACATGTATCTTTATAGGACCACTTAATTTCTTATTTCTTTGACCTGCTTACTGAGAAGGCCGCACATGCTCAGTTTCATCTTTCAACTGCCTCCTGAGCTGTAATAGGCAGAGCTGAGACACGCCTCCTGAGCTGTAATAGGCAGAGCTGAGACACGCCCCCTGAGCTGTGATAGGCTGAGCATGGACGCGCCCCCTGAGCTGTGATAGGAAGAGCTGAGACACACCTCCTGAGCTGTGATAGGCAGATCTGAGACACGCCCCCTGAGCTGTGATAGGCTGAGCATGGACACGCTCCCTGAGCTCCAGCAGAATAGACACTCCCCTTGAGCAGTCAGCTTGATATAAATCTAGCAGAGCAATGAATGGGGAGATCTCTGGATCCATGTGAGGTACAGGGCTGGTTCTAGCTTTGTTAGAAAGGTATTGTCGTAGACTATATAATGTCTGATTTTCATTTTTTACATTATTCGTGGGATAACCCCTTTAATGTAAAAAAACAGAATAGGATTACTTTTCCAGAGAAGATTTCCAGCATTCACATCCTGAGATCTATTCAGATGGACCACATGACAGATAGAGCCCATTACATTGCCCCCTGCGCCCCCCTTCTGAAGTAACTGCACAAGACACATTTAAAATGTATTTGAAGGAGCTGAATTGCTGGCATGCGCCACAGAGCTGACAATCAGTGCCCTTCCCTTCTCCTGGTCTCTGCCTCCCGTCCACCTCAGCGTTCCCACCGCTTTCACTCTCCCCTTTTCATCACACGTGATATCGATTGTTTGTGCATTCGTATTGAATACCGTCAGAACTAGACGGAGGCAGATAATGTGCCGTCTCTGCGCCGTATAATCAACAAATAATAGTAATGAAAAAGCTGAAAACCGCTATCATTAAGTGGCGAGCGCAGAGCAAAGCCGCAGAGCCCAGACAAAGCAAGTCCCAATTCTGGGGCTCCGAGGATCACGCCGCAGGTTTGAAAGCAAAATAAGAGCTTGGGTCAAACGATGGCGGGTTAGAGGGGAGGAATTTACTCCACAATGGCGCATTGTACTAGAGAAGTGAATGGTTGTGATTTTCACCTGGATCCGCAGAGCTCAAGTTCAAGTTTTAAGGCTTTGGTTGTTTTTGCAGGTTAAGGGCACATTCACACGCTGCAGATTTTGTGTCAGTTACATCCACCTGAACGAGGCTTATAGAAATCCATGGGCTTACCTCCCCATTCAAAGCGTGAGCTAGCACTCTAATTCTACCATTCACTTCAATCGAAATCTGTCAGCACTCTCGGCAGGCACAGACCCCCCCCCCCACAGCCGGAGCCGTCGAGAGGCGAACGTATCGCCGGGGGAACCACCTGTCGTGCACGTTACACGGTTTTTAAATTGATTGTTAAAAAATAATTGTCTGTTGATTGTTCCGCCAATAACAATCAATGACCAATCAGTTCTAACAGTCAATTAGAAAACTGTGTCCTCTTATATCAGGCAGGTTTGTGGCCACGTGGCTCCATGTCCGGGGATCTACTCTGTGGGACCAGAGCCTAATGCAGAACGCTGCAGACCCGTGGTTCACACGACTGAATTTGAAAAACACACTTAAAAAATCAGCATAGAATACACGTGTCTTTTTTCAGCCCGAAAAAAGCATGAGTTTCATGCGGTTTTTGACACGTTTTTGATGCATCTTTTTATTTAAAGTGTGTTCAATACAAACATAAATTCTTTTTCCCCTTCCCATTCATTTCAGTGGGAGATTCAGCGCTGATTCAGTGCTCCTTCCCATTGAAATGACTGGGAGGCTGTTTTGAGGTATTTTTGGAGCTGATTTTGAGGCAGAAACTCTCCAAAACCGGTGCCAAAAAACTCAGTGTGAACTGACCCTAATGCTTTATCTTACATGACATTCCTGTAGAGAACCCAGTACATATATCACGTCTCCCACAATGCAGCGCCCCCTGCTGTTTATTCTTCTCCTTATTTTTTTGTCCCTCTCACTCGGCTGGTTGAACATGCTCAGTTTAAGGCCTCATGCACCTGACTCTTTGCCGGCTGGGCCCGTATTGCGGCCTGCAAACAGTGGATCCACAATAAACAGGCGCTGGCTGTGTGCACCCTGCATCACAGATGCGGAACCATTCACTCGAATGGGTCTACAATCCGGAAGGTCCGGTGTGGAACGGAGGCATGGAACCGCCTCTGCACCACCAAAAAATAGAACATATCTTATTTTTTTTTCGGTGCGGACGAATCACGGACTCATTCAAGTTGAATGGGTCTGCATCCGTCTGCGGAATACGCATGGATGTTGCCCGTGTGTTGCGGTCCCCAATGCACGTAACGGCCATGAACATGATCCCTAAATCTTTTGACTGCCACCCGCCATATGTTCTGTTAGAAGCTGTGGCAGTTACAGGGAGAGAGCTGCAGCAGAAAGGCCACACCCCCTGAGCTGTGATAGGGAGAGAGATACAGTAGAAAGGACACACCCCCTGAGCTGTGATAGGGAGAGAGATACAGTAGAAAGGACACACCCCCTGAGCTGTGATAGGGAGAGAGATACAGTAGAAAGGACACACCCCCTGAGCTGTGATAGGGAGAGAGATACAGTAGAAAGGACACACCCCCTGAGCTGTGATAGGGAGAGAGATACAGTAGAAAGGACACACCCCTGAGCTGTGATAGGCAGAGATACAGTAGAAAGGACACACCCCCTGAGCTGTGATAGGGAGAGAGATACAGTAGAAAGGACACGCCCCCTGAGCTGCCAGGCTGAATAAACTATAGCAGAGCCATTGTAACAAGCTATTGTCATGTATCATAAGATGTCTGATTTAACCCCTTTAGTTATACATTATGACATCATACTTCTCTGATCATACAAAGTGACATCACACCTTTCAGCTGTTTCTATACAGGAATATTTGCACATTTTCTTTCTATTATCGTCACTTGTAGATGACATTATTTCTATTCTGTGGCTCAGCGCATTCCTCAGAATCTGATGTGATATTGTGCCGTTTCTGTGCCCCTCGCCCCCGTGGCAGTAACGAGCCGGATGTGACCGTCCACTTCTCCTGACATTAACACCTGAGCAGAGGCCTCTGTCTCCTTCAATCTCCGTCTCTGTTGTCTCAGGATCCTGGTGTTTTGTTTGCAGCCCTGGTGCTCGCTGCGCTGATATGTCCCTTTGTGCCCTTGTCCCCGGGCTGATAATGTCCAGAACAGCTAAGCCGCACTTTTTTAATCCTTTTTTTTTTCTTTAGCTTGTCGTCCGCGTAGAACAAGGTTTTATTTGTGTGGAACAAAACAGTCATTTAAAGACAAAGCAGAGATATTATATAAATCGGTCACTGGGCACGCTCCTCAGTACTTAGCAAGGTAATAATTGTGAGAGTGCACTCTATATGTGCTGCAAGTGCAACAGACATGATAAAAAATGAAGCAAGAAGAAGGAGGAGAAAATAATGGAGGAATGCCCTGCGACTGGACAGAAACGTCACTGCTGCACATGCGAGTGAATAATTCACTTTGCTGCATATTATTTGGCGTTCTCCAGAATTCTACTATATACACATACTAGCAGAAGGACCCGGCTTCACCCTGATATATTTCATCTATTTCATTTAATGTTTGTGTGCGTGTCTTTAAAAGATATCGAGAGTGACCTCTACAGCACCTCACCCCCTTAACAGTGACCTCCACAGCAGCCTGCCCCCTTAACAGTAACATCCACAGCACCTCACCCCTTTAACTGTGACCTCCACAGCGGCCTGCCCCCTTAACAGTAACATCCACAGCACCTCACCCCTTTAACTGTGACCTCCACAGCGGCCTGCCCCCTTAACAGTAACATCCACAGTACCTCACCCCTTTAACTGTGACCTCCACAGCGGCCTGCCCCCTTAACAGTAACATCCACAGCACCTCACCCCTTTAACTGTGACCTCCACAGCAGCCTGCCCCCTTAAAAGTAACATCCACAGCGCTCTCCCCTTTAACTGTGACCTCCACAGCAGCCTGCCCCTAGGGTGGCAAGAGATCCGTTTTTAGGCCGGACAGTCCGGCTTTCAGACTCCCTTGTCCTCCATCCGGCGCAGGGCCTGGATAGACACAGGGATGCCCTTTTGAACAGCTCACTCTCAGACAGCAGCACTGTGCAGTCTGAGCATGAGCTGCAGGGAGAAAGTCACCCTCCTCCCTCCCCTGCAGCTGATAGAAGGTGATTTTTACCTTCATTTTCGCAATCCCTGTTGGTTGCAGAGTGAGAGGGGGCGTGGCCTGCCCTGGTCGGGGCTTGACTTAGCCGGACCTGGGGGCGGGGCTTTTAAGTCCTTTTTTTGAGGGTGGCCTGAAGTACAGGTGGATGCCATGGTAATTTATAAGGAAATACAGTGGGTAGCAGTGGAAGAAAACATCTTTTACTACTACTGAATGGTAAATATGTGAAATTTACATTATATTAGGTAATGATTGATGGGTATATTTATGTAACCGGAATACCCCTTTAATAGCGTCATCCACAGCGCCCTGCCCCTTTAAAGCAGTGACGAGAAATGGCTGGGTTGTTATGGAAACCTGGTGTGAAACATACACTCAGCTTTATATATTAAATATTTATATACAGGTCCGGTATCGAGCAAAAAGTCAGTACACCCTCACATTTACTTCACATAGTCCACATTCTTGCTCTTCCTGATCGGCAGGGCTTTGATCATTGCTGCAGCTCCGCGCTCCTGTATAAAACCTTCCTCTATACGTTTTATTTTCTGATTGCAGACTGTTCATATAGATGAGCCTTCTCATTATACCGTCCATGGTGTTTATCTCTCCGGTCGGTGGCGGGGGAGGGGGTGTGAAATCCTCGCTGAATATGAAACACAGCTTTAATCGGTATTCAGGTGTAACATCAATGAGATAGGATCAGGAACGCTGACAGTATCTCCTGGCGCTCTAGAGTATGCTTAACCTATGGCTGACCTGCGGCCCTCACCAGCCGTCTTATCAAAAAATCCCATCTCGCTTCTGTCGCTTGATTGCTTACACGGGTAAAGAGAAAAACACACAGGGGCCAAAGATTTGGCGAAGACAAGGAGGAGGCGGCGCGTTCCCTGGAGATTGTCTACCTGCATATTAATCTGTAACGTGACATTCAGTTTTCTTCTTTTGTGTGTATTTTAAATTTCTAATTAATTTTTTTAATTTTTCTGTCAGTTTTAGATATAACCTCCCCTGGCACTCCGGCACCATCGCTCTAGTCCATGCCGATCCAGCAGCGATGATGTCATATACATCATTCACATGACTGCTGCAGCCAGTTACCGGCCTCAGAGGCCATGCTCTGTACATGTGCACCTGACCTCAGTGATTGTCTGCAGCGGTCATGGGAATCACATACAGACATCACTGCACAACCAATGGGGGATCGAAGCAGTTATAGGTTATCTCTTTATTTTATTCCATTGCTTATAAAATCCCAGATAACCCGGGTTTTATGGCTTTTATATATTGATCGATCCTTATGTCAATCCCATTTACTGATTGTAATCAGACTTTTATTTAAACAGCATTTCCATGATTGAACAGGACACATTATATAGATTTAATCTACTTCAAAAGACAATTCACCTAACATTACTTATCCTGTACTGATCCTGAGTTACATCCTGTATTATACTCCAGAGCTGCACTCACTATTCTGCTGGTGCAGTCACTGTGCACATACATTACTTATCCTGTACTGATCCTGAGTTATATCCTGTATTATACTCCAGAGCTGCACTCACTATTCTGCTGGTGCAGTCACTGTGTACATACATTACTTATCCTGTACTGATCCTGAGTTACATCTTGTATTATACTCCAGAGCTGCACTCACTATTCTGCTGGTGCAGTCACTGTGTACATACATTACTTATCCTGTACTGATCCGGAGTTACATCTTGTATTATACTCCAGAGCTGCACTCACTATTCTGCTGGTGCAGTCACTGTGTACATACATTACTTATCCTGTACTGATCCTGAGTTACATCCTGTATTATACTCCAGAGCTGCACTCACTATTCTGCTGGTGCAGTCACTGTGCACATACATTACTTATCCTGTACTGATCCTGAGTTACATCCTGTATTATACTCCAGAGCTGCACTCACTATTCTGCTGGTGCAGTCACTGTGCACATACATTACTTATCCTGTACTGATCCGGAGTTACATCTTGTATTATACTCCAGAGCTGCACTCACTATTCTGCTGGTGCAGTCACTGTGTACATACATTACTTATCCTGTACTGATCCTGAGTTACATCCTGTATTATACTCCAGAGCTGCACTCACTATTCTGCTGGTGCAGTCACTGTGTACATACATTACTTATCCTGTACTGATCCTGAGTTACATCCTGTATTATACTCCAGAGCTGCACTCACTATTCTGCTGGTGCAGTCACTGTGCACATACATTACTTATCCTGTACTGATCCTGAGTTACATCCTGTATTATACCCCAGAGCTGCACTCACTATTCTGCTGGTGCAGTCACTATGTACATACATTACTTATCCTGTACTGATCCTGAGTTACATCCTGTATTATACTCCAGAGCTGCACTCACTATTCTGCTGGTGCAGTCACTGTGTACATACATTACTTATCCTGTACTGATCCTGAGTTACATCCTGTATTATACTCCAGAGCTGCACTCACTATTCTGCTGGTGCAGTCACTGTGTACATACATTACTTATCCTGTACTGATCCTGAGTTACATCCTGTATTATACTCCAGAGCTGCACTCACTATTCTGCTGGTGCAGTCACTGTGTACATACATTACTTATCCTGTACTGATCCTGAGTTACATCCCGTATTATACTCCAGAGCTGCACTCACTATTCTGCTGATGCAGTCACTGTGTACATACATTACTTATCCTGTTCTGATCCTGAGTTACATCTTGTATTATACTCCAGAGATGCACTCACTGTTCAGCTGGTGCAGTCACTGTGTACATACATTACTTATCCTGTACTGATCCTGAGTTACATCCTGTATTATACTCCAGAGCTGCACTCACTATTCTGCTGGTGCAGTCACTGTGTACATACATTACTTATCCTGTAGTGATCCTGAGTTACATCCTGTATTATACTCCAGAGCTGCACTCACTATTCTGCTGGTGCAGTCACTGTGTACATACATTACTTATCCTGTACTGATCCTGAGTTACATCCCGTATTATACTCCAGAGCTGCACTCACTATTCTGCTGGTGCAGTCACTGTGTATATACATTACTTATCCTGTACTGATCCTGAGTTACATCCTGTATTATACTCCAGAGCTGCACTCACTATTCTGCTGGTGCAGTCACTGTGTACATACATTACTTTTCCTGTACTGATCCTGAGTTACATCCTGTATTATACTCCAGAGCTGTACTCACTATTCTGCTGGTGCAGTCACTGTGTACATACATTACTTATCCTGTACTGATCCTGAGTTACATCCTGTATTATACTCCAGAGCTGTACTCACTATTCTGCTGGTGCAGTCACTGTGTACATACATTACTTATCCTGTACTGATCCTGAGTTACATCCTGTATTATACTCCAGAGCTTCACTCACTATTCTGCTGGTGCAGTCACTGTGTACATACATTACTTATCCTGTACTGATCCTGAGTTACATCCTGTATTACACTCCAGAGCTGCACTCACTATTCTGCTGGTGCAGTCACTGTGTACATACATTACTTATCCTATACTGATCCTGAGTTACATCCTGTATTATACTGCAGAGCTGCACTCACTATTCTGCTGGTGCAGTCACTGTGTACATACATTACTAATCCTGTACTGATCCTGAGTTACATCCTGTATTATACTCCAGAGCTGCACTCACTATTCTGCTGGTGCAGTCACTGTGTACATACATTACTTTTCCTGTACTGATCCTGAGTTACATCCTGTATTATACTCCAGAGCTGCACTCACTATTCTGCTGGTGCAGTCACTGTGTACATACATTACTTATCCTGTACTGATCCTGAGTTACATCCTGTATTATACTCCAGAGCTGCACTCACTATTCTGCTGAGCTTAGTACCAGTGACTAGAAGCGTGGTATCTATACGTGACACCATCACACCTACGTGTACTTGTAGAGAAGAGTCCGCCATGTTGATGTGTAGTGGTGAATAGTCCGGTGGAAGCAGTCAGGCTGTGGAGTTTGCCCCGGCCGGCAGCACGTTTCCTATTCTAAAAAGCTTGCACTCTATCGGAGCGCCGATGACATCACGCTAGCTTACGGCTACAGGAGCTGTTGTGGACCCAAAATCTGACGTGTTACAAATCTACTCGGAAAGGGGGTTCCTGGCGAATACTGGACTGCACCGCGCCATGGTGGACGATGTGATGTCGTATCACCTGTAATTACCCCCATTTTCTCTCTGCAGATCTAGAATCACGTATCCGTCCTCACGGTGACCGATAACGGATGTTATGCGAGGTTTATCTGGTATTGTGGGTCGGAGCGGCCGTTTTGGGACGTCAGGGGATTGCCCCCACCTGCGCCTCTCGCGGCCTGCTCTAGTATTTCCTCATCAGGGCGACTCTTAGATGTTCTGAAGCGATTACCATTGACTGGAGCAGTAATTTGCGTCTCGGTTCAATTCATTCCAGACTGAAATGGATGGATTGATCGGCTGGAGACCTCAGGATACACACAAGGACTTTTAACCCTTCCCGGGCACGGTATTATTATTACGGATCAGCGCATCGCAGAGCCACAATACACTTTGACAATGCTGAACCTTTCATCAGGCGCGGAGAAGATTTACAAAACGTCTTTTGACCGTCTGTGAAGTCGCCTTTACAGACGCCGTATTCCCTTGGGGACTCTAAAATCCCAATTTGTCACTGTTTTTCCATCGCCTTAGGGACATCGGAGCCGCGCGGAGACACCGGCTGTTCACATTGAGAGGCTGGAAATCTGTCTTGATGGTGTCCTGCTCACAACGCGGCCAAACCTCACTATACACATTAGATGTTATCTGTACGGGGCCACCCAACTGTCCCTCAGTGGTAGGTATTGGGAGAGAAGGGTCGGATGTGTTGAACTTCAGCCTGGATCGATCCTTATGTTTTTCGGGAGATAAGCTGTCACCAGAGCGGTATGATAGCTTCTTACTCACTGGTCCAGGAGCACATGCATGCTCAGCCAAGTCGTGCGTGGGGTCAGTAGGGAGGGAAAACTCTCAGCCTGTAGGTATCTAAGGCTACTTTCACACTAGCGTTTTTTGCGGATCCGTCATACAAAAACGTGTCCGTTTACAATAATAGAACCGCATGCATCCGTCATGAACACCATTGAAAGTCTAAGGGAGACGGATCCGTTTTCTATTGGTTCAGAGAGAACAGATCCGTCCCCATTGACTTACACTGTGTCAGGGCGGATCCGTCTTGGTCCGCACCACGCGATGGGAGCGCAACCAAACGGAACGGAACGCATTCTGGTGGATTCCGTTTCGATCTGTTCAGTTTTGTCCCCATTGACAATCCTATCTCAATAGCGGAATTGAAAACGCCAGTGTGAAAGTAGCCCAACATAGCTTCAGGCCCCACTTCATTAAAAGACGCCCCTCTGATACGCTGTACGTGTTTATACATACCTCCGTAACAAAAATAGTCAATTATCATGTAAAAATTTCATGAAATATGTCCTTGATTTCACCAGATGGGATCTAATCTAGGTGCATGAGTCCAACAAAGAGGTGAATAAGCCCCAGTGGGCGACGCAGATCCTCGAGCGCCTCATTATCAGCGTCCTGAGTGAGATTTCCGTTTCCTTACAAACCTATGAGACAGTGATACAGAAAATCTCAGAATGTTACATTATGTAACAAATATGTTTTACATAGAAATCTAAAATTATTTTTATTTACTTTATTTAAATGGAAATTATAAAAAATGTTATTAGTTCTTTGGGCAGTTAAAGAAAATTTGCGTTTTTCTCGTCCACCGTAACGTGCTATGAGTATCAGGGTGAAGTATCTGCGTCAGAGGTCAGAGGTCGCCCACCTCGACTTCACAGGACGTTTCATCAGTCTAATTGTGTCTGTGCTGCTGCTGGTGTCGCCCCTGAACCCTGATCCCAGTCACATCACTGCGGATGACTCTGACAAGGGTTGTGTTAAAGCAGCTTCCCAGTCCATTAAAGTGACTGGTCCCAGTAGACCTATTACAGGGACAAAGATCTGACGCTTTCACAATTGTTGTGGAAATCAGGTGGATCACTCAGAGGTGTCAGGAGGTCAAATGGAGCATCTGGGTGGCCTTAAAATAGAGGCATGAATCATTACGGAGGGGGGCGGCTGAGACGGAGAGTAATTGGGGATTGTAGTTCCTCACCATTCATTAATGTCCACGCCTGGAATGACACTGCGCAGCGTCTGTACTGGTGGAATTCCCTTGTGCCCGATACCAGCGCAGAAGACAAGGCAGCATGGATGAAAGTGTCACTAATGGAGCTTCTGCCTTACAAGTCACCCAGCTGAGGTCTGGACACTAATCCGCGTAGAAGCAAGTAAGACAGTGTGACGACACCGCAACCCACTGCTGTCCATCAGCGCATAGCCTGAACCTGCAAAAGGAGGAAGACACAGAACCGACAACTTCTGTCCAGAGGTCGAAATGCAAGAGTCATGTCTTGTGCTTGTAAAATGAGGATCATTCATTTTTTAGAGATGACAAAGAAATGACACACAGACTTGGGGTACAGGATAATGACACTCGGGGTACAGGATAATGACACTCGGGGTACAGGATAATGACACTGACACTCGGGGTACAGGATAATGACACTGACACTCGGGGTACAGGATAATGACACTGACACTCGGGGTAGAGGATAATGACACTGACACTCAGGGTACAGGATAATGACACTGACACTCGGGGTACAGGATAATGACACTGACACTCGGGGTACAGGATAATGACACTGACACTCGGGGTACAGGATAATGACACTGACACTCGGGTACAGGATAATGACACTGACACTCGGGGTACAGGATAATGACACTGACACTCGGGGTACAGGATAATGACACTGACACTCGGGTACAGGACAGGATAATGACACTGACACTCGGGGTACAGGATAATGACACTGACACTCGGGGTACAGGATAATGACACTGACACTCGGGGTACAGGATAATGACACTGACACTCGGGGTACAGGATAATGACACTGACACTTGGGGTACAGGATAATGACACTGACACTCGGGGTACAGGATAATGACACTGACACTCGGGGTACAGGATAATGACACTGACACTTGGGGTACAGGATAATGACACTGACACTCGGGTACAGGATAATGACACTCGGGGTACAGGATAATGACACTGACACTCGGGGTACAGGATAATGACACTGACACTCGGGTACAGGATAATGACACACTCGGGTACAGGATAATGACACTGACACTCGGGGTACAGGATAATGACACTGACACTCGGGGTACAGGATAATGACACTGACACTCGGGGTACAGGATAATGACACTGACACTCGGGGTACAGGATAATGACACTGACACTCGGGGTACAGGGATATGACACTGGGTACAGATAATGACACTGACACTCGGGTACAGGATAATGACACTGACACTGGGGGTACAGGATAATGACACTGACACTCGGGGTACAGGATAATGACACTGACACTCGGGGTACAGGATAATGACACTGACACTCGGGGTACAGGATAATGACGCTGACACTCGGGGTACAGGATAATGACGGACACTCGGGGTACAGGATAATGACACTGACACTCGGGGTACAGGATAATGACACTGACACTCGGGGTACAGGATAATGACACTGACACTCGGGGTACAGGATGAATGACACTGACACTCGGGGTACAGGATAATGACACTGACACTCGGGGTACAGGATAATGACACTGACACTCGGGGTACAGGATAATGACACTCGGGTACAGGATAATGACTGACACTCGGGGTACAGGATAATGACACTGACACTCGGGGTACAGGATAATGACACTGACACTGGGGTACAGGATAATGACACTGACACTTGGGGTACAGGATAATGACGCTGACCACTCGGGGTACGGGATAATGACGCTGACACTCGGGTACAGGATAATGACACTGACACTCGGGGTTACAGGATAATGACACTGACACTCGGGTACAGGATGATGACACTGACACTTGGGGTGCAGGATAATGACACTGAACACTCGGGGTACAGGATAATGACGCTGACACTCGGGGTACAGGATAATGACGCTGACACTCGGGTACAGGATAATGACACTGACACTCGGGTACAGGATGATGACACTGACACTTGGGGTACAGGATAATGACACTGATACTCGGGGTACAGAAAAATGACACTCGGGTACAGGATAATGACGCTGACACTCGGGGCACAGGATAATGACGCTGACACTTCAGGTTCAGGATAATGACACTGACACTCGGGGTAACAGGATAATGACGCGACACTCGGGTACAGGATAATGAGCTGACTCGGGTCAGATATGACGACACTCGGGGTACAGGATAATGACACTGACACTCGGGGTAAGATAATGACACGACACTCGGGTACAGGATGACACTGACACTTGGGGTACAGGATAATGACACTGATACTCGGGGTACAGAAAAATGACACTCGGGTTACAGGATAATGACGCTGACACTCGGGCACAGGATAATACGCTGACACTCGGGGTACAGGATAATGACGCTGACACTTGGGTACAGGATAATGACACTGACACTCGGGGGTAAAGATAATGACGCTGACACTCGGGGTACAGATAATGACGCGGTGACACTCGGGGTACAGGATAATGACACTCGGGGTACAGGATAATGACGCTGACACTCGGGTACAGGATAATGACGCTGACACTCGGGGTACAGGATAATGACACTCGGGGTACAGGATAATGACTGACACTCGGGGTACAGGATAATGACACTCGGGGTACAGGATAATGACTGACACTCGGGGTACAGGATAATGACACTCGGGTACAGTATAATGACTGACACTCGGGTACAGATAATGACATGACGGTAATGACTGACACTCGGGTACAGGATAATGACACTCGGGGTACAGTATAATGACTGACACTCGGGGTACAGTATAATGACTGACACTCGGGGTACAGGATAATGACACTCGGGGTACAGCACATTCGTACATTCGGTTCTGACAAGCTGCTGATGTCGGCACTTTAGGCAGAAGTTGCGGGATTCTTGCTGAGGTCTCGGGTCGTCTCTGGATCTAAGCTCGGAGATGTGATGTTTGGCGCACTGAGGTAATTAGCTGTAAGTGAAATGCAGAAGCTTTTATTATTAAGAGGCTCTCCGGTGATATCGCTCCTCTCCACTTATTGAATTTAGGCTCACTATAAACTCTTGGCAGTGGAGTGATCCTTTAATAAATACTGCACGGTTCCAGGAAATGTATTGAGACGTCTCTGAAGACGCGGCATAATACCAGCGCCCCGAGTGTCAGAATACTTCATTTCTCATTACTTGCATTATTCAAGAAGTCTCTTCTTCTTCATGGACCTCACCTGGGCGTTGGCACCTTGGGTGTTACTTAACCTCTTCCTATAGTCGTCCCGTGAGGGGATATCTTTCCGGCAATTTTGGTTTGTGCTCAGTGAGTCTGAAATATATAATAATTGTTTTTCCAAATTCTCTGGACTAAAGTATCCAAAGTGTATACAGCTCCTGTGCAGACCTATGTGCACCAGGTGGATGGAGCTGCTGCCCCACAACCCCTTTGTGTAATCTGACCCTGCAGTCATGAATTCCCTGCAGCTAGCCCGCTGGTCACAGGGGGTTAATATTAGTCACACTGCAGGTACTATAACCCTCAGGAAACTTCTGAGCTTCATTATGTCCCATAGATCAAAGCTTGCACAGCCATGGAAATGTGAGAAACAACTTAAGTAAGAGCATGAAGTGGCCCGCGCATGTTGGGAGTTGTAGCTCTGTAGCAGCTGGAGAGCCACAGGTTGGAGACCATTGAACTAGATGGAGGGGAGAGATGGAGTGAATTCTCAGGGAACGCCCACTGAGCCCTGAACTTGCAGCTTCACAAGCAGGGATGCTGATAGGGATCAGAGAGATCAGTCACCAACACGGAGCAGCTCGAGGACACAGATGTCCTGCTCTTATATTGCTGATCCTGTTGCTTTGTGTGAATGTTCTCCATCAGCTCAGTAACCTCCAGCCTCATGATTTCTTTTGTGAATGGAGCAGATACTATAATAAGATCATAGTGAGTACTGTATATACTGTATATACGTGTTGTACCACCGCCCTCTGAAAGACACACGGGGAGAACGGCTTCTCTGGCCCAATATATGTCGCTTTTATTACAGAAATGGAAGAACCACAGAGAGAAGCATAGCACGAGGCACAACAAGCACAATACCGCCTGCTAAAGAGGAAAGTAGAAAAGCTGAGCATAGGGCCGTGTGCGGACAGACTGCAGTACTGCATCCGATAATACCGAGGATCTGATAATCTAGCGTACGGTAATAATCCCTGCACCTCTCCCTTCACTGAAGAGTTCCTGTCAGGAGATTTACTCAGCTGCAGGATTTCTGTTCTTTAGTTTGTCTCCAGAACAAGTTGTCATAATCTGCATAGTATATAACCAGAGATCAGCGGTGACATCACTGAGAATGCAGCCTATCCATTCACCAGAGATCAGCGGTGACATCACTGAGAATACAGCCTATCCATCACTAGAGATCAGCGGTGACATCACTGAGAATGCCTCCTATCCATTCACTAGAGATCAGCGGTGACATCACTGAGAATGCCGCCTATCCATTCACTAGAGATCAGCGGTGACATCACTGAGAATGCCGCCTATCCGTTCTATAGAGATCAGCGGTGACATCACTGAGAATACAGCCTATCCGTTCTATAGAGATCAGCGGTGACATCACTGAGAATACAGCCTATCCGTTCTATAGAGATCAGCGGTGACATCACTGAGAATACAGCCTATCCGTTCTATAGAGATCAGCGGTGACATCACTGAGAATGCTGCCTATCTATCACTAGAGATCAGCGGTGACATCACTGAGAATGCAGCCTATCCATCACTAGAGATCAGCGGTGACATCACTGAGAATGCCGCATATCCATTCACTAGAGATCAGCGGTGACATAACTGAGAATGCCGCCTATCCATCACTAGAGATCAGCGGTGACATCACTGAGAATGCCGCCTATCCATCACTAGAGATCAGCGGTGACATCACTGAGAATGCAGCCTATCCGTTCTATAGAGATCAGCGGTGACATCACTGAGAATACAGCCTATCCATCACTAGAGATCAGCGGTGACATCACTGAGAATGCTGCCTATCCATCACTAGAGATCAGCGGTGACATCACTGAGAATGCAGCCTATCCATCACTAGAGATCAGCGGTGACATCACTGAGAATGCAGCCTATCCATCACTAGAGATCAGCGGTGACATCACTGAGAATGCCGCCTGTCCATCCACTGCTGGGGTAGTATATGGAGAGGTGATGTTTGCTCTCTGTAGAGCCTCGGCCTCTGCTCGTCAGTGTACATGGAGATGGCGGGATCCTATAATGAGGTCTTTCCTCCGCTTTGCTCTGAAGGGGATGGATTACATACATTAGATGCCTGGAGAGGAGACGTCCCCTGACGCATTCGGCTAATTTCACTTATTGACCTCCTGTCTAATGGAGATATCGGTTTGTGATCTCTGATAATCTTTCCTTTATGAAACCCATTTATAAAACTCATTAGCATTTGCACTGGACCGGCTCTAATTAACTCTCTAGCTCCCAGGTGTTCCGGACTCGTCTCGCTTTACCTCAGTGATCCACAACCATGAAACCCCGAGAAGCTGCCATCTTCTTCTCCTCTTTCCTCTCTCTGTCTTACTGTCTCCAGTGACTTCTCAGTTTTAGCTGATTAGAAATATCAGATAATTAATATTTATTCCTACAGATGTTTTATCTTCTGTTTGTGAGTGGTTTGGGTTATACATACCCCCATGATCAGCCCTTTTCTGGCACTCTCACCTCTCCTGACATGCCTGATTTAGTAACTACTTGTGTCTCCCATGTAATAACAACTCTGTACCATCCATTCTTAATGGACTATGTTGTGCCATTCCTCTATTATTCCATCTAGAAGTTTAAAAATGAAGGTCTGCAGTAAAGGCTCATCTGGGTGTTACCAGTTGTGTGTGTTTCCCTGACACTATCCAATCAGTGCTGCCAGCCTCCCCCAACTGGTTACACCCAGATGGACCTTTATTGCAGACTGCTGGCAATTCATGAATAGATTCTAAATAGGAATAATAGAGGAACTGCACAACACAGATTTATATGAAAAGATACCCCAGAATACAAGAGATGGAGATGTCAGGAGAGGTGATCGGTCGTCTTTTGGGTCTTAAAATCAGTCAGATGAAGGGGATCTCTTCTGGGACCTCACACAGGAGCCGTGATGTAAAGATGTCTTCCCTTACGGAGCCACTGCAGTCAGCTGACTCCTATTGTATAGCCGATGCTGTGGGATTTTAGAAATACATGTTTTACGTCTTATAGTCTTGGCGCGATTGATATTCACTGATTGTGGTTTTTGCCATTGAAAGTATATTCCAGCTCTGGCGGGTCACCTCGTCGGTGTGCTTTACCGTATATGTAATGTGTGGAAATTAGAACATTCAGAACTTTATGTGACAACTTCCTCCACAAATGGGTAAAGCATAGTCATTCCACGAAACAGCAGAATGTATCATTTTGGATTTTAATTTGTTACAAACTTGAAACTTTTAAAAAATATTGAATGTGTAAGGAATATTGGAAATAACCTGAGTAACGTATTCGCATTGAAAAGAAAATAAATACAATGCAACAGCTCCCTGCAAACCAAATAAAGTACAAAAAGGCCATAGTAATATAAGATATCTTGATGCTAATGCTGCGCTTGTTTAGTAAATTTGAGATTCTTGGCAAATATATTTTGTACAAAATTATCTGGGCCTGTCTGCCACATGTCAAGGCGATCTCTGTAAGACGGGAACCTAACACTATTTCCTACCTGTTATGTGCCATAATGGCCTCCATATAATTCAGGGGGTGTTGGTTCCAGTGGGCTCGGCATGCATGTTGGTATTTGCATCCCTGGATTTAGTGGAGGCCTTTGAAGCACCAGAAATGGCAAAAGGCAGAGGAGACCCAGCATGCATGTGGAACCAAACACCCCCTCAATTATACGGAGGCCATTATGGCACATAACAGGTAGGAAATAGTGTTAGGTTCCCGTCTTACTGAGATCGCCTTGGCGTTTGGCAGACGGGCCCAGATAATTTTGTACAAAATATATTTGCCAAGAATCTCTAGTTTACTAAACAAGCGTAGCATTAGCTCCAGAATATTTCTATTACTATGGCCTTTTTGTACTTTATTTGGTTTGCAGAGTGCGGTTGCATTGTATTTATTTTCTTTGTGTATATAGCAATGGCAGCGTGCACCTGCGCACTGAGATGTGCTGACTGACGCCCCTCCCCCTTTTTTTTTTTTCTTTAACGTATTCGCATCGCCTCACTGTGTGGCCCTGGTACCCGCTGTATTTCTGCTTTGCTTGGCACGGAGCCGGGCTCCTGTAGAGGTGCATCAGATCTTCTGTACATCTCCAGATTTCTCAGAGGATTTCTCCTGGCAGATAAAGGTGACGCCGTGTGTATGGCGGTATTCTTCCCTAGAAGCATCACCAAATCAGTGGATCAAGTGAAGACCACACCCCCCTGAGTTATGCTCATTTATGTCACTGTATTTCTTAGTATTATCAGTGATAACGAGTAATTAATGATCGATGTGTTCCTGCAGCTCTCCGTCCGCCGTGGCTCAGGCTCTTCTCTTTCCCTCCTTCTTCTTCTCACCTGCTTCATATTTTGCCAAAGGTATTTAATCTGCGCCTTAGTGCGGGGCTTAGTGTGTTCCGGCCTCTCCCTATCTCCCTCTTTGTGTTTTGGAAAAAGAAGGATCATTTTTAGGTTGGGCTCCTCACCTGTGCCCCATCCACTTCCGGGCACCTGCCTGGAGTTGGCGAGTCCTCTCCGTGCCCCCATTCCCACCCTTTACTCTTGGCTCCTGATTAGGGAGATTGGCGCCTTCAGAGTGCTGCTAATCTTGATGCTTGCCGCCGCCCTACATTCCCTGGCACCGGGTACAGCGCTGGAAATTTATGGTTGGACACCACAGTGCTGATTACAGACCCAGCGAAAAATGTCCTCGGAGAGCTGTGCCAAGGCATGGAGTTCACCCCTCGAGTGCCAGGAGAGTCTCTAACTCATGGCCGTCCACACACCTCAGAGACTTCACTTGCAGAACTTGCTGAGCGCAGGACAAAGAGAGGAGACTGTCTTCTGACTGTTACAGGGGGAGATCATAGGAGGTGATAACCGTGGAGGTTGTGATCCTCACCCCCAGAATAATAATCCAATGCAATATCCTAAAGGTGATGCAGGTGGGTGCACTTGTATGTCCCCTTTAAATAACCACCCAAAATCTCGATCACAGGGGGATTTACTTGCATAAGTAAGATGCAAAAATATGTGCCCCAATGAGACGGATAACACTCAGTCCAGCAGAGTCCTCCAGGGTTACGGCACAATGATAAGCTCAAAGCAGAGGTGACTTTGGAGACAGCCACCCAATACTAGGGTCTATTTTTTGGGAGTGATTCACAGAGAACCTATTGGACCCCTAATGAACCAAGGAGGCTCAGTCCAGCGCTGGTCAGTGACAGGCAGTGCATGCTATTACCTTACACCATGTAAATTACCTGCAAGAGTCGCTGTCGTAATTGAAAGGAAAGCTCCTAGTAGTGACCCATCGTTGTATACTGTCATATCTCCGTTTTATGCCCGGCAGTTAGTAAATCCTGATTTACTGATTTACTGGTTTTTGTGCATCTGCCCCCACAATCCCAGGTGCTGTGGTGCTCCATGAAGGAACGGCCTCGCCCTAGTCGTAAGACACAACCTCAGTGAAGCGTCCTGTCACCTTCCTTCACTCGGCGGTTTTACAGCTAAATCCAATTTTAAAAATCCCTCCGTGGATAGCCGGATCTGTCAGTGCTAATCTGCTTATGTTATTGCTCTGTACTGCTATTCCGTGCAGTATACTGCCTAATACATCTAGTCAGTGGGATTTTATAAGCAGGGGGATGTTACTTGCTGGTAGAGAGGAGAGCCCAAAATTGTTTGCCAGGCCATGAGGAGACTCTACTGATCACATTCAGCTTTTGAGAAATCACTCGATCAAGAGGATTGCTTGTTTGTCATGTGATTGTAAGGTTGTATTAGGGAATTGCTATTTAAGCATCAAGGGATTATCCAATAATTAAGGTAAAAAAATGACAATCAGACATCATATAGGACATGACAATCTGTTTCTAATAAAGCTAGAACCAGCCCTGTACCTCACATGGATCCAGAGATCTCCCCATTCATTGCTCTGCTAGATTTATATCAAGCTGACAGCTCAAGGGGAGTGTCTCTTCTGCTGCAGCTCAGGAGGCGTGTCTCAGCTCTTCCTATCACAGCTCAGGGGGCGTGTCTCAGCTCTCCCTATCACAGTTCAGGAGGCGTGTCTCAGCTCTCCCTATCACAGCTCAGGAGGTGTGTCTCAGCTCTTCATATCACAGCTCAGGGGGCGTGTCTCATCTCTCCCTATCACAGCTCAGGAGGCATGTCTCAGCTCTCCCTATCACAGCTCAGGAGGCGTGTCTCAGCTCTCCCTATCACAGCTCAGGAGGCGTGTCTCAGCTCTCCCTATCACAGTTCAGGAGGCGTGTCTCAGCTCTCCCTATCACAGCTCAGGAGGTGTGTCTCAGCTCTTCATATCACAGCTCAGGGGGCGTGTCTCATCTCTCCCTATCACAGCTCAGGAGGCATGTCTCAGCTCTCCCTATCACAGCTCAGGAGGTGTGTCTCAGCTCTTCATATCACAGCTCAGGGGGCGTGTCTCATCTCTCCCTATCACAGCTCAGGAGGCTTGTCTCAGCTCTCCCTATCACAGCTCAGGAGGCGTGTCTCATCTCTCCCTATCACAGCTCAGGAGGCATGTCTCAGCTCTCCCTATCACAGCTCAGGAGGTGTGTCTCAGCTCTTCATATCACAGCTCAGGGGGCGTGTCTCATCTCTCCCTATCACAGCTCAGGGGGCTTGTCTCATCTCTCCCTATCACAGCTCAGGAGGCGTGTCTCATCTCTCCCTATCACAGCTCAGGAGGCGTGTCTCAGCTCTCCCTATCACAGCTCAGGAGGCGTGTCTCAGCTCTCCCTATCACAGCTCAGGAGGCGTGTCTCAGCTCTCCCTATCACAGCTCAGGAGGCGTGTCTATTCTCTGCTTATCACAGAGCAGGAGGCCGTTGAAGGATGTAACTGAGCATGTGCGGCCATTTTAGTGAGCAGGACAGAGAAATAAAAAAAATACCAAACAGCAGGTGGCGCTATACAGATACATTTTAATGAATAACTCATGGGCTATGCTAATTTTTTTAATTACAGGCAATTACAAATGTATTCAGATCCAGGTGCTGGTGTAAAAACTGTAGAATATTTTTCGTGTTACAACTAGAGTCTTAAGTCAGCTTAGTTATGTAGATAAACTAGCTGGTGACCTTACAATCGTTCTCCCATCTCCACCAGAAAGTTGCACACTTGGCTGAGCATGCATGGTCTTCCAGAAAGGGTAAATTTTAATATGCCCAGTCCTTCCTGCCCCTGACAGTTACTCATGAGATCATTGAGCAATCCAGAAGGTTCAGGGGTTTTTATCTTGTGTGTGGGCAGATTTACTTTAAATCTCAACCTTCACTCCATTATGAATCTATCCCCTCCCTCCTCCTCACCCCCAATTATATTCCTTCTTCATACTGAACTTGCCTCTGTATATGGCACCCTGCTGACCTGCAGATACATCCATCTTGGCGATAAAATGCTTGTCGTACCCACATTGAATGTATGGTTGTGTCGGAGCTTGTTGGATGTTGGCTCTGCTGTGTAACGTGAGTGAGAAGTGGTGGAGCGTGCCAGTATGTGGTGGGCGCACCTTCCTTCATTTCCGGATGATAAGCTTATAGTAAATCAAGCCCAGCCTCCTATATATCACAGCTATGACTCTGGAAAAATTTCTGAATGCAGCTTACTGGGGGAGGAACATCACTGAGCTTCTAACAAACGTTGTATTATTCAGCAGTACAGTGTGTCTCAGAGGAAGGGTTTCTGGCCATTATATCACTTCTATCTGACATCTCCTTGCCAGATGTTTAGTTTGCAGTTCTCCAAGACATGTTGGGTGTAGACCAGGTGCCATCCACAGCACACAGAAAGTAGAGGACAATCTCCTTCCTAACCTTCTTTTATTCACTCAGAAGCAGCCCTCCGGATAAAGGAGGACATTACAGAGAAGTGCTGACCTGTATGCTTGTGAATGAAGAACTTGTACTGAGCTATAGCCTTCCTATGTAGCTGAGTAGTCTCTCTTTTTCTGGCCTTTCTCCTCAGCTCCCGCTCACTCCTCCCCACTCCCCTCTCCATACACTTGCATTGACATGTGTAATACGATCCTCCTGCAGAGATGGTTTTGTCCTGGACAGGAATGAGGCTATTTTCAACGTGAAAAGCGATTAGTGAGGATCTATCTCACATACATCTGTCTATTTGTCCGTCTATCTATCTCATATCTATCTGTCTATTTATCTTTCTCATGATTCTCATGATTTATCTGTTGTATCCTACGGGAAATCGCTGTATGTAAGTCTATGTTAATACTGACCCTACCACTGAGATACCTACAAGGTCTTGGATGAATGTTTATTCCTATGGAGCCGGGGGACGTGAGCAGATCTGGAGACCTTTATCCCGATGACATGAATCTAATTCGAAGCTCAAGCTGTCACCACATGAATGAGGGTCGTAAAAGGACGTTTCTACCCCCAGCAAATATACATTCTGGACTCGTCCTCCTCTGATGAGTTGTCGAAAATTCTGCTTGGATGTTTCATAGTTATAGCAGTTCCGAGAAGGCCGGCTGATAATCAGTATTGGCGGCATATCAGCTTCCATGTGGGCCGTCACCCAGCTTTCCTAGAGTCCTGAAAATCAAACCTAACTTTATTGCTGATTCCTCGGTATGGGCTCAGCAGTCTAAAAACAGCTGAGTAGATTTTTAACTACTTTATGGGTATATTTTGTTATTTTTTGTTGGAATATTCCTCATTCATCGGTTTTTATTCCTTTTCTGTTGGACACTTCCTCCATTAATAGCGACGCTGCTGGGGCCGCTAGGGATCAGCTATAATCTGCGGGAGAACCCCAGGGAGTGTCTGCTTCCTCTGCAGCGCCACCACAGGAGAAATAGAGCATTACATGGTGCCCACTGATATCAATGGGTGTAATGCTCTGTGTAATTGTTCCCCCACCCAGCTGCTCTAGAACTGAGGACCCCGCTCTGTTAATGGGGTACTAGAGAATGTCTGCCCTTCCTCCCTCGTGTCCTCTTCTGACTCTTTCCATTTGATTCGGTCTCCTCCTGTTTTTTATTTTATCCCAGCTTATCCTGCCTCTCCCTCCGTGACATAGACACAGTCCCTCCGCCTTGATCTCCCCCATCGCTTCATGTCCAACCATCGACATCTGCCGCTTTACAACATGAAACTCCCGGTGTCCTTTCTAATGATCAGGAACGGCAGCTGTCAAGCGTCTTGTCTTTGAAGTAGCGATGAGCTTCCATGTTCGGTGAGTAGTCTCTCTTTTTCTGGCCTTTCACCTCAGCTCCCGCTCACTCCTCCCCACTCCCCTCTCCATACACTTACATTGATATGTGTAATACGATCCTCCTGCAGAGATGGTTTTGTCCTGAATGGGAATAAGGCTGTTTTCAAAGTGAAAAGAGATTAGTTAGAATCTATCTCAAATACATCTGTCTATTTGTCCATCCCTGCCCCCGTCCCCGCTCTGTTAATGGGGTACTAGAGAATGTCTGCCCTTCTTGTAGACCGTGCGCCAGGGCTGTGCCTTCCTCCCTCGTGTCCTCTTCTGACTCTTTCCATTTGCTTCTGTCTCCTCCTGTTTTTATATTTTATCCCAGCTTATCCTGCCTCTCCCTCCGTAACATAGACACAGTCCCTCCGCCTTGATCTCCCCCATCACTTCATGTTCAACCATCGACATCTGCCGCTTTACAACATGAAACTCCCGGCGTCCTTTCTAATGATCGGGAACGGCCGCTGTCGAGCGTCTTGTCTTTGAAGTAGCAATGAGCTTCCATGTTCGGTGTTCACACTGTGCCATACACCTGGCTGTCTGTGCCACGAGTGAGCTGAGGACACGGCTTCACACTACATCCCATTCTTCATTACACAGATCAGCACAGTCCGGGGCCAACAACGGCGTAGCCATAATTAAATCAGGTCTACGCGCCCTCGTCATTGTACTTCTGGAGGATTAAAGAGCAGCTCTCTGAAAATGAGGGAAAGTCGCCAGTAATACCGCGGACTCCTTTTATTATAGAGTAATAGGTGTTACTTGGCTTTTCCAGAAGCCGCTCAATATAATCGTATCTGCCGTACCTGTCTGAATGCATTTTGAAGAAGCACTCAGGAAAATGGCCATTATTAAAGAATAATATAGAGGCTCTTGAATCTACCTTGTGTATTCCTGTTCTGTGTAATTTTTGGGTTGTTAGTCACCTGATTCCTTCTCCCCTCAGATATGGTTTTCTAATTAATCCTTCATTGCCCATCATGTATGGCTTGAGTCTCTGTATACTGCATTGCTCTGAAATGGCAGCCATAACAGATCAGTGACACAAAACTGCTGTCCCCTCACACCGCAGGGTCTCCAGGTTCTTCTATGTGATGCAGTTTCACCCTGTTATCTCTCTCTCCCCATCAGCTTTTACATGAAGCAGGCGGGAGAGCAATGTGAAGCTACTCCCTATAGGACTACACTGGAGAGTCAGTGCACACAGCTAGTACAGGCAGGCAGCTAATCACTGTATACACTTACCTACTATGTATCTGCATTCCTGGTTCTTTAGATACGGGATTCATTATATCGTAAACAGAGTTCAGGGATATACAGATGAACAGGGAGAGGGGAGGGGCCTGACAGCTACCAGGAGGAATATGATTAGTGATGATGTCATCCTTTAGTTCATAGGAAGTCAGATACAGGGGAAAGACTGGGTTTCTGTTTACACATTAGATTAGGGGTAGGCAACCGATGGGCACTCCAGCTGTTGTAGGACTACAACTCCCAGCATGCATTCTTGCTCTGCTCTTCTAAAAACTCCCTTACAAATGAATGGAGCATGCTGGGAATTGTAGTTTCACAACAGCTGGAGTGAGGAAGGTTGCTGACCCTTGCATTAGAGCAACTCTGGGCTCACATGACCAGGTTCCCATAATGAAAAGGTTCAAATTGTATGGATGCAATAGAGTTAGGGTGTAACAAACTACGCCGCTACAATGCAAAAAAAATTAGAAAACAGAGTGCTTCTTTAATTGTCAGTTTTCTTGAGCTTAGCTCCACAAAATGCAGGCACTAGCGGCTGTGATATAGTCCCGCACTCAGGAGCACTGCACCCTCAGCCCACTGTTCTGTCCCAGCTTCTAATCAACCAGCAGGGGGTGAGTGTACTGAGTGAGCTAGCCGTGATCCACCTACCTCAGTGCTGTGATCAGTCATCTGCTTCTTGATGACAAGTGCCAGCCTGTCTGCAGACGCACACACACGGTGCATGAGAGTGTTAAGAACATTAGAAATAAGATTTCACACTGAAATGACTGAGCAGTGCGGCTCCTAAATGAAGTGCACATCATGCACCAAGGTGATGTCACTATTATCCGATCGCTGCCAACCAGCATTTTTAATTTTTTGGACAACTTATTCCAAAATCACGGACAACATTTTTTACAGACAAACTGTTAAACCATAATGAACGATAAAGATGATAATCAATCCATGTCTACAGCTCAATATACTGATAACACCTCATTACCAGCAATTACTGGGAGCTGTAAAAGGATGAGAATTACCACCAAAATAATCTAGTCACCAACCACCAGCCTCAAAACAAATTCACGGACACCTCAGTTGGTTTTTTCCATGGACACAGGGAAAAAGTCACCCGTTTTTATGGACTGCTCATAAATGTCTGGACGATTGGCAGCCCTGCCCTAGATGGAGCCTCCTCACTGTATAATTATATACTGATTACAAGCCAGTATGATGTCATTCTATGTATGTGACATCACTGGAGGTTAGAGCAGCATCAGAGCCCAAGAGCACGTTATAGGGAGTATCGTGGTGAATCCAGGGTCCACCTGCCCCGAGGAGTCCTGTGTGCGGCCCTCCTACCAGTCGTCCCATAGACGAGTCCTGAGAATGACAATGATGAGAGAACACACATGGAGCCGCGGGCTGGGAGGGAAGCCTTGCGTGCAAGCGTGAGATTTAAGCCGAGTATTACATACAAACTGTTGTGTTTCTCAGAGGCCAGAGGCAGTTTTCTTTGTTATCCCGGGCCTCGCCCAGGCCTGACGTGCTCGCTGCCTACACGTCTTTAGCTGCAACAATACGGAAATCGCACTCAGGACAAGTAACCTGATCCCCAGATCCTGATTACAAAATACAACACAAAACACTGATTACATTACACATAGGTATGCTGGACATCTGTGGCGATGGATGCTGCTGGACCAAGGCTGGGCGTCCATGGAGAACAGTGTCACCTATTATTTATCTGAATGGGGTTGAAGTGCGACCAGCAAGTTGCCACTATCCCACAATCCAAAAAAACAGCAGTGTTGGATTTTTTTGCAGTTTTTGGGCAGCAACAGTTTGCAAGTCGCACTGTAAACCCATTCAGTTCAATGGCTGCACTGCTACACAGTCATATGAGTCGGAGCCTAAATTAGTTTCAGAACTTTCTGATTGTCCTTGTCGTCTAGATTCAGCGTCTAGAAATGAATTATCAAAAGAGCTGATTTTCAGTTGTATACATTTCTGCAATGAATCTCCTCGGTGAGAACAACTATCCTAGCACAGACAGCTCTGCATGTAAATCCCTTCCATATGTACCGACCAGCCAATCGATTCCTCAATGGAAGCCGTGTACCCAGATCCACGTGCTGCAGATATAGGGGCACATTTACTAAGACCAGTGTTTTAGACGCCGGTCTGAATAAAGCCCCTGCGCTGGCGGTGGATCTGCCAAATTTCTGAAGAGGTGCCGGCCTCTCCATAACGTCTGCACATCCAGCGCCACTTCTAAATGTAAGAGCTTCCGAGCTGTCCAACATTTAGACCATTTCCTACACAGAAAACAGACGTAGAATATGATGAATGAGACGGGCTCACCGTCCGTCCCCTTCCACGCCCACCTGGCGTGAGCAAGGAGAAGTCGCAGATAATGGCGCCTGAAATACGCCTAATTTAATAAATGACCCCCATAGTCCCTCCTAGGAAATAGTACAAATCTTAAAAGGCATTTCACCCTGAAGTCCTTGAGTCAAATAAAAATTCTAGCCAATTTTTGAATTATATTGTTTTTTGGAAAATTTTAGTGACGACCAGTATGGACAGTAGACAACTCCCATCATCTTCTATACTCCGTCCTAACCAGAACATCGACTCAGCCAGACCGTGTTCTTAACGTCGGCACCATATGGGCTCCTTCACTCACAGCTTTGCTCCTGACGGTTTCTGGGCAAAAAGAGGAAAAGCCACATTTTTCTAGCATTTTTAGCACCTGGCATTTTCTTATGTCTTGCCTTTTTTTGCACGTTCCCCTGAGTCCTTTCCTTTTAGGGCTGTACCTGAAATATGCATTATAAACATCTTTATTCCTTTCATCTCCAGGATTATTCCTCCTACTACAGTATATTCCTGTACAATATTGAACCCCCTCATTAGTCGCCTCTATGTCCATTGTGATATCCGTAGATCTCTCCCTCGTGCAGATGGTTAATCGGGTCGGGATATTTCCATCCGAGTTTTTATCCATGGTAACCGGGCAGTGGGTGCATTTATATTCTTAGTCAATTAGGCGTTGTGTCCTCGTCTGCAGCTAATGAATCCTGCCTCTGACGGGTACATTACAATTTTGTAAGCTTTTGACATTCCTCATTTCCCCCTTTGTGGGGGAATCCTTGACTATATATTATCCTTTCATACTTTTTATGCCAGTGGCTCTATGATTACTTTGCATTCTCTCTGAAAGTGACAGTGGACGCCTATTGACATGCAGGCACCAGCAGGGGGCAGCACTCTTTTTGGGGGCAGCACTCTGGACTTTGCACGTTCAGTGATTGCCCAGCTGGAAGCCGATTGCTGCTCTTTGCATCTTTAATGGTGTTTAAGTGCATATGAATAGACTGCTGAGGATTATAGCTTTGTGGAACCTATGATAATTCCACAGGGAATTAGTAAAATGACGACAATGTAGATTTATTAGGAGAAGTGGAAGCTCCAGGTATATACTGCAGGTCACCGGGGACACACAGACAGACACGGCCCATGTAGGTGTTGTCCTAGTCCTGCCTGAGAAGGGGCAGTGAAGATAAGAACATGACTGAGGAGTTACGGATCCCTGTAATATCGGTGCAGGTTCTCCGTATGGGACCATATCCTAGTATGTCCTTGTCTCTAAGTAGCGCCATTCAGACTCGGGCAGTCTATGAGGCCTCTGCTGTACCTCCATATATAATGCATTAGAAAAGAAGTTGTGGCATGCTCCATCCCTGTGTGCAGTTCTGTTGCTTCTATGGGAGAATATCTCCATATCCACAGCTATTTATAAAGAGCCATATTCTGCAGTGCTGTACAGAGATCAGTCACCGGCCTGCAGGGTCCTCAACCTTCTGCAAAATTGAAATGCTAGTTCACAGCAGACGTAGCCGCTTTGGGTTACATAGTGCATCGGTCAGTATCACAGTGAACACTTTAATAATATGAATCCTTCAGCAGTGATGTATCACACGGCTCCACTGCACGTGCTAACCACTGAGCCACCATGCACCATGCATGGGGTGATGCGGAGGCCGTGCGTCTCTGTATTAAGGCATCATACAGCCTCCATACACTGGGCTCTGCCGTGAGCTCCAAGGGTACAGCCTGAAGGTGACAACGGCAGAACGTGGGCTGCGCCCAGCGAACAGCCAAGATGAGAAATTCTAAAAAAAACCCTTCTGAATAATTACAATGGGAAACTCCGCATTTGTGTTGGATTTTCCCTTTAAGTTTTAATATTTGCACAGAGGATTCCCTGGCGTCAGATCAGATGCACCAGGAACCTCTGCAGGACATCAGCGTTAGTCATCCCTGTAGGCGACATTAGACACTGGATGGAGCACAAATGAATATTTTATATTTGTGGTGCCCTCAGCCGGGGGGACATTTGGCTGCTCCCCAGATCCCATTATCCTGCACACCTGGCGGTGACATCACTCAGGAGCCAGACACAAGCCGGTCTGGTCTCAGACAACTGGAAAGGCAATCCTGTTGAGCAACATTTCTGTGTGTGAGTTAATTACAACCGTCATCCCTCCCAGAGGAGCGGGGTGGATGCAGTGTGTGCACAGGGGCCTGGAAATGTGTCTTCATGAGCACATTCCTCCAGAGCGGCAAGTAAATACAGCTCTCGCCTTACTACATGTCAGTCATCGGGGTAGTCACCATGTACAGGAGAATGCTTCCGTTCACTCACAGCAAGCAGAGGTCTTCAAAATGTTGAGAAACTGAAGCACAAAGTCTGTGTTCACATTATTGTGACGAGCGTTAATCCAGCAATAATGAAATGCGTTAGGCTCCTGTGATATTAGGTGTAAGGCTGGGGGTACACGGTGATCTTTGCTCCGACACCCGCTGCTCGCCCGACGACTGGTGTTTAGCAGCCGTTGAACTGAATGAGGTCACTTCTCGACTCTCAAGATACCACAACCCCAATATCAGTGGGGATTCTGGGGGCTCAGTCTCAGCACCTTGTGAGTCGAGCATTTGGCGGCTTTAGTCGTGCGACCAATGTCATGGTCAAGATCGGCATGTAGCCCCAGCCTAACACCCATCTCCCCCGCCATTTTATGTCAGAATCTATATTTGACTTTTTTTTCACCACTTTCCATTTTTTTATTCTTTATTCCCACCAATAGGAAATCAAGGACACCGCGCCGTGTAGAAACGATGGATTTTGCAGCAAGAGCTTCCTTCTGATGAGTGGAGGAAGACACAGAAGCCGAGAGAAAGCGCCGAGGACCTTCATGCCATTGGTCTCCCTCTATCCAGCCCTGTGACTGAGGTCAGCGTTCTTCTGTTTTTTAGTGATTTCTGTTTCTGGGAAAGCTGGTTGACTACAGCACGGTCGCCATTACACCTCCCACAGGGGTCCTGAGCAGTAAATCTGCCTTGTTATGTAGTACTATGAACGGGGGGCCGAGCCCGACATGCTGGATCGCTGGGCAGCTCGGCTTTTCTAGAACAGGGGGCCGAGGATAGGTGCAGGAAAGTGGAATATCATACAAAAACGTAGAATTTACTACATTGCAGGAAAGCGAGCCCCCCTGGTTTAATGCAGAAATGCAGTAATTGTGCAGACACTGGATCTATGGATTATACATGATACTGTTCACTATGGAAATGAAGCCGGGACCCTTCTGTAACACGACTCCCCTCCCCCCCTGGGCCCGGGCCTCATATATTCAGTATTTGCAGAGTACCATTGCAGTGTTTGCCTTTGTATTTCAGCCGCCGCCGCCGTGTTCTCGCACCTGTGCATTCATTTCTTTCTATAGGATGTGCTGACTTGTTTTTACGTACGGAGGAGCGGCTGCCTCCATTTTGGACTCTCTTTTAATTTGAGGATACACGGTATAGCTGGAGCCATTCATTGGAAGCCTGGACGCGGGGAGTGATCCTGGAGCGGGTCCCCATCTGTAAGAGGTCACCTCGTCGTGGTGGATGGGCGCATTTATTCACATTCGTTTACCTTGGGGAATCCAGCAATAATCCATTTACCCAATGTTTGCAGAGCCCTACTGCATTGTGTGCTTACACCCCTGGTCCAAGATAGCATTAGGGCCCCTTGAGCTATATATCCAGGGCCCCGGCTCCAGTGGGTCCCTGCCGTGTTCTCCTTCACCCTCGTGCTTTCTCACGTCAGACACTTCTCGGGCCCCGGGGCCCTGTGTGTCGTCTGGTTTACATGTTGCACACTATTTTTACGCAGTTTTTGGTGTGGCTCCTGTGCCTGTGTCCCCCGGCCATCGCTTCCTGTCTGCACATCACAGGAGGTATCGTTTTTCGGGCGGTTCTCGAGCGCTGTCATCTGTGAGAGCAAGTTACGTAGTCCAACAAACACCACCCATAAAATGAGGAAAACCTCAAAAAAGACTATTGTCCCTGATATCTGATTCTAGGAAAGCTGGGTGATACAGTCTGGCTGCGGTTTAAGTTCCTGTGGTCGTTACCACCCGGCTTTTCAAGAGTCCTGATTGGGGTATGTTCAGTATTGTGGGTCACTGCACGAAGCGGAACGTAAATTCCTGCTCATCCTGTTACGATGCCTCAGTTCTACACATAAAAATCCTGCTTCACTGATGACGTCCCCAATATCGTATTTGATCAGAAGATAAGCGCATCCACTGCCTTCTGGGCTTACCGTACATTGAAGCTGCGTACATACATTGGACCAGGGATGCTCTAGCTGCGGCCCTCCAGCTCTTGCAAAACTACAACTCCCAGCATGCCCGGACAGCCTACAGCAGGGCATGATGGGAGTTGTAGTTTTACAAGAGCTGGAGGGCCGCAGGTTGAGCATTCCTGCATTACACCAAGGTCAGCTGTACCCGAGGACTTCAGGGACCGGCCAGCCATCTGTACACTATGTTCATACAGGTGCCCTAGTTGTCGGCCACATGACCGCTTGTCTCTCCCAACTCTCCTGTCCACAAACATCCTCGATGTGGCCGAGCTTGTGTGTGTTTTCAGTGGGAAGAAAGGAGACTGCGGACGGCAGACCTAGCTGGAGCCGCTTATCTCTCTGAAGAACGGAAGGATCAGGCATGCTGACTCAGAGTGCCCAATTCTTCTCTCCTCTGAAATCATCTGTTGAGGGAGAGGCAAGAGCTCCTCATACACCTTATACTGTCACCTGATCCCACCGACGATAATGTGTACGTGGGTCTAAAGTCAGGGGAAAAAGATCGGGCATGTTGAACTTTAATATGTCTGATCCATTGTCCTAAAAAGATATAAACCGACACATGCATGCTTCGCCAGACTGAGCGTTCATGTATATAGGTGTGTCAGCTGTAGCGTATACTTATACACGGTCACTCTTCACTGGTAATAAGTGACCGAATATACAACGTGTCAGCTCGTCGGTGGAGTGCGGATGCTCCGAGTTTGCTGTCGTCAAAGTTAAAGGGAAATATAATTACCCTGAAATTTTCCAAAACATCTAAACCATCCATTACAGCAGATGAACGCCGGCTCTTTAGCTTCCGAATCTACAAAAAATAACAAGACGAGGTAAATACAGAAACCGCGTCCTGGACAGTAACCGTAGAGCGGCGTCCGCCGGCTGCTGACCGCCCGTCAGAAGGGATCGCTGCCCCTTATCTCACCCTCGTCAGGACAATGACGAGTTTACACCCTCTCTTTTCAGGGCAGATAATCAGCAATAAATTTGGGCCTTTGAAATGAAATGTCTTCTCCTCCTGACATCCTGTTCCAACAGGTCCGGCTCATTGTGAATACAATTAGTAAGAGCCCCCGGGGCCGCACTGAGCATTCCTACTGCCGCAGGGAGAAGGCCTTTCACAACAACTGTTTTCTAATCAGTCACTGGTCCTTGCCCTGGGCCCTCAATCACCTTACCAGTCACCCTGCAGGATCCTCCAAAATCCCCACCGTCCTAGCACCCGGTATACCCCGGCCACCCCACATTACCCTCCACCCAGGATGCTCTAATACCCCCTGTATGCTCCAGCCACCCCACATTACCCTCCACCCAGGATGCTCTAATACCCCCTGTATGCTCAGGCCACCTTATATTACCCTTTAGCTAAGATGTTCCCTGGATGCTCCAGCCACCCCACATTACCCTTTACCTAAGATGTCCCCTGGATGCTCCAGCCACCCCACATTACCCTCCACCCAGGATGCTCTAATACCCCTGTGTGCTCAGGCCTCCCTATATTACCCTTTACCTAAGATGTCCCCTGGATGCTCCAGCCACCCCACATTACCCTCCACCCAATATCTTCCAATGACCCCTATATACTCCAGTCACCCCATATAGGCCTCCCCCCAGCATCCTCCAGTGACCCCATTATATTCCAGTCACTACACCTCCTACAACAGTCCCAGTCGCGATGCATCCACCATTCACACCCATGGCTCTGCACGCTCCTGTTACCCGGCGTACACCGGTCACCCATTTGCCCTGCACCCTCCAGTCGCCGGGGGCTTGTACTGCTGCTCTTGTTTGGAAGTGTCACATTTTTAACCCTGCGGAGGCCTGAAAAGGCATTATCTGCCCTTTGTCTCTGCTGTCAGGCAATCAATCTCTCCCATAGAGAGGGGCCTCCATGTAGTGGGTGAGCAGTGGGGGGTTTATCTGCTGCCTTTGTACACCATCTCTGAATGGACCCGGAGATGCTGTTTTTATAAAGTGTACGTGGAAGCGACCCATCCCCGCTCAGACGAGTGCTTTTACTTTGGGACAGATGTTTCCCTCCGTACAATATCAATGGCAGAGGAAAGACCCGGAGCATCTGCAGAATCAGTACCAGGGTCCGGCTATAAAAAAAAGACCTAAGAAAGCACAAAAAACCCTGCGTAAGGTAAGCGGCGGTTGTGCTTTATGGTAATGAGGTGATATATAGTGATAATGTAATATATAATCAGCATGATTCACTCCGAGCATTTATCTAATTATAACATCAGTAGAGAAGTGAATATTTATAGAGGAGGCGAGCGAGCCGGAGCCGCACCACAGAAACTACGTACCCCCCCCAGCCCCAAACCTGCCGCCACCTATCAGTGCACTTACTCCTCCTCCGGTGCAATCCTTACATAATCTGTGCCATTTCATGTAGTTGACGTATTCATTGTGTATGGTGTAGTATCTGGGTCATGGTGTAGTGGAGGCGAGAGGAGTCCCTGGAAAATGACGAGACCTGAGGAATCTGCAATGTACGGAATATTTCTGATATCTGATGAGAAGATATAATAAATACCCAGATGCGGTGACAGGCGCTGAAAAAATCTGACCGTATAAAATGAGGGTGCACAGAAAGTAATTACAATCATTATCCTTCATTCATAAGACATGGCTCATAAGCTGCGTGCGCCATTTTTGGTGCCAAGTGGGCGTGGTTATGGGTGGGGTTACTAACCAGACATATCTATGAAATATGACTTGGGGCTCATACACATAACCATGTGCGGCCCGTGTCCATACTGCGGCCTGCCAACAGTGGATCCGCAATATACAGGCACCGGCCGTGTGCGCTCTGGATCACGGATATGGACTCATGCACTTGAATGGGTCTGAAGTCTGCAAGATACGGAGCGGAACAGAGCAGAGGCGCGGAGTGGAAGCCCACGGAAGCATTATGGGCACCTCCATGGGGTTTCGGTCTGTTCCTCTGCACTGCAAAAAAATAGACTACGTTCCATTAGTATATAGTGTGGACCCATTCCAGTGAATGGCACCATCTGAATACTGAGCCCCAATATGAAATGTGGCAGGTGTAAGGCAAATCTGCTCTGAAACTGCCTCCCATCATTTTCAATGGGAGGCCCCACCGCAATTCCGGCGGCCAGGAGTATTTGCCATGCGGTTTTCAAGACTGCGCCAAGAATGTCCAGGTCCAATCTTGGCGCAGTCACCGCACAGACCCTTCGCCAAGCTTCAGCCGGAGCCTGCTTATGGTTTGGCTCCATTCAATAGAGCTAATGCTAGAGCGGGTCACATGAAAACCCTCGGCAGAGATTTCTGACAGGGGCGTAGCTAAAGGCTCATGGGCCCTGGTGCAAGAGTTCAGCTTGGGCCCCCCTTCCCTTAGTGCTCTGTGTGTCTTCTTATGCGGCACAAGGGTCTTTGGGGCCCCTCAGGCTCCTGGGCCCGGTATCGACTGCTACCTCTACGCCCCTGATTTCTGCTGTGGCATCTGCAGCAGATTTTATCACAGACAAAGGGGCGAGATATGAGGAAAATGTGCATCAAATCCGCACGGAAATCAGCACGAAAAACCGTGTGGATTTACTGTTTTAAATCTCGCACCCGTGTGCAGCAATTAGCGCAAGTTTATGTTCACACAACAGATTTTGAAAATGTATCGAGAAAATTCAGCACAGAAACTGCTCATTTTTCTCAGCGTGCTTTTGTGTGTGTTTTCAGTGCTTTTTTTTAAAGCTGTTTTTCAACACGTTATTTTAACCAGTCGGAGTTTTTATAAAACTGTATTTTCAACTCAGGATCAGTTCCCATTCAATTTTATAGGAAATTCATCGTGGATTCTGCAGAAACGCTTCAAAATCAGCACCACAAAACTCATTGTGACCTGGCCCTAACAATCAGTTGGCAACATTCGATACATTTGTTGCAAAATAAACTAACAAAACAGAATTGCTGCAAAAGAAACAAAATAACAATCCTGATAGGTGCGAGACATAGAACGCAGCACAAAGAATCAAAAAACAATAACATATAAAATAAATAAATAGAAGTTCTAATATAATTAATATCAGTTTTTACAGAAATGATTAATAATAATGTGTCCTGGAGCTTTCAGGTTTGTTTTTGATTGATCTAAAACCTCTAAAAATTGAGACTCTGGATTTTATCTTCACCTCCAGAAATGTTCTTATTTGAAGAAAGTCTTTATTCTTTTCTCGTCGACATCGATTTCTACTCCAGGATCATGTCTTGTATTAAGCGCAAGTCAAGCAAATCCTAATCTCCTCTCTGCGGTGAAATAGTTAACTTTTTTTTTTCCAAAGTCAAACAAAAGCCTTGGTGAATGAGAAAGGCGTGGATCTCCAGTGAAGCCAAACCCCCGCTCGCAGGGCGGGTGAGGTGGTCACACTCAGCAGAGCCGGCTTCTTGTTGTTGCAGCAGAAAAAGCCTGGTTGGAAAAAGCAATAGTCTGGGAGTTGTTACAGGTAAATCCTGCTCTCCACCCCTTCCCTCCAGCCTCAGGGAGACACAGCTCGTCACACAAGTGGGGGAAAAGCTTGGAGATGTCGGGTCCCTCGCACCGGCTCTTGGATTAAACATCACGTTTGGGATATAACTAAGGAAAAACCTCCGATTTCCCTTTTTCTTCCTTCCTCTCCGAGCTCCGGGAGATCAATGAGCGATACAACAAGACCCTTTGTTGGGCTTCATTCTTTCCTGTGTTTGGAATAAAAGAAAGGGATTCGCCCCCCGGAGCAGGTGCTGGATCTCTGCTCTCCTCCGCCGGGAATTAGAAGTGGATATTCATATATAAAACCCCATGTGCCTTGAGCCACTGAACGCTGCTTCCATCCATCAGGTTGGTGTCTCCTTATAGGTTGTACGTGTTCTTCATATGTTCCTGTAATCCGGGGTTATTATCCTGCACCTGTGTTCTGGATATGGCTTCTTTCTTATAGTTTTTGTGTCTATGGCGGAGCTAGTTCTCTCCATTGGTTGGTCTGTGGTGGTGCCCTGGGGTTGGGGCGAGGGGAGGCTGTCCTGGTGGGATCTGCCTGTAACATGGACCCCACAATGATGGTGGAGCCACATTTTCTGGGAATAGGGCCCCTTCATTGTACACCTGCCTAAGTGTCCAGGACTGAAGCTTAGTGACCGGATATAGCTGTACGGTAGCGGTCTTCACTCTGGGGGATACAGGGCCCTGGAAAACCGCCCAGTATCCTTCTTCAGAGACCCAAGTGTGGGAAAGAGTTTTTACAGGGCGGATATAGGATTGTAGAAAGTTCTGTAATAATCTACATAATCCCACTGGACGCTGGGAACAGACCCAGTTCTGCTGAGACATAATCGGTTTGGGGACACGCTCTCCTCTTCTCTCCAATGGGGGGGGGTTAGAGACTCAATTACTGGAATTCCTTGCTGCTCTTTGATTCACAGGCAAGACTTAAAGAAAACAAAAAAAAAACCTGAGAGAGCCTCCTGGCTGCATGTGCCAAGCTAATTGTATACCCCGGTAATACTGCAGTTTGTGTTTATGGCTGGGACTGGGGCCAGAAACACCATATTAGTCTGTTTCCCAGGCTCAGCCAAGGGAGTCTCTTACATCTAGAGTGGTAATGAGGAGGGCAGGCAACGCATTGCAGTGCATCGGTGCAGCCGAAGGGGTTAATCGTCCCATTATCACCGGTCCGTTTCCATATTGCAAGCCTTGATCCGCTCACGGCAGCAGTTTTGAAGGGAGAAGTGTGAGTACATGGCGCTGCCCCCTCCGTTATCAGCACTGGGGCAAAGACCAAGGACGTGCGAGGCCGGAGGTTTCACTTGGCACAAATATTTGTGCTTCATGGATGGCAGCGCCTCACACAGGTGTTTATAGGGTCACCGTGTGCGGGAGGAGCGCTGGTCAGATGTCTGGGCACTATATGGCACTGATACCTGAAGATGGCGTCTCTTATAGCAACAGGAGCTTTGGGACCATTTCAAAAAATTTTACTTTTTAGAACTTGATCTCCATAGTTTATAATCTACTGAGTCCAGAGTTAATCATGGGACAGGTTTGTGTATTAACCGTACAAGTAAAACAGGCTCCTGCCTAGGGCAGCCTTTCCAAAATGGGGCTCCATGAATTGTGCTGATTGTTACCCCTGGTCGGAGGATTCCTGGAAGATGATAGGAGCAAGAGATGTGACTCCTGTAGTAAGGAAGGAGCAAATAAAGGGGTCCCCCAGCAACAGGGGTGCACCACCAATGAGGCCAGGCAGCACCAGGTAAGGGTGCTTTCATTGTGGCAAAGGGGTTAGGTTAAGAAATTGGCATGGGGGGGGCGCCGTTTCAGTTTCTGCCTCAGGTATCAGAAAGGCTATGTGCACCCCTGCCCGGCAAGGAAAAGTTTATTCCCCCCGCCCCTCGGTGAAAAAGTTGTAAGTTACTGCCCATTGGCTGGGGTCCCAGTTGGTGTTTACGGTATGTGGAGTCCACACGGGTTACGAGCTAATATAGGCCGGGCCCCTGTTACTGCGGCCATGTCCTTAGCTGCTCCTGTAACTCACACGGAGGACAATGGAGCTATATACAGTTCTGATATTTTTGTCTGCCCAAAATTGCATTGACACTTCTATAGTGCGGTACGTACAGTATATGGCGGAGCAGGAGATCTGGTCTGGATAAGGGGTTGTGTCCTTCTGTCCATCAGAGCTCAGGTCAGTCTGAGTCCACCGGGACCCTCTGCTGATCAGTCACCCAGGTGGAAGCCAAAAAGCTGCTAATGCGTTTCAGTCCTTGGAGTCCCTTCTTCGGGTGCGGATTTCCCGGTGTTTGCTTGTCGTCGTGCGTCTTCCGTTGGCGGCGCAGACTCTTCCTGCAGAAACATGTTGAGACGTTGCTGAAATGAACAAACCATCAATAGTTCTATTAACAAACGAGGCTCCGGCTGCAGCTGTCTGAGCCGCCGGCACCTGTTCCTAATGTCCCCACCTGCGACTTACAACTCCTCGCCTGGCGAGAGACGCGAGTAGTCGGCGGCAGCTTGTAAATAAACGCACGGGGTGATGCAGCTGGTTCCAGGGCCAAATTATAAAGCCTCATGTAAATATTTACCCGTTAAGCTACTGTTACTGCTTCTCCCAGGGAATGCCGCGCGGCTCATAGTAAAGCACTTGTATGGTTTCCGGAAACACGTTGGGGTCTGTTCACATGGTGCAGTCAAATCCTGGTGTAACCATGTGAGAATATCCTTACTGGGATCTTTCACCCAGGAGCCTCATTTATTACAGTGAAAAAGAGTCCTGGGGGACCTGGGGTGTCCCTGCATTATGTGGAGAGTCCATTGAATTCAATGTGTGTTGTGTAATACTTCATTACCCCTATGGGGGCGCTGCAGGCAGAATGGACACTCGGTGCCAGGCTCCCCCATAGATTATAACAGTGGGACATCAGCTTATTAAGGGGGTCCCCTCGAAAGGAGATTGTCCCCTAAAGTACAGGAAGGAAGGCCCAGGCCCCGCTCACGTATCTGCTCCATCGTATTATGCATGAGAATGGTGTGTTTTTAGGTAAATACATGTCCCCCATCGTGCAACTGTAGAACCAGTCAAACCAGTCCACGATTCAAAATAAGTCGTCGTTTCCAGTTACAAGGTCACAAAGCTGCACACGCCAATAGAGAATTAGAGTGCAAGCTCTGCGAGGCAGTTATCAGTGTAGGATTTCACATTGTTATTGTCATGTGTTTATACACTATAGGAGAATGGGCTGTGCTGTGTACTGGTGTCTTATCTGTGGTGTTACATAGGACTGCAGGTGACATCTACTACATTATCTGTACTCAGAGAGATATCACTGTTATCTGTGGTGTTACATAGGACTGCAGGTGACATCTACTACATTATCTGTACTGAGAGAGTTATCACTGTGTTATCTGTGGTGTTACATAGGACTGCAGGTGACATCTACTACATTATCTGTACTCAGAGAGTTATCACTGTGCTATCTGTGGTGTTACATAGGACTGCAGTTGACATCTACTACATTATCTGTACTCAGAGAGTTATCAGTGTGTTATCTGTGGTGTTACATAGGACTGCAGGTGACATCTACTACATTATCTGTACTCAGAGAGTTATCAGTGTGTTATCTGTGGTGTTACATAGGACTGCAGGTGACATCTACTACATTATCTGTACTCAGAGAGTTATCAGTGTGTTATCTGTGGTGTTACATAGGACTGCAGGTGACATCTACTACATTATCTGTACTCAGAGAGTTATCAGTGTGTTATCTGTGGTGTTACATAGGACTGCAGGTGACATCTACTACATTATCTGTACTCAGAGAGATATCACTGTGTTATCTGTGGTGTTACATAGGACTGCAGGTGACATCTACTACATTATCTGTACTCAGTTATCACTGTGTTATCTGTGGTGTTACATAGGACTGCAGGTGACATCTACTACATTATCTGTACTCAGTTATCACTGTGTTATCTGTGGTGTTACATAGGACTGCAGGTGACATCTACTACATTATCTGTACTCAGTTATCACTGTGTTATCTGTGGTGTTACATAGGACTGCAGGTGACATCTACTGCATTATCTGTACTCAGAGAGTTATCACTGTGTTATCTGTGGTGTTACATAGGACTGCAGGTGTATCTACTACATTATCTGTACTCAGAGAGTTATCACTGTGTTATCTGCTGTGTTACATAGGACTGCAGGTGACATCTCCTACATTATCTGTACTCAGAGAGTTATCAGTGTGTTATCTGTGGTGTTACATAGGACTGCAGGTGATATTTACTACATTATCTGTACTCAGAGAGATATCACTGTGTTATCTGTGGTGTTACATAGGACTGCAGGTGACATTTACTACATTATCTGTACTCAGAGAGTTATCAGTGTGTTATCTGTGGTGTTACATAGGACTGCAGGTGATATTTACTACATTATCTGTACTCAGAGAGATATCACTGTGTTATCTGTGGTGTTACATAGGACTGCAGGTGACATCTACTACATTATCTGTACTCAGAGAGTTATCACTGTGTTATCTGCTGTGTTACATAGGACTGCAGGTGACATCTCCTACATTATCTGTACTCAGAGAGCTATCACTGTGTTATCTGTGGTGTTACATAGGACTGCAGGTGACATCTACTACATTATCTGTACTCAGAGAGTTATCACTGTGTTATCTGCGGTGTTACATAGGACTGCAGGTGACATCTACTACATTATTTGTACTCAGAGAGTTATCACTGTGTTATCTGTGGTGTTACATAGGACTGCAGGTGACATCTACTACATTATCTGTACTCAGAGAGTTATCACTGTGTTATCTGTGGTGTTACATAGGACTTCAGGTGACATCTACCTCATTATCTGTACTCAGAGAGATATCACTGTGTTATCTGCTGTGTTACATAGGACTGCAGGTGACATCTACTACATTATCTGTACTCAGAGAGATATCACTGTGTTATCTGTGGTGTTACATAGGACTGCAGGTGACATCTACTACATTATCTGTACTCAGAGAGATATCACTGTGTTATCTGTGGTGTTACATAGGACTGCAGGTGACATCTACTATATAATCTGTATCACAGAACATAGCCAATGTAGGTAAAGTCACAGTTTCAGCACTGCTACATCTTGCCCCGTTCCGCCGGATGCAGACATTCCGTGTGCAGCGTGCTATAATTGCCCTCTGGTAGTTATTATTTGCACCATTGGCCTGTGGTTCCCGTGTAGATCACAATCGCTGTTTCCTGCAGTCATTTCGATGAGATTTTCCTCTTTGTAAATATTCGCTCTTTAGCTCTCGGAGGCATCCGTGTAATAAGTCGCCTGATCTCCGCTCGTCTAATCCTGGGTCAGGTTCCCTTCTCGTTCCCGGCTTCAATGTGAGAGCATTTTTTGAATATTTAGCAACCACTAGGGGACGAGGCTTCTCCGAGCCACAGAGGTGGGAACGTGAGCCGCAGCCCCGACCTCCGGTATAACCCCCGCTCACCTGCTGTGTCCACCGCAAAGAAGACGCAGACGTGCAGAGAAAAGCCCCACCCACCCCTCTCCCGTCAGAAAGATGTCTGTTTACCCAAATCTTTGGGAATCATCCAGATAAAGTGAATCATGATTTTTGCTGTAATTTTAGCATTTCTCCCACCATCTAAAATTAGCTGAAACTAAATCCTCCTCCTTAATCTTACTATGCAAATCCTGCGCGCAATTTATACGACAGCGTGTAATTGGAGGGATTGTAGACGATGCATTAAAGGGGTATTCCCATCTCTGATATCGGCGGTATATATCGCCAGCATGTGCCCTAAATGTCAGATGGTGGGGCCGCAGCCATCTCCAGAATGGGAGTGCTGGGCGCAGTGCGCTCTCCATTCACTGCTATGGGGGTTGCAAAAATATCTGATCAAGCGCATTTTCCGGCATTTCGGATTTCCAATAGCGCTGCACGGCCACCTCTCCCAGGACAGGGATCAGCAACCTCCGGCACTCCAGCTGTGGTGAAACTACAACTCCCAGCATGCTTCATTCACTTCTATGATAGTTAAAAGAACAGCCAAGCAAGTGTGCATGCTGGGAGTTGTAGTTTCACCACAGCTGGAGCGCCGGAGCTTGCTGATCCCTGTCCTAGGAGAACCCCTCAAAGCAGAGCTGCGGATTATGCCGCCTGGTGATACTTTTCCTCCTGTTTAGTTTACAACTTTGCCGTAATATTAGTTCAGTAACGTCCTGCTGAGCTTGTGGTTATATATATCAGCAAGCAGAGCTTCAGTGCAAAGCACAGCGGACAGACATAAGAGCAGCCGAAACCTCTGGAGAAACTGCAGCTAAGCGGTAGTCGCAGATCTAAAGCAGGCGGGGACTTAGGCTCCATTCACACGTCCGTAGAATGTGTCCGCATCCGTTCCGCAAAATTGCTGAACAGGTGCAGACCCATTCATTTTCAATGGGGCCGCAAAAGATGCAGACAGCACACAGTGTGCCGTCCGCATCCGCACTTCCGTTCCGCAGCTCCCCAAAAAAATAGAACATGTCCGAATCCACGGACAAGAAAAGGCATTTCTATTATAGAGCCGGCCATGTGCGGTCCGCAATAACACACGGACGTCTGAATGGAGCCTTATAGGGACTGTTTAACCCCACAATTGGATATTCAAGGGGAAACTCAAAAATGTTACAATATTTCAGATTGATCTGAACTTGAATTAAGATTGTAACAAGTGGAAAGATAAAAAGATACAATGAGAAGGAAGGATCGGGGCAGATCTCCCCTCCCCCCAGGACCGGCACGTACAGAAAGGGTCCACATTTCACATACAGATGCAGAATACAGTGTCGCTTCCTGGGATGGATCACGGAGATACCTGACACTTTGCTGTAAGAATTAGACGGTGAATATCACCACACGGTCAGTGTTGACGGTCAGCGACCAGTGCCAGACGGTAGAGTGCTGAGTATACAGGTGGCACTTACACAATATATCATAGTAGTAATGTTACCCTGAGCGTTCTACTAGAAAAGGCCTATAAATGTGCTCATCCTGATCAACCTGCTTCATGAATAGAATGTGAGCTACAGTGAAGACTGACACAAGCATTAACTGTAGCAAAAGGCAGATGATATGGGTGCTGGAAAAGTAGACCTGCTTTATAATCGGACCCTGTAGAATAACCGTAGGCCGCGCTCCCCCCTCTGCGCTGGTTTGTGCCTCTCCACGCTGGCCCTGAGGCGCTGGCGGCGGGGATACAGTCACAGCCGGTTCTTCCACATTCACTGAAGTGCGGGAGACTTCTGTCCTGTTTGTCATCTGTGCCCGGCGGAGCTCCGGGAGCAGATCGGGCGCATCGTGGTCCAGACCCAGTGTCTGGCGGCTGGTGGTAAAGGGGGGGTTAATGGTTTTTTAGTATTTTTTGCTTCCTTCACGAGCAGGTTTTTTGTGGCCTGTGAAAAACTCATTGGGGGTGATTTACTAAAGTTACTTTCACATTTGCGGCTCATCGTTCCTGCTAAAGTTCTTTAGCTGGAGTAGGCGTAAATTTTAGTAAATTTGCCGGGGCCAAGGTCCTGCCCCTGCCCCACCCCCGTCCAACTGCAGAACATCCGTAAAACCGGCTGTGCGACTAAATATTACTGCACAGCTGGTTAAAAAAGGAAATTACGACTCTTTTTACGATTAAATGGTCACAAGTCCGTTAATAATTGACCCCCATTGATTTCCATGTGGAGACTATAGAAAAACGCCTGAAACAATAACCGTACCCAGAGCGCGCTGAGATCTGAACAAAAACATTGTGGACCCGAAAACTACAAAAATGAAGTAAAACACCACAAAAAACGGAGGTGCCGCCCAAGTTCAAAATGGACAATACCAGCCAGTTATATAAATGGTATATGTGCACAGACTGTTGGTCCAAGACGAGAAAATTTTGTTATGGCGCCATCCTGCTCCGATTTTCCCTCACGCCTCATTTAGGGCTCATGCACGTGGCCATGTTTTGTGGTCCGTAAATCGCGGATTCTGGCCTAGTGCATGCCACCATTTTTATTTTTAACTTCTGTAGTACTGTCCGATCCTTGTCAGCAAAATGGACATTGGGGGGCTGCGGTACGGATTTGCGGATGCGGACAGCCTCATTGAGATGATCAAGAAACGCAAATTAGACTGAAACTACGGTGGTGTTTGAGGCCTAACTAAAGTGAATAGGTCTGCAAGGAAAAACGGACACCATCCGTGTGCGGCCCATTTCAAAACTGTGCACCAATCGTTCATCTGATAGAAAATCCGAAATACTTTAGAGCTGAAGGTCCGGCCTGCGTTTCTCGGTATTTGCCGTACACCAGAGCCTTCCAGATCTCCACCCGCACGGACAGATTGATGACGAGGCCTGTGTGTACTTCACCGCGCCAATCTTTGCAGTTCTCATGCATTGCTGACCACAGAGGGGGCAGTTACCGGAACATATATACTTTTTCGTGTCCATGCGGTGACCCCGGGATGTGACGCGCCGCAGTCAATGTGATAAGTCCCATACCCGTCCATATCCTTATGGAGCAGAGCGTCTTGTGCTCTTACTGGGGGATTAGTGAAATAATTCAGCAATGCTGCGATTGTAACTGGGGAAACCGTGCCGCATTCCACCGCCAGAATTGGCTGCACTCAGGCGACCAGACGTTTCATCAGTATTAAACCTTTGTTTGTAGGGGGGGGGGGCACTTTACAAGAGGCTCCAGGACTGTAAAAATGTAGAAAACCTGCATCGGCCTCAACTCCACAAGAGCAAACAGGAGGCCGAGAGTCTGTTTGAGTTTCAGCGCATTCCTGGAGCCCAGGCGCCCCCAGCACCCACCACCCACAGGGCTTTGTGTGGAGGACAAGTATGGCAGATACAATGAAGGCGTTTGTTCTCATGTCAACCCCTCCCCCACCTGCACAAAGGGAATGGCAGTCTTGTCCTGACATGAGCTGTGCAAAGATAGTCCACAACTGCTAATAATGGTTTCACTGGGTGCAGGAGGGAACGTGACGCCACCCTTAACCCAGACGGTTTTTGCAGGTGACACCCTATGTGGGGTCATGTGACTCCATGTTAGGAGAACTCACTTGTCTATGGTTCCCGCATGGCACCGACGTCCAGGGTCAGTGCAGGTATGTGCCCAACAGTTCTCATAGTCCTTACCTCTCGTGCTGTCCTCTGATGGGATTACTATTCTACATTTAGGGACAGGATAAGGGCACTTTTGTGCACTTTTTTGCGCCATGGTGCACCCATCCATAATATGGCCCGTCATGGTGCACCCATCCTGAATGCGGCCCGCCATGGTGCACCCTTCTAGAATGTGCCCCGCCACGGTGCACCTATCCAGAATAAGGCCCCCCACGGTGCACCCATCCAGCATACGGCCCGCCACGGTGCACCCATCCTGAATGCGGCCCGCCATGGTGCACCCTTCTAGAATGCGGCCCGCCACGGTGCACCTATCCAGAATAAGGCCCCCCACGGTGCACCCATCCTGAATGCGGCCCGCCATGGTGCACCCATCCAGAATGTGGCCTGCAACGGTGCACCCATCCTGAATGCATCCTGCTACTCCGAAGCCCTTCGTTCAGTCAGACGTGACTAACCTGACACAGACTGGTTGGTAGGAACTCACTACCTGACAACTCTTCTCAAGTGACTGTAGTTGTCAGGAACAAATCACTATTTTGCAGTACACAGCAAATAGCGGTCAGTTGAATGCTTGTTTTGCCGTCAGTTATGTTTCCGTACACATGCATGCTGGGCCCAACTGAGTGTGCGTGTGTTCTTAAAGAGGCCATGAGAAAATGTTGCTGCCAGACTCGTCCGGGGTCCTCCCCCTGAGGACAAAAGGATCAGGCACTTAAGAAATCAACATGCTTGACAACCCCTACCAATGGGAGGGACATGAGACGGACCCATATACATTAGACCAGGGATCAGCAACCTCCGCCCCTGCAGCTGTTCTGACACTACAACTCCCAGAGTGCGCCATTCACTTCTGTGGGAGTTACAAAAACAGCCAAGTAAGTGTGCACGCTGGGAGTTGTAGTTTCACAACAGCCGGAGTGCTGAAGGTTGCTGGTCCCTGCATTAGATGGTCGGCCAGTCCATCAGGATTTGTGATGTTTATGGGAAAACCTCTCCCCCATGGACGTACCTAGCAGAGAGGGAGGCTGCTATGGGGCCCAGCAACTAAGGGGGCCCGTATCCACTCAAACATAAAGTGCAGTTAGTGGTAAAATCTATATCAGGTGCCACAGGAAATGTAATACAACCCCATTCTAAATTCTGCTCTGGAGCATCGTGGTTACCGCTGCTTTTTCATCATTTCTTTTCTGAAACCATTGCTGAACGTGGTCATGGTGGTCATGGGGGCCCCATGGTCATGTGTTGTGCCCCTGCCCTCCTCCCATCTTATAGTGGGTCCTGCAGAAACGTTGACATATAACCTTGTCTGAATGTCCAGAGAGGAAAGTGGCCCAAAATGTGGTAGATGTAAGGAGCCAGAGGGGTTTGTCTGCAGAAGGGGACGTTGTCCTGGATTCATGGACATTCCCCTGTGGATTGGTGTGGAGGGCGCTTGCACTGTAATATAATATAATGGTTATTATCCGGCGGTGACCTGTCCAGACCTCTGCACCTTCATGTCAGCTCTTTATGGTCTCGGAGCCTTCAGGCCAAAGCAGAGATGCCATAAAAGCAGAGATGACACCTGGGGCCTGGAGCAGATGTGACTGCGGAGAGAGGGCCGTATTGTGCATCCCTTCCCTGTATACTCGGCCCTATCCGGGTCACTCAGCTCGGAGATTACCATAAACCCACATATGTCAGGGGCCATTACACTGGTCATATCTGGGGGGCAACCAACATGGCCGCAGTTACAGCCCTCACAGGGTTGGTTCCCCCGGCCTTTCCAGTGTCCTGGGTGTCATCGGCTGATTTCTATGGGGCTGGACAACAATTTACACCGTATGGAGGACTCCTGACCCCCAACTTCACCTGTTTTGGGAAAGAAGGATCGGTCAGATTAAATCTCAGTGCCCAGTCCTTTCCTTCTGGCAGGAGACAAGCCTCCATAAGAAGTGTCTGGCAGCAGTATTCTCCTCTCTTGTTACTGAAAGCACTTGCATGCTTGGCTGAATCAAGCATGCATGTGTACGGAGGAATTTTGGAACAATAGCTATTGGCCAGAGGAGCCTTCTGCGGACAGCTGAAGGTGTATGGGCGTCTTAGGTGGAAGATGTGGACATCAGTCGGCTGATGGGGGCCCCTGTGATATATAGGCAGGATAGAAGCGGCTCCACCAGGACTGAGAAGAAATCCTCTTCCTTTATATCTGGATCCAGTCCTGCCTTTGTTTCTGCCTGTGTGGATCCAGCCGTACACTGGGGGTTATGTTATTGTCCAGCTCTCCATGTCTTCCTGAAGACGTCTGTGAGATAATCCCAGTAGACGGTTAGACCTCTCAAAGGTCGCTCTTTATGGTCGCACTTCTCCCAGCGCTTTGACGTCAGCGTGCGAGATAGTGCCAGGTGTTTGTGCAGCGATCTGGGCATCCGTTAATCATTCACCCTAAACAAGCACAGACTCCCGGGGTGCCACCCATGTCACCCTCAGGGGCCGCACAGCGATGGCCGCAGTCACTTAATCCTTTAGGTGTAAATGCATCAATGAGCGTCCTTAGGCCGAGTTCACACTGCTGGGGGGAGGGGGATCCCAAACCGTTACAAAACGTGTAAAATCTAGATGGCGCATTACCTGTCTATACTTAGATGCAGGTAATACCGCGTTTTGATGGCCGTACACCCTTCACACAGTCAGTGGGGCTCATTTATCAAGCTCGCCTGTTTTTAGGCATAAAACTAGTCGTGTATTTCATCCGTCTGTCTTTCTTTTGCCGAGTCGCCCAGCAGTTCTGTGTATTTATATTAGGGCTCATGCACACTGTCCGTGTGGCCGTCGCTGTTGGGTGCAGCAAAAAATATTCTATTTTTTTTGGACCGAAATGCCACCGAACCGCTCCGTGGTGCTTTCGTGGCCGATGGTTTCGCTCTTTTCCGTTGGCCACATTGTGCAGTTAATAAATTTCCTGCCTGCCCAGAGTCCTCCTGGATGACTTCTTGTGACTTCTCTAATCACAGCGTGACCCCGGTTTATTTCCGTCCTGCGAATCGCAGATGTCCGCGAGTGCCTGCCCCGCCGCTCGGCCTGTTATCCGCTGCCTGCGCCCCGTGCTCTCCCCTCGTCTCCGTGTCATTTTCTCATTCGCCGTTCCTGTCTCTTCTCCTCAGAGGCAAATTACAGAAAGCTTCATCTGTATCTGATTCTGGGGTTATAACGATGGGCTAATTAGTCGTCTTAATTGGAACGTGTCACAAGCCAGCAGAGGATGACTCTGGAGCGGAGATAATTTAGTCAGGGCTGCATATGATAAATGTATAAGTTAACCCTCTCTGCGCCCCCTGACGTCTGCCGCTGGTTCCGCTCTTATTTTCGGATTTCCAGGGTCTTACAGTTATTGATATAATATTGATGCTAACAGGGCAGATTGACAGTGAAAGGTCCTATCGGCGCTGTTAGGCTCAGTTCACACATCAGTTATTTGATCAGTTATTTCCATGTGAGCCAAAACCCGTGGTGAAGCCTCCTCAGAGATCAGGTCTAATGGACAGATCCGCTCCTGTTCTGTATTTTTGACCCAAACCTAATTTTGGTCACAATTACTGATGGAAACGACTAATCAAATAGCTGAAGTGTGATGGATGGAAATTAGGTGCACCCTCCGGCAGTACGTGCACCTGAAGTGACATCTTCTTCTGAAGAATTCTGGCATGAAAAAGTTTCCAAGTAGGGCGTTTTGCAACTTTTTGCATTTTTACACCACTCACTCTAGTTTTGTAACGTGGGTGGAAAAGTGGGTGTGGTTAGCTATGCTAATGAGCTTCACTCCGGATTTATCACAATCCGACTCCGGCAGCAGAATGAAGGAGGAAAACTGGAGAAGCTCTTCTAGACAAAAGTGTTCAGTTTAAGGATAAGGCTAGCATAACACTAGGGGCAGCACGGATCTGGAGGGTGACTGGGCCCGCCGGATCCGGAGATAACATGTTGTATTTTCGTTCCGTCCGCCTCTGAGCAGGGGTTAACGTGCCGTGGCCAGATCCGCGGCCCGCCCCCATTACAGTGAATGGGGCCGGAGCCCCCACATGTGCACCTGCGGCAGCACAGATCGGGTGGGCCCCTTCACCCGCCGGATCTGTGCTGCCGCTAGTGTGAAACTAGCCTAAGACAAATTAATCAAACGGGTGACATAATTTGATAAATGTGACATAACACGACAACGCAGACTCCCCCAAAGTGTCTGGCCGGTCACCTCCTCCGCAGCGCCCGTGTAATGCATGGACGGCCTGAGATCCCGGCAAGTCTTGAGGCGCTCTACATTCTGATGTCCGTGTGTCCTCCTAGGGCCTATGCCCCGGGGTTGTCCATCTGCTATTCACATTAGCTGATCAGCTGGTCCTGGGTTTATATATGGTGTTTGGCCGCTGCAGACGCCTCCTAGGGGTGGCTCATGTGCCTGGAGGACAATAGGATCAGACATGTTGACTCTGAACATGCCCCTTCCCTAACGTCTCCTGAACGAACGTAGCCTGAAGATCTAATACACCTTAAATGGTCACCGGCTTCAGACGACCTTTGGCAGATTCGTCAGTAGATCACATCTCCTATCAGTTCCTGAGTCATGACCCAATGATGTCACCTCCCGGAGTCGTTATTCATTACCTTGTCGCGTGTTCGGTCTCACAAGGGGTTAAAGTCTCCATTATGGCCGCAGGCAGCTATCAGCCTTCATTAGTCTCAGAAATCACTTTGCCAGGGTTTAATCAAGGGGCACACGAGCCATTCCGAGGAGCGTTCCGTGATTTACTGGGAGTAAGATGGCTGCAAAGCGGCCGAACTTGTCGCCATCCAGAAAACTTATGTGAACAAACAGCCCGGCCGCGCGTTACATTAGCGCGCTTTCCTCCATTACCTCGTTTGAACTTCGGGCCTTTAAGTAAAAATCTGCTTTAGCGAGAAATTCTTATCGGCATAAATAACCTGGATTTTCACAATTGTTCCCTCCGAACCGTTCACATGCATTTCAATAATTATATTTCCCTTTTTATAGTCGGGCGGGAAGCGGCTTTACATCTTTGATAAGAAAGAAAGAAGCTGACAGGTAGACGCTCATCATCCGCGCCCGGCTGGCAGCTCTCCTCCTCATTATGTTATAGTTTTAGGGAGCGCCCCCCCCCCCCCTACCAGAACACAGCGCCATAAATCCACAAGCCTGAAGCAACAATAGATATGAAGGCGTAATTCACCATCAGAGCGTAAGCTCTTGGGACCAGAGATCTCTGCACAGAAATGGGGAAGATGTGTCAGTAACGTACGTGTCCTATGATTTAACTCCGTTAATAAGAATTTGGCTCGGGGAGCGCCGGACGCGTTTTACTCTTTCCCTCACAGTCTGTAACTTTACGGGGCTCTGAGGGGGTCTTTGGCGCATCATATTTTGTCTGTTCCCACAAGATGACATCAAGATAAAGGCGTCCGTCACGTAGCGTTTTATAAAAGATTTTGTACCTGAGGGTTTGCTCAACCAACTCCGTTACGTCAGTGCAGTTATAAGGGCAGAGAAATGGCTCCTCGGAGAACTGAGACCCGTCCTGCAAAACCTCATGGCCTATAGCAGGGATGCCCAACCTGCGGCCCTACAGATGTTGAAAAACTACAACTCCCAGCATGCATACCTACTCTGCCATTCTCTGAACTCCCATAGAAATGAATGGGGCATGCTGGGAATTGTAGTTTCACAGCAGCTGGGGTGCTGAAGGTTGCCGATCCCTGGCCTAGAGTATACACAAGTATTGAAGAGCTGTGATGTCATCAGTTAAGAAGCAGGGAGGGGCTTATACTATAGAGGTAGGACGGGCCACCATGAGAAGAGGCCCCGGCCTGCTGTATCATGGGCTCTGGGAACCGATCTTCCATCCTCAGTCACAGCAGTGTTAGGCCTCATGCGCACAAACATGTGCCGGCCAGGCCAGTGCTACGGACCGCAAATTGCAATCTGCAACGCACGGGCACCGACCATATGTGGACGTGGACCCATTCTGAGGGTGTGCACCGCCAAAAACGTAGTGCATGCACTATTGTGCGGTGTGGAGGCACGGACAGAAACCCCACAGAAGCACTCCGTGGGTGCTTCCTGCCTCCGTTCCGCACAGACCGTCGGGAATGCGGACCAATTCAAGTGAATCAGTTCTGTGTTGCGGGGTGCACACGGCACACTGACCTGATGTTTGCTGGCCACAATATGGCCACGGCCAGGCAACAGCCGTGTGCACGAAGCCTTAGAAAATCTGTGCGGAATCTTCAGGGAGTATTCAGACAGTGCAGATAAAACCGCATAATACAGAACCAGCAAATTGTATGAGATTTCACAAATCTCACGTTCACTTTACGGTTTTGTTCCGTGCGGGTTTTGAAATCGTCAGCACGTCAACTCTTTGTGCAGTGGATTTCACCCGTTTCAATGCAAGGCGGAGATCTGTGGAAAATCTGCACCAAAAAACGCAAGTAACACGTGTGGTTTTTGGTGCAGAAATACAGATAGCCCAAAATGCACAATATCCATGATAAATGGTGCAGATTTCGGTTAGTTTTTCATGGTGACTTTCTGCCTATAAATCAGCACCGTCTGCAGGCAGCTGAAGGTTTCATTCTCACTTATCTCTCATGACGATTCCTCCCGATTCCCCCATATACGTGTGAGCTCAGGCCGAGCATGCAAGTGTTGTCAGTGCCACAATTTGCTGTGGTTTCTCAGCAAAGTTTAGGTGAAGCACTTATTATGAGGAGAATTCACCCTATTATGTATCATACGCACATAACCCCCCAACTTTTCAGACACTCACGGAGGGACACTTATGGTTCATCGTGTGAAAGATTTATTTTACCTGCATATTTATACACTTCAATAGCTTTCTTTTACGAAATAATGCAAAAATAATCTGAATATAGAAATTTCTAAAATTCAGATTGCAAAAAATGAGATAGGGCTCTAATATACAGAGAGGAGCCGGACAAACACTTTCTGGATCAATATTGTAAATGTAATAATAAAAATCTATAATTCAGATCAAAAAGAGGGACATTTATGGAGCAAAGAGGGAGACGTGGGACCTGGGTCCAAAAGAGGGACACGTGGGAGGTCTGTACATGTAATATATTATGTGCCCCCGTCTGAGGGTGTAATAAGCACCATGTCCTGAAAGGGAGCAGATATGGGGTCCGGCTGCAGGCCGTGGGGGTCTGTCCTGTCCTCTCTGAAGCAGTTCTGTTACTTTGGAAAAGATGATAAATTAGTTGTGTTTGTGGGAAAAACCTTCTTCTCCGTCCTTGCAAATGTTTAACCGAGAAGCCGGGCGAGTGTTTGGTTAGCAGTGCTGCCCCCGGGCGCTGCAGACATGAGCGGAGCTGGTTAATCAGTGACTGTACTCTCATGATCTAGGGCACTGGGCAGGGTGGGCTGTGACTTGTAGTTCCTCAGGTGTTGCTGAGGCCTGGAATTTGTGTAGATACTTGGTAGCTGGAACTTCTCAGCCATTTACTGTGCAGATGTTAGGAAGATAAAGCCTAAAATGTATGTAAAACACAGGCAGCACCTGGTGTGAGGCACATGGGTTTGGGGCAGGACCCCATCACTCCTGGTGGTGCACCGTTAGAACCATCATGGGGGTGCACAATGCCAGGCCAGCTTGTCCTTGGTGGGGTGCCGGTGTGGTGGTAAGGGCCAGCGCTTTGCTGACTTGCAGATTGATGAAGTCGATTCCTCCTCCTAAACGTCTAGTGTTTTCCTTCCAGTGACATGTTGGTGCCCAGGAGTCGCTGGCGATCCCCGGGGAGTCTGGGGCGGCTGCTGTAATGAGCTTCACATCAATCCTCTCTACGTCCCTCTTCTTTATTCGCCTCCTTGGCAAACTGCAGCTGATCTCGGCACGGCTGAGTAGAGATGGTTTGTGAGGAGGCGATATCTTCTAGATGTCACCGGTCGTATCTACTCCGTTTTATTCCCTGTTCTATAATTAGTGAAACGTGCACATGGTCGGCACCCGTGCTGTCATCTTATCTGTAGAGAGCACTTATGGATGTCCACCCACACAGTTTCCATGTAATAGTGTCATTCCTGGCCCAGTGGGTGAGAAACTGGGACCTTGTAGTCTCCCCCAGTGCGTCTATTTCTGGATCTCATGGAAAGTGTTGTCATGACCCCCTGTCTATTATCTGTCCTGTACTGTGAGCAGGCAGCCACACATATCGGGGGTGACAGCTGCTAATGTAGGACTACATTCCCCATCATTTACCGTTACTAGACTGATGTATCTAATCCTGTAATCTGTGATACTGTGAGGCTGAGACAGTGTATCTAACCCTAATACTTGTGATGCTGTCTGATACATTGTATCAAAGCTCAGAGCAACCACTGAGTGTACCTTCTGTGTAAAGAGCGGTAAAAGGACCTCACCCGACTTGTCTAGTTTAGTAACTAATTGCATTTTTCATGAAATAACTTGTGAAGCGTCTTTTCTTGGAGGCCTAGATTGTGCCATTCCTCATTTATTCTTCCAAGAAATTTGACTACTTTGACAACCAGTTTGGCTCCATTCACACGTCCTGTTTTTCTTTCCTGATTCGATCCTGATCTGGATCCATTCATTTCAATGGGTCCTGAAAAAATCAGGATCGAATCAGGAAAGAAAAACAGGACGTGTGAATAGAGCCTTAGGGTGTGTCACTTCTCAGTCATTAGACTTGTGGGATGCACCCCTTTGACAAGGGGAATGATAACGCCCAGCTTCCTTCCTCCCCTCCCTTTTTTCCTTCCTTCAGTCCTCACTTCTCTCCTTCCCTTCCCTCACTTCTCTCGTTCTCTTCCATCACTTTTCTCCTTCCCTCCCACTCCTTCCCTTCCTCTCTTGTTTTCCATCCCTTCCTTCCCTTCACTCCCCACCCTTCCTTCGTTATCCCCTTCCCTCCATTCTTTCCTTCTCTCACTTTCTTCGTTATCCCCTTCCCTCCACTCCTTCCTTCCCTCCCTTCTCTCCCTCCCTTCCTTCTCTCCCTTTCTTCGTTATCCCCTTCACTCCATTCCTTCCTTCCCTCCCTTTCTTCGTTATCCCCTTCCCTCCATTCCTTCCTTCTCTCCCCCCCTTCCTTCTTTCCTTCTCTCCCTTTCTTCGTTATCCCCTTCCCTCCATTCCTTCCTTCTCTCCCCCCCCTTCCTTCTTTCCTTCCTTCTCTCCTTCCTTCCTTCTCTCCCTTTCTTCGTTATCCCCTTCACTCCATTCCTTCCTTCTCTCCCCCCCTTCCTTCTTTCCTTCTCTCCCTTTCTTCGTTATCCCCTTCCCTCCATTCCTTCCTTCTCTCCCCCCCTTCCTTCTTTCCTTCCTTCTCTCCTTCCTTCTCTCCTTCCTTCCTTCTCTCCCTTTCTTCGTTATCCCCTTCCCTCCATTCCTTCCTTCTCTCCCCCCCCTTCCTTCTTTCCTTCTCTCCTTCCTTCCTTCTCTCCCTTTCTTCGTTATCCCCTTCCCTCCATTCCTTCCTTCTCTCCCCCCCCTTCCTTCTTTCCTTCCTTCTCTCCTTCCTTCTCTCCTTCCTTCCTTCTCTCCCTTTCTTCGTTATCCCCTTCCCTCCATTCCTTCCTTCTCTCCCCCCCTTCCTTCTTTCCTTCTCTCCTTCCTTCCTTCTCTCCCTTTCTTCGTTATCCCCTTCCCTCCATTCCTTCCTTCTCTCCCCCCCTTCCTTCTTTCCTTCCTTCTCTCCTTCCTTCTCTCCTTCCTTCCTTCTCTCCCTTTCTTCGTTATCCCCTTCCCTCCATTCCATCCTTCTTTCCTTCCCTCCCTTTCTTCGTTATCCCCCTCCCTCCGTTCCTTCTCTCCTTCCCTCCCTCTCTCCCTTATACGTTTTGATGAACCCCTGGAGGTAGCCTCCTGGCTGCTCTGGGATAGTTAGCAAGTATATGTTAGCCCATAGCAGATATCTGACAGACCAGATACCGTACCACATACTGGGTATCTAATCCTATCACGTGTGGTACTGCCATTGAGCAACTTTACCTACATGTGTTATGTTTGCTATTCTGTGTTAAACTTTTGTATCTAAGCCTATTATGTACGATACTTTATGTTGATACAATGTTTCAAAGCCTAAACTAGATATCGATCCGACCAGATATGATGCCACATATTGTGTATCTAAACCTATCCTGTGTGATACAGTCTCAGGACCATCTGCTATCACCCAGTCCTTGGTGTTTGGCGGCCATGGCGCTGTGCCTTCTGCTGCTACATGTTATCTATTGCAGAGTAATCTTGTATCCATAGTGTTACCTCCGCGCCGCAGATTGATACATTTTACATAACTTTACCTCTTGTCGTCTTCCACACAATGACAGCTGTGAGTAATGCCAGGCGCGGCGTGCGTGGTGGCCTTGTGGGGAGGGTGATACTTATCAGTGATGGTTCATATAAATGGCTCGAGGTCTCGCTCCTATAAATAATTCCAGATTTCATTCAGTATGAGCCTCACACACCCCCTTATTAGGAGTCATTGTCCTTTCCGAGCCTCATGCCTCTTACTGCTTATAATAATCCAAATGGGGACAATATGGGGATTGATGGATATGTGTCCGGACAGCAGTTTAGCGCCGCGTTCCTTCTCTCCAAGGTCCCCGGGTTGCTGCTTAGTATTCCGGGTACCGTTTCCAGGCTCCGGCCTTGTTTAATCAGCGTGGTTGTGATTGCTTCCTTGTATCCATGGGTCTCATCTTGAATTCAGTATTTTGCATTACAAATACGCTCTCGGGAGACTGCCAGGATTTATCGTTCCATCTGCCACGGCTTGTTACAGCAGGTTGCCTCGCTTTTTTTTTTCCCTTTTTGGACCCCTCACTGTTTTTGAATGAGAGCCATTAACAGGTGAAATATATAAATACCCCCAACCCTGAAGTACTGGAGATGTGCAGGGGGTAGACCCCGAGCCCCTTACATTCATATATTGCCCTAATACACATCTGTTTTTGGAGTTGCGCCCGCTGTACCCATGTGGTATTAGACTGGCGCGTATTACATGCTGCTGCCCTGAGGATGCCAAGTATTCTGCCTATGGCACAGCAGACACAGGCTTCAGGGAAGAATGGAGAATTAGATTTTGGGGGATTTCTGCTCTAATTTAGATCCTCTCCGTTGATTCTGTATTGTGGATATGTAAGAAGATGATTGATGAACCAAAATCTGTGATGATTTGGACGTCTCTTCCATTGCTTGGAGCATTTGGGCACAACATAATAGATGCCATTGAATTGCACCACGATTGTGCCCCAAAATCTATGTGATGTGCACAAGTTTCATTGCAGATTTAGGTGTGGATCATGTTGTATGCACGGTAATAAGTGAAATGTGCAACGTTCCCACCGCAGGTGGAGCCTGAACCCAACTTTACTGACCTGTGTGCACCCAAGAGACAGCTCCCGCTGATGCTGCTGAGACCCCTCCAGGTGGGTTTCGTCCCGCACCGGGCGTCTGTGGTCTCCACCGGTGATTGAGTTAGCATAGAAGAAATGGAAAATGTACTTGAGTCCTGATAATGGGTCGGAGGCAGCAGAATCTCCTGTTCCAGATGGTTAGGAGTGCACTGGTGTCAGTCAGCAGCTGAAAGGCATCTAAATGTTATCATTGCTATGGGAACCCTAGTGCTTTCTGTACTTCACTGGTTAGACCGTAACGCCGGTTCAGCTCTGTCTGCTTGCATTCGGCGTGTCTGGAGGCCTCGGCTTCAGTCTGCAGGGACGGAGTGTTTGGGTGCTGGGCACGTTCCAAGATACAGCTGGCTGCAGCTCAAATAAGTTGTCTTCTGCTGCTTACAAAAAAGATATTATTTCTGAAAGGCCAGGCTATTTCTAGGTCCCAGGAATAGTTCAGTTGTGTCAGTAGGAAAGTGAAGCCTGGGGGTACAGACGGGGCGACCTTTGGGGCGGCTGACCCCGCGTTCCTCCGTAGAAAGACCCGGAACAATGACGTTTTTGTGTCGCTTTATCTTCCAGATTATATATAATCTTATCCGTTCATTGCAGATTTTACGCCTAAGGCCGACGTGAATGGTACAGTATTAGATATCAGAGTGGTCATTAACTGGTTAGCGCCGCCTGGCGCCCAGACTGGTATTACACCGAACCCTCCTGGAAGGAAGGTGGAAGTTTAAAGGGGTTGTCCTACGAAAAATATTCTACAATTTTCAAACCAGCACCTGGATCTGAATACTTTTGTAATTGCATGTAATTAAACATTCTGTATAGCTACTGAGTTATTCAATAAAATGTATCTGTATAGGACAACTTTATTTCTTATTTCTTTGACCTATTCACTGAGCAAGCCGCACATGCTCAGTTTCAACTTTTAACTGTCTCCTGAGCTGTGATAGGGAGAGCTGAGACACGCCTCCTGAGCTGTGATAGGGAGAGCTGAGACACGCCTCCTGAGCTGTGATAGGGAGAGCTGAGACACTCCCCCTGAGCTGTTATAGGGAGAGCTGAGACACGCCCCCTGAGCTGTGATATGGAGAGATGAGACACGCCTCCTGAGCTGTGATAGGGAGAGCTGAGACACTCCCCCTGAGATGTGATAGGGAGAGCTGAGACACGCCCCCTGAGCTGTGATATGGAGAGATGAGACACGCCTCCTGAGCTGTGATAGGGAGAGCTGAGACACGCCCCCTGAGCTGTGATAGGGAGAGCTGAGACACGCCTCCTGAGCTGTGATAGGGAGAGCTGAGACACGCCTCCTGAGCTGTGATAGGGAGAGCTGAGACACGCCTCCTGAGCTGTGATAGGGAGAGCATGGACACGCCTCCTGAGCTGTGATAGGGAGAGCATGGACACGCCTCCTGAGCTGTGATAGGGAGAGCTGAGACACGCCTCCTGAGCTGTGATAGGGAGAGCATGGACACACCTCCTGAGCTGTGATAGGGAGAGATGAGACACACCTCCTGAGCTGTGATAGGGCGAGATGAGACGCGCCCCGTGAGCTGCAGCAGAAGAGACACTCCCCTGAGCTGTTAGCTTGATATAAATCTAGCAGAGCAATGAATGGGGAGATCTCTGGATCCATGTGAGGTACAGGGCTGGTTCTAGCTTTGTTAGAAAGAGATTGTCATGTACTATATAATGTCTGATTTTCATTTTTTACATTATTCGTGGCATAACCCCTTTAAGCTTCCAAAAATAACTTTAAAAGTGACGGATTTATTGATTTTACCCTTTAGTTGGTATCTGGTGCTGCAACTAATGTCCTGCCCCCCCTCTTAGGCCGATACCATAGTTATCCATCTCGGTTTCTTAGATCTGTTACCACCATTCTCCACCCTAGGATGCCACGGAGCTCATCAGTCTGGGCCGGCAGCCATTCAGTGTTGTAGTCCTGCAGATCTGCATGGGAACAGTACATGTGGATCTAGTCCTTGTCCCGTTCACCTTGCAGTCACACTGTATTGCACATTTCAGCTCTATGGGGCTCATTTACTAAAACCATCACACTGCATTGTGGTTAGGTGTCATCGGTGGGTGCGGAGCCTGCGTGGCGGCGCACAATGTCTGCTATGCCTCCATACAGCACTGTATTGTGGAGGTATTCTACCCTAGAAGCAATGCAAATTATAAATATGAAAGCCACAAGTGGATTCAGGAAGAATTGGAAATATAAAGGATACAATAATATAATATAATACGTCTCCTTCCTGCTGGATCCACTTATGGGAAAATACAGAAACTGTTTGTGTGTTTCCAGCCTAAGGGCTCATGCACACAACATTTTTTTTAATGGCCAGTGAATAGCGGCTGCCAAAAAATAAGTCTTGTCTATTTTCACAGCAAGATGAACCCCATTGAAATCAATAGGAAGGTGTTAAATGGTCGTTAGACAGGAGTGCACCCATCTAACAGCCATTGGGTACACTGGTGATAATGGCCTTTTAGTGGTTAAAATAAAAAATAAAAAATCTCATCTGCTTACACACTCAGGGACAGTTGTTCTTCACTTGAGGTAGAAGGACCTGTGCTCCCAGCGTGATGACATCATCATGTGCTACCAGTATAATCGCAGGGAGAGCAGGTCCTTCTACATCAAGTGACGAATCACTGCAGATTATTAATACTGGCGGCCACTATGGGGGATATTATTAATACTGGGGCCATCCTAGAGAACATTATATTTGGGGGGTTTGGATTTAAATAAAAAATAAATAAATAAACAAAAATTAAAATCATCCATTCTTAATGGTCGTTTTAAGACGGCCAGAAAATGGCCGTCAGTCTGTCCGTTTTTTTATGCCCTTTTTTCGCAGTAGTGTGAATGCAGCCCAGACTTGCTTCCTAGGCCTCAGTTCTCTGCGGACAGATTCCTTCTCCGGTCACATCCGGCATTTAGTAAACATCATACAACTGAAATATGGAAATTTCCTGCTTGGGGGGGTAATTCCCTTCTGAGCTCGGAGCGCAGTCTCCAGGATCTCCGGCTGAAACCCTTTCCATGTAAGAAATGACTTCTCCCCTTCTGTATATTTCTCATGCTTCTATTTTGGGCTCTCGTTCATCAACGTGGACGCTTCTCTCCCTCCGCTGTGAGCGCTGACGCATTTTGGTTTAATGTTTGGTTTCTACGTTTACATTTAGCACATTACCGAATCCACCGGCTTATTAACCCTTTCACTGGGTTTGGTTCAATGTGCTTAGATTTCAAAGACCGGCTAAAGTTTAGGAGCGTTATAAGAGGAGCTGCTGATATCAGTCACATATGATGTAATGTCTCTGGAGGTTATATCAGTACTGGAGCGTTGTAAGAGGAGCGGCTGATATCAGTCACATATGATGTAATGTCTCTGGAGGTTATATCAGTACTGGAGCGTTATAAGAGGAGCTGCTGATATCAGTCACATATGATGTAATGTCTCTGGAGGTTATATCAGTACTGGAGCGTTATAAGAGGAGCGGCTGATATCAGTCACATATGATGTAATGTCTCTGGAGGTTATATCAGTACTGGAGCGTTATAAGAGGAGCGGCTGATATCAGTCACATATGATATAATGTCTCTGGAGGTTATATCAGTACTGGAGCGTTATAAGAGGAGCGGCTGATATCAGTCACATATGATGTAATGTCTCTGGAGGTTATATCAGTACTGGAGCGTTATAAGAGGAGCGGCTGATATCAGTCACATATGATGTAATGTCTGGAGGTTATATCAGTGCTGGAGCGTTATAAGAGGAGCGGCTGATATCAGTCACATATGATGTAATGTCTCTGGAGGTTATATCAGTACTGGAGCGTTATAAGAGGAGCAGCTGATATCAGACACATATGATGTAATGTCTCTGGAGGTTATATCAGTACTGGAGCGTTATAAGAGGAGCGGCTGATATCAGTCACATATGATGTAATGTCTCTGGAGTTAAATCAGTACTGGAGCGTTATAAGAGGAGCGGCTGATATCAGTCACATATGATGTAATGTCTCTGGAGGTTATATCAGTACTGGAGCGTTATAAGAGGAGCGGCTGATATCAGTCACATATGATGTAATGTCTGGAGGTTATATCAGTGCTGGAGCGTTATAAGAGGAGCGGCTGATATCAGTCACATATGATGTAATGTCTGGAGGTTATATCAGTACTGGAGCGTTATAAGAGGAGCGGCTGATATCAGTCACATATAATGTAATGTCTCTGGAGGTTATATCAGTACTGGAGCGTTATAAGAGGAGCGGCTGATATCAGTCACATATGATGTAATGTCTCTGGAGGTTATATCAGTACTGGAGCGTTATAAGAGGAGCGGCTGATATCAGTCACATATAATGTAATGTCTCTGGAGGTTATATCAGTACTGGAGCGTTATAAGAGGAGTGGCTGATATCAGTCACATATTATGTAATGTCTCGGGAGGTTATATCAGTGCTGGAGCGTTATAAGAGGAGCGGCTGATATCAGTCACATATGATGTAATGTCTCTGGAGGTTATATCAGTGCTGGAGCGTTATAAGAGGAGCGGCTGATATCAGTCACATATGATGTAATGTCTCTGGAGGTTATATCAGTACTGAAGCGTTATAAGAGGAGCGGCTGATATCAGTCACATATGATGTAATGTCTCTGGAGGTTATATCAGTGCTGGAGCGTTATAAGAGGAGCGGCTGATATCAGTCACATATGATGTAATATCTGGAGGTTATATCAGTACTGGAGCGTTATAAGAGGAGCGGCTGATATCAGTCACATATGATGTAATGTCTCTGGAGGTTATATCAGTACTGGAGCGTTATAAGAGGAGCGGCTGATATCAGTCACATATGATGTAATGTCTGGAGGTTATATCAGTACTGGAGCGTTATAAGAGGAGCGGCTGATAAGAGTGAGAAGTGAACGGAGGAATCGGGATCGCGGCGGCGCAATCAGGTAAGTTCAGGTTGTCAGATGAGTAATAAGTGAAGTTTATTTCTCTTTAGGGGACATGTTTCGGGGCCACATGTGCCGGTTTGGCATGAAACGTGTTGCCTAAAGAGTAATAACCCTATTACTCATCTGACATCCCGAGCTTATCTGGTTGCGCCGCCACCGATACCTCTGTGCCTATATGCCTGGCAGCAACGGCTACTTTCTTCTTCACATGCCATGAAGGGTGTTGCGCTCCTACCCCACCAGCCCTGTGCACCCACCATTCTGACCAGCGGTTTCTTCTATACATTCACGTGTCGCCTCCATATCTCTGTTCGGCCATTCAGACCTCGAAGTATAATTACAATAATTAAAGAAGTCGCAGATAAATGAGCAGGTCAGGCGCTAATCTGCATCAATTATCTGCATATGTGGTAAAGTACATGTCTGAAAATCACCGCAGCCCCGGCTTAGAAATATATGATGTGAACATTTATAAGAAACAATTATAAGCCATGATCTCAGCCTGAAAATTCAAAGGCGCATTAACCCCAAAGCCAGAAATTTATGAAAAAAGTGCACACATGGATGTAAGTGTCTCAGCACTGGAGATGTGACTGGGAGTAGTGGTCATGGGGGCAGGGAGGTTTTGGCACTAACCACTCATCTCATTGCTCCATCAGCTTCTCCCCAGTATGAAATGGCTGTTAAAAGATTACATGTACTTGCATTAGTCAAATACTGTGACATCACTGTGTGTATTGTCCCTGTACTGTGACATCACTGTGTTTATTATTCCATGTACTGTGACATCACTGTGTGTATTATCCCTGTGCAGTGACATCACTGTGTTTATTATCTCTGTACTGTGACATCACTGTGTGTATTATCTCTATACTGTGACATCGCTGTGTTTATTATCCCTGTACGGTGACATCACTGTGTTTATTATCCCTGTACTATGACATCACTGTGTTTTTTATCCCTGTACTGTGACATCACTGTGTTTTTTATCCCTGTACTGTGACATCACTGTGTTTATTATCTCTATACTGTGACATCACTGTGTTTATTATCTCTGTACTGTGACATCGCTGTGTTTATTATCTCTGTACTGTGACATCACTGTGTGTATTATCTCTATACTGTGACATCACTGTGTTTATTATCTCTGTACTGTGACATCACTGTGTTTATTATCTCTGTACTGTGACATCACTGTGTTTATTATCTCTGTACTGTGACATCACTGTGTGTATTATCTCTATACTGTGACATCACTGTGTTTTTTATCCCTGTACTGTGACATCACTGTGTTTATTATCTCTGTACTGTGACATCACTGTGTGTATTATCTCTATACTGTGACATCACTGTGTTTATTATCTCTGTACTGTGACATCACTGTGTTTATTATCTCTGTACTGTGACATCACTGTGTTTATTATCTCTGTACTGTGACATCACTGTGTGTATTATCTCTATACTGTGACATCACTGTGTTTTTTATCCCTGTACTGTGACATCACTGTGTTTTATTCTATACGTGACATCACTGGGTGTTTATCCCTGTATGTGACATCACTGTGTTATTATCCCTGTACTGTGACATCACTGTGTTTATTATCCCTGTACTGTGACATCACTGTTTTTATCCCTGTTACTGTGACATCACTGGGTGTATTATCCCTGTACTGTGACATCACTGTGTTTATTATCTCTGTACTGTGACATCACTGTGTTTATTATCACTGTACTGTGACATCACTGTTTATCATCCCTGTACTGTGACATCACTGTGTTTATTATCCCTGTACTGTGACATCACTGTGTTTATTATCCCTGTACTGTGACATCACTGTGTTTATTATCTCTGTACTGTGACATCACTGTGTTTATTATCCCTGTACTGTGACATCACTGTGTTTATTATCCCTGTACTGTGACATCACTGTGTTTATTATCTCTGTACTGTGACATCACTGTGTTTATTATCCCTGTACTGTGACATCACTGTGTTTATTATCTCTGTACTGTGACATCACTGTGTTTATTATCCCTGTACTGTGACATCACTGTGTTTATTATCCCTGTACTGTGACATCACTGTGTTTATTATCTCTGTACTGTGACATCACTGTGTTTATTATCCCTGGACTGTGACATCACTGTTTATCATCCCTGTACTGTGACATCACTGTGTTTATTATCCCTGTACTGTGACATCACTGTGTTTATTATCTCTGTACTGTGACATCACTGTGTTTATTATCTCTGTACTGTGACATCACTGTGTTTATTATCTCTGTACTGTGACATCACTGTGTTTATTATCTCTGTACTGTGACATCACTGTGTTTATTATCACTGTACTGTGACATCACTGTTTATCATCCCTGTACTGTGACATCACTGTGTTTATTATCCCTGTACTGTGACATCACTGTGTTTATTATCCCTGTACTGTGACATCACTGTGTTTATTATCTCTGTACTGTGACATCACTGTGTTTATTATCCCTGTACTGTGACATCACTGTGTTTATTATCCCTGTACTGTGACATCACTGTGTTTATTATCTCTGTACTGTGACATCACTGTGTTTATTATCCCTGTACTGTGACATCACTGTGTTTATTATCTCTGTACTGTGACATCACTGTGTTTATTATCCCTGTACTGTGACATCACTGTGTTTATTATCCCTGTACTGTGACATCACTGTGTTTATTATCTCTGTACTGTGACATCACTGTGTTTATTATCCCTGGACTGTGACATCACTGTTTATCATCCCTGTACTGTGACATCACTGTGTTTATTATCCCTGTACTGTGACATCACTGTGTTTATTATCTCTGTACTGTGACATCACTGTGTTTATTATCTCTGTACTGTGACATCACTGTGTGCATTATTCCTCTTTCCTGGTCTGAACTTTGGTGGCGGTGTTGTGGGGAGTGCAGTGACAATGGTCTGATACATTGTGGGTGTTCTTACTATAGAAGGTTAAGCCAGGACTAGATAGCGAGTCTCTTTCGAGTCTGATCCTTTGTGGCGAGTCCTTTGTATGACAGGAATGTCGTGTTTACGACCAGAGGATGTTCTGATGAATTATAGATGTCAATAATGGCCGAGCGCCTCTTTATTTCCTCTGTAGTCACAGAACTTTCTTTGTGTCGGCCACAACAATGCATTTGGTGGTGAGAAGAGGCTGCGGAGCTGAAGAGGAGATTTCTGCCACATCGCCCGGCCGTCTCTGTCAGTGAGCGGAGGGCTGAACACACTGTGCCAGCTGGAGCGGGCAGGGTATGAATGAGGCTCATCTCCGCCATTCAGCCGGGCTTTGTGCTCTCCTGGGCTCTTCACTCAGAATTGTGCAAAGAACTTCACATCAATACAAATGACACGATAACGGTATTGTGCGACTGTACATGAGCGCGGCCTCCGCTCCTCCACCCGGTCTGGCCTCATTCATTACAAAGTCACCTGCTGGAGTTCTCCGTTTTTTTAAATTAATCTAAAATATGAACCGTTTATAAAGATGATCTATAATTTTTTTGGGGTCCATAAATGAGAGAGGCCCCATGGCAGATAGCCGTAATCAAAATGAACCCTTCTACTTTGGCAGCATGATGTTGCTCTATGAGGGGCATGCAGGTTATCCAAGCCATCTGTGAGGTGCCCTTACACCCGTGGCTGTCGGATAAACACTGATTTGGCCAACAACTGTTCCTTCTGCCCCCCCAGATTCCTCCTGGCCCCATCTTTGGGCTCCTCTCTCTGGACTCCTCTGGTGCCCCTTCTCTGGACTCCTCTGGCGCCGCCTCTCTGGACTCCTCTGGCGCCACCTCTCTGGACTCCTCTGGTGCCCCTTCTCTGGACTCCTCTGGCGCCCCTTCTCTGGACTCTTGCGCCCCTTCTCTGGACTCCTCTGGCGTCCCTTCTCTGGACTACTCTGGCGTCCCTTCTCTGGACTCCTTTGGCGCCCCCCTCTCTGTGCTCATCTGCCCCCCCTCTCTGGGCTCCTCTGGTGCCCCTTCTCTGGACTCCTCTGGCGCCGCCTCTCTGGACTCCTCTGGCGCCACCTCTCTGGACTCCTCTGGTGCCCCTTCTCTGGACTCCTCTGGCGCCCCTTCTCTGGACTCTTGCGCCCCTTCTCTGGACTCCTCTGGCGTCCCTTCTCTGGACTACTCTGGCGTCCCTTCTCTGGACTCCTTTGGCGCCCCCCTCTCTGTGCTCATCTGCCCCCCCTCTCTGGGCTCCTCTGGTGCCCCTTCTCTGGATTCCTCCACCCCTTCTCTGGATTCCTCTGGTGCCCCTTCTCTGGACTCTTTTGGCGCCCCCCCTCTCTGGACTCCTCTGGCCCCCCTCTCTGGACTCCTCTGGCGCCGCCTCTCTGGACTCCTCTGGTGCCCCTTCTCTGGACTCCTCCTGCACCCCTTCTCTGGACTCTTCTGGCGCTCCTACTCTGGGCTCCTCTGGTACACAAAATGGGTCCACAAAAAAGCCCCAGATACAACACAGTTGTGGACTGCAAAACTGATATTGTCTTGTGCATGAGGCCTAAGGGGGCATCACACGACTGTATCTGTTTTGCGCTCTGAAAGTTCACAAAACACAGATAACGGCCGCGTGCATTGCGCATTTTGCGGATCAGCGTTAGAGTGACATTTATCTCAGGGGGCTATAGATATGTAGGGGGGCACATACATAAAACAAGTACAATAAAGGAGGAGAGAGGGCCCTGCCCGCGAGGCTTACAATCTACAAGGGGGGAAGGGCTCAGTAGGTGAAGGTGATGAGCGATCACTTATACGACCAGCCATAGACTGTGTGTCAGGACACGTTGGGTATTTCTCGTCCCCTCCCCCACCTATTGCAGGTATCTTCTAGTAAACGGCCGTGTCATCCATAACTGCAGTCTAACCAGATCGACCACAAATACCTGACTGCTCCACCATCCACAGTCACTAATGTAGGGCCAGCTTATGGAAGGGTTGGGGTGTGCAGGGTGAGATAGGTGGCCCCCATAGATGTCTGAGTACATATAGGGGTTCAGTCTGTAGAGGGGAAGCACAGACCAGAAACCTCCACCGACCCCATTATAAGTCGGTGCCGTTCAGATGCAGGATATGTTGGCTCTGTCATAGCATCATGATGCAGAGGTGAACAGCGCCTACGAGCGTGAAGCACAAACCGGTCACTATCTGCGCAGCCGCTGACTGGGACCGGCTTCCATTTCTGACATTTTCCAGAACTCTGCTCCAGTCCGCACTGCTTCTTACTGGGAGGAGGCGCAGTCTGCTTCTTTACCACCTCTCGTTGGCTCGTTTCTTAAAGGTTGCTCATCAGCAGATGACATTGCTCCGAAGGGGGAACTCGATCTTCATTTTAAATCACCGGCTCCGGTTCCTGGGAGCGCTGCTCTGTTCACCTGTGTTCTGTATTCTGCACGGTCTGGGATGGAGCAGTTTTTTACCTGCATCATTATTAGGGTGGGGGGGTGTAAATGATTTATAAATAGCTGCCCGTTTCCGCTACTCCAGACCATGTGACCTCTTACCGCGTAACGCTCTATATGGTCGTCCATCATCGTCTTATATTCGTCCCTAGCGATCGCTCTCATGTCCATTAGTTGCGTCCACCTCTATTTTCTGTGATTAATTCTTGGTTTGCGTGCGACTCCCGGTGTCAGTCACTACCTTGTACGCAGCATAGGGCGGAGCATTAGTGGAGCTCCGACATCTACGGTAGAACTTCTGGCTCCTCCGTGCAGTGCGGTTCTCTGGATCGCCGTCGCACCTCTCGTAGTCCGACTCTTCCCTCGCTAACAGAGCTCGCTTTCATATATGATACCCATGTGTTCCAAGCTGTAAATTCTGAAAATTTCTTGCACTGAAGTCCAGCTCCGCTCTGTAAACCATTGCACCAGTCCACATGTATGTGACCTCACCGCAGCGAGCCGCGTGCGCTTCATACATGAGCGGGTTTTCATGCCTGACGTGGTAATCGTCGCTTCCTCCGACCGCTCTCTTCAGCTCTCGGCAGTCTCTACATTTGATGCAAGAAAAGACTGAATCTCTTGACCTATTTATAAGCCCCTAATAAACAGCGGCCGGGAGAAGACGTGTTCTGAGCTTCCCTCCTGCTGCACCCGTCGGCCATTACTGGGATGCAGTGAATAAGGCCCCGGCTACGTCTGTGCCGCAGCGCCGGACCCGTCAGAGGGCAATGACGTATAACGGGGGACAGTGGGTCCCACCAAAGCGCCAGTCATATTTCCGAAAAAATAGCAAAGCAGCGTCATTATCTTCTGTCACGTGAGGCAATCTGGGCCGGAGGCTCCGGGCGGAGATGTGAATACGGCCTGACACGGATTATCTCATGACTATGGAGCCTGTCGGGGGGTGGAAGAAATCAGGCAGCAAGCGAACACTCAGCACTGGATGGGTCGGAAGCAGGAAAATGGGCAGGAGCAAGGAAAGGAGTGACGGTGACGAGGTCCAAATTGTTTAATTTTAGGAATAATACTGCCCTATTACATCCAGGGGCGAAACTCCAATTACACGAAGCCTATGACGCCAAGAACAAGTACTGACGGAGGACAGTGGCGAGAAAGCAAACTGAAAAGGAGCGCCATCCATGAGCCGGAGACTCTGCCGGGTTAAAGGGGTTCTCCACGCTTTTAATATTGATGACCTATCCTCCGACACCCCGATATGAAGGGAAGGTGCGCACAGAGCGTCTCCCCTCTCTCTTCCTGCTCGCCATAGAGATAGCAGCATCAAGCAGGAAGAGACAAGGAAGACGGCAAACGCCCATGGTGCGCGCCTTCCCTTCATACAGCTGATCGGCGGAGGTGTAGATGGGTACTTAATCCATGGGCCCCAAGTCCTAGGAAACTTTTGCATATCCCGAAGAGCCAAAAAGCAAAACTCTTCTAGCCGTAATATTAGAGCAACTTTTTGTATCCAGTGAGAGATCGAGGGGCATCAATATACTCCCAGTATAAAGGTATTATAGCTGCCAATACCAGGACCATCCATAGGAGTCTAATAAACCCAGGGGAAACTCATGAGATACTCCCAAAAATAGAATAGTGTATGTGCGTGAAAACCAACATGGGAAAAACAGCGCCAGCACATAGGGGATATACTGGCCTTATTGCTGGGGCTTGTATTTGGGATGGGCCCCAGCTATACCTATGGATCTGGGGGGGCCCCAGCTATACCTATGGATCTGGGGGGGGGGGCCCCAGCTACACCTATAGATCTGGGAGGGCCCCTTCTACACCTATAGATCTGGGAGGGCCCCACCTACACCTATAGATCTGGGAGGGCCCCAGCTACACCTATAGAACTGGGAGGGCCCCAGCTACACCTATAGATGTGGGAGGGCCCCAGCTATACCTATAGATCTGGGAGGGCCCCAGCTACACCTATAGATCTGGGAGGGCCCCAGCTACACCTATAGATCTGGGAGGGCCCCAGCTACACCTATAGATCTGGGAGGGCCCCAGCTGCACCTATAGATCTGGGAGGGCCCCATCTACCAAAATACAGCAGATTGTGATGTCATCACATCTCCAGGGGGTGTGAGGTGGTGCGGTGTGGGCGGCCGGTGAACTGTACATCAGTTTTTCGTGTATCTGGAGGTTTTGGAGGATGTTTCCACCGTTTTCGCCCCTCAGCCCCCGTCCTCTTACCCGTCCCTCCTCTCATCATATGATTTGCACGGTTAAAGCTCTTTCAGTCGTGACCTTGCTGCAGAGACACAGAGATGACTTGTCGCTTTGCTGAATTTGGCATTTTTTTGCCATCAGGGGTTTTCTCATGAACGCAGCATTTTATTTCCCATAAAGCACTTCAGCTGCGATGATTCCGGGGAGCAGCAGCAGATTTTTAACCGGCGGGCAAATAAATTTCACTGGAGCGTGCACTGGACCACCAGTCGCTCCGTGGTGCCTGCCTGCAGCCCTGGGAAACCCCACCAGTTCCCGTCCTGTCACCGCAGAGCGACTGTATGTGACGTTCAACAGGGAAAGATCTGTAGAGAAATCGTCTTATGTTTCATTTATTTGCAGATTGCTCTGGATTATCAGTCCTGACGACTGCAGACTCTACAGGAGGATAACATTGATGATCTGTCGTCAGGATAGGTGCGGGTGTAACCTCCGAGACCCCTACAGGTCAGCAGGTCTGCAGGTTGTCCTATTCACAGGCGGAGCTGCAGTACCAGGCATGACCATTAATCCAGGTGAGGCGCTGTGCTGCGGTAAACTATAAAACGGATGTAGAGGTCCCAGGAGCACCACGGCCCCTTAATTTTATCACTGAGGGGCCCAGACCCCTCTGATTAAAGGAGAACCCCTTTAAACTGAACATTTTTAGAAATCAATGAACATGAAAGCAGATGGGAAGGGGTTAATAACTGGACACTGTATGTGCCATTCAGGATCCCGGGAAAGCTGAGTGACTATGGAGGTGTGAGAACCTCGCAGGCTTCCCTGACTCTACTTTCCCGGTGAGCTTTTTGCCCAGGTAATGGGCGCACGCGGCATTGGCGCTTCTCGTCAGGCAGGATTAATGATTGCTACCTGTGGGTCCGGCGGGAGCCGCCTCGGTATCTGTGGAGGCCAGGGCCAAACTGTCATTAATGTGAACAGTGTGAGAAAGCTAACCGCCTGTAAAGGAAGCTGCAAGGCGAGCCTGGAACAAGCAAATCTTAAGCCGCCTGCCTGGTATTAGCGGTGCCAGGCACTACCCAATTGGATGCCTCAGTAATCCAGCTCTGGGATTTCACACCGCTCTCACTCGCCTTTGTTGTATTTCCAGGGGATTTTTTTGTGCTAAAACCTCCATTCTGCTTCCCCCGAGCGCCTGGCAATGTAAGCGTCCTCCTCCGAGCGCCGACCCCCCACCCCTGCTCCTCTCTCCAGCACAAGGACTGGATTTAAGGTGTTCATCTCCTTCTGGGGGTCTGCGCGTCCTGATAAAGCAGAGTCGGGCGCTGGAATAGGTTTTTCTTTTTGCGGTTATCGCCCTCATTCTGGCGGTGGAGCATCAGAAAAATGAGTTTGCCGTACCTCGTGCAGCGGCCAGAGATGATTTAAGGGGGTTTAATGGTTAAAAAAAAGCGTAGTCCCTGTTCCACAAATTTCTTACATATTTTGGGGTTTAAGTTGTGACCATCTTCAAGATCTCTGCTTGTTGTCAGTGAATTCGAGCCGTTTTTCTTGCATCCAAAACCTGTAATGATGTAATACTTCTCACAGCTGAGGGCTTGTTGCAATGTGTAATTCTAGACCAACTCACATAAATGACACTGACGATCATAACCTGCGGAGCAAAAAATTAGTAAAGTGCAAATTAGGCTGTTTAAAGGACACTCCTCCTCAAGGAGTCCTCTGCCAAATCCTGACCTAGGCCTCACATCCAGCTAAGCCAGTCCTCCCTGAAACAGCTGTCTGCAGATGAGATGCTGGCTTAGTTATTATCCGAGTCATGTCTCAAGGCCTGTTTAATGGGTGGAACACTGACTTATAGGATAGTAGCTGCCTTACATCTGGTGACATCAGAGGCGGAGCTTGTTAAGAGCTCATTTGCATCCCTTTCTTCCCAGAATTCCTGTGCAGCACAGATCTCTCTGCTGGCCTGATAGTTTGCTACAATGTATCAGTGCAGGTGACATGTATCACAATATTTAGCTCCTGAGAATGGATACAGCTGTGAAGTAGGTCTGTATGACATTTAGTACTTCTGAGAAGCAAAATGTTCCCATTCACTCACAGCAAGCAGAGATGGAAACCACGTTTTATGCAGTGTGCGACTTGACTTACTGTCTTCACCACTAGCACTTTTGCATGTTTGTATGGAATTGCCTTTTATGCAGTTACCTAGTATATTCTGTAAATCGTCTCTAAAGACTTCAAATTTACCCGGAATGCACTTCTCAGGTTGTGGCCGGCTGTGCAAGAAAAGGTCAAGAATGACGAGTTCTTCCTGCTTGTCCAAAAGAGCAGAAGCAATGACTGTGTCTCTGTGTGCTCCTGTGTGTGCACCTATCTGTCTCTGTGCTCATGTGTGTGCACTTATCTGTCTCTGTGCTTCTGTGTGTGCACTTATCTGTCTCTGTGCTCTTGTGTGTGTGCACTTATCTGTCTCTGTGCTCCTGTGTGTGTGCACTTCTCTGTCTCTGTGCTCCTGTGTGTGTGCACTTATCTGTCTCTGTGCTCCTGTGTGTGTGCACTTATCTGTCTCTGTGCTCCTGTGTGTGCACTTATCTGTCTCTGTGCTCTTGTGTGTGTGCACTTATCTGTCTCTGTGCTTCTGTGTGTGTGCACTTCTCTGTCTCTGTGCTCCTGTGTGTGTGCACTTATCTGTCTCTGTGCTCCTGTGTGTGCACTTATCTGTCTCTGTGTGCTCCTGTGTGTGCACTTATCTGTCTCTCTGTGTGCACTTATCTGTCTCTGTGCTCCTGTGTGTGTGTGCACTTATCTGTCTCTCTGTGTGCACTTATCTGTCTCTCTCTGTGCTCCTGTGTGTGTGCACTTATCTGTCTCTCTGTGTGCACTTATCTGTCTCTCTGTGTGCTCGTTGCCCCTGTGTGCACTTATCTGTCTGTGTGCTCATGGGTTTGTCTATGCACCAGTCTGTGTGCACCTACCTGTGACACTCACCTCTTCCCCGGTTCCCTGCCCCATCCTTATAGGGGTACGACCCTTTCTTCTCTCGTCTTTGTGCAGAGTTGACGTGTTTGCTCCTTGTTCTTTCTGTCTTTAAAAACCCAGCATGAAGATGAACACAAATGGCAGAAGAGGAAACACAATGTGAACGGGGGGGAGTTTGTTTTTGCAATTTATTTTTTGGCAGCGGGCGAAATTACAGTTGCTTTCCCTCCTAAGTGCTGCAAAGTGTTTGTGTTGAATCAGATTCTAATGACACCAGGTGTGCGGAGTGTGGAGCGCGGCGCGTGAACGGATTGTAGACGAGCTCGCTGGCTGCGGCTTTACACCGCCGATACCTGCAGGAGGGCAGGCGGAGATGGCGGCATGTACACACGCCAAGCCGCACTGGAAAACACGCGTGTGTTTTTATCGTGATTTCTGATACAGTTGCAGTTTTTAACAAATGAAAAGCACTAAGGCCTCGTTCACATTTCCGTTTTTCACTGACGTGTGCCGACTGCATTTTCCACGGACAGCGCACGTTACCATTGATTTTAATGTTTGCTCACAGGCCACATGGGTCAGTGAAAAAAAGGACAGAGACCTGCACTACCTTGGTCCTTGATGAGACCAAACATTCATGGATCCATGAAAAACCACTGACACAACACGGATGACATCAGTGTTTTGTCCGTTTTTCACTGACCGCTGGTACAAGATGCTCTGGAAACTAATTTTGAACTGATTATTGTCCGTGGAAAATGGATGGGACCTAGAGGGCAAAAAATGAACCCACAGACCAAACACGGATTCTTCATGGACGTCAATTGGACACGGAAATGTGAACAAGGCCTCGATTTACGCATTTCTCCTGTATAGACCGCCACCGTGGTGTTTTGTATACGGTTTTTGATCTTGTGCTTTTAACCGCGCCTCAATGGATCCTTATTCTTTTACCCACCTTATTGTCTTTTAGCGGGGGACTGTCCGGGGCGCGGTGGCCGCGTTTATTATCCAGGTTACAGCAGGTTTTGGTGGAATGCTGCTGATAAAATTCTTCAAGTTTCCATGCAAAATTTAGGAGGTAATATTAACACTTTCTCGAACTGCTCGCAGATTTTGGAAACAAGTAAAGTTGGCGTATTCTCCAAAGTCAAAGCCGCATTTATCATGAGGGACAGTAAAGGGACTGTCTCCCAATCTGTCCCGGTGCGGGATATTTACTGTCTCTAATTTACTAATTTTGTCCGCAGTCAGTGTAAGAACAGGGCGCAGGCTGAGGAGAACTGTTGTTTTACAGCCATAAAGTGCGATTCCTGTAAGCGTTCGCACAGAGCGCAGACCACAGCGTGACGCACTCCAGAGACTGTGCAGGGACAGGCACAGAGAGAGCGCCATAGGAAACCAGCAGTACCAGTCTGCACATGTATTGGGGGCGACTACACAGTAACCGTTTGGTTTGGCTAATATCAGCTAACTGGTGCTCCCTTAGTGCTGAAAGTTGTTGTCTTCTGATGAGACTGGATGTAAGACATTAGACTGTCAGCTCTTGGGACAAGCAGAGTTGTGGATAGATCCAGCCTGTGCACGGTGTATATGATGGCTGCACAGCCTCACAGGAGCCTCTCCCGACCTCACATATGACAGGCTTGTTTCCTAATCGGTTTTCTGGTTTCGCACCGTCCTTCTCTGCTTCCGGCTGAATATTTTATAAGTGCGGCTGCCGGAGGACGGGTTCTCGGTCTTCTGGGGACTGGGGGTTTGATTTAATTTTTATTTTTTTCTTCTTTTCCCCTCTTATCTGTGTTTAGTGTCTAGTTAAACTTGTAACAGCCTGTTAATGTGTGGATGGATTATCTACAGCAGGATGAGCGTGAAGATCCGGCGTCCCCAGAGCGTCTGCCTTTCCAGCATCTTCTGAGCAGTAAATACAAGCAAAATAAAAAAATCCGTGTATTTATCGGAGTCATGAGGACCTGGCGCAGCAGGCGTCTGGATGGGGCGGCCGCCTGGTACCACGGGGGAGATTGTCACCCACCTTCACTCAGATCTGTAACCCTTGTCATCTGCAGGCCTCTGAAAGGAGCGTGACCTCCCCCCAAGCCTCTCACCGTCCGCTATGACTTCAATTCTCACATTATTGATCCGGTCTTATGTGATTTCTTGGAATACTGAATTTCAAGGGTTTTATTCTTCCTGGAGAAGGCAGGGCCATTCAGTCAAGTTATCCTGCGTTACTGTGACAGTGGTATCCGGACCTTCGCCTGACCCCGGATCGTCAAGTGCGGTATTTTGTCTTCACAATGTTCTGGGACCTGTTCAGCCATATTATAAGTATTGATTTATCAGGCACCGGCATCTCCTGCAGCCTGGAGGTGAAAACCATGATATCCCTGGTCCATATTAATGGGACACAACAGCGAAGGTCTAGTCCTGACTGTGACAGAGAAAGAAAGCTGGTGTCCCCTCTTATCAGCCTCTGGATGTGGTGGGAAGCGGCGAATCTCTCTGCCCCATCATCGTTATTCTCCAGGGCCGGCACATAAGGTTGTGTTCACACCACGTTCACCGCCTGTATTAGACTGAGTGCACATTGGGACAGAATGCTCGGTATAGGCAGTGACACACCTTGTACGGTATACTGCATGGTATGTGACTATACTATATACCTCTGTGTGGGATACCATGGTTCGTTCACCACATACCGGCCCTCCCGGCAGATTGTGGGTCACAGAATTCAGCCATTGATGTCACTGTATCCAATAAGAATTGTTACATTGTATCTGAATAATCCAGGCATCAGTGAGACAAAGTATCAGAACATTTCCAGTTTTGGATCACTTTGCTTAAGGCTTCATTCGCACGACCATATGTGTTTTGCGGTCCGCAAATTGCTGATCCGCAAAAAAAAAAAAAACAGATGACGTTCCGTATGGCATCCGATTTTCCGTTGCCAATGCCTATCCTAGTCAGCAAAACGGACAAGAATAGGACATGTTCTATCTGTTTTGTGGAATGGAAATACGGACATACGGAAACGGAATGCACACGGAGTACCTTCCGTTTTTTTTGCGGACCCATTGAAATGAATGGTTCCGCATATGATCCGCAAATAAAACAAAAAACGGAATGGACACGGAAACAAAATATGGTCGTGTGAGTGAAGCCTTAGGATCAGGTTGTGTGTATTTGTGCATTTCGATGGTCGCCCCATGGTAGCCCTCCTCTGTAGATCTGAGAGGCTGAGATCACTCTGCCCTGTGTGTATCGAAGCTGGCAGCATGGCACTGTGCTGGGCGAGGTGCCAGCGCGTGGGGTGTATCAGAGGAAGCAGGCTCCGGGATGTCTCCAGCCCAGACCACAGCCAGCTCTCCATCCGTGGGAGGACTGGCGTTGATGTAATGCTGCACTTTGCTATAACCTGTGGTTGCAGAACTGCTGAGTGCTCAGCTCAATGATGGACGTCAGAGCCCGACAGACTCGCTCTTCCCCAGAATCGTCCTCGTTATGGGAAGATCCTGATTAGCTTGATGCATCGGGAACGCTTCCAAATGATGCTTCCTGTCTGTAACCTCTGGGTTTGGCCGATATATAATTATTTCCCAATCGTGGGTTATAAACCGTAGGGACCGCTCTCCCTTCAGCCGTAACTTCTGGAATTGTGGTATAATTAATGTCCCCCAACCTGATACACGAACAGATCCGGTACGACGACCCATCTTGTCACCTTCAGAAACAGACCAATCTGACCACTTCCCGCCATGTGACTGGGCCTGACACACTTCTATAGGCCAGCTGGTTCTGAATGGCAGAACTGGGCAGAACCTCTCCACAACTGTGAAGGCAGCAGTGGCAGCCATACTGATAGATGTGCCCGATGGGCTCCAGAACCTCACAGGTCCGCTGGTATTGGCATCGGTGGCACTCGGCAGACCCTCTTCTAAGTCGGTGTGGTCTGTCAGGCACTGGCTGAGCGTCGTGGTTCTGTGCTAATGTGAAACGAGCCTTAGTATAGATGCTATGGAGCCGTGTAGATGAGGGGTGACAGTCCCGGTGACTCGGGCCCCTATTGGTGATGTGAGCACAGGCCAGACTATGGTAAACATGGGAGGGGGACCCTGAATTCTGCTGTCTCCTTCCATCCCAAACGATGGGGTCGCATTCCCCTCCGTGACCTGCGGGTTAGTGTTTCTCTGGGACCCCCGTCTTATATCCATGCCCTTACCAACAGGTCCGCTTATAATTACAAGGATTCCTGGAGTGACGTGAGTTTTCCAGTTTTCCATGGTAAAGTGAGAAGGTGTCGCTATCCCGCTGGGACCCATTTTACTCTTTGCAGATTTTCTTTGGATCACATTAAAGTAAAATGTGTTGAAAACCAGAAACGTGTCCTGATCCGAGCGGTATCCAGGAAATGTGCGCTATAACGAGGGAAGGATTTGGAGGAGAATCGGGGGGTGAAAGCTTTCTTGGCCGCCTCGCTCCCCGGTATATATTATGTAATAGGAATAACATTCGGAGATGATAAAGTCCATAAAACGGCCGCTGGTGTCACTACAAACACCGTTACTTTTTCCGTCAAGTAATTTAGATTGGAGTCCAGAAGAGGCCGTTAATCAGTCTATGGAGGGAGCGTCAGGAGCCGCGGGTCTGGGCTGCTTAAGAGAGAGAGTTCTGCTACCCGGGATGTAGCTAAAGGATCATGGGCCCCGGGGCAAGAGCTCAGCTTTGTGGCCAGGAGGGCACCTAGCATTTCTGCTGTCTGAGGCTAAAAATAAAATGGCACCCCCCCATGACAAATTCTCAACCTCACCCCTCCCCTCCAGCCCTACTGTTAAAGACATATTTGGGAAAACATAATATCCAGGGTAATACAGCGCCCCCTACCTCTTACATCCAGTATAATACAGCGCCCCCTACCTCTTACCTCCAGTGATGTTCTCTTTCCTTATCTTCTCCATTCGGACCAGACCGCCATGATGATTTCTTTCAGCAGCTCTTGTCTCTGCAGAGTTTGACAAAAAGACATCTTAGTTCCCTACTTTCCCATCTTCCTCCAATACTGTACCTTCTGTGCTCCCCAATGTTAGACTGCAGAAACAGTCCCCCTGAAAATACTGGAATCACGCAGCTAGTGCCCCCTTCACTAATTATTGGCACACAGTGCTCTAAAAAGTAAACTGTAAATATAACTTCCCCCAAAAATAATTGTGCTAAACCGATACTATGTCAGGGTGCCCCCACAGTAATAGTGGTCCCCAAAAGTCCCACCAATAGAAAAGACTTAGTGTTAACAGTGCCCCCGATAGTAATAATGCCCCCATTGTGCCCATACTAGTAATTATGTTCCCCATATTCCCTCAGTAGTAATAAATCTCTTTATAATGTGAGCCAGCCAGTACAAAAAATACCCTCAGACCATATCTGATCCTCAGATCAGACCCAATATAAATAAACTTACCTCTCCTGCTCCGCCGCTGCTCTCCATGTCGGTGTCTCTCCTGCAGTCCCCGCTCGCTGGTCTTCTCTGGGCCCATTCAGCACTGTGACCTGACTGCGTACATCACCGGGTCATAGTGCGCGCCTACGACCTGACACTGTACACAGTCAGGACAGTGCAGAGAAGACCAGGAAAAAGAGGTGAGTACAGCGCTTCACTCGCCTCTCCCCCCACCTCCAGAAGACACAGTACTTATAGTGAAAGATTCTGTAATTAGCGGTGAGCCACTGGCATTGCCCTCCTGTATTGGAGAATTATATATGGCATTGTATGGCAGTATTATTTGGTACGGTGTGGCAATATTATGTGGCATTATATGAAAGTATTATATGGTGTATAGTGGTATTATTTGGCGTTGTATGGCGGTATTTGAGTACACACATTCAGGACCTCGTTTGCTTGTTACCCAAGGCATGATTATCTATAAGGCTGGCCGTGGCCATCATAGGGTAAAATGTAGAGTTGGGTGCAGTTACACGTAGCCTCCTGTCCCTGGCGCTCTGTACAACAGTGAGAGGTGAGGACATAGTGACCTATCACGCGGCACTAGAAGGACACTACGCTGGTCTCATGGAGCAGCACTTGTGCCCCTCCCAGTACATAAGCCGTGTATTGATGTCGGGTTCTTCCATGTTTCCTGCCCAGTGGGTATTGACAGACCCGGCGGTCGTCTTCTTGCGCCATCTCACCCACTTAAGCCTTTAAACGTCCTCTATGTATAATACAAAGCGTTTGCGTTTCTTGCGGCCCGGTAACGTTCTGTCCGCTCCCGGCGGTCCGCTCCTGTGCCAGGAGTTCATATGAAAGTGATCAGTCTTTGTACATGAATAATAGAAAGCGCCTCCTCCATTAATAATGTTTTCCTTCTGTTGCTCCCCAGGAAATCGTGGAGAAGCGACATCTGTTCATCCGTAGATTGCGGGGGCAGGGGGCGCGCTGTGGCCTCGTACCGCATCTTATAGCGGAATACGGGAACCTGAGCACCTGCTGTAGCCAGGAGCCCCTCGTGGAGGCATAAGGGTCAGAGCGCAGGCCGGCCGCCTCATAGTGCCTTCATATATGGTGTATGACCCTATGGGCCCCCGTGTGGCTCTTAAATAGGGCCCCCGGGGCATCTGTGCATGTGATATTGTCCGCTCTGCCCCGGTGGGTCTCACTGGTGTTTTAGTGGAATCTGTCATATATCCATGAGCGTCAAAGATGGACAGGAGGGTGATTGACAGGTGGATGAGCAGGTGATACCGCGCTGTGTGATCCGCGCTTTTATATCGGTTATTTTTGGGCAGTTTTGAGCTTGAAATTTATATTTATGCCAATTGACTGTATGATAATCAGTTTGCTGTACATGCGCTGCGCCCCATTATATACAGATCCAATATGGACGTCATTGCAGGGGTCTGGGAAAGCTGGGTGCTCACCCCTGTGGGAGCGTTAATGGCCGCCGTTTCTATGTAATGCTGGTTGTATATTCCGTACATGTTGTTCCTCTTGCTCCATGTTCTCTGCTCGCAGCTCGTCCTGACCTCTCTGTTCTCTTCCTTTCAGGAGCGTCTCTGAGAGCAGAACGCCGGATGTATTGACCACCTCACACCAGGCCTGGAGAGGAGACCGCTTGTAAATATGGTGCCTTACTCCCCCCAGACCCAGCTCATCGTCCTGGCAGTGCTCCTCTTCTCGGCAATCACCGCCCAAGCAGACAGTAAGTTATACCGTTATAATGTTCAGGGGAGCTGTTAGAGGGACTAATGATCCCTATGTCAACCCCTACTGCTTACAGGACTGTATGTGGTTATATGGGGGACTAATGATCCCTATGTCAACCCCTACTGCTTACAGGACTGTATGTGGTTATATGGGGGACTAATGATCCCTATGTCAACCCCTACTGCTTACAGGACTGTATGTGGTTATATGGGGGACTAATGATCCCTATGTCAACCTCTACTGCTTACAGGACTGTATGTGGTTATATAACGGACTATGGTCCCTATGTCAACCTCTACTGCTTACAGGACTGTATGTGGTTATATAACGGACTATGGTCCCTATGTCAACCCCTACTGCTTACAGGACTGTATGTGGTTATATAACGGACTATGGTCCCTATGTCAACCCCTACTGCTTACAGGACTGTATGTGGTTATATAACGGACTATGGTCCCTATGTCAACCCCTACTGCTTACAGGACTGTATGTGGTTATATAACGGACTATGGTCCCTATGTCAACCCCTACTGCTTACAGGACTGTGTGTGGTTATATGGGGGACTAATGATCCCTATGTCAACCCCTACTGCTTACAGGACTGTATGTGGTTATATGGGGGACTAATGATCCCTATGTCAACCTCTACTGCTTACAGGACTGTATGTGGTTATATAACGGACTATGGTCCCTATGTCAACCCCTACTGCTTACAGGACTGTATGTGGTTATATAACGGACTATGGTCCCTATGTCAACCCCTACTGCTTACAGGACTGTGTGTGGTTATATAAGGGACTACTGATCCCTATGTCAACCCCTACTGCTTACAGGACTGTATGTGGTTATATAAGGGACTACTGATCCCTATGTCAACCCCTACTGCTTACAGGACTGTGTGTGGTTATATAACGGACTATGGTCCCTATGTCAACCCCTACTGCTTACAGGACTGTGTGTGGTTATATAACGGACTATGGTCCCTATGTCAACCCCTACTGCTTACAGGACTGTATGTGGTTATATAAGGGACTACTGATCTCTATGTCAACCCCTACTGCTTACAGGACTGTGTGTGGTTATATAACGGACTATGGTCCCTATGTCAACCCCTACTGCTTACAGGACTGTGTGTGGTTATATAACGGACTATGGTCCCTATGTCAACCCCTACTGCTTACAGGACTGTGTGTGGTTATATAACGGACTATGGTCCCTATGTCAACCCCTACTGCTTACAGGACTGTATGTGGTTATATAAGGGACTACTGATCTCTATGTCAACCCCTACTGCTTACAGGACTGTATGTGGTTATATAAGGGACTACTGATCTCTATGTCAACCCCTACTGCTTACAGGACTGTGTGTGGTTATATAACGGACTATGGTCCCTATGTCAACCCCTACTGCTTACAGGACTGTATGTGGTTATATAAGGGACTACTGATCCCTATGTCAACCCCTACTGCTTACAGGACTGTGTGTGGTTATATAACGGACTATGGTCCCTATGTCAACCCCTACTGCTTACAGGACTGTGTGTGGTTATATAACGGACTATGGTCCCTATGTCAACCCCTACTGCTTACAGGACTGTATGTGGTTATATAAGGGACTACTGATCTCTATGTCAACCCCTACTGCTTACAGGACTGTATGTGGTTATATAACGGACTATGGTCCCTATGTCAACCCCTACTGCTTACAGGACTGTGTGTGGTTATATAAGGGACTGTTGATCCCTATGTCAACCCCTACTGCTTACAGGACTTTATGTGGTTTTATAAGGAACTATGGTCCCTATTTCAGCACTTTCTGCTTACATCCTGTATCTGTAATCAGTTTCTGCACATACAGGACAGACATGTGAATGTCAGGACAGGAGTCCCTGGGGCTGACGGGTTCTCCTGCCCAGTACATGGGCGCATTTCCCAACTACCTGTCTGTTTTGCTCATGAGTCTCGGCAGTATTTCGCAGTCAGTGTAACAATGGCCGCTTATCAGTAAGTGCACTGTTGAATAGTCAGAGTAAAGCCGCCTCCGTGCTGTTCTTCACATTGAGCGCGGCCTTTGTTCTGCGGATTGGAAGAGCTCGCTGCTTGTAATTCTCCGTAATATCATTATTGTGCATCATTATTAGGCTTCACCGCCACATCCGTCTTTGTGTTGTTTTCTGTTTCACATAAATTAAAACCGCTTAGCGCATCCACGAGTGTGAATCGTAGCCAGGACGTGGCAGGACAAGTGGCTGCTCTGTGTCAGGCTGGAGAGGACCCAGCAATAATGAACTGCAGCTGCTCCCGCGCCATCCAAGGAATTCATCTGCTGTGTAATAGCCGCTGATCTCCTGTCACCGTTGATCTCTGGCATAAGTGCAGATTCGAAAAACAATCTTTTACTGCTGATCTCTAGTAAATGGATAGGCTGCATTCTCAGTGATGTCACCGCTGATCTCTAGTAAATGGATAGGCTGCATTCTTAGTGATGTCACTGCTGATCTCTAGTGATGGATAGGCTGCATTCTCAGTGATGTCACCGCTGATCTCTAGTGATGGATAGGCTGCATTCTCAGTGATGTCACCGCTGATCTCTAGTAAATGGATAGGCTGCATTCTCAGTGATGTCACCGCTGATCTCTAGTGATGGATAGGCTGCATTCTCAGTGATGTCACTGCTGATCTCTAGTGATGGATAGGCTGCATTCTCAGTGATGTCACCGCTGATCTCTAGTGATGGATAGGCTGCATTCTCAGTGATGTCACCACTGATCTCTAGTGATGGATAGGCTGCATTCTCAGTGATGTCATCGCTGATCTCTAGTGATGGATAGGCTGCATTCTCAGTGATGTCACTGCTGATCTCTAGTGATGGATAGGCTGCATTCTCAGTGATGTCACCGCTGATCTCTAGTGACGGATAGGCTGCATTCTCAGTGATGTCACCGCTGATCTCTAGTGATGGATAGGCTGCATTCTCAGTGATGTCATCGCTGATCTCTAGTGATGGATAGGCTGCATTCTCAGTGATGTCACTGCTGATCTCTAGTGATGGATAGGCTGCATTCTCAGTGATGTCACCGCTGATCTCTAGTGACGGATAGGCTGCATTCTCAGTGATGTCACCGCTGATCTCTAGTGATGGATAGGCGGCATTCTCAGTGATGTCACCGCTGATCTCTAGTGATGGATAGGCTGCATTCTCAGTGATGTCACCGCTAATCTCTAGTGATGTCACCGCTGATCTCTAGTGATGGATAGGCGGCATTCTCAGTGATGTCACCGCTGATCTCTAGTGATGGATAGGCTGCATTCTCAGTGATGTCACTGCTGATCTCTAGTGATGGATAGGCGGCATTCTCAGTGATGTCACCGCTGATCTCTAGTGATGGATAGGCTGCATTCTCAGTGATGTCACCGCTGATCTCTAGTGATGGATAGGCTGCATTCTCAGTGATGTCACCGCTGATCTCTAGTGAATGGATAGGCTGCATTCTCAGTGTTGTCACCGCTGATCTCTAGTAATGGATAGGCTGCATTCTCAGTGATGTCACTGCTGATCTCTAGTGATGGATAGGAATGCATTCTCAGTGATGTCACCGCTGATCTCTAGTGATGGATAGGCTGCATTCTCAGTGATGTCACCGCTGATCTCTAGTGATGGATAGGCTGCATTCTCAGTGATGTCACCGCTGATCTCTAGTGATGGATAGGCTGCATTCTCAGTGATGTCACCGCTGATCTCTAGTGATGGATAGGCTGCATTCTCAGTGATGTCACCGCTGATCTCTAGTGATGGATAGGCGGCATTCTCAGTGATGTCACCGCTGATCTCTAGTAATGGATAGGCGGCATTCTCAGTGATGTCACCGCTGATCTCTAGTGATGGATAGGCTGCATTCTCAGTGATGTCACCGCTGATCTCTAGTGATGGATAGGCGGCATTCTCAGTGATGTCACCGCTGATCTCTAGTGATGGATAGGCTGCATTCTCAGTGATGTCACCGCTGATCTCTAGTGATGGATAGGCGGCATACTCAGTGATGTCACCGCTGATCTCTAGTGATGGATAGGCTGCATTCTCAGTGATGTCACCGCTGATCTCTAGTGATAGATAGGATGCATTCTCAGTGATGTCACCGCTGATCTCTAGTGATGGATAGGCGGCATACTCAGTGATGTCACCGCTGATCTCTAGTAATGGATAGGCGGCATTCTCAGTGATGTCACCGCTGATCTCTAGTGATGGATAGGCTGCATTCTCAGTGATGTCACCGCTGATCTCTAGTGATGGATAGGCGGAATTCTCAGTGATGTCACCGCTGATCTCTAGTGATGGATAGGCTGCATTCTCAGTGATGTCACCGCTGATCTCTAGTGATGGATAGGCTGTATTCTCAGTGATGTCACTGCTGATCTCTAGTGATGGATAGGCTGCATTCTCAGTGATGTCACCGCTGATCTCTAGTGATGGATAGGCTGCATTCTCAGTGATGTCACCGCTGATCTCTAGTGATGGATAGGCGGCATTCTCAGTGATGTCTCTACTTTTTTTCTATGCTTTGAAGCCGGAGAGAGCGAGAAACTTTATGATAGAAAATAAGAGGACTGGTCCGGTCTTCTCGGTCGCGGTGACCGCCTATTATCCCTGCACTCATTCCCTCTGATTGTTTTACTCCTTTCCTCCGGGTCGGCCGGATCTCGATTGCTTTCAGGAACTCGACGCAAGGACTTAGAAAATGTCATCTCTAATGGCTAAAAAGAAAAGCTGAGCCCCGTCTCCTGGACGATTACCTGAGGACAAGTGTCTCCCCAGGAATCAGAACCTGAAGGAAGCGTCGTTGGTGCAGAGCGCGGAACCTTATCTGTAGAAACGTCCTGTTAGGCCCAGTTCACACATCAGTTATTTGGTCAGTTATTTCCATCAGTGATTGTGAACCAAAACCTGTAGTGAAGCCTCCAGAGATCGGGTGTGATGGGGAGATCTGCACCAGGCTTTGGCTCACAATAACTGACCAAATAACTGAAGTGTGAACAAGGCCTTACTCTGCACACGGCCAATGGCAACTCCGGGCCCCTGAGTGACGCTTACTCGTCCCTGGCCCATCTATAGTCCTCGCTGTGACCTCATGGGCATGGTTGCATGTTCGCTGGAAGACGCCGAACAACCCCCCCCCCCAGCGTGCTCATCCGCCATTGTAAGATTTGCTTTAATAGAGATGCGAAGAACTGTTCTGTTTAATTATATGCAAGTGATTTTTGAGCGAGACGTGCGACACACGATCCAGCTGAATGGTAATTCCATCTCAATACCAAATTCAGCGCATTACTCCCAGTAAGTGCTCTTAAAGGGCCAGTACAATGTGTGCGGCTGATAGAACGGAGCCGCTAATGAAACCAACACCTATAGATGTAAATGCGCTCACCTACTGTACACAGCAACTAGCGGTCATGTCCGAGCATATGGGAGGCCAGGCTGAATAATTCGGATCGGGTTGTGGGACCCAGACCGGTCGTATCCCTTTTCCTTCATATACCTGATGACTCTTGCCGTGCAACAAAGTATCAAGAACATAGAATTTCTGGGCAGCGTTCTTCAGTTCATCCCAGTGCCATAGATCACACAAAAAGAGGGTATTGCCCTTTAAGATGCAGAGGACAATATTAGGAAAATAGATCGACTAGAAATAAACCAGAACCTGATCGCCGTGCAGCTCCGCCTGATCGTCACCTCCTCGTCTCCCGCTTTACACTGTTGACATAGGGTGGATTTCCCCGATAATTCCCACAGACGCACGATTAGGACATGTTTATTCTCATGCAGGGCGGCCATTCCTCTGATCCGCGGGATTATCTCGGATCTGTGCTGATTATTGGGAGGCAGATATTCCTCGTACCGGCGTCTGTCACTCAGGTTTAACTGCATTCTGTAATATTTGTCTCTACAGAGGATCCTGAGAAAGCGCCGCGCAGATCTGTATGTGAGCGAGGTGTCCACCTACTAAGTGCACCTGTATGGCGGCATTCTCAGTGATGTCACCGCTGATCTCTAGTGATGGATAGGCTGCATTCTCAGTGATGTCACCGCTGATCTCTAGTGATGGATAGGCTGCATTCTCAGTGATGTCACCGCTGATCTCTAGTGATGGATAGGCTGCATTCTCAGTGATGTCACCGCTGATCTCTAGTGATGGATAGGCTGCATTCTCAGTGATGTCACCGCTGATCTCTAGTGATGGATAGGCTGCATTCTCAGTGATGTCACCGCTGATCTCTAGTGATGGATAGGCTGCATTCTCAGTGATGTCACCGCTGATCTCTAGTGATGGATAGGCTGCATTCTCAGTGATGTCACCGCTGATCTCTAGTGATGGATAGGCTGCATTCTCAGTGATGTCACCGCTGATCTCTAGTGATGGATAGGCTGTATTCTCAGTGATGTCACCGGCTGATCTCTAGTGATGGATAGGCGGCATTCTCAGTGATGTCACCGCTGATCTCTAGTGATGGATAGGCTGCATTCTCAGTGATGTCACCGCTGATCTCTAGTGAATGGATAGGCGGCATTCTCAGTGATGTCACTGCTGATCTCTAGTGAATGGATAGGCTGCATTCTCAGTGATGTCACCGCTGATCTCTAGTGATGGATAGGCTGCATTCTCAGTGATGTCACTGCTGATCTCTAGTGAATGGATAGGCTGCATTCTCAGTGATGTCACCGCTGATCTCTAGTGATGGATAGGCTGCATTCTCAGTGATTTCACCGCTGATCTCTAGTGATGGATAGGCTGCATTCTCAGTGATGTCACCGCTGATCTCTAGTGATGGATAGGCTGCATTCTCAGTGATGTCACCGCTGATCTCTAGTGATGGATAGGCTGCATTCTCAGTGATGTCACCGCTGATCTCTAGTGAATGGATAGGCTGCATTCTCAGTGATGTCACCGCTGATCTCTAGTGATGGATAGGCGGCGTTCTCAGTGATGTCACCGCTGATCTCTAGTGATGGATAGGCGGCATTCTCAGTGATGTCACCGCTGATCTCTAGTGAATGGATAGGCTGCATTCTCAGTGATGTCACGCTGATCTCTAGTGATGGATAGGCTGCATTCTCAGTGATGTCACCGCTGATCTCTAGTGATGGATAGGCTGCATTCTCAGTGATGTCACCGCTGATCTCTAGTGATGGATAGGCTGCATTCTCAGTGATGTCACCGCTGATCTCTAGTGATGGATAGGCTGCATTCTCAGTGATGTCACCGCTGATCTCTAGTGATGGATAGGCTGCATTCTCTCAGTGATGTCACTGCTGATCTCTAGTGAATGGATAGGCGGCATTCTCAGTGATGTCACCGCTGATCTCTAGTGATGGATAGGCTGTATTCTCAGTGATGTCACCGCTGATCTCTAGTGATGGATAGGCGGCATTCTCAGTGATGTCACCGCTGATCTCTAGTGATGGATAGGCTGCATTCTCAGTGATGTCACCGCTGATCTCTAGTGATGGATAGGCTGCATTCTCAGTGATGTTCACCGCTGATCTCTAGTGATGGATAGGCTGCATTCTCAGTGATGTCACCGCTGATCTCTAGTGATGGATAGGCTGCATTCTCAGTGATGTCACCGCTGATCTCTAGTGATGGATAGGCTGCATTCTCAGTGATGTCACTGCTGATCTCTAGTGATGGATAGGCTGCATTCTCAGTGATGTCACCGCTGATCTCTAGTGATGGATAGGCTGCATTCTCAGTGATGTCACCGCTGATCTCTAGTGATGGATAGGCTGCATTCTCAGTGATGTCACTGCTGATCTCTAGTGAATGGATAGGCGGCATTCTCAGTGATGTCACCGCTGATCTCTAGTGATGGATAGGCTGCATTCTCAGTGATGTCACCGCTGATCTCTAGTGATGGATAGGCGGCATTCTCAGTGATGTCACCGCTGATCTCTAGTGAATGGATAGGCTGCATTCTCATTGATGTCACCGCTGATCTCTAGTGAATGGATAGGCTGCATTCTCAGTGATGTCACCGCTGATCTCTAGTGAATGAATAGGCTGCCAGCACTTAAAGGAGTCCTCTCACTTCAGTAAGTGGTATTTATCATGTAGAGAAAGTTAATACCAGGCACTTCCTAATGTATTGTGATTCTCCATATTGTTTCCTTTGCTGCTGGATTCATTTTTCCATCACATCATACGCAGCTTGTTTCCATGGTTACGACCACCCTTTTGTCCAGCAGTGGTGGTCGTGCTTGCAATCTGTAGGAAACAACACTGGCCTCTCTGGTGGCCGGGACTGTGGGAGCGCATATAGTCACACATGTGCTGCAGTTCCCGTCCCGACCACCTGATATCTGAGCTGCAGTGGTGGTCGTAACCCCTGGAAACGAGCCATGTATAATGTGATGGAAAAATGAATCCAGCCAGCAAAGGAGGCAATATGGAGAATCACAATACATTAGTAAGTGGCTGGTATTGTCTACATGATAACTGGTATTTAATGACGGAGATGACCCCTTTAACGCTCCCCCTCGGCCGTGTCTCACACTTTGCTCTCAGGCCCGTAGCGGAGGTTGAAGCTGCTGGACGGTCTGGATCTGTTGATGCCTCGGGTACGATTAGTCAGAGAAGCCGGCCAGGCTGTGCAATCACAGGAAAGTGCTACAATTTGTAGACTATGCAATTTGGCTCCAGAGAAAATCATCTCTGACAATGGAGATAAGCGGCGACTCTGACTCATTTTGTGAAACTTTTTTTTTCTTCTCTCCACATCTTTACATACAATAGCACTTTGCCTGAAAGTTCTGAACTTTGAAGTGGAAGTGTGCAGAAAATACGCTCCTCACGTCTGAAATCTCCCAGTCAAGTACAATGAACCAAAGCTGCCAGGAAAACACTTAAGAGCGGAGAGATGAAAAGTCTCCGGCGTTAGAATATGACAGTTTGGTGATGTCGACTCCTCCGCAGGGCGATTGTTTCACCGGTAGCTGGATGTATCCGGAGACTGACGGATTTAGGGAATAGAGGAATGTGCGCACATAGCGGAAATCGCGTAATACCGCCTGCACCCCCGCCCTGACAGATCTTCATGACCCCATGGACACCACAGTGATGGCGAAAAGTAACGGCCATCTAAGATAATATAGACAGACGATGGTGACATCCAGCATAGAGAGACATGGCGGCAGGACCAATGACCAATGAATGTGTCTGGCTCATGCTGACAGAAGGTTTTCTTGTAGCCTCTTGTGCCAGGACGTGAATCACATTTGGACGTCTAAACTTGTCATTGCGTGAGAGCCACTTAGCGTCCCGCACAGGAAGAGCTCACAGCACCGACCTCATTAGAAGGATGTGGCAGCACGCTGGGCACCAGGCCTAAAGTGCATAGTGAATAAAAGTGCTCCATGAGGCGTCTAGAACATGAGAGACGCAATATCCCTCTACACATTGGGCAGATTTACTCTTCTAAAGAGATTTGCACAGGATAGTACCTCTCCTCGTCAATGTCTCCCTCTCGTAGGCGTTTTCTCCACTTGCCTTCCTCGCAGCTTTCACCAGCGTCTGATGTGTGAACCTCCTGACCCGGGGCAGAACCGGCCGCTCCTGTTTGTACAAGTTGTGAGTGATGAGTACAGATTCTGATCTGCTGCTGTGAATGGCTGACATAGTGCAGAACTGGTTTACAAGACGTGGAACCTGCAGGAAACTCAATGCATTAATATAATAAGATTAATTGTTTAAAGGGAACCTGTCAGATTAAACATGGAGTCTGAGCTGCAGGTTATATAGCAGGAGGAGCAGAGCAGAGTATATCGTTTTATGGTAAAAGACTCAGTGTAACCTGTATATTATTCATTTATATCTCTGCTCATTCTGGGCTTTGTAGTACAGGAGGCGGTCCTATCAGTGATTGACAGCTCTCTCTATACATAGTCAGAGAGGGAAGGCTGTCAATCACTGATAGGACCGCCTCCTGGACTTCACAACCCAGAAAGAGCAGAGATGTAAATGTATAAATTACAAGTTTTACTGAACGTTTTCCCATAAAACTACACATCACTCTGCTCAGCTCCTCCTGCTCTATAACACACTGACTGCAGATTCCATTGCATTTTCATGATGACCGGTTTCTTTTAACCTGCTGTAGGTCGTCCAGTGGACCTAAGTCATCAGAACCACATTTTCCATGTCGTGGCCTCGGTGATCCTTGGTTCTGGCCCATCACACAGTTGTAGGACCCGGTGTCTGGAGCCCCGTGTAGTCCTGAGGAGCTCCTATTATGGAGATGTGTGGACGCAGGTGACCAGGAGCTGAGACGGGAGGAGATCTGTGTCTGGCATCTCCGGTAGCTTTGTTCTGTGGTTGTCTCACATCTCCGGCTTGTCTGCTGAGGCTTGCCCAGACGTTAGATGACACGGTAACGTGCCGAGACCTTTTTACATTTCCTTTGCCTCCCAATGCACCTCACAGGTTGGGGAGAAGCAGAGATTAAGACGTGCACAGTTTTAATGGCTGATCTGACATTTCAGTCTGGATTCCTCTGTCTGATTAGCTAGTAAAAAACAGACACCAGCAGATGACGCAGGACCTTGTCCCCCGCGCCGGACGTGCCGCAGCGATGCTCATTGTATTCCCTGTGCATCGGCAATTAAACGCCATCATCCACCTCCACTGAGGAAAGGGCGGTGGAAATAAGAACGAAAGTGGAGACACCGCTGATGGAGAGAAGTGGAAAACTGCAGATGATAGGAGCAGTAGTAGATGGAGAAGACAATTACTGGTCAATAGGGCTGTGATGGCTAACCTACGGCACTCCGGCTGTGGTAAAACTACAACTCCCAAGATGCACAGCTGCTTGGCTGTTCGCAGAACTCCATAGAAATGAATGGAGCATGCTGGGAGTCGTAGTTTCACCACAGCCAGGTTAGCCATCACTGTCATAGGGTGAGGCATGCACTGCAGCTAGTATTACGCAGTATGGCGCCACCTGGTGTTAATTTACCTAGATAGTGTGGCGCCACCTGGCGATCCATTTGCATAGCAATGTGTAATGTCATGTGCTGCTGGACACACATGCTCAGTTACTCTCCCCTCCGCCCGGTTCCTGCATAGTGATCCTCTGTTCACTGCCAATAGAAATGGCGTTCTGCCCAACTTGTCAGGAGAGGAGCAGAGCCTCTGCAGCATCTTGTAGTAGAGCAGTGAAGACCTTTCTTGCATTGGAGGGAGGAAGAAGAATATTGTCAGCTGCCAGAGGTGGAAGGAGACTGATTCTGTTTAACACCTGCCCCAAGTGGCACAGTTTAGCAACAGCATGAAGGGGGACACATGGAAGATAGATAATATCCTGGCAGGACTCTTGGTCCAGAGATAATTACGGGACTTGTGGGGTCCCTGCAGTGAAACTACAGCCGGCACCGGAGCATGCTGCAATATGGAATCTGTTAAGAAAAATGTGCTGGCTCCGAAATAAATGAGAGGTACAGCACAGGCCCATAGCAGGAGCATGAGGTAATGCTCTGTTCACACTGGTATCATGGCTTCCTTCTAAAGGGACATAACACATGATGGATCCAAACTATAGTGTGAACAGAGCCTAGTGAGCCCCCCAGTCTGCAGAGCGGTCTATGGCTCTCTTAAAGTGACAGCACAGCCCGACCTGCTCCACCTGACAACGAGCGACTGTGGACGGCGGCCAGTCATACGGCTACTGATGAAGATGAATGATCGCTGCGTGTTCAGTTGGTTTTCAGGGTCTCTGCTGTTAGTTATACTTTATATATTATACAGAAAAAGTGTAACCTTATTACTGCGCAGATTTGCATATTTCAAAATGAACGTGTGCAGAACACTAATGGACGTCCACGAGCAGCGGCAGGGCGGTGGGGAGCATTCATCAGACTAAGTTCAACTGAAATAATTACCAAAATAACGGCCGCGGCGAGGAGGAATTCCGTCATGAGGCTCCAAACGTACGTATCCCCCAGTATGGGGCAGATATCAGCAGTGCTCCTCCTAGTGGCCAAAACTGACACCGGGGCAGACTGTCTTTAGTGTATGAGATTTTATGCTGGAGAACTACAAGTTTCAGCGGGTCAGGTGAAGACTGCACCCCCCTGGATTGTTTATTTTAGTTTATTTCATTAAATTGTAGTGATAACAATTAATTAATTGGGGACGAGGTCTTTACTTGATCCGTCTTGTCGTACCCTGCCGGCCAGCGCAGTGTCACCATGATGGCGGCGGGCGATGGCGCCTGTCCGCACGTGCTGCCCGCCGCCTGTCTTTTTTCATGAAGTTAATGAAGGTTTGAGCACAGATCCAGTTTCAATAACTGTGATGAATTATTCTCTAATTGTCTCTATAGGAATCCTCCGCGCTGTACGTCCAGCATAATAAAATAGTGCATGAGCGTAATCAGAAGAAAGCGCCATAAATCATCACAGGCTCATATAGAAGTTATTAGGAATACATTTGCATTCGTTTGCATACATTGTGCAGGAGCGTTACATGGACACTACAGGTAGAAGTGACCTTGGGCGGCGCCTGGCGGTCACACGCTCGTCACGACTAAAATATAATGAAAGTTGTCTTCGGGGCATTGGGCTTGTGACACTAATGGCGGGTTTACACGGCCAAAGGAGCAGCCGATTATTGGAGAAGAAGCATTCCTTCCCGACAATTGGCTGCTCGCTCACTGGAGGTGAAGCTCTGTATTTACATACAGCGATCACCTCCACAGTATGAGGACGAGCAGTCGCCATTGCTATCACTCGTCCTTCTACAGGTGCGCTGTTTCTGGGCAGCAGATTGCTGTTTAGACCATACGATCTTCCGGCCATGAAATGATAATTTACTTGCTCCCTGTTACCAGCCATTTCAGAGGAGAGGATGACTGTAGGACAGGAGAATACAATCTATTGCTCCCTGTTATCAGCCATTTCAGGGGAGAGGATGACTGTAGGACAGGAGAATACAATCTATTGCTCCCTGTTATCAGACATTTCAGGGGAGAGGATGACTGTAGGACAGGAGAATACAATCTATTGCTCCCTGTTATCAGACATTTCAGAGGAGAGGATGACTGTAGGACAGGAGAATACAATCTATTGCTCCCTGTTATCAGACATTTCAGGGGAGAGGATGACTGTAGGACAGGAGAATACAATCTATTGCTCCCTGTTATCAGACATTTCAGGGGAGAGGATGACTGTAGGACAGGAGAATACAATCTATTGCTCCCTGTTATCAGACATTTCAGAGGAGAGGATGACTGTAGGACAGGAGAATACAATCTATTGCTCCCTGTTATCAGACATTTCAGGGGAGAGGATGACTGTAGGACAGGAGAATACAATCTATTGCTCCCTGTTATCAGACATTTCAGAGGAGAGGATGACTGTAGGACAGGAGAATACAATCTATTGCTCCCTGTTATCAGACATTTCAGGGGAGAGGATGACTGTAGGACAGGAGAATACAATCTATTGCTCCCTGTTATCAGACATTTCAGGGGAGAGGATGACTGTAGGACAGGAGAATACAATCTATTGCTCCCTGTTATCAGACATTTCAGAGGAGAGGATGACTGTAGGACAGGAGAATACAATCTATTGCTCCCTGTTATCAGACATTTCAGGGGAGAGGATGACTGTAGGACAGGAGAATACAATCTATTGCTCCCTGTTATCAGACATTTCAGAGGAGAGGATGACTGTAGGACAGGAGAATACAATCTATTGCTCCCTGTTATCAGACATTTCAGGGGAGAGGATGACTGTAGGACAGGAGAATACAATCTATTGCTCCCTGTTATCAGACATTTCAGGGGAGAGGATGACTGTAGGACAGGAGAATACAATCTATCGCTCCCTGTTATCAGCCATTTCAGGGGAGAGGATGACTGTAGGACAGGAGAATACAATCTATCGCTCCCTGTTATCAGCCATTTCAGGAGAAGAAATGATGTTTTTGGATTTTCCATTCACTATAATGTGGAGGGACTGCACGTACTCATCTTGTCTGCAGGGAGAAGGCGATCAGGTAGCAATCATTATATCTGTAGGGGAAACCCCTCTAATGTCCACATCCGCAGTGCCTCCTATTCTTGGGTTTGGGAGCTGGCACTTAGAATAACCACTACATTATCTGGGTCTTCCTAAATCAGCAGAAAGAGGAGCCGTGAAAAGCCTTTAACGTCCATTTACATAAATGAGAACATAACTAAGGAGCACTCTGTCTAGAAGAATGTAGAGAGCAGGGAAATGCAGGGAGACCCGTCTAATGGCCTCCACCACATCCCCCGCCATATACATAGAGCCCTGGAGTGGAGGAACCGATCAACGGTTGTGCTGCGGTCGCTGCTTCTTCTCACAGCAGTAAATGCATCGCTTAATTATTCATGGCAGGTAGATTACTGCAGGAAATTAAGGCATCAGATAGAAAGGGCTGTGAATGGGGCTAGTCCCAGAGACAAAAGGAGGAAAGTGGGTGGGGGGCTGGTAGTCGGGGGCGTCAGCGCCTGGCATTCATCTGTGTACCACACAAGGAAGGAAACCTAAGGTTCAGCTCCTTCCAGCATCATTACCGGAGTCTTTCTACAAGTCCCTCTAATCTACTGCAGGATGAGCCCCGGCCCCCCATGACACCCCCTTCACAAATCCACGCCAATAAAGTCACCGCGGATTCTCCAGCTTTTATTTTCCTGTTTGATCTCCGTTTCATATGTGAGGATTAAAGCTTCTATTCAGAGTACAGATTGTGCAGGGAAGCTGCTGCTGTCTTCGGGGATGTGCGGCTGTACGCCTTGGCCGGGGCGAAGGATTTGTCTTTCTTGGCCTCTTAGTATAGCGCCTTTGACCTGCTTATGGTAGTGGTAGGATGCGTTTAGCGCCACATTCACCTACAGGTCCAGTTATATAAATCGAGGCTCCCGCCTTCTGTTCTCCATCTGCGTTGTGCTTCTGTCTTCATCAGGGTCATTTTGCATGAAGCAATGTTCCTCCCATCAAAGCTGATGTAATTTGGACCAAGGTCTCTCAGATTTGACTGTGGGGCCCCTCATGAGGTGCATGCAGCGATATGGCCCCAATCTTAGTCCATTAAACTTGACATGGAGGCTCCAGAGCTTGCACTGCAGATGTGAATGCAGCCTCATTGATAGGAGCGCCTCTATGGGGCGAGGTTGTTACCCTATCCACAATTTCATGGAAACCTCACCATGCATCTTGAAGGGCTTCGGTAGCTGAAGTCGGACCATATAACATTGAACTGGGGTGGAACCACAGGTCCCAGCTTTGTCTGCCTAGTGAAGACCAGATGGATGAGTTGAGTGTGCTACGACAGATGTAATGCCCATAACATGGTTCACGCTTTGTGTCCGGCCATTGGTATCAGGTTGTGAAAACCATTTCTTCCCCAGGAGATTAGAATGTAAGCTTCTGTGTCCTGTACAGCACTGTGGATACATTGACACCATGGACGAGAACTGATAGTGTATATATATATATATATATATATATATATATATATATATATACAGGATATATAACAGGAGGACGCGGTATTGATTGTACGGATCAGTTACTGCAGGGTTTGTATGTCTCCTCTGTGTCCTGTAGAATATTATGTTAAACGAGCCGCAGCCGGTTATTACATACCCCCCTAATATAAGATCCATTACTGCTGTACATGGGCTAGAGATGAGGGGTCACTTGTTACCTTGTAAAATTATTTATAATCGACTGCACCCCAAGAAGTGTATAATTCTGGATAATCAGTAGAATTTTGAAGGATAGCGGTCCACAGGTACAGCAAGCATATGACCGTGGAATCATGGGGCAACCGTACGGTTTACTTCAGAAGGGAGTCATAAAGCCCGGTCTGGATCTCTCTCTACCCCATTTATGAGCTGACATAGATTTCAGTGATAAATTACACCAGTTTTGGCGTAAATTATAGTTAAAGGGGTTGTCTCATGTGAGGCATATGCCACCAATGTCAGATAGGGGCAGCTCCCACCTTTTTCCAGAATGGAACCTCCAAAGTGAGCGGGGAGCAGCTGTGCATGCACAGACGCCCTCCATTCATTTCTGTGGGGCTGCTGACAATAGCTCTGCTGTTAGGAACTCCCATAGAAATGAATGACGAGCACGCTGCACTTTCCTTAACTTTTGGGGGCTCGTTCTGGAGATGGGGGGGGGGTTCTCAGAGGTGGGACCCGCACCTATGTGACATTAAGTTCTAGTGATATGCAATCAAAGTCCTAGATCACAGCCCCTTTAATCTATTGGATTATGGCCCTACTCCCCATTTTGGTTTCAGAAACTGCATCACAAAACCTGCAGGTGTGAATATACCCTTACCCAATATCTGTCATTGGATCAGGTTGGGCAGTCAATGTAATCATCTCCAAATCTCAGCAAGTCTGTGGAGATCTGACGGGTCATCCACCGGCCACAGCAGAGACACAAATGCTAATATTCATTATCTGAGGGGTCCCCGATTATTTAACGCCCCCCACGGTAGCTCCTCTCCCCTCCATCGCCCCTCATCGCCTCCTCTTAGAAATTGCTTCTGTTGTAGCAGGAGGTGGAGGAGGCCAGGGGAGGGAGGACATGGTGCAAGAAACACACCGAATAATTACTGTGTGATGCTGACGCCCGACGCGGGTGTGAGGTTGCTGGGAGATGGAGGTACTTGCGCTGAGGTTGTGGAGTAAGGCGTGTGATGAATGCAAGTCATCTCATTTAGCAGCATGGGAGGACGCGCTGCTGGGAGACGGCAATTTCAAGCTGCAAGAACTAATGCTCAGACCATTGGTGGAGGATGAAGCCACGTTAATTTGTCCCCTTTTCCTAATAACAGGCCCCCCCCCCCCCCCGGGTCTGTGCACCCACCTCTAATGGAGTCATATCCACTGGAGCCGCCAAACAAAGTCCTGATCAGTCCTGAGTCCTCCTCTTCTATCAGGTGTTATCATGTCCCTCATCATCTGAACAGGACAATATATGCCAGGTGACGGCTGCCACCCAACTTTCCAACAACTCTGAGTGACCCGGGTGCTTCTCCTGATTTGCTGCCAGTGTTTTTCAATCTTCAATTTAGTTCTGGCCTTCTATAACTGAACCAGGAAGATCAGGATGAACATAGTTATTTGCCAAGGAAAGCTCATACTTGGGGCAACTGTTTAGATAAATGTGTGTGTGTGTGTATATATAATCATATTATTCCTGTGATGTGCATTCAGTGTATTAGATTAATTAGATTGCAAGCTCCAGGGGTACAGAAACTCAGTACCATGATCTGAATTCTACAGAGCTGCTTGGTGCGTACATTATGCTCTTCGCTTAAAGGGCCACTAACCATAATAGTTTAAACCTTATATCAGTACTGGAGCGTTATAAGAGGAGCGGCTGATATCAGTCACATATGATGTAATGTCTCTGGAGGTTATATCAGTACTGGAGCGTTATAAGAGGAGCGGCTGATATCAGTCACATATGATGTAATATCTCTGGAGGTTATATCAGTACTGGAGCGTTATAAGAGGAGCGGCTGATATCAGTCACATATGATGTAATGTCTCTGGAGGTTATATCAGTACTGGAGCGTTATAAGAGGAGCGGCTGATATCAGTCACATATGATGTAATGTCTCTGGAGGTTATATCAGTACTGGAGCGTTATAAGAGGAGCGGCTGATATCAGTCACATATGATGTAATGTCTCTGGAGGTTATATCAGTACTGGAGCGTTATAAGAGGAGCGGCTGATATCAGTCACATATGATGTAATGTCTCTGGAGGTTATATCAGTATTGGAGCGTTATAAGAGGAGCGGCTGATATCAGTCACATATGATGTAATGTCTCTGGAGGTTATATCAGTACTGGAGCGTTATAAGAGGAGAGGCTGATATCAGTCACATATGATGTAATGTCTCTGGAGGTTATATCAGTACTGGAGCGTTATAAGAGGAGCGGCTGATATCAGTCACATATGATGTAATGTCTGGAGGTTATATCAGTACTGGAGCGTTATAAGAGGAGCGGCTGATATCAGTCACATATGATGTAATGTCTCTGGAGGTTATATCAGTACTGGAGCATTATAAGAGGAGCGGCTGATATCAGTCACATATGATGTAATGTCTCTGGAGGTTATATCAGTACCGGAGCGTTATAAGAGGAGCGGCTGATATCAGTCACATATGATGTAATGTCTCTGGAGGTTATATCAGCACTGGAGCGTTATAAGAGGAGAGGCTGATATCAGTCACATATGATGTAATGTCTGGAGGTTATATCAGTACTGGAGCGTTATAAGAGGAGCGGCTGATATCAGTCACATATGATGTAATGTCTCTGGAGGTTATATCAGCACTGGAGCGTTATAAGAGGAGCGGCTGATATCAGTCACATATGATGTAATGTCTCTGGAGGTTATATCAGTACTGGAGCATTATAAGAGGAGCGGCTGATATCAGTCACATATGATGTAATGTCTCTGGAGGTTATATCAGTACTGGAGCGTTATAAGAGGAGCGGCTGATATCAGTCACATATGATGTAATGTCTCTGGAGGTTATATCAGTACTGGAGCGTTATAAGAGGAGCGGCTGATATCAGTCATATATGATGTAATGTCTCTGGAGGTTATATCAGTACTGGAGCGTTATAAGAGGAGCGGCTGATATCAGTCACATATGATGTAATGTCTCTGGAGGTTATATCAGTACTGGAGCGTTATAAGAGGAGCGGCTGATATCAGTCACATATGATGTAATGTCTCTGGAGGTTATATCAGTACTGGAGCGTTATAAGAGGAGCGGCTGATATCAGTCATATATGATGTAATGTCTGGCAGTTGTTGTGGCAGTTCTGTACTTTGGACTAAATGATCTCAGGAATTGCTGATATGTCATAAACCTGTCCGGTGGCGCAGCGCACCTTGTCTCCGGTATTAGGACGGCGTAAATGGAGAGCGACAATGTAATTTCATGAAGTATTTATTGTGCGGTTGCTGATCAGGCCGCAGGTAATGGTGATAATGTATCTGCTCCCACTGTGTACAGCCCTCTGTCCGGGGATGATGATGATACGCAGCCTTGTGTTAGGCCAGAATGCGCCCCACTATGGCACTTATGTGACGGGGTTATGTCATGCTGTGGCACTTCACCGATGGTTGCTGTTTCCTGTCTCCAATATAATCCTTAAGTGTCAGATTTTTTGTGAGCGTGTACTTTCATTTTATTTTTATGATTTAAATTTTTTTACTTTTTGAAACAAAACATCCCCCATAAATCACAGCACGTGAGACGCTGAAGCCACAGCCAGAGACGTGTGTATTGTGTGTTATCTTACATTGTAACATCTGCATTAAATACGTCACAAAAACCGCTGTGTGTGAACAGCCTCCGACTGCTTTCACGCTGCCTTTTTGCCTTATACAGCGGGAGAGCTCCAGGTGCATCTATGAAAGCCTTCCACTGGGCCTCATTTTCCTGCCGTGTCCCTTTGGCCTCCCTTAGGGCTGGAGTATGCTGCTGTTCCATACAGAGGCATGCAGTAAAGCAAACCTATACAGCGGCATCCACTGGGGAATAAACCCGTCATATACCTGCTCTACAGAGCACAGTGCGAGTGCCTCCTAAGGACGGTTTAGATCTACGTTTTATGGTCAAAACCCAAGGAACTTTCTTTGTTTCACGGAACCTGAATTTAGATCATTGTGGAAATAGTAGTAGATTTGGTCCAGAGACTTATGGGAAGTCTGGGTATCACATCTATAATATGGAGGCCAACGTGTAACCGCGTAACAGGGGCCTGAAATCCGCCAGTTATATAATGGGTGCGTGTAAAGTTTCGGTAGTTGCTATTTTGGCTGAGCCGGAGCCATGGCCGCCTGGGTGAGGAGATACGATATTACTCAGCGTACACAGGATCTGACGGCTTCACATCTTCTCCCTCATTGGCGCAGGTTCAGGGCGGCATTACGGGGGCGTCTTTAGGGAGCCGCGGATGACAATGTCGTCCCGCACATACATTCCGCTTGTCGCTGTGAATTTGTAGATCATATGTAAGTGCCCCCGCTGTTCGTTCCTGCCGTCTTTGTTTTGATAATTGGGGTTGCGCTCTCATTAGATCGGGGGCAGGAACAAGCGGCAGTAATCCTTTCATTCCTCCCGATTCCTTCTTGGGGGTGGGGGGGACGTCCCGGGAGAGGTGTCGAGACGGGGCCCTTTTCACATTGTTATTTTCTCTTGATATCAAGACTCATTACTGAAAGTGAAAAAAGGTTAAAATGCTAAGTGAGTTGAAACCAAATTGATTGGATTTTTTTGCGAAAGAGGCAGAGACCTTCACTCGACGCAACGCGCCGGGCGGACTGGCAGATCCGTACAAAGCAAACCTAACACAAGGCGAATCCTGAATGCTGAAGAGGCTGCCGAGGAATTTCAGCTTCGGCTTTTCTGCGTTGCCGAGCTCTGAAGCTGTCAGCATAATAAGCGCGGATTTAACATTTATCACCGCGTTCTCCGGCCTCGTCTGAATCTCTCATCCCTCACTCGGCTGATGGCAGAACCTGACGAAAAATACATCTATAACCTTTTCAGTGGGGCTGAATATTAGGAGTCATCAGGCCTGTCACCCTGGAAGGTCTGGAGAGCGGCCGGCAGCTCAGTGCCAGGAGGAGGCCGGTGTGGGGTAAAGTCTATTAGTACAGCGGGTACTGGGGGCACAGGAGGGCGCCTTCAGATTGTGTAGACCCCAGCAGTTCCCACTGTGATGGATTTTTTTATTTTAATTTTTGGGGATGTAAAATCCTCAGCGTCTCCGTCCCATGTAAGGCTGTAATCACACATGCAGTTTTTGAAGCCAAAAGGAACGGGGGAGAACAAGGCCCTATTTTTTCCACTTGTGGTTCCTATAATGGGTCGATATTCGGGGATTGTCCTCACGTTATTTCTCCTCTTACACGTGTAGACACAGGATTAGGCTGCAGTTTTCCTCTCCTGCTGCCGCTCTTGCGCTTAGTGTCGGGCGCTAATGATCCCAATCAATAAGTCCTATGCGGTCGGTCCCTCTGGTGGAAGCAGATAAGCCACTTAATTGGAGAAATGAGTCAAAATTGTGCACTTAACCCCTCGTGCTACAGCAGTATCTCGAAATCTGTTTGTGTGAATCTAATTATCAGCAATTTGCTAATTATAGTGAGGCCGGAGCCTGCGGATTGTCAGGAGCCTGATTCCAGCGCCGGATCGTTGTCACGTATGTTTGCACCGTGCAATGTGTACGCGCCAGGGAGCCTCCAGCTTCAGACGTAGCCAGGAAAGTACCACAGACAATATGCCGCTGTATAATACATACACCGTATGGCTGTAGACTGGTATATGCCCAGGAACACCCCTAACTTGTCCTGTAGTGTCAGTCCTCACTGTAGCTCTAGCATTGTATTCCAGGAAGCTCAGGATGAACAGAGCTATAGGTATTTAATATGATGGGAGTTGTTTTTCTGCGGTATGATGAGTATATGAGTATATAGAAGGCAGCAATATGGCTGCAGCGCGCGGGGTCTCTGGCCTGTACTGGGGAGGGACTGATGTAATGGAATCAGACTTGGAACCAGCGCTGTCACCTCCATATAGGATGATGTGGTGGAAAATAAATCTGGGATGAGGCTCCGAGCAGACGCAGGGCTGTTCACGGTTGTGTATGACGTGTCAGGCCACACGCGTGTTCTGGAGCCAGTGTCTGAGCAGAATCCCTGTCAGGATCTTCCTTTCATCAAAAATGTATTTATAGCCAAATATTCTGGGTGTTTGGAGAGCGAAGACAATGGGGGGGGATGAGCCCCTCGGACAGCTGCCTGGGTGGTCTCTCATGGGCTGTGTAATCACTACCAACATAGCAGTGGGCCGCAGCCTCCGTGGTGTTCAGGGGAACATCTCCTAGTGAAATCCGATCCCTGACATTAGAAGAGAGTCCCTGACTAGTGAAACCCTCCCGTACAGGTTAGAGGGTTGTCAAATTCGCCTGAATCATCCGGATTAGTATTCGAGCGGAGCACAACAGATGACGAGCCGGAGGTGTCACTGTAAGGGTATGTTCACACGTGTAAATCAGCGCAGAATCTACCCCACTGATTTGAATGGGCATTACATGCCAGAGTTCATACAGCGCAGAATTTCCTTCCTTACCAGATCGTATTGATCCGCTGCAGAGATCAGAGGGCAGCCACAGATTTTACAATGTGCGTTTCTGCAGTGTGAACGCGCCCTTATTTTTCAGTTTTTTCCAGAGATAAATTGCACAACATTCCCCTGATTACCTCATATTTCTGATATTTTTCTCATAGGCGGGTAAACCCCCATTGCGTTAGTTGCGCTACCTTCATAGTATTCTTCCGGGTAGAGGGATTCATCGATAGTTGCTCTGTGTGTGAATGGCGACCTGCACATCTGGTCACCTGCAGCGTCCTCGTCTCTCCCATCCAGCGTCCTCGTCTCTCCCATCCAGCGTCCTCGTCTCTCCCATCCAGCGTCCTCGTCTCTCCCATCCAGCGTCCTCGTCTCTCCCATCCAGCGTCCTCGTCTCTCCCATCCAGCGTCCTCGTCTCTCCCATCCAGCGCCCCCAGCGTCCTCGTCTCTCCCATCAGCGTCCTCGTCTCTCCATCCAGCGTCCTCGTCTCTCCCATCCAGCGTCCTCGTTCTCCCATCCAGCGTCCTCGTCTCTCCCATCCAGCGCCCCCAGCGTCCTCGTCTCTCCCATCCAGCGTCCTCGTCTCTCCATCCAGCGTCCTCGTCTCTCCCATCCCGCGTCCTCGTCTCTCCCATCCAGCGTCCTCGTCTCTCCCATCCAGCGCCCCAGCGTCCTCGTCTCTCCCATCCAGCGTCCTCGTCTCTCCCCATCCAGCGTCCTCGTCTCTCCCATCCAGCGTCCTCGTCTCTCCCATCCAGCATCCTCGTCTCTCCCCATCCAGCGTCTCGTCTCTCCCATCCAGCGTCCTCGTCTCTCCCATCCAGCACTCCTCGTCTCTCCCATCCAGCGCCCCAGCGTCCCTCGTCTCTCCCATCCCAGCGTCCTCGTCTCTCCATCCAGCGCCCCCACGTCCTCGTCTCTCCCATCCAGCGTCCTCGTCTCTCCCATCCAGCGTCCCTCCGTCTCTAGCCCATCCAGCGTCCTCCGTCTCTCCCATCCGCCCAGCGTCCTCGCGTCTCTCCATCCAGCAGCGCCCCCCAGCGTTCCTCCCCCAGCGTCCTCGTTCCCATCCAGCGTCCTCGTCTCTCCCATCCAGCGTCCTCGTCTCTCCCATCCAGCGTCCTCGTCTCTCTCCCATCCAGCATCCTCGTCTCTCCCATCCAGCGTCCTCGTCTCTCCCTTCCAGCGTCCTCGTCTCTCCCATCCAGCGTCCTCGTCTCTCCCATCCCGAGCCCCCAGCGTCCTCGTCTTTCCCATCCAGCGCCCCCAGCGTTCTTGCTGCCTACAGTTCTGGGGACATAAATAAGCTGCAGCAGATGATAAGTTTATTCCGCTGCTCCCCTGGCAGGTAGGTTGTCTCAATGTCTTCCTGCCCATTGTGTTCTTCCAGGGATCGGGCCGGCCCTGTCTGAACACATCGCCTTTGTGTGCCGTGCACTTTGCATGATGAAGCTCTGTTGTGGGAAATGGCAGCGTCATCTTCCCCTTCCATTGAATGTTGGGTTGTGGGACGTGTCCTCCTGGGCACCACCATTGTTCCGCTGTGCGCCGGTAGCACAATGCCTGTATGGAGCAGATTTGTTACACGTCCGGGCTCCAGACGAATGTCACTTCCCTGACCTGAATCCGCACATCTCACTCCCATTCCAGACCTGCCCCCATCGGATACATCAGGAGAGAATATAATATAACAAAGGGAAGACAGGATATCACATTAATGGTGTGTGTCAGGTGAGGCCCCCCGTGATTCCTGAAACAAAGCGGCCGCAGCGCTCAGGAACGCCGGGCTCCTATCATTACTGTAACTCAGGGCTGGAATAATAGTAAGCGGCTGGAGCAGGCACCAAGAGCTCGTGTCCCCCGGGGTCGTGCTGCACGGAGGAAATGTCCATGAACCTGATGTATATTGCGGTGGTCGCTTCAAAATTGTTTGCCGTATAGACGTGGACACTGAGGTGCGACCAGACTCATTGGGGCGGATTTACTGATCCTTAGGTCGGCCTCCTGGACCTGCACCAGATTTATCACAGGGATCCAGCCGGATGATACTATACTATTGGTCGGCTCAGGCTACTTTCACACTAGCGGTAGACATCTCTGGAAGGGAGGAGCCTGCTGGAGATGTCTGGATCTGGCATTGCCGGACACTACCTGATGCCCTCCGGCCTCATTCACTATAATGGAGATCCGGCTGCAACCTGCTGCACACAGAGGTTTTCATCCAGCCAGGTTGCAGCTGGATCTCTGTGTCCCCATTATAGTTAATAGGGGATGTGGTAGCTTCTGCGCCGGAACAGCCTGCCAGATCTAAAAGCGCTAGTGTGAAACTAGTCTTAATTTGAGACAGATTTGTACACCAAAAATTGTGGCGCAGTTTTGGTGCTAAAACACATATGCACATATTGGGCCACGCCCTTTCCAGCTAATCCACGCCCCTTTTCCAGTTATCCCTGCCCCTCTCTTAAGCTGGGTGCAGAGGATTTCTCAAGAACCAGATGTGCCAAAAATGCTCCAAGTTGTGCCAAATATTGGTGCAGTTTCCGACGGTGTCTGGGTGCACTGACATTAGTAAATGTGGCGTCCCGCTCCCCACATTTCCGGCCTTGATTTACAGTCCTGGTAATGATAGAACAGCGGTCTTTTTGCCTCCAGTTATTCTTGGTCAGAGGTAAATGAGAAGAAACCATAAATCAGATTTCATGAACTGCAGAAATGTCGCCTGGTATCACGTGGACGGGGATGGTGGTGCGGTCTTCATCTAGATTTCTTCTGGTCTGGAGATGTTGTGTCCCCTGGGACAAGGGATGAAGGTAAGTCCCCATAGTACCGTATTGTGAGGCCCTGTCTGGTCAGAGATGGACCATATGAAGAAAGCCTGGAATAATTGCAGTTTCCACAGAATTGCATTTAAAGGAAACTGACCTAACGCGAATACAGCCGCAATGGAGGCCGCTTCCCTTCGAGCTCCCACACCGCACGTTTTCTGGTTAAGCGGAGCTGCCAGTCACATCCTGCGCTCGTGACTGATGACGTGGAACTATAAGCCCTGTTTGCCGACCACTGGGAATTACTGCGATAAGACTGAGAAGCAAAACGATGGCAGCGTCTACAAGCATATGGTCTGAGAAGACAAATTAAAGACAAATGTGTTCTCAAGTGCAAGACTTAAGAAGGAGCGGGCGGATGCGGAGCGAAAACACTTCACTGCGATTAACACCTTTTTTGTCAAACAGCAGACGTCATCGTAGAATCGCTCGGCTCCTCCGGATTGTCTGTGTTTTCTGATCAGTGGCACAACTTGGGGAAAGCTGCGGAGATTGAGGACAAACATGAAGGGCTACGCTGGTGCGCTCTGGGCGGAAGACGCTCGGCGGTATAGCTGTGACTGAACCACACTGATGTCGTATTTCCAGATTTAAAGGGCTGGAAACAAAGCTATTAAGGCAAACAAAGGCTAGAAAAGGAGACCCTGATCTGAATGTCCCTTATAGATTGCGCAAAGAGCGCTAGTCACTTGTATATATACTGCGACAGGACTCCGCGGGGACCCGCTCCGTGAAAAGGTAGCAGCCCCCGTTTAGTTATCCCCCATCCATGCACTTATAGGCTGGCAGTACGATTTAGATAGCTGCAGCCAAATGAGCTTGTTCGGCCGGCAGCTATCTTACCCAGCCCCTCCACACACATGCAGGCTGGGCTTGGCTGAGCATACTTGTGTTCTGAATGGGTCGGGAGAGTAGTCACCTGACTGCGGCTTATCTTCCCAGAGAACAACCCTGGAATTCTCCCAAATTTCCCTCCTGACGGCAGATGTCACTTGTCTTTACACGACTATACCTCATACAGGAGGCATCAGTGCAGTGCAGACATTTTGGCCCATGGTCCAACTATGCCCAGGGTTCTTCACTGCACCACAATATATTTAGTTTTGACAGATTAAAGGCAGTGCTATGGGGTCTAGCTTTGCACCATCGTATGCCAACATTTATATGGGTCAGTTTGAACGGTTGCCTATATTATCATCTCAGCGTTTTAGTGACAATATAATCTTTGGAAGGTTTATCGATGATTTGCTATTTCTGTGGAAGGAGAAGTCACTGCGGCTGATTGTATCATTGAGGATCTCAAGAACAATGGCCTCGGCCTATCCTTACTCATCAATTCTCAGAGTTGTCCATTGATTTTCTGAATTGATCTTTATATAAGAGTAATGATGGACAAATTCTGACTGAGACCCATGTCATTACGCCCTTTGGATCAAGAACTTTCTGCTTGGTCAATTTAAGAGTGTCAGAAAAAATTGTTTGGATCCTTCAGTTTTTTCTGACGTTTTAACAGAAAGGTTCAGGGACAGAAATTACCCCAAGGAACTAATTTCAGGGGCTTGTAGAAAGGCTGCTGGTTATGTCTGTACCCCACCACCAGGTCCACCCCAGAATCAGACATAACTTCATCACCACCTTCAATAGAGGCCACAAGGAGATGAGGGATATACTCCAGCACCACTGGCACTTATTTTTGACCGACCTCTGTCTTAAAGGGGTTGTCCCACGAAAAATATTCTACAATTTTCAAACCAGCACCTAGATCTGAGTACTTTTGTAATTGCATGTAATTAAACATTTTGTATAGCTACTGAGTTATTCAATAAAATGTATCTGTGTAGGACCACTTCATTTCTTATTTCTTTGACCTATTCACTGAGAAGGCCGCACATGCTCAGGTTCAACTTTTAACTGTCTCCTAAGCTGTGATAGGAAGAGCTGAGACACGCCTCCTGAGCTGTGATAGGGAGAGCTGAGACACGCCTCCTGAGCTGTGATAGGGAGAGCTGAGACACGCCTCCTGAGCTGTGATAGGGAGAGCCGAGACACGCCCCCTGAGCTGCAGCAGAAAAGACACTCCCCTTGAGCTGTCAGCTGGATATAAATCTAGTAGAGGAACGAATGGGGAGATCTCTGGATCCATGTGAGGTACAGGGCTGGTTCTAGCTTTATTAAAAAGAGGTTGTCATGTCCTATATGATGTCTGATTTTCATTTTTTACATTATTTGTGGGTTAACCCCTTTAAGGAACGGCTTTCAAACAAACCTCACATCACTTTTAGAAGGTCCATCACCCTTTGGAATACTTTAGCCGCTAGTAGACTGAAGTAACCTGCACCTACTACTGCCAGGTTCCCGCCACACATTAAGGGGTCATTTAGGTGAGGGAGTCCACGATGTTGATGCTGCAGGAACGTTTCACGTACAGTCAGTCAGTTCTGAACACGTGAGATATCTACTACAGCGTCAGTCTGGCCTACAGTATGAAGAGCGCACAGTCTGGTCCCTCCGCAACAGGATTAACAGGCAGAGGTCGAAGGTCCAAAATGTTTGTCTAGACACTGACCAGTTGAACATGACCTAGGTTTTCAGAACCTCAGCGTGACGCGCATCTAAGAGAGTCCTGCCAATATTCCAAGAGACGGCGGGAGTCCTCCAGGATATACAGATTATGCTGCAACCGGGTGGACGATATGACAAGGTGGAATCCTCTTTGTAGTGTACTTTTAGGTGCCACCTTTTATTATAGTTTGATAAGATAAGTTTTTATTTTCTATTTGTTATGGTTTTATTTTTACAATATATATTTGCTTTTTACCGTATTACATTACTTGTCGGAGGGTCAGAGGTCACTTCCTGTTTCCTGTATATACATATATCTTTGTACCGCATGTTCTGTATGGACTGAAGATGTGAGGCCCTCGTAGCCTATTATCAATAAATCCGTTTTTATAAAGCAGCACCAGCTCTTGTTCTCCTACTTTGATCCAGATACAAGTGTGGGGGATGGGATCTTATGTTACTGTAGTTGGAAAACCCATCGATCCCGAGACACATTTGAACCGTGTGATTTGCCTCAGTGTATCATGGGCCTCATTCACATCCATAAAGAAGTAAAACCTTTGGACAATTTCTTTGCACGGCGCCCTGAGGTTTATACGGAGCCGCAGATCACATCCATCTAGAAGTATCTTTAGGGAGGAAGGGTCCTATAAAGTGAGACGTCATCCAGGTTGTTGGGCGTCCTGCAGCGTTCAGTCATCTATGTGAACACGGCCCTGCAGGTGCCAGGCTCAGCCTCCAAATATTGTAGTTTCTGAAGAGACTCTAAAATGATGAGTAAATAGTTTACATTTTTTTGAGGACTCGTGTTCTCTGCTTTTAGCGGGGAATGACCCCATAATCTGTCATCCACGGAGCATGTCCAGATTGTTTAATGAGCTTTGTATGAAACCTTGATGTGCCGTCAGACGTGCTGGGGCACAGTATAGCAGGTGCAGTGACTTGTGGGGAGCGTGTCCTGCAGTGACTTGTGGGGAGCGTGTCCTGCAGTGACTTGTGGGGAGCGTGTCCTGCAGTGACTTGTGGGGAGCGTGTCCTGCAGTGACTTGTGGGGAGCGTGTCCTGCAGTGACTTGTGGGGAGCGTGTCCTGCAGTGACTTGTGGGGAGCGTGTCCTGCAGTGACTTGTGGGGAGCGTGTCCTGCAGTGACTTGTGGGGAGCGTGTCCTGCAGTGACTTGTGGGGAGCGTGTCCTGCAGTGACTTGTGGGGAGCGTGTCCTGCAGTGACTTGTGGGGGAGCGTGTCCTGCAGTGACTTGTGGGGAGCGTGTCCTGCAGTGACTTGTGGGGAGCGTGTCCTGCAGTGACTTGGGAGTGTGACCTGCAGACGTGCATCTAGATTACGCTTTTCCAGGGGGTATCACATAATGCATCCCCTCCCCCGATCCCCCTGGCAGCCCCCTCGGGGTGTATGCACCTTGGTTTGTGTGATTTCCGCCTCTCCCGGATCTAATATTCTCTTCTGCATATCTCATCCTTCTGATTTTGCATTTTCATCTCAGTATTTAGCGAGTGCGCTTCTCCGAGCTCTTCGGCGGGGGGTATAAATCTCTCTGTAACCAACATCTTTCCCCAGGAAATCCCGTCCATATTTTCCGGAGGTAATGAGATTTCTTCAGCGTTAATCTGAATTCCCAGCAAACTGTATTCATGTTAACTGCGCAGTTTATGTATTTTATTGTTTGGCGTCTTTGCTCGCTCCGGGGCCTCGTATATAACTATTTCACGTTATTTTGCTGCTGGAGGAAGCCTCTCCTGAGTGCTGGCTCAGTTTTAGCTGTAGGTTGTAGATGTTGGCAGTCCAGGTACCCAGGCGGGGGCACGCCCATTCCATCCCTGCACCCCCTGTCGTTCAGATGTTGAAGCGTCTCTGGTTGCTGACTGCGGCGTTATCTCCTGGTAATCAGACTCCTGCCGTGCCACGTGACGGGGAAGGAATCACCAGGGTTTGCATATTGGCTAATTGAAGAGAAATTCATTCAGAGACAGATGAGCAGCGCGTCTCGTGAACGTCTTCATCACATTTAGCAGACGTGACAGTAAATGCACAATGTAAGGTGGCGCAGCGTAATAGTCACGGGCTAAAGTTGGCCATTCACATCTGATGATGCTGGGTCGTCGCCCTCTGGACTCCTCTGTCTCTGTCGTCGTCCTCTGGACTCCTTTGTCTCTGTCGTATCCCTCTGTACTCCTCTGTCTCTGTCGTCGCCCTCTGGACTCCTCTGTCTCTGTCGTCGCCCTCTGGACTCCTCTGTCTCTGTCGTCGTCCTCTGGACTCCTTTGTCTCTGTCGTATCCCTCTGGACTCCTCTGTCTCTGTCGTCGCCCTCCGGACTCATCTGTCATCACCCTCTGGACTCCTCTGTCTCTGTCGTCGCCCTCTGGACTCCTCTGTCTCTGTCGTATCCCTCTGGACTCCTCTGTCTCTGTCGTCGCCCTCTGGACTCCTCTGTCTCTGTCGTCGCCCTCTGGACTCCTCTGTCTCTGTCGTCGCCCTCTGGACTCCTCTGCCTCTGTTGTCGCCCTCCGGACTCCTCTGTCGTTGCCCTCTGGACTCCTTTGCCTCAGCCCATTTGACTGCTCTGTCTCTGTCGTCGCCCTCCGGACTCTGTCTCTCTCGTTGTCCTCTGGATTCCTCTGCCGTAGCCCATTTGACTGCTCTGTCTCTGTCATCGCCCTCCGGACTCTGTCTCTGTCCTCTGGACTCCTCTGTCTCTGCCGTAGCCCTCTGGACTCTGTCATCGCCCTCCGGACTCTGTCTCTGTCGTTGTCCTCTGGATTCCTCTGCCGTAGCCCATTTGACTGCTCTGTCTCTGTCATCGCCCTCCGGACTCTGTCTCTGTTGTAGCCCTCTGGACTGTTCATATCCAGAGGTTGACAGAAACTGTGCTGAAATATGAAGACTCTGCGTGTGCTATACCTTACATGTCGGTCACCTGTAGCCAGGAGCTTTCTCTCACATATGGTAATGGTGATAGGTATGTGGGTGCCTCATGCCTCTTTGGTGCCCATAGACCAGGGCTGGCCAACCTGCGGCTCTCCAGCTGTTGCAAAACTACAACTCCCAGCATGCCCAGTCTGCCTACAGCTATCGTCCTACAGCAGGGCATGGTGGGAGTTGTAGTTTTACAACAGCTGGAGAGCCTCAGGTTGGCCAGCCCTGCCATAGACCTTCCCTGAATCCTGGGATTGGCTCATGATTTGCCCACAGCGACTGATGCCCATCCTGCCAGACATTGAGCTCAATGCACCACAGCGTCCAATCTTCATTACCAGTTTTTTATAAAAGTGGATGCCTCGTGCCTCTGTCGTGTCCATAGCTGCATACTCAGGACTATTTTCCCTGAGACGAGCCCCTTGAGGTTGTTGATGGCGCCTATCACCAGGAAGGTATGCCCCATCATTCTGAAACTGCCCACTTTGGACCGTCATATGCCTCTGTAAACGATGCCTCGCGCCCAGGGACGGACTGGGAACTTAAAGTGGCCCTGGAAAAAATCCTAAAAGTGGCCCCGTTTTGAAGTCAGATCCAAATTGATGGAAGGCAGGGCCAGCAATACCATATTGTGGCACATTATACTACCACTACAGAGCCAAATACCACAGTCCATCACACAACACTGCCAGCAGCACAAAATTCATGCCCAAAAACATCCACTGGCCGGCTGTGAGGAGGTCCAAGGTAGTCCCCAGGGCAGTGGCCCACCGGGAAATTTCCCTGTAAGGTCTACGGCCAATCCGCCCCTGCTCGCGCCTCTGTGATGTCCACGGCTATATACTTCCATAGACACAAAGACTGATCCCTAATCCTTCTGGGCGACAGTCATGTAATATGTTGACCTGCAGTACAGTGCCTTTAACCCTTTGTGTTCCAGAGCCCCCAGCCCCACATATCGTACTCGTAGGTGAAGCGTCCGGGTTTTTTTCCGGTTTGTCCCATTGTCTGCCGCTGTTACTTACAGATGCAAATTAACGACTCTCCCTGATTGATGAGAGCGGACGAGGCCACGTACAGCGCTGGAGCGGGGCTGATAATAAGACATTGTATAAAACCGCCAGCCTGCACTTCTGTCTGGGCTTAATGCAGTCCGGGGCATATTACTGCAATCCGTCTTGTAGAACGCAGACTGGCAATGCGTCGTTTTGTAGTTAATTAACAAGCGGCCCGGTTCATTTTATCTGACTTGTGAGGTCATTACAAGAGGAGAGGCTGCGTGGAGCAGGACAGATATGATGCATTGATATAGGGGGTAATGCACGCAGCACTGTAGATTATAAAGATATTACTGGCGCTGGAGCAGCCGCCATGCACCGCCATCTGCAGCCGAAATCATGGCGTTAAATAGCAAAACTGTAATAAACCTCTTCTAATGATATGCGATGGCATCACAACCAACAGTACAGATCATGTAGGGATGACATTCCTCCACCCTATAATAGCTGAACAGAGGACTCGCCACCTGCAGAGCGGCTGCACCGCCACAGGGTCACCTAAAAAATACAGCACTATGTCTTAGGCTGACATAGAAATCCGTGATGTTGAGTATGGGTGCAAGACAGGAGGCGTGGAGTGCAGTGACCACCGTATGGTGCAGATGTAGCAAAATAAGTCTCTACTGAAGTGCAAAATAGGAGTTGTAGTACATCCAATGATGGCAAAACACAGTTCCAACTGTATGGATTTAGGCAAGGATGGGAGTTGTGGCCTCTTCCCTCTCTGTGTCAGGTCTCTATGGCTGGCAATAGTTCTCTTGTAATCGTGACTGTAATGTCCATTGCGGGATACAGAGTTTTAGAGATATGACTGGCCAGGCCGTGTCCAGGTGTGAAGGATGTTTTAACAGTGTCCCTCACAGCAGTAAAGTTTAGCAGTTTTTGGTAGTAGGTTACCTTACTGACTGCAGTGCTCTGTCTTTCTCCTTCTTTCTGTAGATCCTGCAGAGATTGATGAGTCTCTGTAGTTTTTTGGGCCTAAGAGGCAGCACAAGGCACATCTTCCTCTCCCTTCCAAACTCTCCCTATCACTGACTAGAGACAGGGGTGGAGCCAGTCCACACCTAACCTGTTACAAGGGTTGAGCCAGGGCTGATAACCTCGATTGTACCATCTATGCATAGTTATTGCGGGTGAGGTACAGTACATGATAGCATGACATAATATTGTATCACATAACATAAAGAAATGAACAATTTGCAGATACCCCCTCGCCCTGGGGCACTGCACATTGTCTGCTGGAGTCCATGGTAGTCTGAAGTCCACCAAAGTACCTAAAAACTACCACTATAGTCCGATGTCCTCCTCCCATCATATCACAGGCTCAGGATGCTGCTCTAGTCTCTCCCTCATGTTTTACACTGCAGCTCTGCTTGTTCCGTTTGGCTGCCATGTATAAGCACAAGCCCAGCAGGACATCAGAAGACAGATGATTATAAAGCCACCATGTTTTATCAGGTGAGTGCCGCACATAGGGGCTGCGGTACTATAACATGCTTTTCTTTCATGCTATATTTCTTCTTGCCGAATGTTCCATAGAATGATCATCTCCGTGTAATGCAGCGCTGGTTTCACATTAAACCGCACTTCTAGGGCGAGCTTCCACCTGAGGGGTCACTGTAAATTGACACCACAGACCGTCGTCTCTACGTGTCTCCGCGTGTTCTGTCTGCAGCAGCTTTTCTGGCCGGACCCGTGTGTTTGTACAGAGCAATGGTTTGGCATGAAGAAATTTCCAAGAATTCTGGAACATAGAACCTCCCCGAGGAGGAACACGAAGCCTCAGAAAGGCAGGAGGCTGCAGCGGAATAGTGGCGCTGCCTCATCTGTCATTCTCCGGTGACACCGCTTCACCCCATCACAAACACGGGCGGATTTATTTATTTTTCAGATTTTTTATTTTTTTTCCCTGAGAGCAAAACCTGTTCTGATAACGGCGGTGATTTATGAGAAATCGATCAGATGGCGGATTATGAAATGAAGCCAGAAGTTTAATAATCTCAGCCCCTTATCTATTACAGAGCGGTCCCATATTATTCCACCCGATCAGTGCCACGAATATATCCACGGGAGGCAGAAACAGAGAAATCCTAATATAAGATCTGTACAAGTAACACACAGGCAACAGAACAGCAAGGTGATCTTATATCTTGTACATAGGAGCAGTATTATAGTAGTTATATTCTTGTACATAGGGGCAGTATTATAGTAGTTATATTCTTGTACATAGGAGCAGTATTATAGTAGTTATATTCTTGTACATAGGAGCAGTATTATAGTAGTTATATTCTTGTACATAGGAGCAGTATTATAGTAGTTATATTCTTGTACATAGGAGCAGTATTATAGTAGTTATATTCTTGTACATAGGAGGTAGTATTATAGTAGTTATATTCTTGTACATAGGAGCAGTATTATAGTAGTTATATTCTTGTACATAGGAGCAGTATTATAGTAGTTTATATTCTTGTACATAGGAAGCAGTATTATAGTAGTTATATTCTTGTACATAGGAGCAGTATTATAGTAGTTATATTCTTGTACATAGGAGCAGTATTATAGTAGTTATTTCTTGTACATAGGAGCAGTATTATAGTAGTTATATTCTTGTACATAGGAGCAGTATTATAGTAGTTATATTCTTGTACATAGGAGCAGTATTATAGTAGTTATATTCTTGTACATAGGAGCAGTATTATAGTAGTTATATTCTTGTACATAGGAGCAGTATTATAGTAGTTATATTCTTGTACATAGGAGCAGTATTATAGTAGTTATATTCTTGTACATAGGAGCAGTATTATAGTAGTTATATTCTTGTACATAGGAGCAGTATTATAGTAGTTATATTCTTGTACATAGGAGCAGTATTATATAGTAGTTATATTCTTGTACATAGGAGCAGTATTATAGTAGTTATATTCTTGTACATAGGAGCAGTATTATAGTAGTTATATTCTTGTACATAGGAGCAGTATTATAGTAGTTATATTCTTGTACATAGGAGCAGTATTATAGTAGTTATATTCTTGTACATAGGAGCAGTATTATAGTAGTTATATTCTGTACATAGGAGCAGTATTATAGTAGTTATTATTCTTGTACATAGGAGCAGTATTATAGTAGTTTATTCTTGTACATAGGAGCAGTATTATAGTAGTTATATTCTTTGTACATAGGAGGCAGTATTATAGTAGTTTATTCTTGTACATAGGAGCAGTATTATAGTAGTTATATTCTTGTACATAGGAGCAGTATTATAGTAGTTATATTCTTGTACATAGGAGCAGTATTATAGTAGTTATATTCTGTACATAGGAGCAGTATTATAGTAGTTATATTCTTGTACATAGGAGCAGTATTATAGTAGTTATTATTCTTGTACATAGGAGGCAGTATTATAGTAGTTATATTCTTGTACATAGGAGCAGTATTATAGTAGTTATATTCTTGTACATAGGAGCAGTATTATAGTAGTTATATTCTTGTACATATGGAGCAGTATTATAGTAGTTATATCTTGTACATAGGAGCAGTATTATAGTAGTTATATTCTTGTACATAGGAGCAGTATTATAGTAGTTATATTCTTGTACATAGGAGGCAGTATTATAGTAGTTATATTTCTTGTACATAGGAGCAGTATTATAGTAGTTATATTCTTGTACATAGGAGCAGTATTATAGTAGTTATATTCTTGTACATAGGAGCAGTATTTATAGTAGTTATATTCTTGTACATAGGAGCAGTATTATAGTAGTTATATTCTTGTACATAGGAGCAGTATTATAGTAGTTATATTCTTGTACATAGGAGCAGTATTATAGTAGTTATATTCTTGTACATAGGAGCAGTATTATAGTAGTTATATTCTTGTACATAGGAGCAGTATTATAGTAGTTATATTCTTGTACATAGGAGCAGTATTATAGTAGTTATATTCTTGTACATAGGAGCAGTATTATAGTAGTTATATTCTTGTACATAGGAGCAGTATTATAGTAGTTATATTCTTGTACATAGGAGCAGTATTATAGTAGTTATATTCTTGTACATAGGAGGCAGTATTATAGTAGTTATATTCTTGTACATAGGAGGCAGTATGTATAGTAGTTATATTCTTTGTACATAGGAGCGTATTAGTAGTTATTTTAATAGGGGTAGTTAGTAGTTATTCTTGTACATAGGAGCAGTATTATAGTAGTTTATATTCTTGTACATAGGAGCAGTATTATAGTTAGTTATATTTCTTGTACATAGGAAGCAGTATTATAGTAGTTATATTCTTGTACATAGGAGCAGTATTATAGTAGTTATATTCTTGTACATAGGAGCAGTATTATAGTAGTTATATTCTTGTACATAGGAGCAGTATTATAGTAGTTATATTCTTGTACATAGGAGCAGTATTATAGTAGTATATTCTTGTACATAGGAGCAGTATTATAGTAGTTATATTCTTGTACATAGGAGCAGTATTATAGTAGTTATATTCTTGTACATAGGAGCAGTATTATAGTAGTTATATTCTTGTACATAGGAGCAGTATTATAATAGTTATATTCTTGTACATTAGGAGGCAGTATTATAAGTAGTTAATTCTTGTACATAGGAGCAGTATTATAGTAGTTATATTCTTGTACATAGGAGCAGTATTATAGTAGTTATATTCTTGTACATAGGAGCAGTATTAGAGTAGTTATAGTTCTTGTAGAATAGGAGCAGTATTATAGTAGTTATATTCTTGTACATAGGAGCAGTAAGTTATTGAATAGTTTATATTTCTGTACATAGGAGCAGTATATAGTAGTTATATTCTTGTACATAGGAGCAGTATTATAGTAGTTATATTCTTGTACATAGGAGCAGTATTATAGTAGTTATATTCTTGTACATAGGAGCAGTATTATAGTAGTTATATTCTTGTACATAGGAGCAGTATTATAGTAGTTATATTCTTGTACATAGGAGCAGTATTATAATAGTTATATTCTTGTACATAGGAGCAGTATTATAGTAGTTATATTTCTTGTACATAGGAGCAGTATTATAGTAGTTATATTCTTGTACATAGGAGCAGTTATATATAGTAGTTATATTCTTGTACATAGGAGCAGTATTATAGTAGTTATATTCTTGTACATAGGAGCAGTATTATAGTAGTTATATTCTTGTACATAGGAGCAGTATTATAGTAGTTATATTCTTGTACATAGGAGCAGTATTATAGTAGTTATATTCTTGTACATAGGAGCAGTATTATATAGTAGTTATATTCTTGTACATAGGAGCAGTATTATAGTAGTTATATTCTTGTACATAGGAGCAGTATTATAGTAGTTATATTCTTGTACATAGGAGCAGTATTATAGTAGTTATATTCTTGTACATAGGAGCAGTATTATAGTAGTTATATTCTTGTACATAGGAGGCAGTATTATAGTAGTTATATTCTTGTACATAGGAGCAGTATTATAGTAGTTATATTCTTGTACATAGGAGCAGTATTATAGTAGTTATATTCTTGTATATAGGAGCAGTATTATAGTAGTTATATTCTTGTACATAGGAGCAGTATTATAATAGTTATATTCTTGTACATAGGAGCAGTATTATAGTAGTTATATTCTTGTACATAGGAGCAGTATTATAGTAGTTATATTCTTGTATATAGGAGCAGTATTATAGTAGTTATATTCTTGTACATAGGAGCAGTATTATAGTAGTTATATTCTTGTACATAGGAGCAGTATTATAATAGTTATATTCTTGTACATAGGAGCAGTATTATAGCCGTTATATTTGTGCTGGTTTTATACATTTAGCTTTGCTTGTTCTGCTGATAGATGAATGGACTGGGATAGTGATAACCATATGGACCAGACAATAGTTTTCACTTCTGAATATGGAATTTCTATTTTATCCTTAAACTTTCAGAATAAAATAGAGATTTAATAGACATAAAATCTGTTCTAAACCCTTTTGTTCTATATCAGGACTGATTCCTGCTTCGGTGTTTTAATATCTATGATAAGCTAAGTTTAATTTTAGTTAAACCTTGATGTTTTATTACCAGCATTGCGTTATCCATTGAGGTGATTAGTAATGATCTCTCCTGTTATCATATCTGGTTTGTGTGGATGTTGGGTGATGACAGATCCTCGGTATGTGGTTGGATCCTCTTTACCTGGAGACTCGGTAGAGTTTCAGTCACTTTGTTATAGGAAGTAATGGATTTGCTTTGAATCGATTTTACTGAGGATCATTTACATTGAGAATACAAACAGCCCTGAATATTTATGAGTGTGATATTGATTTACTGCATTTAAGAAATAAAAATGACGATTTACAAGATTAAATCTCGGGCTCTGTCTGTGCTCGTCCAGCCTCACAGACAAATAGTTCATTTTCTGGGGTTTCTATGGATTGGTCTTATTCAAAGATCTTCCATAATATTGACTGTATTCTTCTTAAGTTTGAGGGAATTTATGAATGTGAGGCAACCCTACAATGTCTTAAAATAAAAACAAAAAAGCACTATATTACTCACCTGTTTCTCCAGAACCATTCCAGAGATGGAGAAACTGGTGAGTATGTGATGTTTTTTTAATTTTATTTTAAGATATTTCAGGCGCAAACCTTCAGTTACTGTCAGGCTACAGTTCCTCTGTCCTCCTGCAGAACCCCCTCTGTCCTCCTGCAGAACCTCCTCTGTCCTCCTGCAGAACCTCCTCTGTCCTCCTGCAGAACCTCCTCTGTCCTCCTGCAGAACCCCCTCTGTCCTCCTGCAGAACCTCCTCTGTCCTCCTGCAGAACCCCCTCTGTCCGCCTGCAGAACCCCCTCTGTCCTCCTGCAGAACCCCCTCTGTCCTCCTGCAGAACCCCCTCTGTCCTCCTGCAGAACCCCCTCTGTCCGCCTGCAGAACCCCCTCTGTCCGCCTGCAGAACCCCCTCTGTCCGCCTGCAGAACCCCCTCTGTCCGCCTGCAGAACCTCCTCTGTCCGCCTGCAGAACCCCCTCTGTCCGCCTGCAGAACCCCCTCTGTCCTCTTGCAGAACCCCCTCTGTCCTCCTGCAGAACCCCCTCTGTCCGCCTGCAGAACCCCCTCTTTCCGCCTGCAGAACCTCCTCTGTCCTCCTGCAGAACCCCCTCTGTCCTCCTACAGAACCTCCTCTGTCCTCCTGCAGAACCCCCTCTGTCCTCCTGCAGAACCCTCTCTGTCCGCCTGCAGAACCCCCTCTGTCCTCCTGCAGAACCCCCTCTGTCCTCCTGCAGAACCCCCTCTGTCCGCCTGCAGAACCCCCTCTGTCCGCCTGCAGAACCTCCTCTGTCCTCCTGCAGAACCCCCTCTGTCCTCCTACAGAACCTCCTCTGTCCTCCTGCAGAACCCCCTCTGTCCTCCTGCAGAACCCCCTCTGTCCTCCTGCAGAACCCTCTCTGTCCGCCTGCAGAACCCCCTCTGTCCTCCTGCAGAACCCCCTCTGTCCTCCTGCAGAACCCCCTCTGTCCTCCTGCAGAACCCCCTCTGTCCTCCTGCAGAACCCCCTCTGTCCTCCTGCAGAACCCCCTCTGTCCGCCTGCAGAACCCCCTCTGTCCGCCTGCAGAACCTCCTCTGTCCGCCTGCAGAACCCCCTCTGTCCGCCTGCAGAACCCCCTCTGTCCTCCTGCAGAACCCTCTCTGTCCGCCTGCAGAACCCCCTCTGTCCTCCTGCAGAACCTCTTCTGTCCTCCTGCAGAACCCCCTCTGTCCTCCTGCAGAACCTCCTCTGTCCTCCTGCAGAGCCTCCTCTGTCCTGCAGAACCCCCTCTGTCCTTCTGCAGAGCCTCCTCTGTCCTCCTGCAGAACCTCCTCTGTCCTCCTGCAGAGCCTCCTCTGTCCTGCAGAACCCCCTCTGTCCTCCTGCAGAACCCCCTCTGTCCTCCTGCAGAACCTCCTCTGTCCTCCTGCAGAGCCTCCTCTGTCCTGCAGAACCCCCTCTGTCCTCCTGCAGAACCCCCTCTGTCCTCCTGCAGAACCCCCTCTGTCCTCCTGCAGAACCTCCTCTGTCCTCCTGCAGAACCCCCTCTGTCCTCCTGCAGAACCTCCTCTGTCCTCCTGCAGAACCCCCTCTGTCCGCCTGCAGAACCCCTCTGTCCTCCTGCAGAACCTCCTCTGTCCTCCTGCAGAGCCTCCTCTGTCCTGCAGAACCCCCTCTGTCCTCCTGTAGACCCCCGGCTGTCCCCCCTGGTTTTTGTTTGTATGGACGGTGTCTTGATGTATTTGGGAAGGAATGTGTGATGCAAGGTGATATAAACCATGGTCACATACATTCCGCTGACAACTCTTCCTCTTCCACTCACATGTTGGGTTCTGCTTATGGCGATGCATCTAGCCAGAAATGCTTTACCACTTGCCAAGGGGTTGTCTTTTGTCCCGGTCCTGTCGGGGGATCACAATGACATCATGGGATCTGGTGACAAACGTCTAAGTTTCTGGCCGTAATGACAGATTCCATAACTTTGCTCTGCAGCGTCGCTGGCCTCCTGTCCATTGCATATAGATCAGGGGACGCCTGACGCGGCGGTATATTACTCTCCGGCCTATAACGATCAGGCAGTAATGACGATGTTCCTCGTGGCCCATAATCTTGTTTTATGTCCAGAACGTTCCCTCCTTCTACAAGGTCCGTTCTCTGTCGCCTCCTATGTCCTGGCACTTGGCATCTATCCCTCAGCATGTCAGGGACCAAGGATGGGGACATAAAGGATGTGGTACCCTTCCTCCTCTCCCCCCCAGATTGTTCGCTCCCGGGCTGAATCCAGAAAATAAAAGCTGTAAAAGTGAGATATTCTCTCCATTTCCTGAGCTTTATGCCCGGGCTGCGGTGATATGTCGCTGCCCACAGGTGTTCATTGCTCTGGCAGAGGGAAGAGAGTGTGTTCTGTGCAAAAAATCCGACCGTAAATCTGGAGAAACGTGGCAGCTTAAATCTGTTTTTACTGTGTAATTCTGCAGGCTCCCGCTTCAAGAAAGCGGCTGATCCGATTGATATTGTCAGAATAAACTATTCCCCCACGTCTATCAAAGAGACGAGAGTTCCCAGGGGCGTGTAAAGTGCGCTACAAAGAGGGCATTAAAGCTGTGCCGGCCTCCTGACAGGGGCTCCCCGATGTGGGGGATGGGCGGCATTGTTTGATACCTGCCATATGGGATTCCTGTCATCCATATGTATAACCGCTTACAGCATATGGGATTCCCTGTGCCATGGATTCATCAAACACCAGTCCTTAAGAAGTGATGAGATCACATGTCTGTCCCCTCGTGGTACAAGGAGCTACCGACGACCGTACCGCCATATACGATAATTGGGTAGCATATAGAAGCTATTGCATGTGTCTTCTGGAGGCCACGGGGGATCGCAACCGATTTCACAGCATTTAATAGGAAAAATTAAAGGGGAATTAAACCTTTGGTGAAACCAGGATCGTACAGCAGGGGCGCACCGCCAATGAGGCAAGGTGAGGCGATCGCCTCAGGCACCACGTAGGGACAAGTGGGCGGCAGCGGAAAGGCCGTGGGCAATGAGCTATTTCATTGTGGAAGTGTTCATCTCTGCATATATAACAATATCTCTATATTATCCTGTACGTTTTCTAGCTCTATATGTGATGTTTTCCAAGTATGTCCTTAACAGTAAGGCTGGAGGGAAGGGGTTAGGTTGAGAATTTGGCATTGGGGGGGGGGGGGTCATTTCAGTTTTCACAGAAAGGCTAGGAGCACCCCGGTTTGTCAGGGCGCTGTGCTCTATCGGGTCGGCGAGTCTATGGGATCCATTCTCTACAGGCCGGAGAAGCCAAGCAGAGCCGATGATACCCGGAGGTGTAGAGCTCTCTGACAAGTGTTGCAACAAAGGTGTAGGTCCCCTTTAAAGGGGGTGTCCAGGATAAGAAAAACATGGCTGCTTCCTTCTAAAAACCGTAATACACCTGAGCACAGGTTGTGTGTGACATCACCAGTCTGCTCCATTCACTTCAGGCAGGGCTGATGCTCTTCTACAAATAAAGCAGCCATGTTCTTCTTATTCTGGACGACCCCTTTAAGTCTGAGTTACCATGAATACAGGGGCTGTAACCTACACTGCTGTGCCGACATGGCGTCTCACTAACTAAGAGCAGATGAGGAGCCTTTACGAGGGATGAGCTCCTGCGGACGGTTCGACGGGTGCAGATCCAAGAGCTGGAAGTGTCAGTAAAACGTTGTTTATTACGGACAATGGAGCAGCGGGAGATGGATGAGCAGCTTCTCTGCCGCCCGGGGCACATGATTTCCCTAAAAGCCTTGGACCCAGCAGAGTCCAGATGTTCACGCTCCAGACCAGCTGCCTGATTTATCCCAGTGCCCGGCGCCCAGCTGGTGACCCGCTGGCCCTAGTTATCTCTATGTGCCCTCACTGCGGCTAATAGGATGCTCTTACCAAAGACTCTCATTTTCCCCAAGGAGGAGGAATCGGGGGGGAGGCCTCTTTTTTTTGTTAATTTCTTTATTGTGTTGCTGTTCAGACCAGACGCCATTTATCCACAGCGGAGACGCATTCAGATTATAACCTGGAAATGTTCTGCTGCAGGACACCCCCCCAGGGACCACCCTCCACACTCAGCTTATTGGAGGTGTGAGGGGCCCCAGTCTGTGGTTTTAATTGAGATGCATGTGATTGGCTGCGGTGTGTGACAGGCGGCACATTTGTGGTATTAATGTCCCCCGTATGAAATATGAGATGAATGGCCGTATCCTATCAATCTTCTAAATGCACCCATCACTCATATCGCCCCCTCCCCCGTCCTGTATATATTAGACCTATGGCTCTATAGGCCTCTTCCCTGATTTTGTTAGAATGCAATAAAATATTAACTCTGAGAAGTGCGCCACGTTTACAGTAAACCCGCCGCCGGTCTTCCCTCCGTTTTTTTGGGATTTGATGTAATTCTCCCTATTATCAGCCCATTCTGGCCGTACGGCGGATGACTACAGTGGAGAAGATCTGCGAATCCTGTAGATGGTGCATTCACACTGCGCCGACGAGCGTTCCTTCCTAATAACCACTTGCTCATCAGTGGAGGTGAGAGCAGCATTCACATGAAGCCATCACCTCCACTGTCCTCATACAGCCCGGATGTTTCTGGGCAGCAGGTCCCTGTTCACACAGAACATCCTGCTGTGCAGAAGACATGACAGAAGTGTCCGCATCAATGATGATTTCACTGGATGATCGGTGGCAGATTATTGGGAGTAAGCGGCGCAGTAACGGTGTAAATCCTCCACTACACAGGGGTCTAGACCTGCACCGGATTCACAGGGGCTCAGGCTGGATGATGTTTGGTGCCAGCACTTTTGTCTGGTTCTGTACAAACTATTGGTTGTCTTGGTTTGAGACAGAATTTTAGTCCAGAATTGTGCCACATTCTAGATCCCACCCCTTTTCTATGAAGCCACTCCCCTTCTGCTAAGCTCCACCTCTTTCAAACAAGTCAGAAATGTTTGTAGTAACCCTACTTGTTAGACAGATTGGTGGCACATTAGTAAATCTGGGCAGAGTTTTGCTCCTGGGAGGTTGAGGCCTAATTGCTTCTCAATGTGATGAGTGACCAGAAGAGCTGACACCTCCCACCATCCATAGTCATCCCCAGGGCCGACAACCCTCTATATGTGACTGATATCAGCCGCTTTACAGGAGCAAAATGCTAGAAAACAGAAAGGATATCAATTGTGAAATGTAACCTGTCGTGGGAGGAAAGGGAGAACCGGGGGACATGAGGGGCCCGGCCTGGGGCCTGCGTTCCTGAGCGCAGAGGACGATCCATCTACACGGACAGGACTCGTTAAGGTGAATGTCATTAGTGAAATATTCATAGGTGTGAAATGCAGGGTGTTTATCAGCCGCGGAGGGACCGGAAGATTCATTGCTACAAGGTAATGAGACGAGAAATGACTCCTACCCCCCCCAAGGGGAGCTTGTAGACCCTTCACCTTCACTAAGCAGAATCTCTCTTATCTGGTGCCATCTTCACATCCAGGAGTCAACAGGTATTGGGTGACGGCCCTCTACCCCATGTGGCCGCTGCAGATATCATATGTCCCATTGGCATCAGTCATGTTGTACCGGGCACCAGGTCAGACAGATGGCACTTGGGCCTTGATGCAAAATCTGTAACAGCCCCCAATACCCAGTACGTGCCATTACTGTACCCCTGGGGTGACTACTACCGCTGCTCCCCGTACCTCCCTCTCCCCGGCCTTGTATCTGGTCTTGCTCTCCTTCCTTCACGGCTCCTCCTGGCAGGTGGATATAATCCACAATGTCACCCGCAGCGCCATACTGAAGCGTCTGCTGTAATGGAGGCTTGTAAATCAATCACGCCAGGTTATTGTTCACGAGGATAGACCGGGAACTAATTATTGACTGTCACTTTACGATTGGCGTGCGGGAAGCTGACATGTATTTGACGAGGTTGTATTTATAGCAATATTATAGGGTTCAGACCGATATAGAAACTGTCATGGCGGGATGTGGAGAGCGACGCCACCCGTCCCTCCAAAATAATGACAATGTGCCCAGCTGTGCCACAGAGCTGACAATCGATACTGGATATTTAGCACTACTGGGACCGCGGTCAATAAACGCACAGATGAAGTAATCCGGCCGCCTCCCTGCCGGAGGAGACCCCGGGGTAGAAGGTTTTGTGTTTTGCTCTGTGTAGTGTACTGCCCCCTAGAGACAGATCTGTGTGCATGAAGACTGGCGTGCAGAGTAAGGGCTCATCCACACAACCATATTTCGGGTCTGTGTCCGATCCACATTATTTGCGGATAGCACGCGGACGCAGTCATTTGTATGGGGCTGCATGAATGTGGATAGCGCACAGATGACGACGCCCGTGTGCCGTGCACAAATGATACAGCATGTCCTGTGTATTTCTATAATAGGGACGGAGGACAGTGCGGTGCGCCCCCAGCCGGTCTCCTTATTTTGCGGACCAGTGGATGTTGACGGCCGTGTGCATGAGGCCCAATAACATATCATAGATCTTTAGGCCTCATGCATATAACCATGAACGGAGCCTTATATAATGGCACAGGTTTCTTTCTGCTGCACTTTCGAGTCCGGTAATGAAGTTTTCTAGTAATAAGCGTTTAAATAGATCTGAGAATTGGTCGCTGAGTGGGGTCCAGTGCGTCCTCACCCTGGGGTCCCTCTAGATTGCGCCAAAGGAGTCACAATGCGTCAGTTTTACCGTTCTTCATGTGTAACCTCAGCGCCTGCGAGCGCGCCATCATGAAATGCTATATTAAATACACTTTATGCCGTAATATCTTATGCATTTTTTTAAGACGGGTCTCGAGTTCTTGATTGAGGCGTCTCCATGGCTACAGTCGCTGAACGCTATTCATCACTCCTCCATCTTCGCTCTTACGCCTCATGTTCATTGATTTACATAAATGTCTGTTGCACTAAGTAACATTGTGAGTCCCTGAGCGGAGAATGATGGGAGATGGGGCTGCGGAAACAAATCAGAGCTTCTGCCGGCGGAGTGAAGAGACGCGCATTTAGCGGCATTGTGTGGAGCGCTCGCCGTGATTGAATGCGTGCACAGGTTATTTGGAGGGAAGACTTGGAGAGATCCGATCGCCTCCACCTCCAGTTTGGTAAATATTTTACCATCCCCCTTTAATGGGATGATTACGGATAACCGCGCCACATGCAGTTTTCTTTTTCTCTTTTTGAGGCCAATTAGTAGATGATGCACAACCTTAAGAATCCGCTAATAAGAAGGTCAGCGGCCGCTCCGTCCTGAGGAAAGCCGCTCCTTTTCATCCTCAATAAGTCTCCTGTGAAATGCAGACTTTGATTTCGCAGTAATAAGGCCCTGGTATTTTCGTGTAGAGAATGGCGATCGTGTCATTTGACCTTTTGAAAATTTCCTCTCTGAGCGGCGTCGATGAATGCCGAGGACAATCGCCTTTTGTGAGAATGATTGGTTGAAATTGCTTTAGTGATTGACCAGGGATTATAATCTCTGAAAGATTCACATCCTGCGTCGGCGCAAATGGTTTGTTATTGCCGGACGTCCTTGGTGTCGTTTTTCAGCTGCATCTGGATGGTTTCGCAGGGAACATTGCATAGCTGTAAATCAAGGTGGAGGCGAAGGTGGAGGCCAATGGCCGCTCGTGCAGCTGTTTTCTGGGCTCTCACCACATCCCAGTCGCTGCGTTCAGACTCGTGATTGGTAAATCTGCCTGGGTGAGCGGTATTATATGTGGCATCCATCAGTCAGGAGACTCCAGGTCTGAGGAAGCGGGATGTGAGGAGTATCTGGGATGAGCTTTGCACATGTTCACACTGCAGGGAACTGTGTGACCTCAGCCCCAGAATGGTCGGCACTTCCGGTAAACACATTATAACCTGAAACCTACAGGGATAAGAAGAGCCGACCACAGAGCATCGTGTCCGCCCCGGTCGCGGCATCTGTTTCTTGTCAGCATCGCTAACGTTCTCCGACGAAAATTATTTTGTGGCAAGAAAAAAATTGAGTGACGTCTGCGTTATCGGAAACAGTAACGTCCCTTATCAATAGTATCACTTGTATGAACGTTTTTGGTTACAATGCTGCTGAAATTGGTTGCTTTTGTGGTAAATTTTGCGGCATGTTATACTTTTGTAGCAACTTCATTGTATCAATTAGTGAGATGAGACGTCACTGCTGTTACACCAGTTAGTATTAGGGCGCAGTTTGTTAATAAATGGGCAGCACTGTGGCTCAGTGGTTGGCGGTGGCTCAGTGGTTGGCGGTAGCTCAGTGGTCGGTGGTGGCTCGGTGGTTGGCGGTGGCTTGTGGTTGGCAGTGGCTCGGTGGTTGGTGGTGGCTCAGTGGTCGGCGGTGGCTCAGTGGTTGGCGGCAGCTCAGTGGTTGGCGGTGGCTCAGTGGTCGGCGGTTAGCACTGGTGTCTTGCAGCGCTGAGGTTCTGGATTCAAATCCAATCTCAGACATCTACATGGAGTTTGTATGTTCTCCCTGCGTTTGCGCGGGTTTCCTCCGGGTTCTCCGGTTTCCTCCCACACTCCAAAGACGTACTGCTAGGGACCTCGGATTGTGAGCCCCATTGGGGACAGCTTGATGATAATGTTCCGCTGCGGAGTATGTCAGCGCTATATACATGAGTATAATAAATAAACGTATCAAGCGCCGGATCATTCATTAGTTTCTCTTCTTTTTCTGTTGTGATAAATTTTGATAAATGGTGGAAACAGCAGTGAAGCGACTGATGATAATCAAATGATTGACGCCATATTGATACTGGATTGTCAGGATCTCTCCGCGCACTTGCGTTCCAAGCAGATTTACGAGTTTACAGATATCATTTGCTAAAGAAGATTAGAAATCCCCATAATCTGAAAACCTCCCCGGCCGCACGTTATTAGCAGGACCAGTAATGAGATGAGGACGGGGCGGCTGCAATTCCCTGAAAGGATTTCACAATCTGCCAGTTCAAAGCAAATGTTTTCCAACAAATACGTCCCCCCAGTACAAGCCCCTTCCCCCGAGATTGCAGGTGTGACCCGGATCAGATGTCCAGTTATCACTGATGTCCATGTGCAGAGCAAATCTTGGACACGTTCCACCGCAGATGTCAGAATATCTCGCCAAAATATCTGTTTGTATTCATTTATTTACAGCCTTTTGTTGTTCGAGACCATTTTCTGGGTCTGTATTATTGGCAGTTTTGTGCTTTTCTCTTCCTTTGGGTCTGTGGATGCTGCCGAGGATGCACAGATGAAGCTGACAGACTTGTTTTCATGCTAAGCAGATATAAAACACAAGATGTTGCAGTGTAAAGCGGGATCAGTACTGTGCAGCGGTCAATAAACGAGTGCAAGATTTTATATATGACCGTGCAATGCTCTGCAGAGGTCAGTAGACCTGAGTAGGACTCATACACTGTATGATAATGCTCTGCAGGGGTCACTAGACCTGAGTAGGACTCATACACTGTATGATAATGCTCTGCAGAGGTCAGTAGACCTGAGTAGGACTCATATACTGTATGATAATGCTCTGCAGGGGTCAGTACACCTGAGTAGGACTCGTATACTGTATGATAATGCTCTGCAGGGGTCACTAGACCTGAGTAGGACTCATACACTGTATGATAATGCTCTGCAGGGGTCACTAGACCTGAGTAGGACTCGTATACTGTATGATAATGCTCTGCGGGGGTCAGTACACCTGCGTAGGACTCATACTGTATGATAATGCTCTGCAGGGGTCACTAGACCTGAGTAGGACTCATATACTGTATGATAATGCTCTGCAGGGGTCAGTACACCTGCGTAGGACTCATACTGTATGATAATGCTCTGCAGGGTCACTAGACTGAGTAGGACTCATATACTGTATGATAATGCTCTGCAGGGGTCACTAGACCTGAGTAGGACTCATATACTGTATGATAATGCTCTGCAGGGGTCAGTACACCTGCGTAGGACTCATATACTGTATGATAATGCTCTGCAGGGGTCACTAGACCTGAGTAGGACTCATACACTGTATGATAATGCTCTGCAGGGGTCAGTACACCTGCGTAGGACTCATATACTGTATGATAATGCTCTGCAGGGGTCACTAGACCTGAGTAGGACTCATATACTGTATGATAATGCTCTGCAGGGGTCACTAGACCTGAGTAGGACTCATATACTGTATGATAATGCTCTGCAGGGGTCACTAGACCTGAGTAGGACTCATATACTGTATGATAATGCTCTGCAGGGGTCAGTAGAACCTGAGTAGGACTCATACACTGTATGATAATGCTCTGCAGGGGTCACTAGACCTGAGTAGGAACTCATACACTGTATGATAATGCTCTGCAGGGGTCACTAGACCTGAGTAGGACTCGTATACTGTATGATAATGCTCTGCAGGGGTCAGTACACCTGAGTAGGACTCATATACTGTATGATAATGCTCTGCAGGGGTCAGTACACCTGAGTAGGACTCATATACTGTATGATAATGCTCTGCAGGGGTCACTAGACCTGAGTAGGACTCATATACTGTATGATAATGCTCTGCAGGGGTCACTAGACCTGAGTAGGACTCATATACTGTATGATAATGCTCTGCGGGGGTCACTAGACCTGAGTAGGACTCATATACTGTATGATAATGCTCTGCAGAGGTCAGTAGACCTGAGTAGGACTCATATACTGTATGATAATGCTCTGCAGGGGTCACTAGACCTGAGTAGGACTCATATACTGTATGATAATGCTCTGCAGGGGTCACTAGACCTGAGTAGGACTCATATACTGTATGATAATGCTCTGCAGGGGTCAGTACACCTGCGTAGGACTCATACTGTATGATAATGCTCTGCAGGGGTCACTAGACCTGAGTAGGACTCATACACTGTATGATAATGCTCTGCAGGGGTCAGTACACCTGCGTAGGACTCATATACTGTATGATAATGCTCTGCAGGGGTCAGTACACCTGCGTAGGACTCATATACTGTATGATAATGCTCTGCAGGGGTCACTAGACCTGAGTAGGACTCATACACTGTATGATAATGCTCTGCAGGGGTCAGTACACCTGCGTAGGACTCATATACTGTATGATAATGCTCTGCAGGGGTCACTAGACCTGAGTAGGACTCATATACTGTATGATAATGCTCTGCAGGGGTCAGTAGACCTGAGTAGGACTCATATACTGTATGATAATGCTCTGCAGGGGTCACTAGACCTGAGTAGGACTCATATACTGTATGATAATGCTCTGCAGGGGTCACTAGACCTGAGTAGGACTCATATACTGTATGATAATGCTCTGCAGGGGTCAGTACACCTGCGTAGGACTCATACTGTATGATAATGCTCTGCAGGGGTCACTAGACCTGAGTAGGACTCATACACTGTATGATAATGCTCTGCAGGGGTCAGTAGCACCTGCGTAGGACTCATATACTGTAATAATGCTCTGCAGGGGTCAGGTACACCTGCGTAGGACTCATATACTGTATGATAATGCTCTGCAGGGGTCACTAGACCTGAGTAGGACTCATACACTGTATGATAATGCTCTGCAGGGGTCAGTACACCTGCGTAGGACTCATATACTGTATGATAATGCTCTGCAGGGGTCACAGACCTGAAGTAGGACTCATATACTGTATGATAATGCTCTGCAGGGGTCAGTAGACCTGAGTAGGACTCATATACTGTATGATAATGCTCTGCAGGGGTCACTAGACCTGAGTAGGACTCATATACTGTATGATAATGCTCTGCAGGGTCACTAGACCTGAGTAGGACTCATATACTGTATGATAATGCTCTGCAGGGGTCAGTACACCTGCGTAGGACTCATACTGTATGATAATGCTCTGCAGGGGTCACTAGACCTGAGTAGGACTCATACACTGTATGATAATGCTCTGCAGGGGTCACTAGACCTGAGTAGGACTCGTATACTGTATGATAATGCTCTGCGGGGGTCACTAGACCTGAGTAGGACTCATACACTGTATGATAATGCTCTGCAGGGATCAGGGGAGCTGTTAACAATTCAAGGTCTGTACGTGAATTGCAATGCTCTGCAGGGGGACTCCTCAGGATGAGTGCACTGTATTTCTGTTGCAATGCTCTGCAGAGCTCAGTGGGACAATGCAGGGCTCCTTTGCATTCCAGTGCATCCTCTCTCGACTTGCTCGGCGTTGCTCTTCGGGGCTTTGCACCTTTTTGATGTGACTGGAATTGGGTTACTTCGGAAACTCCAAGCCGCAGGGTGATAAGGAATCAGGATGGATGTATATGGAAGCGAAACCCCCTGCATGGTGAGCCCCGCAGGGGGCAGGGAGATTGCTCTCAGCCTCCGCCGCGCCGCCAGCCTCGCACGGACAGAAATATGTGTTGGGCTGCAGCCGGCTACGAATGAGAATAAGCTCGCATCAGAATTTATTAGCCGAGCAAGCCTTAAATAAGTTTTTCGTCCCCGGGCTCGGAGCGACGCATCTCGCCTTAAATATTTCTATCCCAAGGTCCCCGCGGCGGTGGCCGTGTCACCCTCTGTAAAATGGCCATCCTTGTTTTTGACAAGCGGCAAAGTTACGGCAGCTCTGAGAGAGAGATGGAGAGAAGGGCTCAGTCAGCGCTTTCCTCTTCTCCTCGTCTCGCCGTTATCGCTGAACTTCGCAGCTCGTGACATTATTGCCTCGTGACAGGAGGGGTGACGGTGAAATGTTTGGGACGCGGGGGTCATTGCGGAGCTTCAATCACAGAATATTCACGTTTCATCACCGGCCTGGTACAAGTATCCATGTAGACCCATTGGTGAGAGCCATACGGTGCCTCGTGCCTCACACATCATCATACTCATTACGAGCATATCCTGCATCCATATAGAAATCATAGGTAATGGCGGCTTCCGTACAAGTCACTGCCGCGTTTTCTGTTAGGATCTGGGCTGAAGAGCTCGCGTTCTGAAAACCTCCCTGGATCCTTTTGTTTTTTCCTGGCTTTCTCCCAAGGATAAGCCGTCATTCTTCTGCGCTGTGAATTCTCCCAGTACAATGAGCGGATTGTTATGTAGAGTAAACCAGTGTGTGTACCGGCATTGTGCGCGTGACACGGAGAGGCGCGGACCGCGTGGAATAAAGCAGGGAAGCACGAGGCAGGAACCTCCAGCGCTAAAAATAATAACGGCGCAATCTTTATCACAATCGGGCCGCCAGTCTTATTATGGACGCGGTCACATGAAGTGATGTTGTATAACCCGCGCTGCAAGCTTTGTATAGCAGGAGCCGCCATCTTGTTCATACCTGTATTACCGTCAGTAGGCGTCACAATTTACGGTCCCGATCCCCCAGTTCAGATCTGTGAGATCCCCTCCATAATCTACCTGCTCGGCTCTGGAGACATCGCGGCCGCCTTCACATTTCCGTGAGAACTTTTTCAGGTAAACAATTAATGTGAGCGATCCCTTAATGCAGTTATATACGCCGCGCAGAGCGACCCTGCGTCCTGGCAGCCAATCAGCTATGAGTCGTCTTGGCGCTCATTATCTGTGCCATTAGGATTAGTACGTGGCCCCGTACGAGCCGCTCCGGTAATAGCGCTGTTATTTGGAGATCTACGGAATAAAGCACTCATTAATGTAAATTGGAGCTCGCAGCAGAAAATCTCTGTAGGTTAAATGTCGCATCTTCCTTATTAGCTGCATTCCCGATAAGGCGCTGCCGGCCGCGGCGTAGGGGGGGATGATGAGGAATCTACAGACGTGAACATATGGTACCCACACCGACTGGGTGCAGGACGACAGCACTTCATCTGACGCTCACTGCGGTTCTGCCTTCATGGACGACTCCGTGATAATATTCTGTATGGAACTGGGACACACTCCCCGGAGAAGTCATCTCCGGGAACAGGATCTACGCCTGGTTCACATCGTACTTTCCCTCTTGGATATACAGCGTGGGATCCCTCTGTGTAGAATAGAGCCGTCTGCTGTGTGTTATCCCGACATATTCCAGCCCGGCTGAGGACACTATCCGTCAGGAATACGTCTATGGATACATCAGATGTGGTGGGAACAGATCCAACTTTCCACTAGTTATGACGCGTCCCCTGCTCCTACTTGGCTGCATATCCCGGCAGATTTGCTTTTCAGGTCTTTAGGGTACCCTGTAGAATTTGGGGTCATAATGGTTGTCGCCTTCCAAGCACAGATATAACTACAGAAACTGACATTAGGAGTCACTTCACATCCCCAGTGAGGCCACTTCTCTCTGCTCTGCACTGATGAGGGGCAATCACCCCAAAACAGCTGTCTGCAGATGAGATGCTGGCTTAGTTAATATCTGAGTCATGTCTCAAGGCCTGTTTAAAAGGTTGAACATTGACTCATAGGAGCTACCTTATATCTGGAGGCGGAGCTTGCTAAGAGCCTACTGACGCCACCCAGACGCTCTCCATAAGGAGATATAGTATTCCCCAAACCCATTCCTGTCCAGTCTTCGTTGTGCAGGCGATCTGCTTAGTATAATTGTACAATGCCTTAAACAATATTGGAGCTGCTCCCATTATCTAGGAGGGGGCCGATGAATGCTTCTCAATGAGCGGACGCACGGAGTCCGCTTTCTTTGTAGAATTCCTCCTGATTCACTGATTGTCTGAGATCTTCCTGTTTTCCGACAGAAATCTCCCATTAAGCCGGCGTCCTGCGTCCCCGCTCACCTCCGCACTTTATGAGCTATTAACCAAGCAGCATCTCTCTCCTTGCCCTAAAGCCTAACGCCGGCTACTTTACCATGATATATTATTTATGGCCTCCATTAACACTGAAGTGGCTACCTCCAGGCTTCGATCTCCGTGTTGTCAGGGCCTCTTACCCCCGGGGACCCCAGGATGATGGGGGGGGGCTTTGTCTGGATCGTTGCCCTTGACTCGCGGAGGAATCGCTCCTTGCAGTCGGGAACCTCCCTCCTCCTTGATGCGCTGCCAGTTCATCAGTCTAATGGAATAATGAGGCGCAGAGTGGATGTAGCTGATAGAAATGTACCTGAGGATCCATGTTCACACAGCAAAAACAGCGCTAATGTCGTCGGTAATGTGCTTTATGGAGCTCGCTCCTTCATCGGCATCAAATTAGCGCAGCCAAAGTGACTTGTAATGCAGTTAGCAGCGATCAGAGGCTGAAAGGGAACCCGGCCCAGGTCTCTGCCGTCATCTGTCAGCAATATGGCGGCTTTATCTGCTCGGAGCCTGCCCCTTATACTGTCCACACTTCACCACTGCCCCACTACATAACATAGAGGCGTAAAACACATCCTGTGGATTTATCCCTCCTGCTTCTTACCATTGGGCGATGAGATCAGGGTGATGGTGGACCGCAGCGCCGGTTCTGACAACGTGCGGCATCTGTAACGCAACTGGATGTATTAATAAAAATTCTCCATCTCCAGTTCAGTCATAAAAACACAACCGGACTCCCAATGACTCCTGATTAGCGGCAGTGTCTGATACCTCCCTCACCAGTGACTACGGCTGTCCTCTGTGCTTTATACTGCAGCTCCTCTTGTTCAGATTGGCTGCAGTGTATGAGCACAAGTCTAACAAGGAGTCGGTCCATGGAAAGCAGATTTCCATTACAGAAAGAAGATTATAAAGTGTACAATGGACTCTGTATGTAAGTAAAGCTGCCTAACCTGATGGTTTAGAGATCGCTCGACCATCTAATGTGTACGAGGATTTCCCCTCTCCTTCGTCAGGTCTGATCCTTTAATATTTGGGCAGATAGGCCGCCCTCTAGAGATGTCTGGCAGCGACTTTCTCCCCTTCCCTATTCACAACACAAGCATACTCAGCTGAGCTGAGCATGCATGTGTTCGGAGATATGCCACTCAGCTGCATGGATCAGGAGACTGTCAGATTGTTCCTGACGAGCCCACCCGCCCATACATGACCCCATTATATCTGCAGATGTCCGGGCGGTGTCTCCAGAAGATCAGAACAGATTAGCACTAAAGGTTCAGCGTCTCGTAGACTCCAGAACCGGATCAATACTTTTATCACAGCCTGACAGATTTCCATTGATATTGACTGACAGATAGCATCTTCCCTCAGCCATTAACTGTGCCGCCACCTGGTGCGTGAGCGCGACAAGACGGGACAGCGCTCAGGACGCCAGAGAGCATGGAGTCACTCCGCTCGTCCTCACCGTATCTGGTGACTGTCCTCACCTTGTTTCTGGTCCTGTCATTTCACCGGTCCCTCTGTAATCCCTGATTGATACCCGCGTCATGTACGGTACAGCTCCTCCATTATAGCGGTTCGTGGATGTTATATATTTCCCTCATCACCCCTTCTTCTACCATCCACCTAGAAGATCAGGTAATGGTAGAAGAGACGCCTCCTGTGGGGTCAGTCCCCGTCTCGTGGTCGGCAGCGTCACTTTTTGTGACCTCTGGAAGTTTCCTTTAAGAGTGTATTCCTCGCATGGAAATCAACTTTTTTTTTTTTTTTTGTTTCTTGCAGTTTTGGTTTTGTAGATAATCGTTCCGTAGAGTCTAATTATCACAAAGTCTAATTATCACAAAGAAAACACTTGCCAAAACTTGGAATTTTTTTTTTTCTGAACATCAAATCCAAGATCCTGGATCCTTCCGAGACATTTTCCGCAGGTTTATAATTGGCGAGATTCTCCCCCGTCAGATATAAACATAGAATTAAATAGTTGCTCGTTACGAGAGCTGCAGGATCTCACTGCATCCAAAATGACTCCGCAAATTCTTGATTACAACGGTATGAGCGCTTTGTGCGCGCCTCTCCTATACCTAGGCACATAGGTCTGCACTGGAGCTGCATGCACAGAACGATTAAAGTCTTCATTAGATGATTTGTGCTATAACCCGTCTGCCGACACTTTGCACCAGGGGTGGACGCGGCCATTAGACTGGCTCTGTGCATGGACATTATATGGGCCTCTAGCTCCCGGATAGCTGAGCACCCCCTTATATCTAACCAGTACTATACATAGTAGAAAGCGCCCTGTGCAACAGCAGCATTGCCCCCATGGTATCTCCTGCACCCTGTAAAACACCCGGCTGCAAACAACCCAAACATTGTTTTTTGTCACCAATGGTTGGTCATGAATCTTGCACTGGCTTCAAATCTCCAGCAGAGGGCATCAGTATAAATATGTGATTGGGGGGGGGGGAGGTGATTCTGTCTAATGCAGGGGGGCGGTACGTGAAAAGTATCTGATAGTAATAAAAGACAAAGTTACTTGTGATCATTAATTACAGGTCTATAAAGCACCAAATGAAATGGATGGCAGATGATTTTATGTCTTAGGGGACCATCACAGAAGAATAGACTGGAGGTCAGATGAGAGAGGGGGAGGTCAGATAGAGGAGGGGGAGGTCAGATGAGAGAGGGGGAGGTCATATAGAGGAGGGGGAGGTCAGATGAGAGATGGGGAGGTTAGATGAGAGAGGGGGAGGTCAGATGAGAGAGGGGGAGGTCATATAGAGGAGGGGGAGGTCAGATGAGAGAGGGGGAGGTCAGATGAGAGAGGGATAGGTCAGATGAGAGAGGGGGAGGTCAGATAGAGGAGGGGGAGGTCAGATGAGAGAGGGATAGGTCAGATAGAGGAGGGGGAGGTCAGATGAGAGGAGGGGGAGGTCAGATGAGAGAGGGGGAGGTCAGATAGAGGAGGGGGAGGTCAGATAGAGGAGGGGGAGGTCAGATGAGAGGAGGGGGAGGTCAGATGAGAGAGGGGGAGGTCATATAGAGGAGGGGAAGGTCAGATGAGAGAGGGGGAGGTCAGATGAGAGAGGGGGAGGTCAGATAGAGGAGGGGGAGGTCAGATTAGAGAGGGATAGGTCAGATAGAGGAGAGGGAGGTCAGATGAGAGGAGGGGGAGGTCAGATGAGAGAGGGGGAGGTCAGATGAGAAGGGGGAGGTCATATAGAGGAGGGGAGGTCAGATGAGAGAGGGGGAGGTCAGATGAGAGAGGGGGAGGTCAGATGGAGATGGGGAGTCAGGATAGAGGAGAGGGAGGTCAGATGAGAGGAGGGGGAGGTCAGATGAGAGAGGGGGAGGTCAGATGAGAGAGGGGGAGGTCCAGATGAGAGGAGGGGGAGGTCAGATGAGAGAGGGGAGGGTCATATAGAGAGGGGGAGGTCAGATGAGAGATGGGAGGTCAGATGAGAGAGGGAAGGTCAGATGAGGGGGAGGTCAGTTGAGAGAGGGGGAGGTCAGATGAGAGAGGGGAGGTCAGATGAGAAGAGGGAGAGGTCAAGATGAAAGGAGGGGGAGGTCAGATGAGAGGGGGGAGAGGTCAGATGAGAGGAGGGAGAGGTCAGATGAGAGGAGGGGGCGGTCAGATGAGAAGAGGGGGAGGTCAGATGAGAGGAGGGAGAGGTCAGATGAAATGAGGAGGAGGTCAGATGAAAGGAGGGAGCGGTCAGATGAAAGGAGGGGCGGTCAGATGCGAGGAGAGAGTGCGATGTTCACAGAAGAGGAGAGTGATATAAGGAAGGAATATAAACCGCTTATAGAGGAAGGAGGGAGGATTTCAGTACTTGTTTTGCTCGTCTCTGTATACTATAGATATATGTTGTGATGTCAGATGGGATTGTAATTATGGAAGGGAATTATTTTCCAAGATACATTGTGTTTTCTCACCACTATAATTGGCTGATGAGGCAGAGCAGTAGCTGCACTTGTCGTGTGATATAGAAATGTTGTGACCTTGAAATGCTGATTTTTCTATCTGTAACCGAGCGGCCAGTTTTTTCCTATACTTGTGTCTGTGTCTTACACTCTCGCATTAGGTGACTGCGCATTCGTATCTGTGTTTATTACAGCGCAGGCATCAGCAGACCCGGCCGCTGGTTAGATCTTGTTCACAAGGCCCATGTAAATGCGGTGATAAGCGTCCTGTGGCGCCATGTCTAATGCTTCACATCTTCTTCCTCCGCAGGTGAGCCGGTCTTTATCCGGAAGCCGGATGACCAGATTGGAATATCAGGTGGCGTCGCCTCCTTTGTCTGCCAGGCCACAGGGGATCCAAAGCCAAGAATCACCTGGATGAAGAAAGGGAAAAAAGTCAGCTCCCAGCGCTTCGAGGTAAGTGAGGGAGCAAGGGTCAGTCCCCCGTCCGTCCTGATGGGGAGAAGCAGATCCGGTGAAATGTTCCTCCAGAGCTCCGCCATGTATTGTCCTCCCTCCTATAACCAGATTCTCCACACCCGCGGCTGTCATCCCTGGCAATAATGACGGGTCACTCTCCTCTCTCTGTGTCACTGATAAGCAAATGGGTTCTCTTCATATAAAATGAGAATTGTTCGCTGTGTTCCAGGCAGAAATTTAATGGGTGGAATTGAAATCATTTTATCAGCCGGTATTATGGAATAAAAGGAAAGATCGAGCTGAAACGAGGAGAGGAATTAGTTCCTTTGTATCAGATGTGCTGCCTGCCTCCCGGCTTTGTCTCATTTGTCTCTCTGCAGTCTGTGCCTCCACCTAAATCGACAGTATTTGTACTGCACAACTCCATGCTTCATAGTTAAAGGGACTGTAGTGCCTGTATTCTGGGAATATCCACCCTGTAGCAGTATTGGAGACGATTCACACAATGTCTCTGCTGCTCCCAGGAGATGCTTTGTTCCAAAGTTATTATATGTTAAATATATAGAAGATCTAAGCTTAATTAGACCTGGACGGGGCTCTGTGGTATTACAGGAAACAATTACTGCCACAGGTGGTTAAAAAGAGGTACTGCAGGTGGCTGAAGAAAGTGGTGCAGCTTCTTCCATATTATAAGCAGTATAACATGTCGACGTCATCCAGTGCAGGGTTTGCAGACGCCTAATGTCGACTCTTCTGTTCTTTAGGTTATAGAGTTTGACGATGGATCTGGGTCTGTTCTTCGAATACAGCCCCTCCGGGTTCACAGGGATGAAGCGATATACGAGTGCACAGCAACCAACAGCGTGGGAGAAATCAACAGCAACGCCAAACTGACTGTTCTGGAAGGTAGGACGCAGCGGCCCGCGCAAGCTTTCTAGTGCAATCTGCCATAAGAAGTAGGTGCCCTGTTCACACTAGTGCATGGCTTCCACCTAGGCCTCATGCACACAAGTGCTTCACTGCCAATGTGAACAGAGCCTTAGGGTAGCGATACCTAAGCAATAAAATGTAACACAAAGCCACCAGCAAATAACAGCAAATCCACCCAAAAATCTGCATGTGTTAAAATGCAGATTTTTCTGCGGATCTGCCTCCTCACGGACATATTGTAGAGTCACCGGGAGCCCTCGCCTCCTCACGGACATATTGAAGAGTCACCGGGAGCCATCGCCTCCTCGCGGATATATTGTAGTCACCGGAAGCCCTCGCCTCCTCGCGGATATATTGTAGAGTCACCGGGAGCCCTCGCCTCCTCACGGACATATTGTAGAGTCACCGGGAGCCATCGCCTCCTCGCGGATATATTGTAGTCACCGGAAGCCCTCGCCTCCTCGCGGATATATTGTAGAGTCACCGGGAGCCCTCGCCTCCTCACGGACATATTGTAGAGTCACCGGGAGCCCTCGCCTCCTCACGGACATATTGTAGAGTCACCGGGAGCCATCGCCTCCTCGCGGATATATTGTAGTCACCGGAAGCCCTCGCCTCCTCGCGGATATATTGTAGAGTCACTGGGAGCCATCGCCTCCTCGCAGACATATTGTAGTCACCGGGAGCCCTCGCCTCCTCGCGGACATATTGTAGAGTCACCGGGAGCCCTCGCCTCCTCGCGGATATATTGTAGAGTCACTGGGAGCCATCGCCTCCTCGCAGACATATTGTAGTCACCGGGAGCCCTTGCCTCCTCACGGACATATTGTAGAGTCACCGGGAGCCACCGACTCCTCGCAGACCTATTGTAGTCACCGGGAGCCCTCGCCTCCTCGCGGATATATTGTAGAGTCACTGGGAGCCATCGCCTCCTCGCGAACATATTGTAGAGTCACCGGGAGCCATCGCCTCCTCGCAGACATATTGTAGAGTCACCGGGAGCCCTCGTCTCCTCGCAGATATATTGTAGTCACCGGGAGCCCTAGCCTCCTCGCGGATATATTGTAGAGTCACCGGGAGCCCTCCTCTCCTCGTGGACATATTGTAGAGTCACCGGGAGCCCTAGCCTCCTCGCGGATATATTGTAGAGTCACCGGGAGCCCTCGCCTCCTCGTGGATATATTGTAGAGTCGCCGGGAGCCCTCGTCTCCTCGCGGATATATTGTAGAGTCACCGGGAGCCCTCGTCTCCTCGTGGACATATTGTAGAGTCACCGGGAGCCCTCATCTCCTCGTGGACATATTGTAGAGTCACCGGGAGCCCTCTTCTCCTCGTGGACATATTGTAGAGTCACCGGGAGCCCTCATCTCCTCGTGGACATATTGTAGAGTCACCGGGAGCCCTCATCTCCTCGCGGATATATTGTAGAGTCACCGGGAGCCCTCATCTCCTCGTGGACATATTGTAGAGTCACCGGGAGCCCCCCTCTCCTCACGGACATATTGTAGAGTCACCGGGAGCCCTCACCTCCTCGTGGACATATTGTGGAGTCACCGGGAGCCCTCGTCTCCTCGCGGATATATTGTAGAGTCACCGGGAGCCCTCGTCTCCTCGCGGATATATTGTAGAGTCACCGGGAGCCCTCGTCTCCTCGCGGATATATTGTAGAGTCACCGGGAGCCCTCATCTCCTCGTGGACATATTGTAGAGTCACCGGGAGCCCCCCTCTCCTCACGGACATATTGTAGAGTCACCGGGAGCCCTCGCCTCCTCGTGGACATATTGTAGAGTCACCGGGAGCCCTCACCTTTTCGTGGACATATTGTGGAGTCACCGGGAGCCCTCGTCTCCTCGCGGATATATTGTAGAATCACCGGGAGCCCTCGTCTCCTCGCGGATATATTGTAGAGTCACCGGGAGCCCTCGTCTCCTCGCGGATATATTGTAGAGTCACCGGGAGCCCTCGTCTCCTCGCGGATATATTGTACAGTCACCGGGAGCCCTCGTCTCCTCGCGGACCTGTTCTTGCTTATAGCATTATCTTGCTCTTTAGATTCCAATCTCCAAGGGATTAAGTTATGTGATAGGATTATCCTGAGTGCATTATGTATACATCCTGTAACATCCTAGTGAGGCTATTTTCACACCTGAGGCACCGGGCTCCGGCAGGTGAACAGCCTCCCGGATCGGTGCCGCCGCAGGTGCATGTGTGGGGCCGGAACTACGCTCTGGCCCCATTCACTGTAATAAGGGCGGGCCGCGGATCCGGCCGCAGCACGGCAACCTCTGCTGAGAGGCGGCCGGAACAAAAATACAACTTACTATATGCACGCGTGGCCTGAAGTGTTAACCTGCTGATTATCATGAGGCTGGGCTGGAGACGACAACCCTCACAGTACATAGAGGTGTAGGCTGCATAGTTTAGCTGCATTTTCTGGCAGTTTTGTGCCATTGACATTCATTGCTTTTTGCCCCTGCTTAAAAATGCAGCAATGTGTGTAATGGTTTTTTATGTTGTTTTTTTTTACAGAGCCTTTTTATTGAGCTCTACATAGTGGCATAGTTAATACAGTTGAAAAAAAACGTACAGCATTTTCAGACTATAAGACGCACCTAGGATTTGGAGGAGGAAAATAAGAAAAATAATATTTTCCATCATAATTACAACTTCTATAATGTAAGCGGTCATTAGCATTCAGACTATAAGACACACTGACACTTTTCCCTCACTTTTGGAGGAAAAAAGGTGTGTCTTATAATCCAAAAAAAATACAGTAAATCCTTCGAGTTCAACCAAGGATGGGGGGGGGATGTGAATTTTAGAAAAAGAGAGTGAGACATTTTTATAAGCATTATTTTCTTTTAAGAAAAATGCAAAAAAAGCCAAAAAATTCCCCCCCAAACCGCCTGTAACAAAAAAAAAGTTGGCCTTTTTAAAGGTGTTTTAATTATATATATATATTTTTAACCTAGCATGTACTACTTATTGCAATGGGAAATAGTGCACACATGAAAAGCGACCATGCGTACATCGTTCCGTGCCGTCCTTCATACAAAATCCATGTCGCCCTCCTCTGCACCTTTCACTCCCGTCGCTTTCTGAGCTTCAATCTCCTCCACAGCTGCATCGGGAAGAAGGATCTTATGTGCACTTTTTGAGTAATTGAAAATTACTTCTCTCGTTGATGGAAGGAGAGAGAGAAAGGGAGGGGAGGCGGCAGAAACACCTCTGTTCCTTTCTCCTTCCTTTCCTCCTGGGCAGCTGATAAGCTGAATTATGCATGAGTCATATTGAGCATTTTCTGTCTTTTTCAATTATGACCTGAAGCAGTGGAGTAACAGATTCTGTTTGCATGCCTGACAGGGGGTGGAGGGGCATAAACGACCGAGGAAGGTTTAGAATAAGTGAAGTGACACAAATTCCCAGGGTGGGCAGCTGAGCCGTCCTGTGGGCGCGGGGACGTAAATGTCTTATTGAGCAGCGGATACGCGGGGCTGAGACGTGATCTACCGCGCACGTTACTGAAGGGCAGAGTCTCATCATGGAGGAATAACAACCCCTGGCGTGCTGAGCTGGAGTTCCTCTCATAGCCTGACATCTGCCCTCGACATACAGCATATGCCAGTCTAGCAGATCTGGGCATCATCTGGAGGAGAGCCAAGTGGCCTCATAACTGGATCTGTAAAGCTCTTCCATAGAGGAGGCCATGACAGCACCATTTAAAAAGCAATTTCATCACAAATGCAAGGAATGTGACTTATATGGAGAATTACATGGTGAAGGCATTTTAAGAAATAGGTTTGTAATTTCTTATTCCAAGCGCCCGTCTCATCCCAGCGGAGGGGGCACAGATCTCATCTTCTCTTACTCCGGCAGATGTCAAACAGATCACGATAAACGATCCAAGATGTAGCCACTCGTTAACGGCAAAAGTTTGGCTCATTATACACATCGATAATCTTCATACTTGCAGTCGTTACTTGTTCACTTTTAAATCGTTCCTTGTTATTACGTGTAAAGATGAGGGATAGATGCTTAGTCACAATGTATGAGATCATCAGCGAGTAGACTCCATATTATACAAACCAGTCTATGAGAGAAATCATTGTCCTGGCAAACTCAGGATGTATAACTTTATATCACCTGCAATAGCTACTGTAATACTGGCAACTGTATCCAAGAACAATGGAAAAATGTAATCTACATACAAGACTATAACTACTATAATACTGCTCCTATGTACAAGAATATAACTACTATAATACTGCTTCTATGTACAAGAATATAACTACTATAATACTGCTCCTATGTACAAGAATATAACTACTATAATACTGCTCCTATGTACAATAATATAAGTACTATAATACTGCTCCCATGTACAAGAATATAACTACTATAATACTGCTCCTATGTACAAGAATATAACTACTATAATACTGCATCCTATGTACAAGAATATAACTACTATAATACTGCATCCTATGTACAAGAATATAACTACTATAATACTGCATCCTATGTACAAGAATATAACTACTATAATACTGCCTCCCATGTACAAGAATATAACTACTATAATACTGCCTCCTATGTACAAGAATATAACTACTATAATACCGCTCTATGTACAAGAATATAACTACTATAATACTGCTCCTATGTACAAGAATATAACTACTATAATACTGCCTCCTATGTACAAGAATATAACTACTATAATACTGCCCCTATGTACAAGAATATAACTACTATAATACTGCTCTTATGTACAAGAATATAACTACTATAATACTGCCTCCTATGTACAAGAATATAACTTACTATAATACTGCCCTATGTACAAGAATATAACTACTATAATACTGCCTCTTATGTACAAGAATATAACTACTATACTGCCTCCCATGTACAAGAATATAACTACTATAATACTGCCTCCTATGTACAAGAATATAACTACTATAATACTGTTCCTATGTACAAGAATATAACTACTATAAACTGCTCCTATGTACAAGAATATAACTACTATAATACTGCTCCTATGTACAAGAATATAACTACTATAATACTGCTGCTATGTACAAGAATATAACTACTATAATACTGCTCCTATGTACAAGAATATAACTACTATAATACTGCTCCTATGTACAAGAATATAACTACTATAATACTGCTCCTATGTACAAGAATATAACTACTATAATACTGCTCCTATGTACAAGAATATAACTACTATAATACTGCTCCTATGTATAAGAATATAACTACTATAATACTGCTCCTATGTACAAGAATATAACTACTATAATACTGCTGCTATGTACTACCGTCAGTTGGGTTTTTTGGTTGGAGCCCCGTTGTTAGGAAGCTTTGGGTTTCTGTTAATTCCTGGTTTAGTTTGCTCTTGTTCATTACAGGACGGCGGCGAGGACCGGATCCTGCACGCACGGCGTCGCACATTGTTCTGCCCATTGTTTGTTTCTTCTACATTATTAATCATAATAATAGTAAATAAGATGAATCGGATACACGTTCTCCATTCTGTAGCTACGAGGCATTAGAGATTGTGCTGCTTATAATGCACGGCGCCGATCTGCGGGAGGAACAATGCTTCAAACGTTCCAGTGATTTTTACTTTAACAAATCCGGTATTTGCCTACAAGGGAGAGAGAAAAATAATAATAATAATTTTTTCTCTGAAACTTTCCAATTTAATCAGATTGCCCTCACGGAATGCACTCATTACTTCGTCAGAAAACTCATTCCCGGCTCTGATTTGCTCTGTCAGTAAATAGGAAGAGCAGTCACAAATATTGTGTAGTCATTAATAAGCCACTTTGCATACTTCTGTCTTGTAGGCGCTCCTCTGATTAGCCGCCGTCGCCCCTCCGTACATATATTTGGGATAATCATCGCCTCATTTGTAGATCTTTGTTTTTTTCTGGCTAAAGACGATTTGCTTTCGGAGACGCCATTCGTCGTGTGCACACTGTTTATCAGCACCGCTCCGTCTTCCTGTGCGCTCTCATTTCTGGGCTGTGGGTCTCGGAGCTGTCTCTAAATGAGCGCAGCCTGTCGGACTTCACACAGACAATTGAATGAGCAGCGACGTCCTGGAAGATGAGTCTGTGTCATTCATACAACGTCTCTGCATCGCCTTGTATACTGCGCAAATGTCACCTGCCATTTATAATCGCAGCACATGGTTACTGACTCTTCCATCTGACGTTATCCAGGAGGATAGGATGACGGGGTTAATCTGAGACGACTCCTGTGACCAGGATTAGGATAACGATGACTGTTAAAGGGCTTGTCCCAAATTAGACTCTTACGATGATTGTGGGGGTCATGCACCTGGTCCTCAACAGTCCTGGTCCTGACCTACAATGGAGAGCTATGACAGTGACATAATATGGCGTAATATAGTAATATGCATGTCCAGCTACAGAGCTCACCTCTGGTGGTCACACATGCCCAGTCACTCTTCCCACAGTCAGGTCTCTGCTCACTGCAGGACGGCCAATAGAAATGGCTTCTTGTCCTTCTCGTCAGCAGAGGAGCAGAGCAATCACTTGGCAGTATGGCCGGGGAAACTGGTGGTCCATCCGCCTAAGTTATGTAGAGGCCGAGGCTTCTACATAACTTAGGCAGATGGACACTCGTCCACGTCTATGCCAGCTCCTTTGCTGGTGTAGATTTAGACCATTTTCTATGCCTAAAACATGGGCCTGCCGATCCAACTTTTGCCACGTCCCCTTTTTTAGAACTGGCATGGCATGGGAATGACTTATATCTGTTCGCAAATGATCCCCTGTGTTTTTAGCTGCCAGAGGGGGAAGGAGACTGATTCTGTCCTGAATATTAACAAAGTATGTACAATGTATGTCAAAGCTTGTTTACATGGTCTCAATAAAAAAAACTTTTAAAAAAAAGTAAGAACAACTCAATACACTGAAATTCACCGACATAGGAAACCAATAAGAGACCACATTCTGGTTCTGTCCAGAGCCCGCCCTAGTAAGAGGCAGACTACCATGGACTCCAGTAGACAGGGTAACCGAGCCGGAGTCGCTGATCATATGACTGAGGGTCTGTGTTGCCGCAGTCACTGCTGGGTCCAGAGCTGTTTCCTGCTGCAGAGAAGACGAGCAGCAGATAATTATTTAGCAGATCTTTCATAGAAGACGCTTCATTTAATAGAAGATCCAGCCTGGCACTAATAACGGAGGCCCTGGCTGCGGAGCGGCCCCTGTGGGATTCTGCTGCTTCACTGTGATGAATGGCTCTCATTACTTATTACTCTTTGCTTTCTTAATCTTAAATAATGCTATATCCGCTCACAATATTTGTGTCCACTGCGGCTCACGTCTGACTGTTCTCCCCCCACCTCAGTGGAAGAGCCAATGTCAAAGCGCCATGCCGACTCCATAAATATTGCATCCTCTTACTCCCCTTGATCTACATCCTGAATGTCTTCCTGAAAGAAACAGATTTGTCAATGATAAACGCCTGACAGTTATAAATGATGGTTGCAGGGAGGCTCGCCTGCAATATGTCCTTGCTCCAAGCCCTGTTCCTGCACAGTGTGTGCCGCCTGCCTCCCAGCCAGCCAGCTCTGAGATGGGGAGGGTCGGGGACGCTGAACCGGGACATGTGACAGCTTCTTACTGCCACGAGAAGAACGGGGACAGAGACTGATTACAGAATCACAGCACAGCAATTAATGAGAAGGTAAAAGTCTAGATTGGAATAGGGACGCTTCATTAAAAACCTGTATGATGTTCTGTACATTATAGTTCACTATTATACACCTGTTACACTGTGTCCATACTCCATCCACTTACATCACCATAGAGGACAATGGGAGCACTGGGAGTTGGGCTCCGTTCAGTCCACTTCATGATGCTGGTTCCTGCTCGTAGAACTTGCAGCCGTTGAGACTAAACTGTCTGACACCATGGGTTCTTTGATTTGCTGCCACAGGCGACACTATAGACTACATTGCTGCTGTTCCAGGAGACCATGTAAATTACAGGCACCGCGTTACTCACTGATAATAATCCTGCTTTATCCAGTGCTGTACTTTCGGGAAACTTTGCCTAAACGAGTAGCAAGTGATTCTAAGAAATTGTCGTGTTATTAGAGAAAAAAATGCCTCTTTTTTGCCCTATCTTCCCCTGACCTGATCATTCATCCTCAATTAACTGATAAAACCTGCCTTCAGAGGCGAGACTGATTATTGCTCAGTGGAGGGATCAGGTTACAGCTGCCTTTAACAGTCTATGGAGATGGGAGGGAGAGGAGTGAGCTGCTGGAGGGAGACAGAGGCATAGACACAAAGAGAGGCTACTGAAGACTCTAGTAAGTTTTCTATCTTACCCCAGTGCTGGGTTCACAGCTACACTGCTGCAATATCCTCCAGACAGCAGAGTATCCTCTTCTCTGTGTATTGGAGACGACACAGCAGCTAGTCTGTACCCAGTAACAATTTGAGATGGATCCCGCAGAGGGGAAAACTGGTGAATTATGCGGACTACAAGTCACATAATGGCCAGGCATACTGAAATGACAGGTGCATCAAATATTGAATTCCTTGTTTAAAATCACCTTTCATGTATTTTCCATATGCTGCCGTAGTCTCCCACTGATGTTCATCCTGAGCCTCCAGATTCATGAATATAATGTCAGAACTGCTAAGCCCTGCGGCTGCAGCTACACGCAGGGCAGACTAGGGGAGGGTTAATCTGGGCGTAAGCATGCAGATTTCACGTACAATCTCCCACACGACGACTTGGTGCGCGCTGTAAATTGCGGTTTCGGTGGAGACATTCTGTCCCATCCACATTTATGCTACGAAAACACAGCGACGTTATATAAAACCCAGGAATTAATTAAGACACTTTGCGTACAATAATCTCGGGTTTCATTGTTTTATTCTGTTAAAATGTACATATATTTACTTTCTGAAGAGCCGAAGGTCGTGAATTCACCGCGAAGCGCGAATGTGAAATTGATATAAGTAACAAACTTTTCGATATATATTTTTTTTTCTTTCAAACTCGAGTGACTGATATAAAAAGAAAACATTCTGTCAGCGCTAATTACCAGCGGCTCCGGAATATAAGCGTGCGGAGATGAGAGGTGCGCTTTTCATTAGCCACCATGGCTAATTATCCCCGGCTCCAGCAAGCTGTTGACAATTCTGAATAATAATCTCGGGGGTTGATGAACGTTCCTTCAACTCTGTGGCAATTTATATCTGACCCGGGTCACCCTGAACCTCCGGCTGCCCATCCACCGTGACACCGTGTACGTACCTGAGGTGGGGGGTTAGAGTGTCAGCTCCTGGGAACAAGGCTGCTGTGCATAATAAGCAGTAAGTAAGTGACCGGGTTCTTCTAGAAATTCTCCTCTTTATCTTATATTATTTTCTAGTCTGACGTGACGCCGTTCGATATTTATACACAGTGCATCACATATCACTGAGAAGATGAGCTGAGAAAACGCAGGACATCAAAAATTCTTCGTCTTCTGGGGGCCCAAAAAAAAAAAAAAAGTGGAAGCACTTGTAATGATGCAGCACAGACGTTGCCACCATCTTCCTTTCTCTGACCTCAGAAGTTCTGGGATGTTTAAGGTGATCTCTCTGACAGTATCACCCGGCGGTGCGCGGAGCAGAGGTCCTAGGAAGTTATACTGATGCCCTGGGGCAGATTCACGAAACTAAATGGGCCAGAATCATGGCTTTGTTTAAAAAAAAACTGGTGCAGATGCCTTGCAGCAGATTTATTGTGGGTTTTAGACACTTATTTTGCGGTGTGGCTTAGAATGATAGGGGTGTGGCTTAGAATAAGGATGTGATGTAGAATAGGGGTGTGGCTTAGAATAATAGGGGTGTGGCTTAGAATAATAGGGGTGTGGCTTAGAATAATAGGGGTGTGGCTTAGAATAAGGATGTGATGTAGAATAATAGGGGTGTGGCTTAGAATAATAGGGGTGTGGCTTAGAATAAGGATGTGATGTAGAATAATAGGGGTGTGGCTTAGAATAATAGGGGTGTGGCTTAACATGAGGGCGCGACTTTAGATACGTTACATTGCACCAGAATTTTGGTGCAAAAGTATTTATCTAAAATAAGCCAACCAAGAGACTGTGTGAAGTTAAGACAAGTGTCTGAAGATGCACCAAATTTTGACAGTGTCAGTTTGCTGCATGTCGTTCTAAGCGGTCTGGTAATAAATCTGCCGCACTGAGTGAACGTATAAAGCTCTTACGGTATCCACCGACACGAGGAGGCTCATCTGGCCAGTGATGGCTATAGACCGACCAATGTGATGAGATTGGAGCACCTGAGTACACTTCACGGCAGGCTGTAAAGCGAGATGCCCTCAGTTGGACTGTGAGGAGGCTCTGCTTGTTGTGCTGACATCTAGTGGCCAATATTTAATGGTGAAGAAGACCCTACAATCCATGGAATCCCATGGAGTCCTCAGTACCTCAGTAACTGTGTAGGATTCAGGACCTCAGCGACGTGTTGTATTCGGCTCACTGCCACATTTCACCGTCCTGTCACTTACTGGGACTTAGAATACGGAGATAAACCCATCCACGTCTTGCGTCTCTTACATTTAAGAAACTGCTTTGTCTGAGCCGACGGTATTGATCGGGCTCCTCTATGGCTCATCCTGACAGGTTGTGCAGTAAGAGTGCAGCCCCAGCCGCCAGTGTCATATTAGTACTTCAGGGACCGAAAAACACTTAATAGAGGAAAAGGAAGATGTTAAATTGGCTTAAATGTCAGGATATGAAGCCGACGAGCTGCAGTGAAGGTAGTGTATGGAGTGTATGGCGTTAGAGCCTCCCGGCACTGAGCTCCAGCAGTAATTCAAGTGTTAAATGTGTTTTCAGATACAGACATATATACGGGGCCCCATAGACTGCAGATAATGATATAGACATGCACGGGGCCCCATAGACTGCAGCTAATGATATAGACATGGATGGGGCCCCATTGACCGCAGATACTGAGATAGACATGGACGGGGCCCCATTGACCGCAGATACTGAGATAGACATGGATGGGGCCCCATAGACTGCAGATACTGATATAGACATGGACGGGGCTCCATAGACTGCAGATACTGATACAGACATGGACGGGGCTCCATAGACTGCAGATACTGATATAGACATGGACGGGGCCCCATAGACTGCAGATACTGATACAGACATGGGTGGGGCCCCATAGACTGCAGATACTGATACAGACATGGACGGGGCCCCGTACATTGCTGTTGTGATGGAAAATCTTCCAATATGGAGTTGATCTTAATCACAGTTTCCGGGTCGTGTCCTCCCTTGTGTATCGCAGTCTTTACACACTATGGAGAGACACAACATTATGTTTTAGTGAGTAGATGTTATTACCATTGATCGCTGTGTGTACAGTAGCCTGGGGTCGCTCGGCTTGGAGGTGGAGGCATCGAGGAATTGTCACTCCTGGTGTTACCGGAGTAGATGGAAGGTGTTCAGACATAATGGATTGGGACCAGGAGAGAAAGGAATCGTCACTTACATTCCTAGAACCAACACAGGAGACTCCCATGGGTGCCCTGCTATATGCCTCCTATGTAGAGACCATAGATGAGTGAGAGGCATGGATGTACGTATATATATAGCACTGACGTAAAGGCTGGTGCTTGTAGTCCTCCGACAGTGACTCCGTGTCTATAAATATTATATAATAATTTACAATCCTGATATTTTCTAGTATTTTTTGTACAACCCTAATTCCAAAAAGGTTGGGGCAATGTGTAAAATGCAAATGATCTGTAAATCTCACAGACCTGTGCGTTATTCACAATAGATAATAGGACATCAGAGTTTTTGTTTCACAAAGCGGCAAATGTTTTCTGTTGGTGAAAGGTCTGGGCTGCAGGCGGATGGTTCAGCCATGTTGTTGTGATGGATGCAGCATGTGGTTGAGCATTGTCTTGTTGAAATATGCAAGGTCTCCTCTGAAAGAAACATCTGGATGGAGCAGATGTTCTAGATCCTCTCTATACTATTCAGCATTTCCAGGTGTGTATAGACACTAATGAATCCCCATAACATCAGAGATACAAGGTTCTGAACTGTGCACTGATAACAAGCTGGATGGTCCCTCTCCTCTTGAGTCTCCAGGACACGGCATCCATGGTTTCCAAAAAAAGATTCAAATTTTGACTCATCTGACGGCGGAACAGTTTACTTGTTTGTCTCAGTCCATTTGAAATGAGCTTTGACCCAGAGAAGAGGGTGCTGGTTCTGGATTGTGGTGACATATGGCTGCTTCTTTGTGTGATATGGCAATTTGTCAGTGAGATGTGTACACAGACAATGATTTCTAGAAGTGTCCCGGAGCCCATGCAGTGATTTCCAGTCCAGAATCAGCCTGGTGTTAATGGAGTGCCGCCTGAGGGCCCGTAGATCACGTGTATCCTATACTGACCATCAGCCTTCTCCCTTGCTCTCATGAATTTCTCCAGATTTTTTGGATCTTTTGATGATATTATATCCTGTAGATGGTGGGATATTCAAAGTCTTTATAATTTTAGGCTGAGAAACATTTTTATGATTTTTCCACAATTTTTAGATGGAGTTTTTTGCAGATTGGATGAATTTCTGCCCATCTTTGCTTCTGAGAGACTCTGCCCTCTAACACACTCTTTTTATACCCAGTCATGTCACTTAGTAAATTACTCCTCCAGCTGTTTTTTATTATTATCACTTACTTTCCAGCCGTTTGTTGCCACATGGGCTAGCTGCCTCTATGTTAGGCTATTTTCACACCTGCAGCACGGGGCCCCGGCAGGCTGTTCCAGTGGGTGAACAGCCCGCCGGATCCGTGCTGCCGCAGGTGCATTACAGTGAATGGGGTCGGAGCGCAGTTCCAGCCCCACATGTGCACCTACGGCAGCACGGATCCAGCAGGCTGTTCACCCACCGGAACAGCCTGCCGGAGCCCCTTTCCGCAGGTGTGAAAGGGGCCTTACCCATATAGATGTGATATTGGGAGTTGTACTTAATCTCCTGATAACCACAGAATGTATTTTATATGATTCATCCTAGTAACGACCTTGTAGGAAGAACAGTTTTTCTGATGCTCTTGGATAGTCTAGCTAACCCAAGGAGCTTTCAGACATTATTGACTCCTGAGCGCCTCCTGTGACCGGGCCCAGTGTCCTGATGGGTTCACATACTTCTGCCAAGTACATCTTGTTTGTTTTGCGGTCATCCCACCCTCAGAGGATGGATCTGGGGACAAAGCAGCAATAAAGTGTGTGTAATAACGCCGCTCTTTATGACTCCCCGGGCTCTGAACGTTCCTTTATGTGATGTTTGCTTTTGTCCTATAAAACAATATGGCTGCAGCGTAAACCAAGCCCTGGAACTGGCGGCACTGCCCGGCCCCAAGGAGCTTACAATCTAAATCACCAACGCTGTGAAACGTTCGGTTTTATAGGAAACATCTGGGGAGAAGCAGATCTTGATCTTCACATAGATCTGAGTTATCTAAGGTTTCCAGATGTCAACATCTTGCTTCTTGGCTGACGAGTCTTTAAGAAGTGGTTGAGAGCCGCAGGGTAATGACCTCAGGTTCCAGCGTTTGCTGTGAAGATGCCCAGGTGACGAGTCTGTCTTCTAGATCACTTCTCCTCTGATGTTTCCTGTGTAACCCGGCTACATGCACCATCTGAGCGATGATTCTAACACGTATGTGCCATGTATGTGGAGGGGGACCATGGCAGTGACGACTGGGAGTTGTAGTGTCACAGCAGCCTTACAGCGAGCTCATGTAACTGCAAAACCGTCCACAGACTGAGTATTGATAATGGGCCTATATCCAGCCCGATACCGCCAGCTGTTGTGGAACTATAACTCCCAGCATGCCTTGAGTCTGTAGCAGCACAGGTTGGAGACCGCTGAGATAAAGGGTTCAGATTTGCTGTTACATTTCTCCTCCTCCCGTTAATTTCTTCTACAAATTATCCATGAATGTCCTGGGAATAGAATATCGGATAACAAGGCCGCGGAGGCTCACCACATACTTATGCACATCACACTGCATTAAAATCACTGGTGCGACCTGTGCACGCTGGTCTGGCGTCTGCTGCTCTTATCCAAGCATGAATGGCTCCCATCACTGCAGGAAACGTTAAAAGTCAGAGGCAAAGACGGAGACTTCCGTCCTCTCATCTGCACAGCACGGACTGAGCCGAGGGTGCAGGCAGGTGTAGCATGGTAATTGTCGCAGCCCCGAGAGAGTCTTCTAGACATTCTGGCCAAAAGAAAGTGACCGTGTAATCCAATGCAAGCAACGAGTGTGTTCCCCAGTATGGAAGGAGCCGAATGTAACCAGCCGCCATGCATCTAACTAATTACATTGCCGGCTGGCTTGTTTTTTATTGCTCCAGTGCATCTGAAATTATAAAAAAAAACTTTAGTTTTATGTCCGCAGCACCAATGCAGATCTATGTATCTACATGGCGACAGATTAGATACCACCTCAGTCATACTCCCTTCTATCTGCCCCCCTTTTTCTTGCTGATTTACATTCAGGAGGTTAGCAGCAGGATCAGGCCACACAGGGTTTGTTTGTTACTCTGCATAGGAGCTGTGTGCACAGATCGGTGGATTTTATAAGACTGTGGTTGTGAAGGCGTACGCAGCCTCGAACGTCTCTTTGTAGTTGATGTAGATCGATTTATCTCCAAAAGGAAAAGCAACTTTCTAATCTAATCACAAAATAAAAAAAGACTAATCCATCGCAATAAAGAGGAAGAATATTCATTGAACTAGCAATGAAATTTACTTATTTCAGAAAGTGTTAGGATCCTAGGCGGTATAGATCCGGCAGCGCTGCGTCCTCTGCTAATTAGTGGACTGATCAGGATTATTACAGGTAGATGGAGCGACCCAGATTTTCTATGTAAACTGCATTAAATGATTAATTGTTCTGGGAGGAGAATTACAGGTAAAGATAATTTACTGAGACACAAAAATGAAGACAGAAAGTTGTCACAATAACAATATTCTCTACGTGCCGGGATGCATAGGTTTTATCTCCCCGTCCGGATCTCTCTTCCAGTGCTAGCGCCGGGATAAGGGTTGGTTACAAGTATCAAACACAATACATACAGAATCTGAGGCACAGTAGGGCCCAATACATTGCTATAGGTGCCGTATCACGGCCTTTAAGAAGACATGGTAGGTTTGTGTGTAAGAGCCCTGGGGTTGATCCGTTCAGTGCTGGGAGCAGCTTTCTCCAGTAGAAACCTTTTCCCACTGCATAGTCTAATTGGTGTCCTGTTTAAACAGCTGAAGACTTGTTAATCCTCCCTATTCCATGAAGATAAACCTAGTAACATGGTTTATAGGGCAAAAAAATACATGCATATGTCCAAAATATCACAGTCTTACAGCAAACAATCCCATAGTCTTACTGCCCTTACAGTAAAGAGTCCATAGTCTCACTGCCCTTACAGTAAAGAGTCCATAGTCTCACTGCTCTTACAGTAAAGAGTCCATAGTCTCACTGCTCTTACTGTAAAGAGTCCATAGTCTCACTGCTCTTACTGTAAAGAGTCCACAGTCTCACTGCTCTTACAGTAAAGAGTCCATAGTCTCACTGCTCTTACAGTAAACAGTCCATAGTCTCACTGCTCTTACAGTAAAGAGTCCATAGTCTCACTGCTCTTACAGTAAAGAGTCCATAGTCTCACTGCTCTTACAGTAAAGAGTCCATAGTCTCACCGCTCTTACAGTAAAGAGTCCATAGTCTCACTGCTCTTACAGTAAAGAGTCCATAGTCTCACTGCTCTTACAGTAAAGAGTCCATAGTCTCACTGCTCTTACAGTAAAGAGTCCATAGTCTCACTGCTCTTACAGTAAAGAGTCCATAGTCTCACTGCTCTTACAGTAAAGAGTCCATAGTCTCACTGCTCTTACAGTAAAGAGTCCATAGTCTCACCGCTCTTACAGTAAAGAGTCCATAGTCTCACCACTCTTACAGTAAAGAGTCCATAGTCTCACCGCTCTTACAGTAAAGAGTCCATAGTCTCACCGCTCTTACAGTAAAGAGTCCATAGTCTCACTGCTCTTACAGTAAAGAGTCCATAGTCTCACTGCTCTTACAGTAAAGAGTCCATAGTCTCACTGCTCTTACAGTAAAGAGTCCATAATGTCCCTGCTCTTAGAGTAAAGACTCCATAGTCTCATTGCTCTTACAGTAGAGAGTCCATAGTCTCACCGCTCTTACAGTAAAGAGTCCATAGTCTCACCGCTCTTACAGTAAAGAGTCCATAGTCTCACTGCTCTTACAGTAAAGAGTCCATAGTCTCACCGCTCTTACAGTAAAGAGTCCGTAGTGTCACCGCTCTTACAGTAAACAGTCCGTAGTCTCACCGCTCTTACAGTAAACAGTCCGTAGTCTCACCGCTCTTACAGTAAAGAGTCCATAGTCTCACCGCTCTTACAGTAAAGAGTCCATAGTCTCACCGCTCTTACAGTAAAGAGTCCATAGTCTCACTGCTCTTACAGTAAAGAGTCCATAGTCTCACCGCTCTTACAGTAAAGAGTCCATAGTCTCACCGCTCTTACAGTAAAGAGTCCATAGTTCTCTACTAGTAAAGAGTCATAGTCTCACCGCTCTTACAGTAAGAGTCCGTAGTCTCACCGCTCTTACAGTAAAGAGTCCATAGTCTCACCGCTCTTACAAGTAAAGAGTCCATAGTCTCACCGCTCTTACAGTAAAGAGTCCATAGTCTCACCGCTCTTTACAGTAAAGAGTCCATAGTCTCACCGCTCTTACAGTAAAGAGTCCATAGTCTCACCGCTCTTACAGTAAAGGTCCATAGTCTCACTGCTCTTACAGTAAAGAGTCCATAGTCTCACTGCTCTTACAGTAAAGAGTCCATATGTCCCTGCTCTTAGAGTAAAGACTCCATAGTCTCACTGCTCTTACAGTAGAGAGTCCATAGTCTCACCGCTCTTACAGTAAAGAGTCCATAGTCTCACCGCTCTTACAGTAAAGAGTCCATAGTCTCACTGCTCTTACAGTAAAGAGTCCGTAGTCTCACCGCTCTTACAGTAAAGAGTCCGTAGTCTCACCGCTCTTACAGTAAACAGTCCGTAGTCTCACCGCTCTTACAGTAAACAGTCCGTAGTCTCACCGCTCTTACAGTAAAGAGTCCATAGTCTCACCTCTCTTACAGTAAAGAGTCCATAGTCTCACCGCTCTTACAGTAAAGAGTCCATAGTCTCACTGCTCTTACAGTAAAGAGTCCATAGTCTCACCGCTCTTACAGTAAAGAGTCCATAGTCTCACCGCTCTTACAGTAAAGAGTCCATAGTCTCACTGCTCTTACAGTAAAGAGTCCATAGTCTCACTGCTCTTACAGTAAAGAGTCCATAGTCTCACTGCTCTTACAGTAAAGAGTCCATAGTTTCTCTGCTCTTACAGTAAAGAACCCCCTTCTGAGATGAGATGATGTGTAGAATCCTTCCCTTAGATGCAGGGGGTGCCCTCTTGTTATAGCTTCAGTACTGGGTATACGATGGGTTAATCTTGCCCTGGCACCGCCAGTCCCCCAGCAACTTGCATTTATTTGTAAATACAGAATTGGGCTGTAAAATGCTGAAAAAGCAATTTGCAATAAAACATAAGAGCGCGCTCATTACAGACATTAGCCGCTCCCCGGCTGTGCCCCGGTGATGTAACGTGAGGAGGCCAGTCGTGTATTGAAATGTTTTTGTATTACAATGGCAGCGAGGATTACAGGGGGGATGAGAAAGAGGACGGCGCAGCCTCCATTGTACGGTCTGTCTCTCTCTCTGGCTCTACTAGACCGTAGTCATTAGACAGTGCGCTCCAGACGGAACCATGGGTAAGAGGGTTCTGCTGGTTTCCACGGAAACGGCACATGCCCTGATACCTGAGAGACATGAACAATCACATAGAAGGAGGCGGGCAGTAGGGGGAAGCCATGTCTGTAAATATTGATATCAGATCATAACAAAGGAAACATTGTATCTAAGAAGTGGGAGGGGCCGGGCTCTGCAGATGGGTGGGGAGCTGCATGGTCAGGGGTAGGGAGTGGATCCAGATCTGTAAATGAATGTGATCCCCCTCCCAGCCTGGCAGTCGTCTCGATCTCCTCCACCGCCGACCATGAGAGACTTTACATAAAGGAAAATAACGTAAAACGCAGCACAAAGACTGCAGGGGCCCAAACAGAAAAATAATCTGCAAAGGAGCCAAGCAGAAAGATTCTGCCCCCTCACAAGCTGGAGGTTGTAGTTCACCAATAGCTCAGTGGCTGGCAATGGAGCTGTGGACGTCGGACAGGGAGCAGGTGGATGATGGGAGTATTATTATATGTGTACATATACATGCACTCGTTCCTGGGCCCCATGACCGTCCCTGCAGATTGGGAGAGTACGGCGCAGGACGCCGGGGAGGAGCGGATAGTCATTTAATTTTTATTAGCGTGAATGTGCGATTTGTTCGGCAGGTTCCCCAATTTGTTTCTGAATTCTTAAAGAAAAGAAATTAAGACGGCAGCGATTCTGTGTTCTACCAATTAAGCACCAACCTCTGGTGACCTGAGCTAATCTAAAGTCTACTTTCCTGAAATAATTACCTCCCCGCCTAACACTGGCAGGAAAAAAAAAAGTCATGTTCAGACCGAGTCGATGGTCGCAGTTGAGCGCAGGGCTGCACGACGCAGCGGGGGTCAGACATAATAATGCCCCTCAGCTACAGTGCGTTGCATCTGTGCATAAACCCTGAAGTCACCGGTGCAGAAAACAGCGAATTAGCCGAGCGGCAGGTAATCGCTGCGTCAAGGAGTTTAGAAGTCTAATTAGTTTTTGTCTCGTGCTTGGACTGTGCTGCATCACACTGCTTTATGCCCCATCAGTGGGAGCACAGGCACCTGAAATGGCTAAATTAATCAAGGTTAAGGCCAAAAAATTAGATGCTAAAATGTAGATAAGACGCCTTGTGAGGGGTTTACCTGGTCTGGCGGTATACGGTACTGTCTGCAATCAGAATGGGAGGGACACAAGCGTCTCATCTGTAGCTTCCCTCATGGAAATACTTCCATTCCTGCTGTAAGTTATTTGCTTCCTTCTCCTCAAGTGCGCCCCACTAGTTAATTATCACAACAGGGAACGAGGGCCTGGTCCTCCGCTGTACGGGAATCCAGGCACTGAAATAATAGATGATGGGGGTAGTGTCTCATCTGTAGCTTCCCTCAGTACATGCATCTGCAGTACAGCACAGAACACACAATCCTGCACAGGTCCTGCAGAGTAGTCCTGTGAGCAGACGAGTGCCAGGCGTCCTGAGGTCGGGTATCCTGCAGAATACACGATCCCAGCCTGTGTGTTAGCTGGCCCTGCAGCGGTGATACGGGGTTCGCGTTCTGATTGATGGGTTCACAGCAGGCGTCAGGCTTCTTCTTCGTGTTTGAAACCATTGTGACTGTAATAATACATTTGCCCCAGAGACACCTAATTCTCACATTTGGTGGAAATCCCAGCCTCAGAACCCAATGAAGGGGCACACATTAAGCTCCTCTCTCTGTAAGGATTCTTTACACTCCATGCAGTACTGAGATGGGATACAGCTTTGACTAATTCAGAGGTAAATACATCGACTATTACAATTTTAAGGGTGATGCCCTTTTAAACCAATAGTTTAAGAAAGTTATCGATTTTGTGATTTACTTTAGTCAGGATCAGCCCAAAAATCCACCATTCTCGCAGAGATGTCCCTGATCTTTCCCCCCTGTTCTGTTTTCTTAACCCGGCGGAGGTCAGGTCGTCACTTGAGCGTCTCTTTAAGTGATTGCAGTCTTTGTGGTTGTTCTCTTCTCACCACATCACATACCTTCGTAGCCCTGTATTTAAGGCCTAGGAACACTACTCATTTCAGAAATGAAAGGCCTGTGTTCCAGGATGGGAGTCTCCGGCCTGTAATGAAGGGTTCGTGTTGGTTAAGAAAAGCCAGTCTCTGCACTAAGAGCCAAGCCTGGAGTCATCCTCAGGTCAGAAACATCACATCCTGATAATAAGGACCTTCACCAGCCTCCAGATGGACAACCATAGTCGGCAGAGGTTGGATGTAGCACTGCAGCTGATATTGCTGGATAACCCTCTTCTCTAGAGATGTGGTGGACCTATGCAAGGCTGCCACGGGGGCTAAAAAGACGTGGTAGTTCACCATCCAGTGAGAATGCAGCCATAGTGACCTCCAGTCCATGGCTCTGAGCTCCAGCGTTGAGTGCAGGAGATGCTTGGATGCCGCTCTGTGAAGTTTCTTATAGAATTGTGGAAGTAAACGGTTGCTCAGAGAAGTTACTTGGAGGATGAGAGTAACATCTGGAGACTCACTCTCTTCCCAATCACTTTTCATCCTAAAATTCTAGCTCAGAGCAGGACGAAGTGAGGCCCTTGGTCACCAGATACTCGATTATAAGGTGGGAAAAGTAATGTAATGGTTCAGCATGTCACGGAACGGCGCAATCAGGTCCTCGGTGCAAAGAGCAGCGCAGATCTCAGCTCCCTGTGCCCCAGTGGGGATGGTGCTCTCAGCTTTCACCTGAACCTGGTTTTGTACATTTAGTCTGGATTCACACTTATAGGGGAAGTAGAAACGCACGACTTATACGTGGAGTAAACCTTTCCGCTGTGCTGTGGATGCAGCAATTCATCGTAGACTTCAATTCTGCACTGAATTTTGTGGCCTATTTTTATGTCACATGTGACTCCATCTTTAGCCACATGCACGTGTTGTAGATTACGTGCGGTTTTTCCATGTTGATTCTTGTGTGGAAGAACCAAAGTGTAATCCAGAACCAGCAACGTGTATGAGGTTAGACAAATTCCGTGCGGATTTTAAAATCCTCAGCATTTCAGTTTTTTGTGCTATTTTAGGGCTCATTCACACGACCGCATGAAAAAACAGATCCGCATAAAATACGGAACAGCCGGCTCCTAATAGAACAGTCCTATCCTTGTCCGTAATGCGGACAATAATAGGACATGTTCTATTTTTTTGCGGAACGGAAATACGGAAACGGAATGCACACGGAGTTCCTTTTCATTTGGTTTGCGGACTTGTTGTAATGAATGGTTCCGCATACGGTCTGCAAAAAAAACGGAACAGAAATGGAAAATATATACGGTCGTGTGAACGAGCCCTTATTGTGTGGGTTTCACCTTTTTCAGTGCCGTGGTGATCTCTGCAGTAAAACAGCGAGAAATCTGCACCAAAAACTGCAGAAATGCACAGAAATCTGCACCAAAAAAAGTAAAAAAGTGCGTATTTTCTGCTAAAGCAAGGAGTAGATACAAGACAAGAGAAGTAGAATCTCTTCTACATGCCCCCCCCCCATAAGATTCATTCTTGTTTTAATAAACCTGCATCAGACTGTCCTGTCTGAACTCCCTAACCATGCACACACGTGAAAAACTTAGGAAGTTAATTCTCAAAGTCACAGGAGCTCAAGTCTTGACTCGAAAGTCCTTAGACAAGAAGGGAGAAGGTGAAGTAAGGCGACGGGCTCGCTGCCATCCCTTTCCTGGCACGGCGGTGGCCGGGGCAGTGCCATGTGTGATGAACCCGGTATGTAAACATGGCTTATGCAACCTTATCCCTGCCTGGTGCTGGTCCTCGGCTGCGGGGAATCTGCTTATTATGTTCTTGATTAAAATGGCAGACGCTTTGGTGTCTTCTCTTTGAGGCGGCAGAACAGAAGAAGGAAGCGCGTCTTCATCCTTTCAGATCCTGCCTTCAAAAAGTGTGAACAGAAAGTCTGCCTTGCCTTTGCGTGCTCCTTTAAGGGGATTTGCTGCATGTATCTGCTGTCTGCACAGCATATGGCGCTGGTAGGAAACACAGCCTTGTGAAGTTTTTTAATATCTTCCAGAAACATTTCTTACCCTTTCATGGTACAGAAATAAAAAAAATGCCAACTCATGAGCGAGGACGGAGAGCGTGATGGAATGAGCCACAGTAACAAACTGGACCCATTGACTGCAGGGGGCGAGGGCCGGGAGGTCGTCTGGCAGATTTGGTGAACAGATTTCCTTTCAGTCCATTCACTTGGTGCGGAAACAAATCCGTTCAGATTCTGCAAAAAATCGGCGGCTTGTGACTTCACCCGAGAAGCGTTGCTTTTAGCGGAGGTTGGCCCATACGTGCAGCATGCTCTGGCCATGTGTCGCTGTGCACCTCTGACGTGTGAATGAAGACTTACAGCCTCCTTACCAGACGTCATTCGCTGCCGAGTGTCGTCAGTGGATGCTTCACACAGAAATAAACCCGCACTTTCACAGGCCTCTTCAGTTTAGCCAGTGGGTTAATGCTTTGGCAGTGAGCTGTGGACTCAGGGAACCTTATGCAGTGCCTGGCAGGGACCTGCCTCATAATGGTGGGCCGCCCTGGCAGATGACAGCTGGCTGAGGGCCTGGGGTGCCTGCTGGACCCTTTGGCACATGAAGCTGCCAGGGCTGGAGCACTTAGTAAACCGCAGCTGTGTGCTCAGGACGTCCCTGCCATATCGTGCAGGAGAATTTCCACCTAAAGTCACCAGTCAATAGAACAAGAAGCCGTCTCCACTCCATCCTGTGGGCATTACTGTGTCCAGCTGTTATAGAGGTCACAGTGACTGTCACCCAGCTTTCCCAGAGACAGATAGAAGTAAGAAAGGAGTTTTTGACAAAGGAGGTTGAGCATTAAAGGGGTCATCATTGTTAGGCATTGAGGTTAATGGTTGTAGCCGCTATAAGTATGTGACCAGTCTGATCCTCTGCTGCAGCCAGAATGTACTTGTTTACTGCTGTTATCGGGTTGTCAGATCTGGATAAGTTCTTCGTCCTCAGCGTGTTGTCACAATGCTTTCTTCCACTGGAGATAATGCGCCTTTTCTAAGCAGGGACCCGTCTCGGAGAGAACATAAGCCTCGGGCGTTACTGCGGCAGCATTCAGAATCTCCTGCAAACCAGAGAGGAAAACCGTCCTGAATCCTCTGCCGGTGACACCGGTGTACGGGGTGATATACAGGATATCGGCTCCGTGCCTTGTACCCCCTTATACACGTGGACATTTCATTAATGCATCATTTCTTATTGCTCTGGGGATGGCGGCAATCCGGATCTGTTCTCCTCTGTGACTCTGCTCCGTCCTGAGGGCCCCAGGAGGCATCCATTTTTCATTTCCCCTAGAACTGCCCCTATCTTCACTGGAGACCAATGTCACGGGGGATGAGCTGGGATGTCACCGGGGAGGAGCTGCGATGTCACCGGGGAGGAGGTGCGATGTCACTGGGGAGGAGCTGCGATGTCACTGGGGATGAGCTGTGATGTCACTGGGGACGAGCTGCGATGTCACTGGGGACAAGCTGTGATGTCACTGGGGAGGAGCTGCGATGTCACTGGGGATGAGCTGTGATGTCACTGGGGACGAGCTGCGATGTCACTGGGGACAAGCTGTGATGTCACTGGGGATGAGCTGCGATGTCACTGGGGATGAGCTGGGATGTCACCGGGGAGGAGCTGGGATGTCATCGGGGAGGAGCTGCGATGTCACCGGGGAGGAGGTGCGATGTCACTGGGGAGGAGCTGCGATGTCACTGGGGATGAGCTGCGATGTCACTGGGGATGAGCTGTGATGTCACTGGGGATGAGCTGCGATGTCACTGGGGACAAGCTGTGATGTCACTGGGGATGAGCTGCGATGTCACCGGGGATGAGCTGTGATGTCACTGGGGATGAGCTGTGATGTCACTGGGGATGAGCTGCGATGTCACCGGGGATGAGCTGCGATGTCACTGGGGATGAGCTGTGATGTCACTGGGGATGAGCTGCGATGTCACCGGGGATGAGCTACGATGTCAGGTGTAGCCCCTTTTTTAATCCTGGTCAACTCCCTTAAAGTCCGTCAGTCCCTGACATTGTTCTGAGACCCAAAAAGTAATCAGCATTTAAGTAAAGAAGAAATTCTGTCAAATTTGCCAGTGGATAATGCCCTTGAAAAGTGACAACTTTTTCTGTAAGCCAGAACTGTGCTCAAAGTGGTTGTCACATCCCTTCCCCCCTCATAGAATGTCCATTGCTGGACACAGGAGAAGGCTCTGCTCCACCATGAGACACGATGGGAGGGACGTGGACGTGGTGATTTTTCCAAATGACATGGGGGCAATTCCCTGACATCACAGGGGAAGAAGTCCGGGCCTTCACGGGAGGATTTTCTGATACCACAAGGTCCTCTCCGGTCTGACTCTCCAGGCAGAGATCAGTGGTTCCTGCCGTCGGCACCGGGCGCTTGTCAACCGCAGTGTGTGAAATAAAAAGAGAAAAGTTTTCCTTTTTTATTTGTCGGGGGGGTCAGCGGCGGCCGGGCTGTCACAGGCTCCACAAGATGTCTGATTAGAAGCATGCCTCCTGTATGAGCAGTAATCACGCCAGGCAGGCTGCTGGCACGTCGCCCTCTCCGGTCGGCTAATCAGGTTATTTTCAGAGACAAGAGGAAGAGCTGGACACTGGGAGACTTGTCCCCCGGGACCCTCCTTTATTCTCCTGCAAACAGTTTTCTGGCCCGCATCTTGTCCATTAGGATGCGTGAACACGTCTGCCCTAAATTCAGTGGGGTAACTATTCGCTCTCAGCGCCAGCTTTCCCCCGTCTCCAGCTTACGGTATTACTCACCTATCCCCTGAAAGTGAATTTCTCCACGCCATGGCAGTTCTTGGAGCCGAGCCTATTGGGACAGACCCAGAGCCGTCTGCTGACAGCGGCATCGAATGGCTGCAGATTTATGGCTCCGGCTTGATTTACACAGATTATTCCGTTTGCCTCCTGTTCACATCTATAACGGGCAGTGGCCGATGTAATGAAGGCTGTTCATATTGACGTCGGACATTGACATTCATTCAGGAAACCGATTTATGAGGCAGCGAGCATCAAGTGGTTTGCCGTCTGTGCATCGGGGACATGAATGAATGCGCCACTTGACACGGAGCTGCAGGTCTACACCACCGAAGAACTGAGGGCGAACATTGGAAATAGAGGAAAGGCTGCAAGAACTAGGCCGAAGCGCGGTGTGTCCGCTGCCAGGGCGCCATGGAGGTGCGAGGAGCTCCGGCCTTAACTCTTAACACATGGCACAGTCGTGGACGTTATTTCCTAATGCAAATCTGCGTGTAGACAAGACGGGTGATGGCCAGAAGAGTGTTTTTTGAAAAAATTTCAAAAATGATGCCAAACTGACAGGATGGAAAAAAGTGACATTGAAAATATTTGGTCAAGTCTGAGTGTAATGGATGCGCCGGATATCCTGGTGTCCCCCGATCTTACCTCTTGCGAGCTCTGCGTGAGATCTGGCACCACGCGGCGCTCTGTTTACATCATTAGGGCTCTATTTATTTGAATAAATAATGAAGTGTTTGGCGCGGGGCTTCTAATTGTGCTGGCACAGCTGCCTGCGCTCGCCGCCTAATTAATACGGGTGCCTTTGTGCTCAGAGTCCTGCCAGCTGCCATCTCCCTCGCCGCCTGTCCTCCCCGCCAGGTATATATTTGAGGCACAGTCCCCTCCATCCACATGCTGCAGTCACTGCCGGCTCCATCCGTAGGTTGTCTTCTGGGCATTTGAACCTGAATGTAGGAGGGTAAAGATCTATGATCTTGGTGAGATTAAACCCCAAGACCCAATGCTTCGAGATCACACTGCCCTACATTGTACGCTGACAGTCCACCACTGAGGTATGAGGCACAGGATACCTCCGCCATTATCCAGCTCTCACAGAAGGCCCAGAACCTAGTTGTCTGTCACGTCTTCCGCCCGCTACATGGGTGATCTATACGGCGTCTCGTGCATTTCTCTCCAGCCTGGTTTATTGTGTTATTGATGAATGAGTTTTCTCACCTCCCCAAAGTCTGTTCTGCGAGATTCCGCGGAAGCGTTCAGTAAATAATTGGCTGCGATTTCTCATTTCTTCACATTTCAAAAACAGGAAGGAAAGAAGCGGGAGTCAAAATGACCCCTCCTGGAAGTCAGGGCAGGTAGAGGGCTGCAGCAAGGTGTAATAGAGGGAGGCGCGAGGCCTGCAGACGGCTCACACTATGGAGGGCTGCAACTATCCGCAGCATAAACAGTGCAGGGAGGTTCGCTGGGTATCTGTTCCCTTTATGTGGTCGCTCTGGTGGCTCGTGGATCTGCCGGCTCCAGTCAGATGACGGGACGGTGGTAGGAAATTCTGCGGCACAAGACGGAATGGATTTTGCTTCCACTTTTGCAGACAGAATTAAGCGCGTGTACACACCTGACACAATGACAGGCGGATAACTACTGTTTTGTGACTCGTGAAATGAAGAGAAAACATACGAGTGTCGGATGTGCGCCGCCTGATACTGTGATTAAATAACAGCCTCGTTACTGCTCCTCCAAACGTGTAACATGGAAACTGTTCCCAGAAAACACAACACGTGGATATTTCCCTCTCACTTGAGCGATCGGCAGCCGGTGCGGGAGGTTTCATTTTGCTCATTCCCGGTGATTGCACAATTAAGTTAAACACGGTAATTATTCACAATGTTGCAGCGCGGTGCGGCCGAGGAGAAGCACAATGGATGCAGGAAGGCAGCGGCGGCCGGCGTATTGAATGCACGTATGCTCCTAACCCGCTGACGATACAACTATGAAGGACTAACGAGTCACCTCCCCGTGTCCAGGGGTCCTAGGGCGGTCTGCATTGTGCGCTGGCCTCATGTTCCGGGATCAGCGGCGTCGGCGCAGAGCCTTCTGGTGTTTGCAGTAATTGGTTTATTTTCCATAGATTTAACTGTCAGGTGACTGGATGCTGCTGACCTCCCCCTCACTCATCGCCGTCTCCTCCAGCCCTGGATACTTTCCCTTTTTAGAAATGTTAAAGAATCAATTGCTTTAAAATGTCAGCGCTGACGCGTCCTCGGCTAATTTACCCTGAGAAATATCTGGGAGAAAGGAAGGTTCGATATCTTCAGATACACTAATAACTCTCCTAGAATCCCAGTGCCCTCCCCCAACATTCAGGGGGTGAAGCGTCATCCTCCTGTGTCATAGGGGCCCGGGATGGTCAGAAGCTAAAGGAATCCTACAGAAAATAGAGACTGAAACTGGGATGTTTATACTCTATTCACAGCTAAAGCTGCATTCAGAATGTATCTACCTGCTTGGAATTCATCAACGCTGTGTAGACTGACCCCCAATATCTTCTCTGAAAAAATATGCATGCAAGAGGAATCGGGGAGAAGACAAGTTCTGCACCCAAAGACTCCCCACTGTGCAGACACTGAACCAGCAGGGTAGTCAAGGAGATGAGAAGTAATGCATGCTGGGAGCTCGGCCAATAGACTACAGAACTATGTGATTCGGACCAGCAGAGGGCAGCATGGAGATGATGGGTAGCTAAGAATCGACAGGACTGTGGATGCAGCTTTGGCTGTGCTTGGAGTATAAGACATGACAGTGATGAGACGAGGAGTCACAGCTCTGCAGCTCAGAAATCTCATTAATTACCAGTGATTTTCAGATTCACGTCAACCCTGAACCACAGCCACGGATCTCGGAGAGGAGCTGTGATCTCATTTCCTGCGTCCGCTGCTGCGGGAATCTGCGTCTACGGTGAATATTATTTACTGCGCTGACTAATCAACAATAATTTATTCCTGAATAGAGAAATGTCATAAAAGAATCTGATACGAGAGCAATAATGAAACCACCACAAGAAGAAAACGACTCGGAGCAAGATTATCAGAGCTGGCAGGACAAAGCCCGGAGTCATCAGGGGACACCCAGCACCATGTGACAGCAGAACGCCCAATCTACTGTCTATGCGCAAAGGAATACAGTCTGTTGCTCCCTGTTATCAGCCATGTAAAGTGCTTGTGCACTATTTTATATCGGGGACATCCTCAAATGAATAGGACGAGCCGTCTTATTGCAGTGTTGATGGCGGATAGAGGATTGGCGATGCTGCCAGCAGTCAGCTCCCCCCAATCTGATATTGATGAAGATAAAAAAGCAAACAACCCCTTTAAGACAAAAGCAGTGGATGAGTGACCGAGACCCTCACTTGTCACATATCTCCAGTGCTGAGAACCTCCAGAGAGCGTTACTTCCACACGTGACTGATATCAGCAGACCTTACTGTAGGAAGTTAGTGTGTCAGTTTTCACTGCAGTTCTGGCATTCTGTTCATTAACCTGAATGATAAGTGCTGTAGGTTTGCACAGGAAAATCTTTGAAATTCTGCTGCAGAGAATGGGTTTGTGGGACAGAACAGACGACACGTCTGCACTTAAAGGGATACTTAACCTAAATGTATCTCCTGCCTGTTCTGCAAGCTGTTGTTCTCTGCTATCTGCTAGTTTTGCCTTTACATTGCCCTCTAAATGGGGACACTTCAAACAATTCGACCTGCCCGGGTCTGGCCCTACAGCCTGCTGATGGAGGAGATACGTGGCATTAAACAGCTCTCTGCCTCCTCTGGAAATGGGAATCACATTTGGCAATTTGTGGTCCTTCCTACAAAGCGCTTTATCGGCGGCGGCTTCCTCCATTTTCTTATCTCTGACGCACGCCCGTACAATGATATATTTTTCCCTTTTTCAAGGATTCGCTCTGCATCTGAACTTCATGTGGAGAGTGAAATCAATAGGTTGTATCATGACAGAGCAGGGAAGCCGCGGCTAAATATCAATTCTGTTCACAACTGAACGTAGCCTATTAGGCGGAGGCGTCGCAGTCTGACGTGGCGGGTTCTGCCGCTGATTGTGGCGCATCAAGAGATAAAGCAGGAGCCCCCATAGATCACAAATACCGAGCACGTTTCACGTTATGTCAGGGATTCATTTCTCACAGCTTTCCTTCCACAATTCCTGCGTTCTTCAGGCAGGGAGCCACCTAGAGCTGTGTTCAGCCTGAGCCTTCTGGTGCATCCATAGAATGCAAGCACCACAGTCAGGACTGAGGCTTATACAGAGCAATGAGAGGAAAGCAGTAGAGGGAGAAAACCCAAGCTGGGCAACAAGTCTGTGGGCGCAGCTACAGGAGGGGCACAAACTCGGAAGGTCTCTCCTCTTCAAGTCTCTCAGAAGGCTCTCCTACACCAGCCAGTATAGCACGTGGGCCATGCTGAGACTTGTAGTTACACCACATCCAGAGAGCTACAGAGGAACCCTGTAAATGAGCGTCTACAGAGCTGCTGGCGGCCACAGGAGGGTGTTGTGTGAGCCCTTAATGTTTTCTGTACAGGGAGGTGATCGCAGACTAAGAATAAGCTTTATCTTGGAAGTCATTCAGAAGCCGCAGCAGCCGCCCACCTGTGAGAACCTGGTACTCCAGGGCTGTGCCGCCCGCCACAAGATGGCATCAGCCGTGCCTCACAGTACAAACTAATATTACATCTTGTAGGATCCCTGTGCCACCGGTGGCGGACTTTACCACCACGCAAACTAAGCAAATGCTTGGGGCCCTATAGATCAGGGGGCCCCCTGCTGGTCACAAGGTGTTGGCTGAAAAAACTACCACAGGGGCAACCATATCTGTTCAGCTGCAGAGATGATACTGTAGGTTCAGCTGCACAGGGGCCCTTCCCAAGTGTACAACAGTAGCAGAGGTGTCCAGGCTGCACTGCTGAGCTGAGAGTGGGGTGTAGTGACCGGGCAGAGATTAGCGATGTGGGCTCCCGATATCGCCACTCACTACCTCACCCCAAAAAAGAGACGCCTGCTACAGATCCAGATGAAACCTTCCAGTGACCTCTTTGGGTAGAATTAAGAACCTGGCCTATCCGATATCGTCAGTGTACATGGAGGAGGGACGTCAGGAGCATCTGGGCCCCCTACTCCGTACAGGACAGGAACCCAGACGTGTGATCATCAGGTTGAATCCTCCTTCCGTATTTTAGGGGTCACTGTGTTGAATCACTCAGCGACAGCAGCCTGTGGCGAATATCCTGAACTGGGCCCCCTAGTATCTGCAGGGGCCACGACTGCACATAACCTTCACCTCCACCCTGTGACTGCACCGGAGTCTTGTTAATTTCCTGCCGTCTCTGGGAGGAATCCTTGAATTTCCTGGATGTTTGTGATTCTACCTACGGCGCAGGTCATGCGGCCCGACCCTTGTAAATGCCGCCGTTTCCTCGCAGAGTTCAGGAGTTAATGCACTTATTGTTGCCGCCACAGAAGAAAATCCAATGTCCTTACATCCATTTTCTGTCCACTAATTATACTTCTGAGCTGCCGTCTGCATTTAAGAAGCATTTGGTGTCTTTTTCCAAGAAACGGAAGCTGCAATTTTCTTAATAAGTACTTAGCATAAAGGGTCTTTTCTATAAACCAGCACAGACGTCTGCTGTCGGACCCAGGGGACAAGCGAGGTCACCGCTGCGATGGTGCGGCCGGGTGCCAATATTCTGTTGGTCTAAGTGCCACACTCCACGCATAAAGACGTCTATAGAGGCGCTAGTACCTCACCCCACAGAATCACAGAGGTGTGGCCCCTGTAGTCGCCCCATCAATGGGGTCGTAGGTCTTCTGGGCCTCTGTGGACTGTAGGTGACGTCTTCTGTTTGGTTATTAATGTTCACAGGCAGGAATGAAGCCGCACAATCTGCACGGATACTGAAGGCCGCACGCATGGAATGGACATTTTTGATCGGAGCTTTGATTATTTTTTTTTTCACCAAGGCTAAATGTGAGCAGCTATTAAAATACCTGGAACGCAGAGAACTAAACGGCGTCTAACACTTCACTTTTCTGCTGTCACTCAGCTGCTAATTGCCAGCTGTTCTCTGCAAAACAGATCGCTTATCCTTAAGAGGTGAAAATATAGACTGGTATCAAAGGTATATACCGTACACTGCTGCTTACAGACACCGAACCAGCAGCGAGAGAAAAATACTGAGCAGCCTAAGAGCTACCACAATATACTGCAGCACTGCGCAGACACCGAACCGGCAGCGAGAGAAAAATACTGAGCAGCCTAAGAGCTACCACAATATACTGCAGCACTGCGCAGACACCGAACCAGCAGCGAGAGAAAAATACTGAGCAGCCTAAGAAGCTACCCAACAATATACTGCAGCACTGCGGCAGACACCGAACCGGGCGAGCGCAGAAGAAAAATACTGAGCAGCCTAAGAGCTACCACAATATACTGCAGCACTGCGCAGACACCGAACCAGCAGCGAGAGAAAAATACTGAGCAGCCTAAGAGCTACCACAATATACTGCAGCACTGGACAGACACTGACCAGCAGCGAGAGAAAAATACTGAGCAGCCTAAGAGCTACCACATATACTGCAGCACTGCGCAGACACCGAGCCGCAGCAAGAGAAAAATACTGAGCAGCCTAAGAGCCACAATATACTGCAGCACTGGCAGACACCGAACCAGCAGCGAGAGAAAATACTGAGCAGCCTAAGAGCTACCAAGAGCTACTGACTGCAGAGCTGCGCAGACACCGAACCAGCAGCGAGAGAAAAATACTGAGCAGCCTAAAGCTATACCAATATACTGCAGCACTGCGCAGACAACCGAACAGCAGCGGAGAGAAAATACTGAGCAGCCTAAGAGCTACCACAATATACTGCAGCACTGACGACACCGAACCAGCAGCGAGAGAAAAAATACTGAGGGCAGCTAAGAGCTACCACAATATACTGCAGCATGCTGCGCAGACACCCCGAACCGCAGCGACGAGAAAAATACTGAAGCAGCCTACAGAGCTTACCACAACTATACTGCCAGGCACTGCGTCAGACAAACCGAACCAGCAAGCGAGAAGAAACAATACTGAGGCAGCCTAAGAGCTACCAGCAATATACTGAGCAGCACTGGACAGACACTGAACCAGCAGCGAAGAGAAAAATAACTGAGCAGCCTAGAAGAGCTAACCACAATATACTGCAGCATCTCACAGACACCGACCAGAAGCGGAGAGAAAAATTACTGGGAGCAGCGCTAAGAGCTACCACAATAATACTGCAGCACTGGACAGACACTGAATCGCAGGCAGCGAGGAGAAAAAGTACTGAGGCAGCTAAGAGCTAACCACATATACTGCAGCACTAGACAGAACCTGAACCAGCAAGCGAGAGAAGAAATACTGAAGCAGCCTAAAGCTACCACAAGTATATCTGCGAGCCACTGCGCGGCAAGACACCGAACCTGGCAGCGAAGAAAAATACTGAGCAGCCTAAGAGCTACCACAATATACTGCAGGCACGGCGCAGACACGCGAACCAGCAGCCGAGGAGAAAAAATACTGAAGCAGCCCCTAAGAGCTAACCACAGATATACTGCCAGCATCTGGACAGACCACTGAACCAGCAGCGGAGGAAAAATAGCTGAGCAGCCCTAAGAGCTACGCACAATATACTAGCAGCACTGCGCAGGGACACCGAGCCAGCCAGCCAGAGAAAAAAAAAAAAAAATAATACTGGAGCAGCCCTAAGAGGCTACACATATATACTGCAGCACTGGACAGACACTGAAACCAGCAGCGGGAGAAAATATAACTGAGGCGCCTAAGAGCTATCCACAATATACTGCAGCAACTGGCGCAAGACACCGAACCCGTCAGCGAGAGAAAAAATACCTGAGGCAGCCTAACAAGCTAGCCACAATATATCTGCAGGCATCTGGCGGCGACACGAACCAGCAGCGAGAGAAAAAGATTAGCTGAAGCAGCCTAAAGAAGCTACCACACTATTACTGCAGCCACTGGCGCAGACACCGAAACCAGCCAGCGAGAAGAAAATACTGAGCAGCCTAAGACGCCTACCACAATATACTGCAGCAACTGGACAGGACACTGGAACCATGCAGGAGAGAAAAATACTGAGCACCTAAGAGCTACCACAATATACTGCAGCACTGCGCAGACACCGAACCAGCAGCGAGAGAAAAATACTGAGCAGCCTAAGAGCTACCACAATATACTGCAGCACTGCGCAGACACTAACCAGCAGCGAGAGAAAAATACTGAGCAGCCTAAGAGCTACCACAATATACTGCAGCACTGGACAGACACTGAACCAGCAGCGAGAGAAAAAATACTGAGCAGGCCCTTAAGAGCTACCCACAATATACTGCAGCACTGCGCAGACACCGAACCAGCAGCGAGAAAAAATACTGAGCAGCCTAAGAGCTACCACAATATACTGGCAGCACGGACAGACACGAACCAGCAGCGAGAGAAAAATACTGAGCAGCCTAAGAGCTACCACAATATACTGCAGCACTGGACAGACACTGAACCAGCAGCGAGAGAAAAATACTGAGGCAGCCTAAGAGCTACCACAATATACTGCAGCACTGCGCAGACACCGAACCAGCAGCGAGAGAAAAAATACTGAGCAGCCTAAGAGCTACCACAAATATACTGCAGCACTGGACAGACACCTGAACCAGCAGCGAGAGAAAAATACTGGAGCAGCCTAAGAGCTACCACAATATATCTGCAGCACTGGACAGACACTGAACCAGCAGCGAGAGAAAAATACTGAGCAGCCTAAGAGCTACCACAATATACTGCAGCACTGCGCAGACACCGAACCAGCAGCGAGAGAAAAAATACTGAGCAGCCTAAGAGCTACCACAATATACTGGCAGCACTGCGCAGACACGAACCAGCAGCGAGAGAAAAATACTGAGCAGCCTAAGAGCTACCACAATATACTGCAGCACTGCGACAGGACACTGAAACCAGCAGCGAGAGAAAATACTGAGCAGCCTAAGAGCTACCACAATATACTGCAGCACTGCGCAGACACCGAACCAGCAGCGAGAGAAAAATACTGAGCAGCCTAAGAGCTACCACAATATACTGCAGCACTGGCGCAGACACCGAACCAGCAGCGAGAGAAAAATACTGAGCAGCCTAAGAGCTACCACAATATACTGCAGCACTGGACAGACACTGAACCAGCAGCGAGAGAAAAATACTGAGCAGCCTAAGAGCTACCACAATATACTGCAGCACTGCGACAGACACCGAACCAGCAGCGAGAGAAAAATACTGAGCAGCCTAAGAGCTACCACAATATACTGCAGCACTGGACAGACACTGAACCAGCAGCGAGAGAAAAATACTGAGCAGCCTAAGAGCTACCACAATATACTGCAGCACTGGACAGACACTGAACCAGCAGCGAGAGAAAAATACTGAGCAGCCTAAGAGCTACCACAATATACTGCAGCACTGCGCAGACACCGAACCAGCAGCGAGAGAAAAATACTGAGCAGCCTAAGAGCTACCACAATATACTGCAGCACTGCGCAGACACTGAACCAGCAGCGAGAGAAAAATACTGAGCAGCCTAAGAGCTACCACAATATACTGCAGCACTGGACAGACACTGAACCAGCAGCGACGAGAGAAAACTGAGCAGCCTAAGAGCTACCACAATATACTGCAGCAGCGCAGACACCGAACCAGCAGAGAGAAAAATACTGAGCAGCCTAAGAGCTACCACAATATACTGCAGCACTGCGCAACACTGAACCGAGCAGCGAGAGAAAAAAATACTGAGCAGCCTAAGAGCCTACCACAATATACTGCAGCACTGCACAACACGAACCTAGGCAGCGAGAGAAAATATGAGCAGCCTAGAGCTACCACAATATTACTGCAGCACTGCACAGACACCGAACCAGCAGCGAGAGAAAAATACTGAGCAGCCTAAGAGCTACCACAATATACTGCAGCACTGGACAGACACTGAACCAGCAGCGAGAGAAAAATACTGAGCAGCCTAAGAGCTACCACAATATACTGCAGCACTGCGCAGACACCGAACAGCAGCGAAGAAAATACAGCAGCGCAGCACACTGAAAAATACTGAGCAGCCTAAGAGCTACCACAATATACTGCAGCACTGGACAGACACCGAACCAGCAGGGCACTCCAGGGAAATCAGAAGTTTGATCCTGAGAACGTGAGGGAGCGTGGAGCCGCGCTGGAAATGAAGCCTCCGTTACTTGTCTTTTTTTGTCTGAACATACTTCTCATACCCACAACTGTGTCTATTTTGCGGCCCGCAGATACCGTCTGTGTGCATTGCGCCGTTTTCTCACTCCCATCAGTAGAAATGCCTATTTTTGCCCTCAAAATGGACAAGAATAAGACATTTTGTATCATTTGCAGACTGGCCGCACCGATGTGGACAGCACACAGGTGACATTCGTGTCCTGTCTGCATTTTTTTGGGAAGCATAGAAATGAATGGGTCGACAAAAAAATGCAGATCTGACTGGGCCTAAACTACAGTTGTGTGCACGAGGCCTATTGGGAGGACAGTAATGGCGGCCACCTTTTATACTGGACGGAGACTCCATGAGCTCGTTCTTGGGTGATAACATCCGGCAGAGCGGCTTCTGCTTCCTCCGTCTTCACAGGAGCAGGTTCTTCTGTTTCTGCAGTTTGTGCTTGGGCTGAATAATTGATGGCTCCACAACTGTTCCTGCATCCATGTATCGCTCTCATTACCCGGGGGTCTCCTCCTCCATATGCTGACCCTCCGTCTTAACCCCCTCTGTGCCGGCTGGCGCTCCAGATCTGTTCTTTCTTCTGAGCGAGGAGATAAGTGCAGCATACACAATACATTCTGAATATTTAAAGGTCAAATATGTTATTCTGAAATATCATCTCCGCAGATTATCGCCTTTCTATATTGAGTTTCTCTCCAAGACGATAATTGGAGCGGCCGCATTTATTGAAATATTGCAGGTTTTGTTCGGTGCAACCGTCGCTGTGCAAACTCCGAATTAATCAGCAGACGTATGGAGATATCCCATAGAGACGGAAAGGGGACTGATGAGGAAGGCCGAGGACTTAGATACCTGCTCATCACCGTGCGCAATGTCAATGGAAATCTCTCCAATCCGGTATCTGATAATCCAGAAATTCAGCGCTGCCGGATGACGGACGACCAGAGGAGAGAACCAATAGTGATATCAGTGTTTAGGGTGTTTCGTGCGCTGAGCGTGGCCGTTCAATAATCCACAGCACCCAAATACGGATAGTAAATAATCTCTACAAATCTTAAAGGGTGCAGGCTGCAGTGTTGCGGTGTAACACTGACGACGTGTCATGATGCGTTTCATCCCTGTCTCGTCGCCGTATGGCGAACGCTCTTGTCATATTTACATTTTCCGTCCAGTAACTTCTTTGATGTGTACAGCGTTCTGTAAGTTTGCAGTAATTATCCTTCCTAATGCGTTTTATGGTCTTGTATATGACACTACTGCCCCCTGTCAGCCGCACGCTGCGTTTCAGGCACGGCGCCAGCTCCTCATTGGCTTCAGGAGTTTTATGTGATTACATCCGTTGCTGTGACTGTATTACGGGGTTTTGTTTGCTGGGAATGAGCGATATTTTAAGTAGAGCTTTGCTGGCAGCAGAGGATTCTGGAAATGGGTGCAGCGGGATTTTATGAAATGTCCATAATCTGACCTCGCCAGACAGTGGATAATATCACGCAACAACACATTTACACATATTATCAAAACTGAAGAGACTCTCGCCCTAAAATAAATCACTCGTCGTATGATCCTGGGCACTTCCAGTGCAGCGCTCACACCGGGAACGTGACAGCCCTCCTGAGACTTGTGATTTATCAAACAACAGATAAAATGACAGCGATTCCGGTCTCATCACAAACCTCTTATCTGGACGAGAGACCGATGCTCATGGTCGGGGGAAGCTGAGGCCGGCTGTTCTACTGCAAAGCCCGATAAAGCCGTAGTTTTGGTTCACATCCAATCCACATTTTTTTACAGATCCATTCATCTCAATGGGGCCGCAAAAAATGTGGACAGTACACCTGCTCCAGGGCCCCACAGTCTGCTCCAGGGCCCCACAGAAAAAAAATAGAACATGTCCTATTCTCGTCCGTTGTGTGGACCTGGATAAGCAGGGATGGACTGGGAACTTAAAGTGGCCCTGGCAGGGCCAACAATACCATATTGTGTCACATTATACCGCCCCAACAGTGAGGCATCAGCCCACCGGGAAATTTCCCTGTAAGGTCTATGGCCAATCCGCCCCTGAGGATAGGTCAGTTGTACAGGGGGCACAACATGCAGAATGAACACAGCCAGTATCCGTGTTTAGTAGATCCGCAACGTGCAGACTGTAAAAACTGCAACAGCCGTGTGGATGAGCCGTAATACTGACATATACTGCATAACATACTGCAGTACTGAAGTGTCACAAGTTCCATAGAGGGACATAGAACCGGAAACTAAGACATGAAGGCATGAAATGAAAGTAAATAAAAAAATAAAAATACTTTGTTTAAAAAAATAATAAATAATACAAATAAAACTGCACAGTAATGACCCAAAACATTAGGTTTTTCCGCCCCAAAAATCGACAGAAGAAAAAGCGATCGAAAGGTCATATGTGTCCCAATGTGATCCTAATGAAAATGATAACACATCCTGCAAAAACCTAACCCTCACACGGATCCTGCAGTGAAAAGTGAAAAAGTTATGGTGAATATTGTGGCACAAAGTAAATCGCCATAATCGTACCGCACGCTATATCAGCCACACGGCAAATAGTGCACAATTTATGATCAAAAAAGGTAAATGTTCTGCAAAATGGTGCCTCGAAAGATACAATTGGTATTGCCCTCATGTAGCTGCCTCAACTGAAGAAAAGAAAATTCAGACTCCTGGAACGTGATGATGAGAAAACGGAACAAAACGAATCTTCCTAAAGGCTCCAAATAGCACGGTTCTGAAGGGGTTAAAGAAGTGCCTCAAGAGTCCGATTTTGGTCCTTGAGACTGAAAGCAGAGATTAGATTTAAAGAGACAGTCCCCAGTGATGGGCGCCAGTGGGCGTCATGTAGAATGACAAGTCGGTGCGAATCCGATGCGTCCGTATATAAGGAGCGGTCACACACGGAGATCCGGGATATCTGTAACCGCCAGAAGATCTCTGCCTTATATCACCCAGACATTTCCTTCATCTCCTGATGTAAATAATGAAGACTTTACCACATACGGCGCTAATGATCCCGCGGTAAATAGACAGCGGTCATCTCGGCCCAAATCACCTATGGGTCAGAGCATTCGGCACTGAGACACGAGGTGCGAGACGTCTCCTCTGCTCATTAAGACACAGTTCTCTCTCTTTATTGCTGACAGAGTGTGAAATCATTACTTGTAATACCGCCGCTATTATTCCATTACAGGTTGTTCCACCTCTGTCTGCAGCATGCGGCTGAGATATTAATGGAGGCAGAAAATGACAGTTTCAAGAAATTGTACAAATAATGAGGTTTTCAGAGACCTAAGATGGACGTCAACAGGTGACCGGACAGAAATTCAGACGATGGATCGAAGAAAAACAGAACATACACTGCTACATCATGTTATATATCTACCAATGCTCCAGGGATGTAAAGGGAAAAAATTCTTCTACTGGTTTAGGATCATAATGCTATCCGTAGGGGCAGTATTATAGTAGTCATATTCTTGTACATAGGAGCAGTATTATAGTAGTTATATTCCTGTACATAGGAGCAGTATTATAGTAGTCTTATTCTTGTACATAGGAGCAGTATTATAGTAGTCATATTCTTGTACATAGGAGCAGTATTATAGTAGTTATATTCTTGTACATAGGAGCAGTATTATAGTAGTTATATTCTTGTACATAGGAGCAGTATTATAGTAGTTATATTCTTGTACATAGGAGCAGTATTATAGTAGTTATATTCTTGTACATAGGAGCAGTATTATAGTAGTTATATCTTGTACAGTAGGAGTATTATAGTAGTTATATTCTTGTACATAGGAGCAGTATTATAGTAGTTTATATTCTTGTACATAGGAGCAGTATTATAGTAGTTATATTCTTGTACATAGGAGCAGTATTATAGTAGTTATATTCTTGTACATAGGAGCAGTATTATAGTAGTTATATTCTTGTACATAGGAGCAGTATTATAGTAGTTATATTCTTGTACATAGGAGCAGTATTATAGTAGTTATATTCTTGTACATAGGAGCAGTATTATAGTAGTTATATTCTTGTACATAGGAGCAGTATTATAGTAGTTATATTCTTGTACATAGGAGCAGTATTATAGTAGTTATATTCTTGTACATAGGAGCAGTATTATAGTAGTTATATTCTTGTACATAGGAGCAGTATTATAGTAGTTATATTCTTGTACATAGGAGCAGTATTATAGTAGTTATATTCTTGTACATAGGAGGCAGTATTATAGTAGTTATATTCTTGTACATAGGAGCAGTATTATAGTAGTTATATTCTTGTACATAGGAGCAGTATTATAGTAGTTATATTCTTGTACATAGGAGCAGTATTATAGTAGTTATATATTCTTGTACATAGGAGCAGTATTATAGTAGTTATATTCTTGTACATAGGAGCAGCAGTATTATTATAGTAGTTATATTCTTGTACATAGGAGCAGTATTATAAGTAGTTATATTCTTGTACATAGGAGCAGTATTATAGTAGTTATATTCTTGTACATAGGAGCAGTATTATAGTAGTTATATTCTTGTATATAGGAGCAGTATTATAGTAGTTATATTCTTGTACATAGGAGGCAGTATTATAGTAGTTATATTCTTGTACATAGGAGCAGTATTATAGTAGTTATATTCTTGTACATAGGAGAGCAGTATTATAGTAGTTATATTCTTGTACATAGGAGCAGTATTATAGTAGTTATATTCTTGTACATAGGAGCAGTATTATAGTAGTTATATTCTTGTACATAGGAGCAGTATTATAGTAGTTATATTCTTGTACATAGGAGGCAGTATTATAGTAGTTATATTCTTGTACATAGGAGGCAGTATTATAGTAGTTATATTCTTGTACATAGGAGCAGTATTATAGTAGTTATATTCTTGTACATAGGAGCAGTATTATAGTAGTTATATTCTTGTACATAGGAGCAGTATTATAGTAGTTATATTCTTGTACATAGGAGGCAGTATTATAGTAGTTATATTCTTGTACATAGGAGCAGTATTATAGTAGTTATATTCTTGTACATAGGAGCAGTATTATAGTAGTTATATTCTTGTACATAGGAGCAGTATTATAGTAGTTATATTCTTGTACATAGGAGCAGTATTATAGTAGTTATATTCTTGTACATAGGAGCAGTATTATAGTAGTTATATTCTTGTACATAGGAGGCAGTATTATAGTAGTTTATATTCTTGTACATAGGAGCAGTATTATAGTAGTTATATTCTTGTACATAGGAGGCAGTATTATAGTAGTTATATTCTTGTACATAGGAGCAGTATTATAGTAGTTATATTCTTGTACATAGGAGGCAGTATTATAGTAGTTTATATTCTTGTACATAGGAGCAGTATTATAGTAGTTATATTCTTGTACATAGGAGCAGTATTATAGTAGTTATATTCTTGTACATAGGAGCAGTATTATAGTAGTTATATTCTTGTACATAGGAGGCAGTATTATAGTAGTTATATTCTTGTACATAGGAGGCAGTATTATAGTAGTTTATATTCTTGTACATAGGAGGCAGTATTATAGTAGTTATATTCTTGTACATAGGAGCAGTATTATAGTAGTTATATTCTTGTACATAGGAGGCAGTATTATAGTAGTTATATTCTTGTACATAGGAGCAGTATTATAGTAGTTATATTCTTGTACATAGGAGCAGTATTATAGTAGTTATATTCTTGTACATAGGAGCAGTATTATAGTAGTTATATTCTTGTACATAGGAGCAGTATTATAGTAGTTATATTCTTGTACATAGGAGCAGTATTATAGTAGTTATATTCTTGTACATAGGAGCAGTATTATAGTAGTTATATTCTTGTACATAGGAGGCAGTATTATAGTAGTTATATTTCTGTACATAGGAGCAGTATTATAGTAGTTATATTCTAGTATACATAGGAGGCAGTATTATAGTAGTTATATTCTTGTACATAGGAGGCAGTATTATAGTAGTTATATTCTTGTACATAGGAGCAGTATTATAGTAGTTATATTCTTGTACATAGGAGGCAGTATTATAGTAGTTATATTCTTGTACATAGGAGCAGTATTATAGTAGTTTATATTCTTGTACATAGGAGCAGTATTATAGTAGTTATATTCTTGTACATAGGAGCAGTATTATAGTAGTTATATTCTTGTACATAGGAGCAGTATTATAGTAGTTATATTCTTGTACATAGGAGCAGTATTATATAGTAGTTATATTTTTGTACATAGGAGCAGTTATAGTAGTTATATTCTTGTACATAGGAGCAGTATTATAGTAGTTATATTCTTGTACATAGGGCAGTATTATAGTAGTTATATTCTTGTACATAGGAGCAGTATTATAGTAGTTATATTCCTTGTACATAGGAGCAGTATTATAGTAGTTATATTCTTGTACTAGGAGGAGTATATATAGTAGTTATATTTCTTGTACATAGGAGCAGTATTATAGTAGTTATATTCTTGTACATAGGAGGCAGTATTATAGTAGTTATATTCTTGTACATAGGAGCAGTATATAGTAGTTTATATTCTTGTACATAGGAGCAGTATTATAGTAGTTATATTCTTGTACATAGGAGCAGTATTATAGTAGTTATATTCTTGTACATAGGAGCAGTATTATAGTAGTTATATTCTTGTACATAGGAGCAGTATTATAGTAGTTATATTCTTGTACATAGGAGGCAGTATTATAGTAGTTATATTCTTGTACATAGGAGCAGTATTATAGTAGTTATATTCTTGTACATAGGAGCAGTAGTATTATAGTAGTTATATTCTTGTACATAGGAGCAGTATTATAGTAGTTATATTCTTGTACATGGGAGCAGTATTATAGTAGTTATATTCTTGTACATAGGAGCAGTATTATAGTAGTTATATTCTTGTACATAGGAGCAGTATTATAGTAGTTATATTCTTGTACATAGGAGCAGTATTATAGTAGTTTATATTCTTTGTACATAGGAGCAGTATTATAGTAGTTATATTCTTGTACATAGGAGCAGTATTATAGTAGTTTATATTCTTGTACATAGGAGCAGTATTATAGTAGTTATATTCTTGTACATAGGAGCAGTATTATAGTAGTTATATTCTTGTACATAGGAGCAGTATTATAGTAGTTATATTCTTGTACATAGGAGCAGTATTATAGTAGTTATATTCTTGTACATAGGAGGCAGTATTATAGTAGTTATATTCTTGTACATAGGAGCAGTATTATAGTAGTTATATTCTTGTACATAGGAGCAGTATTATAGTAGTTATATTCTTGTACATAGGAGCAGTATTATAGTAGTTATATTCTTGTACATGGGAGCAGTATTATAGTAGTTATATTCTTGTACATGGGAGCAGTATTATAGTAGTTATATTCTTGTACATAGGAGCAGTATTATAGTAGCTATATTCTTGTACATAGGAGGCAGTATTATAGTAGTTATATTCTTGTACATAGGAGCAGTATTATAGTAGTTATATTCTTGTATATAGGAGGCAGTATTATAGTAGTTATATTTTTATACATTGGTGGCAATGTGTCGTTGCACCGGTTAATATCAGTTGTGATTGGTCTTGGCTGTTTATATTTTATGGAGCAGTCAGTGATATTAGTTGAATTTTTCTCCATTTAATGACAAACAGATATCACTTATTTCTGCTGTTAAGTGGAATCGCACGTCACAGGCCCCTCGGCTCTTAGAAAACATGAATCAATCCGAGCTGAGAAGGTAAATGTTAATGACTGGAGCTGAGAATTAATTTAATGTGTAATTAATTGACTGATGTATGAAATGTAAAGGGTCAGGTTCTGCAGCTGCGAGGGGCAAACACGGGCCTTCATCTGTAGTTGAATCCAGACCAATGAGTCTGCATGATACTGCGATCTGTGCGTGAGTTTACACTCAGTTGGCTGTGTGATGCTTGCGTGTAAAGATATTGTTACATTGTGTCGGGTTTTAGTTTCCTGATTCATGAAAGCAGATTGTAGACATTAAATAATTATCATCTGAAAAGTCCAAGAAAGGAGATCACTGTGGCCAGTGACCTGACATACATGCTGAGGCTACATTCAGACGACTGTGTTTTTCAGTCCGCAAATTGTGAATCTGCAAAACATGGATATCGTCCGTGTGTTCCGCAGACAAGAATACAACATGTTCTATATTTTTTGCGGGGCTGAAGAAAGGAACTGCAGATGCGGACAGCACACAGTGTGCTATCTGCATCTTTTGTGGCCCTGTTGAAATGAATGGGTCTGCAACCATTCCGCAAAATTACGGAACGGATGCGGACCCAGAAATATGATCGTCTGAATGCACCGTTAACAGGAGACTCCAGCAAAAAGCTTCTATTACTTCATTATAGTTTGCTACACTGAAACCCAAATGTCTTCAACGTCAGTTACGTCTGCAAACTCTGATCCTATAATATATTCTAATCTGAGAATAGTTAGTAGGGTCTTAATATCTGAGACTGTAGATTTGAGGTTATGCACTCCTAGCTACCACGCTCCCAGATAGGACTGTATTAATTCTGTGCTGCAAGCCGTGACAGGATAAGCAGTGTGGCCATAGTATGTCATCTTGCTATTCCCCATTTTTGTGGTATAAATCTAATGTCTTCAAAATAGTTGAACAATCTTTTTATAGCTCCCCCTAGTGGTGGCTGCAGGCAGACAGAATGTTTTCACGTACCTCTATGTGTACACAGGGGACTTAGAGCTTTGTATTAGTAAAAAGGAGCTTCGACCACTATATTAAGACATGAATCCGCACAGGATGGTGGAGGCGTTCAGATGAAAACACGTTCCCCCCTCACGTACAGCAGCTGCCTTGTCTGGACCTCAGTGACGTGGCAGAACGCAGCGGTCACCAGGCTCCTGTATAATGACGAGCGTCTGATTCACAGCTTATTAACTGCTGTTCATGCACATGAAATTTTAGGAAGTGTCTGAGCTAAGTGGTTCAATATTTCAAGGATGAGATGGACTGAAGGACACAGCCATTAAGTCGTGTAGCGATATTTCTCCGAGGCCAATTAATTGTCCTTTTTGTACGCCTTATAAACACTGCTCCAGTTTGGGGACATCCATTATCATCATCGTTTTATGTTGTATAAGACGAAATTACAATTTCTGCGCTGACATTTTTATCGCTGACTTGTTTTAATGCCTGTGTGCATCATAAGTGTTCGGTCACGACTTTGTTACCTCTCAGGTGGCTGCGATAAGGTTTCAGTGATCTGGATTTACACGCAGCGACATCCATTGGTTGAGACAAACTTTTTGTTATCACAGTGGGGTGTTTATAGGTGCAGGGGATGTAGCCCGGTATATGGGGGGACTCCAAGCCTTACAGCCATACATGCAGCGTACCTCCTGTGACGCCCCTTTTAAGAGACAGGATTCAAAGGTGTATTAGGTGTCAGTAATAGTCCGCACAGTGTTTGATAAATGGCTGCTCCCCCTGCAGTCATGTCAGGACCCTTGTACCCCATTCTTCTCTGTCGATCTCTGTGCTCAGCCGTCTATGGGCCACACTCTGATCTCCTCTCTAAACACTGATCAGTGGCGGACCTTCACTAATGAGCAGCGTCGTCGGAAGGAGCAGCCCTTTTATTTCTCCGTTTTCAGTTGATTGTAGACTGGGGGCAAAGCTGGCTTCGATTCTCTTGAAGTTCGGCAGGGATTTAACCCGAAACAATCAGGAGGTAAGAATGAAAGGGAAGCTCGGATAATCGCTCTGGCAAATGTGAAGGTCCAAGTATAAAGACAGAATATAAATGACTGCACTTTTATCCACTCTCACAGTCACAGCGACCATCTCCTCAGGTGTCTCCGGTCTGGGAAGAATTTACCTGGAAGTCTAGAGACCTCCCGGCCCCCAAGGTCATTACTTTAGTTCAGATACCTGAAGTGTGTTTTCCTTCTCTTTTTCTAAAAATGGCTGCACACTTTTTGAAAGAAGCTGAAGATTTCATTGGACTGGACCAGGAAAGCATATCTGTTCCAGGACATTGAATAATCTCCTGATTCACGCTTGTTTACGTCTGTGTTAATATGCCCACCCGTCACGCCCCTCCATGCAGCATTAATGGCAGGGAGACTTGGTGGTATGTATTAGTCAGTTGCCGAGCCGCCCCTGTTCTTGGAAGACATATCACTTCTTGATATCATATTGCTAATGCTTTTTATTCAGAATTCAGGAGACCCAAATAAGGTCCTTCATGGACTTACAGAGAGAGCTCATGAGCTTACAATCTACAGGATCTACGAGCCCTGCTTATAAACACGCAGCCTCCCGTATACCAGGTCGGGCACATAATCTCTGCTCAAACAAATGACGTGTCCCAGTAAACTCGGCCTCTTGGATGTGATGATGGCTGTGCGACGTTTGCAGCCGACAAGCTAAATCCATTGTTTATTCAGAGGCACCACAGGAGTTATGGGATCGTCTGACCGCCTGGGAATTTGACTTGGAGTCAGGAGAGCATCTCATGTCGTGATGTCCTGCAGTAACTATTAGTCCTTATGTCTTCTGTCACATAGTGGAAGATTCTCTTCAGCTGGTTCCTTTATTTCTGCCTCTGCTGGCTGACAACCCATATGATGCACATTACAGGGTTGTCACCTGACCCTCCTAGTTTCCTTTATGACAGGCCTGGGTCTGCTGAAGCCGCAGAGTCTTGTCGGCTTTTACCCTATTTTTAAGTGTCCGTAAAGCGTAATTCTGATTTTATCGACTGTTTCCCATTTAATTCCACATTAAAGATTGAGTTATTTTATTTGTATCACTTGATTTATATTATTAGCGTTGTTCAGGGCCTGTACACATGTTCAGGATTGGATGAGATTTCGGTGCAGATACAAAGTCCTTATCATATCTGCTAACTGGCTTTTGTAATTGCTTAGTAAAAACTGCCCTGCTGCCTGGTAATAGGAACTGGTAGAATTTAGCTTTAGATGTGACTGGAGAAGAAAGCAGTACAAGTACTAACACAGTAGTAAACAGGGTTGGACTGGCCTACCAGAATACTAGAGGCCCCTCCAGTGGACCCAGGCTCTGATGTCATAGTAGGCCCCAAAGGTCCAGGAGGAACAAATCCATTTGGCTGCCATTGGGGTCTATTTCTTTGATGATATAGGGGTTCGGCCTCGGAACAGTTTGCTCCGGTGGGCCCGAAGAACAACACGGGAGGTAAAGCAAAGGGTTTACAAAGTTACTGAGCATTTTGTGAAGGTTTTACTTGGGAATATAAGTAGTATTTTTTTTTTCTAACCCCCCCCCCCCCAGATTGCTGCAATCGGCCCTTGTCTCCAGAAGCCGCCACTCGGCCCGGTGTCTATTCCAGGTACCTTCGATCTGCCACACTGCGTCCTGTTCATCAACCTGTGTTTGTGCTGGGATAAATCAATGGGACGGGTCAGCAGTGCATTAATTACTCCAAGAGCTGTCTTTCTACTCTTTAAAAAGGAAAACTACCTGCTTAAGATTAATTACCTTCTCACAGACGCTGGCTGAATTGGCCCTGGAGCCTGCTGGCTGCAGCTCGTCCGTATGTCAGTGGAGCTGCTGGCCAGGCTAATCACTGTATAACAGATTTGTTGCCGCTCACGCTGTGAGGAGGACTCGGATGTTTGCAGGACGTGCACTCGAGGACTTTGCATATCGGATGGCGCTAAGCTTCCTCCATTACTAATAAGGCAGAGTATTAAATACTGCCTTCAGCTGCCACGTGCCGCGCGTCTGCTGCTTCTAAGAGTATGCTGCCACAATGCTGAAATTTCTACAATTGACCTACTCATCTGAATGGGGTTTGCAGCAAACTATGAACGCCATTCACATGTATGGAGCTGTTTCTACAGCCATGTTATCAATCACACATAGGGATGTAAATGTCTCTGGAGAAGTAACACAAGTAGTGATCATGGGGGGCCGGGAGGTTTGTCACTTCCAGTTGCTCGTCCCATTGATGAACATGACAGTCAGCATGAAGCGTCTGATAACGGCGCAATATCTCCTGTTCACATGTCCTGCAGGATCTCATTTTATGTTACGTATCGGCACCAGGCGCCTTCATAAGTGTAGGCCGAGGCGGCCGATTTCAGCTGGACCAGCAGCGCAATCATTCTGATGCCTGTCAGTAATATAATGGCGTCTTCCGCCATACTCGCCCTATTACTACTGTTCGCAGCATTTTATACCTGTACTGACAGACGGCTCTGACCCCGTACTGCCACACGGCTTGAGTCACCATCAGGGAAATTTCACAGCTTACCGGTCTCTCTCCACCTTGAGAAGAACGAGGGTCTTTTGTTTATGACGCCCGGCAGGGGGTCAGTCACTTAGTAATTGCAGGCCGCCCACGCCTCCCCACAACATTCAGTGCTAATTGGGGGGAAAGAAATCCTGCCTTCTGATTTTTATTTATTTACCCGTCCCCCAGGCCGCCGGCTTTTTCATATCTGAATAGTAGTTGAAAGTTATGGCTGTGTCTCAGCAGCTAAATGTGTATTTATAGCCGGCTCCCTCACCGCGCCTTTGTTTTACGTGCGTAGCGCAGTGGCTTTGCATATCAGTGGCTCAGCTGTGCCTTTCAGCTCTTTGTGCCTCTGAGTGTATTCAGATTAAGTCAGAGAATGCCTCGTAATGAACACAAAGTTCAGAGCCTCCGACTGTCTCCTATCCGACAGCCACGTAATCCCAGCCCGCTCCTGAAGTGGGAAAATCCTCACCAGGATAATTCTCTGCCGTGGAGAGGCACCAACCACAGTATACACCATCATGGGGCAAAGCCAAAAACCTTTTCTGTCCAGATCTAACACCCGACTACTGATCAGTATGTGGCATCATATGTCATCAGGGTGCGCTATAATAATGAGTAATATCTCGTGTATAGTATGAGCCTCCATAAGTCATCCACTTATAGCAATATACGTGGCAAACACGGACATAGGGGCCAACATCTGCAACTTCTATAGCAAATCCAATAGAGTATTCAGAAAATGGGCACCGCCATGGGTCCCAAAGAACTAAATGGAACATTCCACTAAGAGTTTTGGATACTTAAAGGGACGTGTCATCAGAAAACGACGTATTGTTTAAATCACTTTTTTATGTTTAACATATTTTTAAAGAGTTTTTGGTGATATTTTTAATTGTCCCGCGTCACTATCTATATTTAAGCAAAAACTATAAAATCCTGCAGTTTTCATACTGGCCACTAAGCCAAATATTAGGCGCCACTTCTTGTTCTGTACAGATCACTTTACTGCAGTTATCTGCTTTACACAGAGGTGATATCATTACAGGCAGGATTAGAATGACAGATAAGACAGGATCCACCATTCACAATGGGTGATGGTCAGAGCTTATCTATTCCTTCCCTGTACAATGACCTTTGCACAGGTCACACAGCATGCCTAGAAGACTCTCCCATAGAAGTTAATGAGGACCCTTCTGACCATCGTGTCTGTGGCCCTTGGGGCTGCCGTAAAGCAATTTTCCTTAACGTTTTTTAAATGCTGTTAAGAGCTCAGGCAAGATGGCCGCCCCCATAATCATGTTCAGTAATAGAGTAAAAAAAACCTGCAATCAGAAAATAAAAATATTAGAAAATAAGGATGTGTGCCGCTATCTGGTTGTAAATGGCAAAAAACACTTTTGGTGACACATTTCATTTCCGTTAACCGTCAGACAGTTCCACATTAATGGACGTCACTGCAGGATTAGCCCCAGGGCGGTTGTGACTCTTCATGCAGCTATTTGCGCATAAAACGGATGTGCCAATTTAATAAGTTATCCCCTATCCACAGGATGGAGATAATTGGCTGATATCTGAGGATCCAGAACGGTGCGGCAGGTCATACATGCGTTCCGCCACTCCATTCATTCTATATGGGACTACTGGAGATAGTAGAGTACAGCATTTCCACAGAGGATGAATGGAGCGGCAAGACGCATACTTGACCTGTTGCTCCATTAGAACAGGGGAGCGGGACCCCCGTTCTCAAGATCGGTGGGGGTCCCAGTGATCAGCTAGTTATTTCCAACCCCTTTAAGCTTCTCGTTATTCACTCTTGTAGCTTTATTTCACAGCTCGGCGGTACGTTTCTAACTTCCGCTATGTTAATGTCTTGATTTGCCGCTGACCTATTCTCTTCCCCTTTTACTTGTTACTACAAAGGCAGTAAATTATTCAGTCCTGGGGGTGTTTGTAATAATGTGTAAATATAACTCTGGATCCGTGGTGGGTCTTCCCTCATAAATCTTGGAGGAATAAGGTCAGTTCTTTGTTGCTGGAGACGCTGTATCCTGCAGAGGAGAGAACAGAATTATGCATCAGCTACTGAGGCGAATGCAGGAAATATTGTGGCACGTTTACACGCAGCCGCCATTTGCTTCAGAGCTGACATACAGAAAAGATAATGTACGAAACGCGTTTCAGTGTTACAGATGTGATAAGTTTTGGTTCTGTGGGAAGTGCACGGAGCAGATGATTAATGGCTCTCGTGCCGCAGTGTTATATTTTAGAGCAAAACCAGGGAGCGCGTTAATTAGGCTGATAATAGAAATAGGCCAATGAGCGCGCTTAAAGGGGTTGTGCCATAAAAAATATTCTACAGTTTTCAAACCAGCACCTGGATCTGAGTACTTTTGTAATTGCATGTAATTAAAAATTTAGCATAGCCACTGAGTTATTCAATAAAATGTATCTGTATAGCGCCACCTGCTGTTTTTTTTCTTATTTCTTTGACCTGCTCACTGAGAAGGCCACACATGCTCAGTTTCATCCTTCAACTACTTCCTGAGTTGTGATAGGGAGAGCTGAGACACGCCTCCTGAGCTGTGATAGGGAGAGCTGAGACACGCCTCCTGAGCTGTGATAGGGAGAGCTGAGACACGCCTCCTGAGCTGTGAAAGGGAGAGCTGAGACACTCCTCCTGAGCTGTGATAGGGAGAGCTGAGACACGCCTCCTGAGCTGTGATAGGGAGAGCTGAGACACGCCTCCTGAGCTGTGAAAGGGAGAGCTGAGACACTCCTCCTGAGATGTGATAGGGAGAGCTGAGACACTCCTCCTGAGCTGTGATAGGGAGAGCAGGGACACGCCTCCTGAGCTGTGATAGGGAGAGCAGGGACACGCCTCCTGAGCTGTGATAGGGAGAGCAGGGACACACCTCCTGAGCTGTGATAGGGAAAGCTGAGACACGCCTCCTGAGCTGTGATAGGGAGAACTGAGACACGCCCCCTGAGCTGTGATAGGGAGAGCTGAGACACGCCTCCTGAGCTGTGATAGGGAGATCTGAGACAACCCCCCTGAGCTGCAGCAGAAAGGACACTCCCTTGAGCTGTCAGCTTGATATAAATCTAGCAGAGCAATGGATGTGGAGATCTCTGGATACATGTGAGGTACAGGGCTGGTTCTAGGCTTGTTAGAAAGAGACTGTCATGTCCTATATGATGTCTGATTTTCATTTTTTACATTAGTCATGGGACAATTCCTTTAATTATGGGTGATAATCATTGCTGACGGAAACGCTAGTTCTCTAACGTAACGGTCATTTCTGTTTTGCAGAGGAGCAGCTGCCTCATGGGTTCCCGATGATTGACATGGGACCTCAGCTCAAGGTGGTGGAGAAGACCCGGACGGCCACCATGCTCTGCGCCGCAAGTGGAAACCCAGATCCAGAGATCTCCTGGTATAAGGACTTCCTTCCCGTGGACACAGCCACCAGTAATGGGAGGATCAAGCAGCTCCGCTCAGGTATGACATGTGGACTGTCAACTGCAAAAGCCGCTATAAATGATGATCTTGTAATTCTCCCGCTAAGCCTCTCCCAACCTGAAAGCTTATAAAAACAGAGGCTTTTTTTGCCGCTGATTTGCCTCAGTAGACGGGACTGTCCCCCAAAAAGTCAACAGCAATTCTTGAATTGTCCTTTCTCATCAAGACAACCACTTTTTGAATGGGTTCTAGAGGTGAAATGTATGCAATGCAAGCATGGTCCTACGGAGTGGGTCCCCGTTCTGGCTCGTAGAAACGCCACGCCAAGTGTACACTCAAAGGGAAATTTTTTATTGCATTTTTTTGGTGGGATTCTTCTTGAATCCCTGATCTGCAGGCTGGTGTTATGGGCAGCGTCGTCAGTGCTGGGTCACATCTTCTTTACTCTTTCTGGGTACCATTGATTGGCATGTTCAGCTAATGAAGCCAGTGGCCGTTACCGGAGCGTGCCGCCATCGCTCACCGCCAGTGTGTTATCACATCCGTCAGCGCAATGTCTGTTACTGTCTGGGCTCATGTTGTAATCTGTGGTTAAAGCGGCTGCTCCAATCTTCCTGACAAACTTTATTATTGGTAAAGTCTGTGTAATTACTGAACTGATTGCGACATGTAGATTGAGGCTGTGGCCCCAACACTCGCTACAAAAGGAGGGGGGCTAATTACAATTATAAATCCTGCGCTTATGGAAAACCCACGCTGACCTTTCAGCTTCCCCCTCCTTCAAACTGGTCGTAATCTTACAATGTTTGCGCACAAAGAAAATATCACCCAAGTTAATTATATTTAACGGCGTTATGCATCGGGACGCGAGTGCGAGAAAGAAAGGGCAACGTTATCATTAGAATCTGTTCTATCAACACAATCATTATAGCGGTGAAGGAGACAGGGTGCGGTAAGTGCGGCCGCTCCATGTCACTGCCGACACCAAGTGTCCGAGCAGTTATAGGAGCTATATTCTCCTACATACCGTCAGTATTATAGTAGTTGTATTCTTGTACATAGGAGGCAGTATTATAGTAGTTATATTCTTGTACATAGGAGGCAGTATTATAGTAGTTATATTCTTGTACATAGGAGTCAGTATTATAGTATTTATATTCTTGTACATAGGAGCAGTATTATAGTAGTTATATTCTTGTACATAGGAGCAGTATTATAGTAGTTATATTCTTGTACATAGAAGGCAATATTATAGTAGTTATATTCTTGTACATAGGAGGCAGTATTATAGTAGTTATATTCTTGTACATAGGCAGTATTATAGTAGTTATATTCTTGTACATAGGAGGCAGTATTATAGTAGTTATATTCTTGTACATAGAAGCAGTATTATAGTAGTTATATTCTTGTACATAGGAGGCAGTATTATAGTAGTTATATTCTTGTACATAGGAGTAGTATTATAGTAGTTATATTCTTGTACATAGGAGCAGTATTATAGTAGTTATATTCTTGTACATAGGAGCAGTATTATAGTAGTTATATTCTTGTACATAGGAGCAGTATTATAGTAGTTATATTCTTGTACATAGGAGCAGTATAATAGTAGTTATATTCTTGTACATAGGAGGCAGTATTATAGTAGTTATATTCTTGTACATAGGAGCAGTATTATAGTAGTTATATTCTTGCACAGAGAAGCAGTATTATAGTAGTTATATTCTTGTACATAGGAGCAGTATTATAGTAGTTATATTCTTGTACAGAGGAGCAGTATTATAGTAGTTATATTCTTGTACATAGGAGCAGTATTATAGTAGTTATATTCTTGTACATAGAAGCAGTATTATAGCAGTTATATTCTTGTACAAAGGAGCAGTATTATAGTAGTTATATTCTTGTACATAGGAGCAGTATTATAGTAGTTATATTCTTGTACATAGGAGCAGTAGTATAATAGTTATATTCTTGTACATAGGAGCAGTATTATAGTAGTTATACTCTTGTACATAGGAGGCAGTATTATAGTAGTTATATTCTTGTACATAGGGGGCAGTATTATAGTAGTTAGAAGCAGTATTATAGTAGTTATATTCTTGTACATAGGAGCAGTATTATAGTAGTTATATTCTTGTACATAGGAGCAGTATTATAGTAGTTATATTCTTGTACATAGGAGCAGTATTATAGTAGTTATATTCTTGTACAGAGGAGCAGTATAATAGTAGTTATATTCTTGTACATAGGAGCAGTATTATAGTAGTTATATTCTTGTACATAGGAGCAGTATTATAGTAGTTATATTCTTGTACATAGGAGCAGTATAATAGTAGTTATATTCTTGTACATAGGAGCAGTATTATAGTAGTTATATTCTTGTACATAGGAGCAGTATTATAGTAGTTATATTCTTGTACATAGGAGGCAGTATTATAGTAGTTATATTCTTGTACATAGGAGCAGTATTGTAGTAGTTATAATAATATTTGTATATAAACATAAGAGGCAGTATTATAGTGGTCATATTCTTCATAGAGGGTGTTAGTGTGGTGGTTAAAGGTGTTTGGCCTAGTGGCTGACACCTGTGGTCCTAACCTGTGCCCTATTAAAAAAAAAAATATTATCTGTCCACGGTTCCACCGCGCCTGCATTGCTGCCCATTCCTGGATGTTTCTCGTACCAGCAGCAGGAAATGGCTTGGCCTTCTGAACGTTGAGGTCTGTGATTGGCCGCAAAAGTCACAGGATTAAGTCAGGTACTTAAAGTGGGTAGGAATGGGGCAGCGGTATGAGCAGGGTAGGACAGGTTAGTTTTTTTTTTATGGGGCGCAGGTTAGGATCAAACAGTTTGTCAACTACTAGGCTGGACAACCCCTTTAATGCAGTTATGTACTTCAGTGTCTGTATTTAGTCTTTAGGCTGGTATTTCTGAGACCTGAGGTGTTCTGTACCTTGTGAATGGACATTCTTGTGTATTGAGAATTCAGGTTCCATATAACAGTCCTCAGCTCTTGTGACATTATACACGTTGATTTCCCTGAATGAGCACTGTAATAGTCCTGACTGGTTGTACTTCACCCGACTCCAGTAATTATTCCCTTTTTCTATGTATTTCAATAAAGTTGTTGGGTTCCACTGTCACTGAACAAATGCCTTGGAAACAACGACAAAGGATCGAGTGGCGAAGACCTGGTACTAGAGACTTAAATGGCTCTAAACAGCACAATAACACTCCACAACGGTGGGAAATCATTAACCCAGCATTAACCCAGACTTAGCGTGGCGGGTTAATGCATCAGATGAGATCAGTGAGATACAGTAAGTGTATTCAGCATTAGTCATAGAACGCGGGATCAGCGCTGACTATAGGGGCAGGAGGCTGTGGTTACCGGAGCCTTAATGTGCCCGAATCCTTGCACATTGGAGATAATTGTTTAAAAGGGAGAACTTTTCACCCAAAATGGACCTAAGATCTGTAAAACTTTAAACACAAAGAGAAACAAATATATTTTTGTGCAGACATTCCTGTAACCCTAGAATTGGTACTCTCCAGTCGTGGTGGTGTCTGGTCCTGGTCCCCTCCAGTTGGAGTGGTATCTGGTCATGGTGCTCTGCAGTCATGGTGGTGTCTGGTCATGGTGCTCTCCAGTCGTGGTGGTCTCTGGTCATGGTACTCTCCAGTTGTGGTGGTCTATGGTCATGGTAGTCTCCAGTTGTGGTGGTTGATGGTTGAGGTGGTCAAATGGTGACTGGTTTTGGTCACAGTAGCCTCTAGTAGCGGTGGTCACCATTCATCTTTGCATTTGGTTATGGCGGGCTCTGGTCATGGTTGGGGTCTGTTGATGGCAGGGTCTGGTCATGGTTGGGGTCTGTTGATGGTGGGATCTGGTCATGATTGGGACCTGTTGATAGCGGGTTCTGGTCATGGTTAGGACCTATTGATGGCAGGCTCTGGTCATGGTTGGGATCTGTTGATGGCGGGCTGTGGTCATGTTTGGGATCTGTTGATGGCAGGCTGTGGTCATGGTTGGGATCTGTTGATGGCAGGCTCTGGTCATGGTTGGGATCTGTTGATGGCAGGCTCTGGTCATGGTTGGGATCTGTTGATGGCAGGCTCTGGTCATGGTTGGGATCTGTTGATGGCAGGCTGTGGTCATGGTTGGGGTCTGTTGGTGGCAGGCTTTGGTCATGGTTGGGATCTGTTGATGGCAGGCTCTGGTCATGGTTGGGATCTGTTGATGGCAGGCTGTGTCCATGGTTGGGGTCTGTTGGTGGCAGGCTGCGGTCATGGTTGGGATCTGTTGATGGTCGGCTCTGGTCATGGTTGGGATCTGTTGATGGTCGGCTCTGGTCATGGCTGAGATCTGCTGATGACTGGCTTTAGCTATGGCACTCTCTGGTCATGGTGAAATCTATTCATGACTATCTCTGGTCATGTTGGCCTCTGGTCTTAACAGCATCTTATGTGAACCTTCAGGTTGTTCGTGGCAAATCCCTATTTTCAAAATCTCTTCTTGCTGTAGGTAAATAGAAACTTTTTTTTTAAAGGGTGTTCTGGTGTAATTTTATTTTACATTTGTTTATATAATAGGAAATCATACAATCTTCTAATATATATGTATTTGAAATTCCGCATACACACCTTTCTTATATCAAGCAGTTGACACCTAAATGCAGGAGAATGGTATAGCCCATATATCAGTCCTGTGTAAAGTATCCATGGCCTAACTGAAACACGGCATCAGTCATGTGACACCCTATACAGTTAGTGAAACTTAGTAAATAGCAGTGTTACATGACATACATGTGCTGGGTGAAGCACACAGGACACATTCATGTGGCAGGTAAATGAACTAAGGGTGGAATCATGATTTCTACTATTGTGGTTATTACAGTAACTACAACATTGTGCCTGTCTTTAAGTCATGTCGTCTTGTTAATAAAGTTTAGTGTAAAAAACAGCACAGACAGAGCTCTGCTTCTGCCCAGACACTGACAGACATGAGGGGCTGCTGCAGGTAGTAGTGCCGTATATACTGTACATGTTCTGCTCCTCCGTACACTACTATTCACCTGTTAGATACCTGGGCAGGTAACGGACAGCCAGGTCACATGTCAGGGTCACATGATTTAGTCCTCCTACGGATGCATTTTACAGGATTAAAATTTCTTTAGGGAGTGGCAGATGCTCGGATATAATAAAGGTCTGTGAGCAAAATTTTAAATAGATGTAAATTAGAAAATTGTTCTGCATCCTGTTGTCTAAAGAACACTCCATTCTGACCTATGCTGCTCCCAGAGCTGATGATCTGTTGCAGTGTGTAAGGAGGAGAGAGATTTGTGCTGCTGCCGTGTGGAGCTCAGCGGCTTCATTCTTGGTTGGGCATTGTTCACATGAGGCTAGAGCAGTTCTGTAATATAATTCTAACCTCACGGATCTTTGCTCTTTCTGGACGGACTGAATTTGGTCACCGCAGGTGGGAGACTAAAAATGGAATTTTTTATTTATTTTTTGCCGAAACATTCATTCCTGCATGGAGCTGCTAGAAAAGCTTTGAAGTAATCAGGCTGCATATCCCTATTGTCTACATATTACTTCCAGTGCCCGTCAGGGGCCGCAGGGCATCAGATGTCTGACCGACTCTGGGAATCAATGGAAAGTGCTTTGATATTCTGCTTTCTTCTTTGTCTTGTTTGTTTAACTCTCTGTGTCCTGAAATAATAGAGATCATCCCGCAGGACGATAACTGCTCCGCCAAAAACCCACAACTGTCTGAATGTCAGGCCGAGCCACAAAAGACAACTGACCTTCACTATGAGTGGACGGCTGGTTCACACACAGGGGACGCGCTTCCCTGCACCGGCAGTAGGAGGAGCTGGGCAGATATACAGCTTATACATCAAAATCTCTGCTCTTTCTGAGCTCAGTTGCCCTAGTGGGAGGTCTTTTCAGTGGCAGACAACTATCTATGTATACACACAGGGAAGGTTGTCAGTCACAGTTAAATCAATTTTGTGTAAATCACAAGTTTTACTAAATATATACATCAATCTGCTCAGCTCCTCCTGCTCTATAACACACTGCCTGCAGATTACATGGTGACAGGTTCTCTTTATATATAATCTGCTCAGCTCCTCCTGCTCTATAACACACTGCCTGCAGATTACACGGTGACAGGTTCTCTTTATATATAATCTGCTCAGCTCCTCCTGCTCTATAACACACTGCCTGCAGATTACACGGTGACAGGTTCTCTTTATATATAATCTGCTCAGCTCCTCCTGCTCTATAACACTCTGCCTGCAGATTACATGGTGACAGGTTCTCTTTATATATAATCTGCTCTCCTCCTCCTGCTCTATAACACACTGCCTGCAGATTACATGGTGACAGGTTCTCTTTATATATAATCTGCTCAGCTCCTCCTGCTCTATAACACACTACCTGCAGATTACATGGTGACAGGTTCTCTTTATATATAATCTGCTCAGCTCCTTCTGCTCTATAACACACTGCCTGCAGATTACATGGTGACAGGTTCTCTTTATATATAATCTGCTCAGCTCCTCCTGCTCTATAACACACTGCCTGCAGATTACATGGTGACAGGTTCTCTTTATATATAATCTGCTCAGCTCCTCCTGCTCTATAACACACTGCCTGCAGATTACATGGTGACAGGTTCTCTTTATATATAATCTGCTCAGCTCCTCCTGCTCTATAACACACTGCCTGCAGATTACATGGTGACAGGTTCTCTTTATATATAATCTCCTCAGCTCCTCCTGCTCTATAACACACTACCTGCGGATTATACGGTGACAGGTTCTCTTTATATATAATCTGCTCAGCTCCTCCTGCTCTATAACACAGTGCCTGCAGATTACATGGTGACAGGTTCTCTTTATATATAATCTGCTCAGCTCCTCCTGCTCTATAACACACTGCCTGCAGATTACATGGTGACAGGTTCTCTTTATATATAATCTGCTCAGCTCCTCCTGCTCTATAAACACACTGCCTGCAGATTATATGGTGACAGGTTCTCTTTATATATAATCTGCTCAGCTCCTCCTGATCTATAACACACTGCCTGCAGATTACATGGTGACAGGTTCTCTTTATATATAATCTGCTCAAGCTCCTCCTGCTCTATAACACACTGCCTGCAGATTACATGGTGACAGGTTCTCTTTATATATAATCTGCTCAGCTCCTCCTGCTCTATAACACACTGCCTGCAGATTACATGGTGACAGGTTCTCTTTATATATAATCTGCTCAGCTCCTCCTGCTCTATAACACACTGCCTGCAGATTACATGGTGACAGGTTCTCTTTATATATAATCTGCTCAGCTCCTCCTGCTCTATAACACACTGCCTGCAGATTACATGGTGACAGGTTCTCTTTATATATAATCTGCTCAGCTCCTCCTGCTCTATAACACAGTGCCTGCAGATTACATTGTGACAGATTCTCTTTATATATAATCTGCTCATCTCCTTCTGCTCTATAACACACTGCCTGCAGATTACATGGTGACAGGTTCTCTTTATATATAATCTGCTCAGCTCCTCCTGATCTATAACACACTGCCTGCAGATTACATGGTGACAGGTTCTCTTTATATATAATCTGCTCAGCTCCTCCTGCTCTATAACACAATGCCTGCAGATTACATGGTGACAGGTTCTCTTTATATATAATCTGCTCAGCTCCTCCTGCTCTATAACACACTGCCTGCAGATTACATGGTGACAGGTTCTCTTTATATATATGTATATTACATCTGATACAAGAGCAGAGTCTTCTCTTCACCCTGAAATCTGACTGCAAATCAAAGCCTGATGAGATGACATATAAAATATTATCCTGCGCAGGCGATGCTTAACCTTCACAGCGCTGGCACCTCGCACAAACGATGCTTGCCGTGACCCGAGACAGATGGAAATGCCAGGCTGCTGTCTGGACGAAAAGCCGATGAAGTGATTTTATTATGCGTTCAGTCATGAACTCTGGTGGCGAGGCCTGAAATATTTGGACAGGTACCGGAGGTCACGGATCTGTGGACTGATGGCAAATGTGACCGAAAAGTGGGGAACAATGATGCACAAAACCGGGGGGAAAGTGTAAACTGCTGTAATGGGGCAAACTGAGTGACCCCCCCCCCCCCCGAACTGCAGAGCTGCTATGATGTGGCCGGGGTGCAGTCGTGCCCTTCCCATAGTTACCGGACAGACTGGTACAAGGGTCCCTTAGGGCCACAGCCGACAGGTATGTCACATGGAAACAGCCAACCACAATAACACGGGGACCTGCAGATAAAAGCAGATCTGCGGGGTGAATGTACTCCCGGCCCCTCTGTGGTGGATACAGATCAACACTCCGGGATTTGCTGCAGGTGTGTATATTTTTGCAATAACACTTTATCCTTTCATACTGTACGGACAACTCCCTGTAAGACGTATCTGCCGTGGGAGCGATGGGCAGAGTCGGGCCCTTGTGAGTCATTAGATAATTACCAGATGCCAGCAGCCTTATTATCACTGGCAGATTTCCAACCCATGATCACTGCGCACACAGACTGCGAGCCCGGATCCTGCCAGATTACAAGGGCGGAATTTTCATTTTGGAGATACTTGGGTTAAAAATGCATTTGGATGAGATGCGCAACGCAGGGAATTGTAGGGGAAATTTGGCTCATTTAGTGAGCGGAAAGACTTGATGGTATTGTCTCCATGACGACTGCATTTCATTCCCGTCCTCCGTGTGCGAGGAAACTGCTGGAGAAAGTTTGATATTGCTTTGGCAGAGCTCATTGCAAATATTGGCTCTCCGCTGCCGAAAATCTCAGCCACCCAGTGTGTGATATTAACGCGTGACTCAGGGTGAGGCCTCTAATGATGACAACTCCAAACTGTTCACTTCTACCAGTAAAAACCGCATTTAATTTTTTTTTGTTGCATTAAAAGTAACCATTTTATTTCAGGTAAAAATGGAGCCACAACCAAACTAAACCACTAACAGCCTGGTCGGCGGAGGGTTTATCGGATGACACGGTGCGGAGGGCACATGGGCTGGTTCAGAGGCCGGGGGTGGACTCACCAAGGCTGGTTTTCATCCCTCAAGTGACATTTTGCACAAAAACTCCTGACTTTTTTCAATGTTAACCCCCTTTAAAAAAAAGTAGCCTCCTAGAAACTGACTCATAAAGGGGTGCATTTACGTTTTTGGGTGCATGGACTGCTAGAAGGTGCACCATCTTATTAAGGCTTAAAGGGCATCTGTCAGCAGTTTTGTATCTATGACACTGGCTGACCTGTTACATGTGCCTTTGGCAGCTGAAGGCGTCTGTGTTGGTCCCAGGTTCATATGTGTCTGCATATGCAAATGAGGCTCTAGGAGCAACGTGGGCGTTGCCATTACACCTAGAGGCTCTGCTATCTCTGCAACCGCCGTGCCCTTTGCACTTTGATTGACAGGGCCAGACAGTGAAAATGTCATCACATCTGGTCCTGCCAATTAAAGTGGAGAGAGTGTGTAAAGGTAACGCCCCCGTTGCTCCTAGAGGCTCATTTGCATATAATGATACATCATTTTTCTCAGCAATGCGGACACACATGAACATGAGACCAACACAGACGCCTTCAGCTGCCAAGTGCAGATGTAACAGGTCAGCCAGTGTCATAGGGACAAAACTGCTGACAGATGCCTTTTAATACATTCTTCCCAATGGGCTCCACTGGATGTTAGTTTACCCCATAGGTCCAGTGCTCAGGCGGTTAACCTGTCCTGATATTGGACTGGTTGTCTCTGCCCGTCACATATAACCATCTGTACAGACAATGACCAATCTTAAGACGTGAACCACAGACCCCACAGAGAAAATGAGCTGGAGATTATCCGTTCCTGCAGCCCCAGCGATCAGGATATCGATCATCTGCAGGGAATGCGTCCAATGGCTCCAATCAGTGAACAGCTTTTAGTTATTTAATGAGCGGCCATTACTGACGAGTAACAGAAAGATAACGATTGTCCTGTGTTCTACAGCGAGGATCCATGCTTAGAGATTGCTTTCCTCTGTGTCACCCGTCACCAGTCGCTTCTACAGCCACCTCTGTGGTCGTTACAGAATGAAGGATTCTTTTAGTCACCCTCGGGGTCACTCGAAGGCACAGAGGCCCTCACCCATCAGACTTATATTACTGATATTTGGGAAGACACCTTGAGAAACAGGCCGCCCGCTCCATGTGAGTGCTCCGCGCTGTGCCGTCCGATAAGCCTGACTTCACCCTCCAGTCCTAGTTTTATCAGTTCCATGTAGCTTGTTTTTGTTTCCAGAACCTCTCTGATAACCTCTGTATGGGCACGTGACGCTGTGCTGATGGAGAGGTTAATCACTCCGCACCCGTCCTGTGATCTCTTGATGTCCCTGTATCTCCTTGTACTTATTACTAACAGCTTCTTTCTAATCTTATTTGCATTCACATTACCTCACCAGGTGGTACACCGATCAGAGGTAAGAATGCCAGGGTCTTCCTCACAATGCCGCTTCCACCATCTTCCCATTGCTCAATGCGTATTCACAATTAACATTAACAAGCTCACATTTTGGTGTTCGTTCTCATGTTCCACACAGTTTGGCCGAGGAGCTGACAATCCGGTTGTACCCTTTTTTTTCCAGTAGATTCTTAGATTTTTTTGCTATAACCTGGGTTTGGAGCAGACCAATCCTTTGCTTGGTTGTTTGCAGTGGGAAATTGGGGACCCCCCCAGGACTTCTGGGCCACTGGGTCATTACTGTTGTGTCCCCCAAGCAGAGCCGCAGATGAGCTGCTTTATCCTTGGATGTAAAAAGGCACAATGGGGCAAAGTTTTGGTGGCTGCTAAATTGTATTCGTAAAAAGGGTACAACCTCTGTATAAGGATCCTCCAAGCCTTCACTCGTCTTCATCGTAATCATTGTTGTCCACCCCCAACCCCGTCCTCACCACTAACACCCCCATCAGATGCTTCAGGATTCTGGGAGCTCCTCCAACTGTTGCAGTAATGGATGAAGAATGTGTATTAGTTATGTGATATAATAAGTGATAACCCTGCACAGGATATCCTCTCCCCAGGACTGTTATACCGCCACATAGCTGTAGTTTCCAGATCACCAGACATTGAGCTGCTGCAGTGTTTCTCTGAACTGCAGAACATACGGGTAGAAACATCTAAATGGTGAGTTCTCCATAGCAGCCCCACTCCCCTAGCACAGCAATAAAATAAGAATGCCCTCAGATACCCTCGCTCCTGCCCTGGTGAGCGGCTGGCACTGGGGCAGAAATGCTGCATGAAGAAAAGAGTGACACTCAGGTCCGAGTATGGACTGTCCCTCTAAATGAGGCATTCTAGGTGTGAGCACTAATCCCAAATCTGCACAGAAGACGTTGCTCCAGACATTAACTGTTAGATACTGGCTAATCAGTAGGATCACATTATAATGTCGGTGTCCTGGTGGGGGGTTCGTCGGATGCTGAGTCGCCATAAGGACTTATAATTAGGACAGTCCTGAACTCCAGTAAAACTTTAGCGTTGTCCCGCCATCTCCATGTCTGCTTAGATGTGCGACACCAAAATGACTGCAGCAAAGTGAGACCTCCTCTCATCGCTCAGGACCATGGAGGAGACTCTGATAGGACTCTTCTGTGCACAGATCCCTCCAGACTAATTAAAGGCCTTGTTAATGTTCCCACGTTCTTGTATTGAAGTTGCATGTGACTTTAATAACCGGTTCTTGGTCTGTGTCCCGTAGGACAACGATTGAAAATTAATTATGGGACAGGAAATGATTTTCCGGGGTTCCAGGTTTTAATTTGTTCCTTTTCTTTTTCCTTTTTACCTATTTTCCTCAGGAGCTTTGCAGATTGAAAACAGTGAAGAATCCGACCAGGGGAAGTATGAATGTGTGGCCACCAACAGTGCCGGAACTCGCTACTCCGCTCCGGCTAATCTCTACGTGCGTGGTAAGAATTCCATCCCATTGGGGTCAGCCATCCACGGACCGCAGCTAACCGTCGTCTTTACAGGACTCCTGCACAATTTCCAATGAACCCCTTCTATCGGTGGTGGTCTTGGGTGTGTACGCGGTGCGAGCTGTTGTGTTGGTGAATGGGATTGTGCTGTTGGAGTGTTACTGTGTGCTGCGTTGTAACCATATGTGTAATGTCTGCAGAACCCGTCCTGTTTAATCATAGCATGAATCGATCTCATTATTCCACTGCCGGACACTAATATGGAGGAGCGAGATGCGACACCTAAAAGACTCATCCCCCCCCCCCCCCCAATCGCTGAAGTCACACAGTGAGTTTTATGCGAGTGCTGAGGATTTCTCATTATCCGGAGAATTCACTGTGTCTAATGTGTATGGGTGTACAGTCTACAATTAGCAGATCCCAGCCACGACTCCAGTGCACGCTGGTGACTATACTGGGATTAAGCTGCTTTGTTTGTGTTCCTCTGCTTGTGTTTAAGACGTCTCTGTGTGTTTACCCCTCAATGTGTCCGACATCGCCCCCAGTGGACCCCCGTATGGATGGCAGACACACACGTTCTGTGTTGCACATTTGCTCTTGTATGTGATGTCTCGTGTACAATGATCCACATCTGCAATGGAGGGATGGACTTGTGACTGGAGTATAATGTGGAGGAACTGTAATGTGTGAAGTGGACGGCTCCCAGACTGTGCGGCTGCCGCGTTGACCTCCATGTTTGGTGTGCACTGTGCGGGTTGTGTGTTTGTCACGTACACATGCAGTTTTCTGTTTTTACTCTCTCTGTGTTTCTCCTTGTCTTTCTACTACCTCGTCATCCTCATCGCACCGCCATCCAATCAATCCTCCATCTCTCAGATCAGCGAGAAGGTTGGTCCCTTTCACTTCTTATCCAGATACAGATTGGCACGTCTGGTCCGACCCACCCCCCGTGGGGAAAACAGCAGAGCCGGGCTCTGAACAGAGCTTCTTCTTCTGCAGACCCCCCAGATGGTGCCCAATTCCTTCCCTCTACCCTGTGACTCTGGTGCCTGCCTGCAAAATGTGCCTGCCAGTGCCGCCCCCTCAGCGCCTGCTGAAGTGTGCATGGCCTTTGCCCACGCCGTGTCCCTACCTCTTCCTCCCCAACCCTCAGTCTCTTCCTCCATAGCTTGATGTACTTTGTGTTAGGCCTGGTTCACACAGTCAGTGTTTGGTCAGTGATTGTGAGCCAAAACCTGAAGTGGAGCCTCCACAGAGATCATGTATATTGGGAAGATCTGCTCCTGTTCTGTGTTTTTTTATCTGCATCTGATTGTGGCTCCCAATCACTGATGGAAATAACTGACCGAACACTGACTGTGTGAACTCGGCCTTAGACTGTGAAATCTACCTTGGATACTTGCAGGACATTGCACTCATAACATCTCTCATGACCATTCATTGTTTGCAGCTCTTCACACTTGGTTCTGTGACTCATTACACAATCTTCTAGGGTCGTCATTCATATTTATGGAAAATCTAAGTCATAAACTTGTTAGAGTCTCAAAATTTGGTGTAGATTTTGTATTGTAGAAGCAATTACTGACCAGCAAAGAGAGGACTGAGTGCAAAGAATAACTGTGAGACCACATAGTAAAGTTATATAAGAAGAGCTCCTACAGACGGTCACTTGTATCTACTGCAGCACTTACAAGTATTGCCCTTTCCTATAATGGATGATGTTGAAGGCTCAGTAGTTAAGAGCACCGCCCATGCTGTCACTCTAAACAAAGTCAGTGAAAAAAGTGGTCTTAAAAGGCAGAAAATGCAGTCACTGCGGCTAAAGCAGGACATAACTTCTGAGTAATTTATCTTTGGATAGCGTCCCCGATGTAACAGAGCAGAGCCTTCATTACTAGCTGTACTGTTATTATAAAAGTAGTTTGTAGACTGTAGGACTTCACGTAGTGGCTCATCGGGCCTTGTCTGCGGCCTTTCAGTCATGCTGGGGATAAGAATCAGTATAGTGTCGTAATACTGGTGATGGTTCCCACACCTGGGGAGGTGAGCGCCCCATTCTTCTAGGAGAACAGGACACTGGTTCCCTTAGGCAGCTTTTCTCCACCATTAATGTGATGCCAGGAAGAGTTGGTGGCCTATTCTGGTTTACATGGACCCATAGAAGCCACGTGGTCCTTATGTACTCGCTGTCACGAATAGGACCTTTGCTCTTGCGCAGTATGTATCCGACACGTTCCCTTTTAGCGTTTTGGGTGGTCCCGGAGGGAGGAGGGTTAGTAGTACCCGTTTGGCTGCGGATAATGACACATACGTTTTTCTTTTAGCCGTGTTCCTGGAAGCTGCTCTGCTCATCCAGGCATTTAATTATTGCTCTGCGACTCTGCAAGGTCATATATTAAAGAGTTCTTTTATCTCCGTGCCGCGGATCTGCTCCTTTCCCTCCCTCCCCTTCATGTTATTTTCATCTGAGAAATTTCCCTGAGCGAATGCAAATTGCAGAGTATAGCCGCCCCTTCTGAACCCTGGCGTGTGATCGTCTGAGCACCGAGCCCTCTCCGAAACCACAGTCCACTAATGACATACAGTCCCCTCAATCGATCCAGCGTGCCAAATCATTTATCTTAAATATTAGAGGTGAAATATAATCCAGAACCGGGCAGGAAATTGTCTCCGAAATGTCAGGACCGACGCTGCGGAAATAGTGCAGTCACTGAAACGGATCCAGTCTTCACTTCTTGAACTTTTAGGTGTAACACGATGTAATTATCGATGGTAAATGGTCGACTAGCGGCATTACAAACAACCGGATCAGCACCAGTACCCAATGTCTACAAGCAAACCAGTGCACAGACTTTAATCTTCTTATAATTTAGATGCAAAGAGAATTCAATTTGAGGCTTATTCAGTGGAAAATGAAGAGTCATCTGTCATTGTTCTCACTAATGCACCAGTAGTTGAAGGAGACAGGCGATGGCTATTTACTGCATGGCTTTAGACAATGGCGCGGCGTCTGGCATACACAATACCGGAGTAGGTAAAGAAATAAGGTGTCCAACAGTATAGTTAATAAGAATCTTTTCTGAGAGTCAGGATTAAACTAAGAGAGTCCACGTGCCGTGAAATCCTGCAGTTTCCATGCATTGGATGAGCGGGGTCTTTATACAGCCATACTCCCCATATCTGCCAGTCTCTGACCAGTGCGTTACAAAACTGATTTATCACACAGTTTCCAACATTTCACAAAATGTGTGTGGTAGTGCCAACTAAATGCCCCCCAGGTACCCATATCGGCATGACAGATCAGACCATGTAGGCCAATGTCAGACGTAAAATGTAATCGACCCCTAACAATTCTGATTAGGACTTACCGTGCGGCTTTATTCGTTGTCTGATCTGGCGGTGATGAGGGGGCAGCACCGTGTCAGGGCTTTAAGGTGGATCTTTCAGAGTGGATCAGCACTTCAATGGGGAGAGAATCCTACACTTAGCTGTGATGGACTAAAGCTGATAATTATACATATTACTGTATTCAATGGCTTGGAATAAAGCTTAATCTCGGAAAGTGACCACTAGGACTCCGTAAGGACTGGTCTCTGAATCCCCTCTTCAAAGAGCCATGGCATAAACCTATTTAAAGGCGATATTTCAGAGGCCAGGAAGAAATCTTCAATAGATGTTAAGCTGAAAAAGGAAATTCAGAAACCCGGTGTCTATCAAACGAGCCACCGTGGGATTGACTTACAAAATATGTAAAAGTCTCAACTTAAACAGTTCTTACGTTTTCCCGTGCATGAAAGGCAGATAATCAGAGGTGATTGACGGCGTTCTGCCTGGCTCCGAAATCTCAGTCCTGCTCTGACCAAGCATGCGAGCCCGGCTTATAGCCCTTGATATGAATATCATTTCCATCCGAGAGCTCTAATGTCTCATGAGGATTGTACATTATTCTTTTGTCTTCCATTATCTGTAAAGTACTGTCCTCTAAACTGTCCCACCGAGCTCAGCGCCAAGCCAAGCACAGCGACAATACTGCAATAGGTACTTCAGAGTCAATTAACACTTCATATTACTGTGTGCGCCCAACCTCTGAAGCGCTATGGTCTGCTTGTTCAGTCCGCTTGACACTCAGATTGTTCATTGATGACCACGTTTGGCGCTGGTCCATATATAAAGCGGGTGCTTCACCCACAGATCTCATCCGTTAATAACCAAGTGGTATAACAAACTGCATGTAATTACAATTATCCAAGAAAGGTTCGCCCTGAACCCGCAGACTAGACGGGTACATCCTCTTTACGGATAGACCACGGGAATATTCCAGTATTGGCAGGTAGACCCAGCATTGTAATGGTCTCTGGCTTTATTTTCAGCTTTCCCCATAAAGGTATATTGAATTTGCACCAGTAAACAGAGGATCGCACATTTTAAGCCTCTAACTGGTTATTAGCTAAAATGCAGAATTGCACTTTCGGCCCCTCTATAATAAACACCAGTCACTTCACACGAAGCCTCAGCCCGGCAGTCTGGAGCAGACCCAACAGCTCTCGTTGGCAGAGCTTTCTGCTTCCCTCTCTCCTTTCCTGTGGATTCATCTGAGATGGATGAAAGGTGATGCCACTATCCGTGGTGTTATCAGGATGGCACAGCGTTCATGCCATCTCTGGGGATGGAAGGAATGGGATTGTGTAGCCAGTTAATGCACTGAGGTCACCAAAGAGCGCAATGTGAGATGCGCCTGGCGAGTTGGACATCACTGATCACGGGATTGGGAAATGTATCCCGTCTTCTGAGCACCACAGGCTGTAACTGCACGCTAATGCCTGCTGAATTATTAAAAAGCCCTCAATCTTCCTCCTGCTGTTCCTCTGCACTGTGCTTGTCTAACCCTCTCACAATGAGGGAAATTGTGGTCACAGGAGGGATTTTAAGTGCTCGATCACCTTACTGCAGAGTGTAGACCTTTTGTCCCACAGCTCCCTGCTGCTTCGACTCAGCATTTGCTAGATGGCATAATTATAGGCAAGTAGATTACAATAAGAGCCTTCAGGACGAGGACAGAGACTATAGTCAGGTATTATGTGGAATAAGCCCGACGTAGGTAAAAAGTTAAAACATGGCTACACGGGGGTTTAAATAGTTGAGTTTTCACCTTCATAATTCCTAGGAAAATTGCACTTTGCAATTTTCTTGTAAAATAAATTGTGCTTCCTGGAAGTAAAGGTGTACCCGGTCATTTGGGGAGACCCCCCTCGGTCAGCTGGTGTACCAGACACAATACTGTTGTACCACTGTGATAAGTCCCTGGCTCTCTAGGATCCGGTGTACAATGCAGGGTTCAGCGTGTTCAAGGTTGGAATGAGATAAAAAAAGGATCTTCAGACCTGGGGGTAGGATGTAGGTTTAGATATAAGCTTCTAATGGCATACGGTCTAATGGCGTACTGTCTAATGGCGTACAGTCTAATGGCGTACTGTCTAATGGCATACTGTCTAATGGCGTACTGTAATGGCGTACAGTCTAATGGCGTACAGTCTAATGGCGTACTGTCTAATGGCGTACAGTCTAATGGCATACTGTCTAATGGCGTACTGTCTAATGGCGTACTGTCTAATGGCGTACAGTCTAATGGCGTACTGTCTAATGGCGTACAGTCTAATGGCGTACTGTCTAATGGCGTACTGTCTAATGGCGTACAGTCTAATGGCGTACAGTCTAATGGCGTACAGTCTAATGGCGTACAGTCTAATGGCGTACAGTCTAATGGCGTACGGTCTAATGGCGTACGGTCTAATGGCGTACGGTCTAATGGCGTACGGTCTAATGGCGTACAGTCTAATGGCGTACTGTCTAATGGCGTACTGTCTAATGGCGTACAGTCTAATGGCGTACAGCTCTGGACTGCTCCAGTCCCTCTAGGTTTTATCTGGAGAGATTTTTTGGCTCAGTTGATCACAGAAGATTACTTTAGGAGCACATTGTTCCTGCATTATAATCCTTGGTCTTCTGTCTTACCATACTGCATGCACAAGTGCCTTTCTTTATATTACCAGAGCATGGTCTGTCTCCTCTGATTGTACGGATCCCCCGTCTCCTTTCTGCACTCCTGTCTATAACCTTCCTGCCTGAAGCATGCTCTCTGAATGTCCACCATCTGTTGTCATCACCTGCTCTGCCAGAAAAAGGGCGGCTGGACAACTCCTTTAACTTTGCAAACTTTGGTCATGGTGGTGACGGAAGCTACAAGCTCTGAAGAGGTCTACGACGGAAACGCCATCCCGCAGTAACCATTGTCATCTTCATCAGCCTCATCCTGCGAGGGGCTGGCAGAGGCCCCGCTGTCGATAACCCTCTAGATCAAGGAGATTTGTACCAAGTCCTGAAGTCAAACTTTCCTTAGAGTTCTTACAGCTGGGGTGTGTAGTCCGGACATTGTCCGGGCAAGTCCTTTACATGCTGCATCCAGGACGGTGTTTTCATGGGTCTGTGCATTCGATAATTAAATATGTGACGTGGGTCATGCCATAAAGTGATATCCATGTTCTTAGCTTCTCCCTTAGCTTTTATTACCAAATCCCACGGACACAATGATTTGACCTGATGAAAAGGGATGTAATATGGCCCAAATAACGCTGGAAACAAGAAAACATTTGCCTTGATTTATTCAGTGGATTTCCAGTTTTCTTATATTGTCACAGCCCCTTATAACCTAAGACTCGCGGGGACGTCCACACCTGACTGAAATGTGGTGGATTTGCTGCTCCAGAGCGTTGTACGTTACTGGCGAAGTGCATGCGTTTTTAGCAGTTTAAAGTCTGCGGCATGTCGGTTTATGCTGCGGATTTCACCCATTGCAATGCAAGGAGTGAAATCTGTGTCAAATCAGCAGCTTTTCTGCACCAAATTCCAGCAATTGATGCATTTTTTTGTGCTGCAGATTTCTAGCAGAAGCGATTCAGATATCAGTCGTGTGTGGACATAGCCTTAGGGTTGTCCTTACTTTCTTCACGTGGAGAAAACGACTAGTAGAGCAGGTTTGGGAGATCATGAGTTCCCACACAGAAATGACCTACAGACTCTCTCTGAAATATGTACTTTGCATCAGATTGTGCGGCTGAATGTCTTATCTGCTTGTCCATACTTTTTTTGCTGAATAGGATCAGTACAGTAGAGCTCTTCTTGATGAACCTCCACTTTTAGTTCCTGAACCCTCATTTTTGGCTCTTTGCAGTCCGGCGTGTGGCACCACGGTTTTCTATTCCACCCAGTAGCCATGAAGTCATGCCAGGAGGCAGCGTCAACTTAACCTGTGTGGCAGTCGGTGCTCCTATGCCTTATGTAAAGTGGATGGCTGGTCTGGAAGAACTTACCAAAGAAGATGAAATGCCGGTTGGACGTAACGTTCTGGAGCTGACCAATATTCGAGAATCCGCCAATTACACCTGTGTGGCTATTTCTTCTCTGGGGATGATTGAGGCTGTTGCACAAATTACTGTCAAAGGTAAGCTCCTGCTGAGACAGGGAGGGAGGACTTGACAATTGGACCTTTATGACACAGTTTTCTTCTATTTCTGCAGCATTGCCAAAGCCGCCAGTAGCCGTCACAGTAACAGAGACAACCGCCACTAGTGTCACCTTGACGTGGGATTCTGGGAACCCAGAGCCTCTTTCCTATTATGTGATCCAGTATAAACCCAAAGCATATGAAGGGTCTTTCCAGGAAGTTGATGGTGTCGCCACCACACGTTACAGTATTGGTGGGCTCAGTCCTTACTCCGAGTATGAGTTTCGTGTCATTGCAGTTAACAACATAGGTCGTGGACCTCCAAGTGAAGTGGTGGAAGCTCAGACAGGAGAACAGGCTCCTTCAGGTCCTCCTCTGAGAGTCCAGGCCCGCATGCTGAGTGCTAGTACTATGATAGTTCAATGGGATCCCCCCGAAGAAGCCAATGGACAAATAAGAGGGTTCCGAGTGTATTACACTTCAGACCCGCACTTACCTTTTAACATGTGGCAAAAGCACAATGTTGTGGACAGCCTTCTGACGACTATTGCAGGACTTACCACCGGGATTACGTACAGTATCCGTGTTCTGGCATTCACATCGGTGGGAGATGGGCCACCCTCAGATATGGTCCAAGTGAAGACACAGCAGGGTGGTGAGTTTCTGATGGAAACCCGTTACACATTCTTTCAGTGTATACCAATGAGTCTTACAGAAGTCTGATTTATTTTATTTCTGTTTTTTTCACAGTTCCAGCGCAGCCAATTAATTTCCAGGCGGAAGCTGAATCTGACACAAGAATTATGCTGACCTGGCGTTATATTCAGCAAGAACGCATTGTCTCCTATGAACTTCTGTACTGGGAAGGGCAGGATGGGCCACAAGTGAGTGACACATGAGATCCATAGCCTATGGTGCGGTGCAGGTCATCTGCTTATTGAGTAGCAGTTCTGTCGTCTCGTACTGATTACTGCTAAAGTTTGATCATGCGATGTTTTACATTTCAGCAAAAAGTCACATTCGCCCCCTCCTCATTTTACGCTGTTGAGGAGTTAAAGCCGAACACCCTGTATAATTTCCAGCTGGCGGCCAGCTCTTCTATGGGGCTGGGGGTTTACACACCAGTGATCCAGGCCAGGACAGCGCAGTCCAGTAAGTATCTGATGTCACTTGTATGACTGATATATGTCTGTGTGTTTGGCTATCTGTATACATGGCGGCTCTCTGGATGTTCCTGGTGGTGTCCACACAAGGGTAAGTTACTGCTGCTCCATGACATGGTTATGTTAGCTTCTCCCATCTAGTACGTAGATGTTGCATGCCCTTCACTGCTTGCTTACAATACTGACAGGTTCGGACTCCCTAGAATATTCAATGGCAGACTGAGGGAGTTTAGCTGTGATTCGGGAGATTGTTTCTCATTCACACAATCCTCTGTCTCTTCAATGCTGATCTCATCTTTACTCATTTGTAGTCCTGGCACAATGGGCTTTATTTTTGTAAAATGCACATAAACCTTATCACTTGAGCAAGTTCTGTCCGTCAAAAACTGAAGTTATTTCTTCGATATTTCGCCCACCTTGTGAGTGGTCTGCCGCCATTTTTGCACATCACATAGGAAGCAATGGACTCATCGCCAATAGTACAGTATAAGCAGAACCTAGAAATGTATCTACATAACAAAGGTTCAAGGAAATTTGTAAAAAGTGATAGAATTCCCCTGAGGTAACAAATAAATGAGGCAGTGGTGCAGGGAAGTATCAGGACCATAAGACACATCTCTATAATCAGTACATAAGAACTGATGTCAAGACCTTTCCTGGAGTAGAAGTGGAGTAATAAATCCAGTGTGTGGAGCCGCTGGACACTATTCCTGCATCTTATTCTTATGGCTGACAGGAAACCGGCTTTAAAATTCTAGATCTGATGGTCAGCCAGTGCCAGGACAGGAGGAGGTGGCCGTCCAGACACGCAAAATATTAATACTTTTTGTGAGGCGTTTAAGGTTTTAGTGGCTGTGCTATATCCTATATCGATTAGAACTTCAGTACATCCGGTAAATCAGTTTTCTATTATTTGGCGACTGAAAACATTTAGTAAGTTTTACCCCGTTCTGTCTTCTAATCGGGCGATGCTCCTTTAGTTATCAGTGAGGCTGGTGTGAACACAGAGAACCTGCATGGAGTAAGCTTGTGAATTGTAAATTTCATTTTTCCCATGTCATTTTACTGCCTTTCCTGCCAAATTTACTGCATCAATTTATGTTTTTCTCCTTATTTATTTTCTGTTACCAAATAGCATCAGCAGATTGCACAGATATAGTCCATAATACAATAAAGGCCAACCTAGGAGCCGACAACCCCAATGATTGTAACCTGTGGGCGATTAGCAAAAAAAAAAAACTAAATGACTCACCTCTGCCCTGTCCCCAGACGCTTTCAGTCCTAGCCAGGCAAGAAGTGGCTTGGTCCTGTGACTTCTGTGGCAAATCTCTGGCCTTTGTAGAACATGTGACTGCTGAGACCAGGGGCAGAGTAGGGGCAGCCGCGCGGGGCCATGGATAGGTGAGGGTTTTTTTTTTTTTAATTGGCTGCAGGTTACGACCATTGCGACCAAATGTCTCATAAATATTTTAAACAATTTGGATTAATATTTCATTAACATTTTCATTCAATAATTTTGTCTGAAAGTTAAAAAAAAAATTACAAAAATGTGTGAGGGGTTTAGTTGTGGAGGACCATCAGAGCTCGGTCCTGGCAGCCTACAAGGTGATCCCTGGAGCTCGCAGCCTTGTTGGTCTTGCAGTCAACCATGCTTGATCCCTTCGGTATGACACATTAAGGTCACTACTATGGTGTCCTGGGGGTGGGCAGAGCAGGGCTATTTGGTAACAGTCTTTTATTTTTGCATCCGCCATGTTCATCTCCTCCCCCTTGCCTGCGTTTTTTCATCCTCAGCACCATCTGCCCCGCCGCAGGATGTGGAGTGCACCAGCCTTAGCTCCACCTCCATCCGGGTAAGTTGGGTAGCTCCGCCAGTCTCCAGCCGCAATGGAGCCTTAACCCGCTACTCTCTGGCCTATCAAGCAGTTGCTGGGGAGGACACATCCCGGCATGTTGTGGACAGTATCCCACCAGACATATCCACCTGGGAGATCAAGGATCTGGAGAAATGGACAGAGTACAGAGTTTATGTGCGAGCTCATACAGATGTAGGGGCTGGGCCTGAGAGCCCCGCCGTCATTGTGCGGACAGATGAGGATGGTAAGTGTCATGGACCTACTCTCACCTCTCTGCACAATGGGTCAACTTTCTCACCTGGTCTTTACTTCACTCCTTTCAACTCTCCTGAGGGCAGTAGGGGTGGGGGTTGGCACATCTTCTGCACCTCCAAACTTCCAGCCTTTTTGTCTAAATGTTCTCTGTACTCCGTAACAACTGTCTCTTTCAGCACTGTTTGAAGTGATGTCCAATTCTATTTTGCCCATTATATTTACGTTGTATCTCAGTTCCTATTTGGATCCATAATTATTGATTCACGGGGCTGTAAATCTAATTTAAAAAAAAATCTGAATTACAAGTCTCAATGATAGAAATGTATTTAAAGCCCTGTGCACATTGGAGACTCATGACTGGAGCCTGGAGTTGAATTAGTGAAGCGGAGCCGGCTGTCCCGGGCTAATCGGGTCTATTACAGCTGAATCCGGAGTCCACTGTTCCTTCCACAATCAGTTCTCGAGCAGTGCTGGGCAGTTTTAAGTGTCTTCTTAGTAGTCTAGAACCTACGAGTGGACTGTTTCTGTGTCTTACCTTTCCATTCACTTTCTCAAATGTATTCTTCACTGTAATGTACTTTTACTATAACATGTTTAATGCAGCAGTATGAGATGGAGAAAGTCTTGGTAGCAATCCCGCTGAGCCTCCCGGCCTTCCCTGCATTCAGTTCGCCAAGTTTGAGGGATCTCAGACGGACTGGTTGCTATGGACAATTTGCCTGGCAACTGTCCAAAAGGCTTGTGTTTGTTACGGTGTATTCCTGGAAACCAGGCTGTCGGCCAGGCTTCACATCTCAGACTGCGCTATTAATCAGATATTTGCTGGAGAACTTCTCCGAGGACTCATCTCTAACTTTCTTCTCTCGCCCCAGTGCCAAGTGCACCACCCAGGAAAGTTGAAGTCGATTCTGCGAATTCTACATCTGTGCGAGTGTCCTGGAAGTCTCCACTTCCCACTAAGCAAAATGGTCAGATACGGGGCTACCAGGTGACTTATGTGCGCTTGGAAGGTGGAGAACCCCGAGGAAACCCTGTTATTAAGGACGTCATGTTGGCAGAAGCTCAGGTAATGATGCGTGGTGACCTATTTTTTACCTTTGTTTGATGCTGTTCATATAATGTCAAAAAATTCTCATCCCAAAGTTTCCAAGATTTGGACATGTTGGATCTTCACTGGTTTGACCCTTTTCACCCTTCTCCCAACTAATCCAGTCTGAACTGCAGCACTCACCCTGGGTGATCTGCAGTTTCAAGCATGTCCTCCTCTGTAGAGCTAATAGCCATACGTCCTCTGCATACTCATGACCAGACTGCCATTCAGTGTGTGTATCTCCAGTGTACACCGGCATGACGCATTCCACCGTAGCATCTCTACTGTTGTAACCCTGTGACCCTTTTCCTGCAAATTCCACTTACCCCTCTTCTCTCTGTCCCTACCAGTGGAGACCAGAGGAATCTGCAGACTACGTGAGTATACTGTTTGGCGTCTGAGGGCAGACTGCGTGATCGCACTGTGTCTGCGGAGAACAGGGGGCTCTCATAAAGCTGTTATTACATTTACTTTCATATGATCTCTGTAAATCTGCCGGCCCATGGCCTTAGTTGAAACCTGCTCATTCTGCACCTTCTGTCATCACATTTGCATAGCAAAGAGGGGTCATTAACACCATGTAATTTCTGGAAAGAATGGTGGCCCTTTAATGGTGCTTTTTGCATAAAGGTGCGATGGTGCTGCTGAGCCTCAGTGGTGCAGCTCACCCTGCGGAAATCTCCTACCATACAGTCTTTGTGACAGCCCCCGGGTTCTTGTCCTGTAATCATCCGCTCAATGATGGGATTCTGCAATCTTTTGGACACGTTATCTCTCTCTCTCCTCTCCCTGTGCTTCCGAGCTTGGAGAGAGGCACAGTTCTTGCATGGAGATCAGGGTCTGGTGGGTCCTCAGGACTGATGGGGGTGGTCATCAGTTCCAGCAATCAGCGTTTCCTCTCCTTCTGTTTGGTTGTGATTCTCAGTGGATAATCATGGGACTCAATGATCATCATCACTGTATAAATTGCATTTCCTTCTCTATTGAATTCCTCCATTACATCAAGATATGATTCTGTTTTTGCACCAGGGACATGTCGGATTGTATTTATTTTTTCCATGATTGGGGAGCACGTGCAGAACCGTTAAGATCTTCATTGATAATTATCCTACTGAACTCTGGAATACTCTATGAGAAATGGTCAGAGCTCTGTGCCGCTGATCCCCTCTCTGCACGTTCCTACCCTTTAAATTGCTGCTTGTTTTGAAAGACGACCGTGTCACGTGTTCCTGCAGCGCCCCCTCCTGTCTGAACCAGGTACTGCTGCAACACTTTCTAAATCCAATTAGCTTTTTATCATTTTTTCCCCCACATTTTAGGAAGCCCTGATAACTGGTCTGTCTCCAGAAACCACCTATTCCATCACTGTTGCAGCATATACTACCAAAGGAGATGGTGCTAGGAGCAAACCCAAAGTTGTCACCACTACAGGAGCCTGTAAGTACTGTCAGCATGTCTGTGATCAAAGTATTTCAGGTCACTATGTTGAATAAGTAATAAATATCTCACATCGTTGCCTCCGTGAACTTAAGCTTGCTGTGTTAATGAGCCAGGTCTGGCCCAGTCACATCGGGACGTCAGTAAATTGTAAAAATAAAGGCAGAATATTTCCTGGCGGCCATGTTTTTTTCCCTACACTTTAAACGGATATATCCCCAAGGCTGACTTCAGAGCCAGTAGTGGTCAACGGAGGAACTTGACTGCCAAATCCAATCTGTCCGTTCATTAGCCATAATTATTCAGACAATATTCTTTTCGTTAAACATTTCCTTGGAGAGCTCCAGTATTGCTAGAAAAGTTTCTGTTAAATCAATGGGAGCATCTTATGCTGCTTAGATGCTTGTAGATGGGCAATTTACAGAGTGAATGAGGCTCGCTAACGTCTAATGATGTTACATAATGATCTTACGACTCATCGTGTTGCTGGGGGTTACGGAATTGATAAGCTACATATTACAGTCACATGCGGAGCCGCATGACGGATCGCGGCACTGACGGATACACCCGAGAGATCAGCTGAGATCCTGTGATACATGCGATTATGTGAGGGGAGATGAGAGTGCAGCAGTTCCATGCAGACACTGAACCAGCAGGGAGCTATAGTGAGATAAGAGCTCCTGCAGCCTGGGAGCTAGCAGGGAAGCAGCAGATTTGTGAATGTAGCTCGAACACATGATGCAATTCAGATAATCAAGTAAATCAAAATCTAAAGCATGGCTGCAACAGAAGAAGCACCGGGCTAAAGATGGAGCCTTGATTGGTAACCATACTTTTATGTTTATTTCAGTGCCTGGGAAGCCGAGCATAGGTATCAGTACAACCACTCAAAATACCGCGCTCATCCAGTGGCATCCGCCTAGGGAGGTGATGGGAGAGCTGCTGGGATACCGCCTGCAGTATAAACGTGTGGACGAGGAGAGGTTTATCACTATGGACTTTGGAAAGAATGAGCACCACTACACGCTCACCAAGCTCCACAAGGGCGCCACGTATGTCTTCAAGTTGTCTGCCAAGAACAAGGCTGGTTTTGGAGAGGAGGCCGAGAAGGAGATCTCTACTCCTGAGGATGTTCCTAGTGGCTTTCCACAAAACTTGCAAGTTGTTGGACTGACCACATCCACCACAGAACTTTCTTGGGATCCTCCAGTACTTTCAGAACGCAATGGAAAAATCACAAACTACACGGTGGTTTACCGTGACATTAACAGCCCACAGGATCTGACCAACATCACACGAGACACTCACATCACACTAGTCAACCTCAAACCTGACACTACCTATGATATTAAAGTCCGGGCAAGGACAAATAAGGGGTTTGGACCTCTCAGTCCCAGCATACAGTCCCGCACCATGCCTGTGGACCAAGGTAAGGCTTGCTGCAGAGCGTTAACTGGAGTGTAGATGTATTTCCAGATATACAATAAATTCTCTCCTTTTTTTTGCAGTATTTGCTAAGAACTTCAGAGTGAATGCTGTGATGAAAACATCGGTCTTGCTGAGCTGGGAAGTTCCTGACTCATACAAATCAGCCGTGCCTTTCAAGGTTGGTTCTAAGATAGCGAGCCAGCAGGACCTCTGCATTGTTCTTAAGGTGGTTGCAGGGAACTGGACTACGTTCAACAGGGAAGGATTGTCATTCGTGTCCAGACAGACGAGATCACTGTAGACCTCCCTCTTTTACCATACACATTGGAGCCGAGGAGGGGGTTGGAGTGATAGCTGCCAGCCACATGAGTGTCCTGCCGACAGATATCTTGCTGCGGCCTTTGCTGCCTTGCAGTGACATTGAAAATATTGTGGCTGTCACGCAGTGTGTGAGAGAAAGTAGGGAGAAAGCAATACGTTTGCTGCAGTTACTCTCTGTATTCCCCATCTCCCTGGCGGATATTGTACATTTTTGCAACCATTGTATAATTTATGTTCAGTATTATCCACCACACCAATAACACTTTTATGTACACGTAGATGTTTTTGCAGAATTTAGTATGGGTGGTACATAAGCTGTGCTTTTGTATGATTGTTCCTGCTCTGCACCTTAGACACATCCATTAATGTGTAATTTTATCTTACGTAGATCCTATATAACAACCAGAACGTAGAAGTCGACGGTCATTCCATGCGTAAGCTGATCAACAACCTCCAGCCAGACACAGAGTATTCCTTTGTACTCATGCACCGAGGCAGCAGCGCTGGTGGCCTCCAGCACCGAGTGTCCATTCGTACAGCCCCTGATGTCCTGCAGGGAAAGCCATCATCTTCAAGCAAATACATGGAGGATGGGAAATTTACTCTACTCTTGCCGAGCGTGCAGACATCTTCTCCAGTGAGGTAAGGGCTCATGATGTTCTTTAAGTTAAGCATAAAGTTTTTGTCTTTGATAACTCCAATGTATTTTTCATTATTCTTGTCTGACAGGTGGTATTACATCGTGGTTGTTCCGCTCGATAGTTCAAGGAGCAGCCTGAGTACTCCGCAAAGTCCTGAGGAAATGGAGCTGGAGCAGGTGGGATATTTGTATTCACCCGCTTCTTATACAGATCTTCATCTGGTTGTGTGTTCACCACTATAGTAGTATATCCCAAATGTGATTGCTTATATAGCTAACCACCGATATATTTCTCTTAGTAGAATTGATTTTCTTTGAATGTATCCTGTCCTTGTGAATTCCTTATTAAATACAGTCGAGTCCCATTAATCTGAGCACCAGATAAGGCCCCTTTCACACTGGCGTTAATGGTTCCGGCTGCACGCAGCATCCACAGCTCAGTTCGGTTCAAGTCTGGGGAATTAAGGGGACAGGGCAGTTCTTGGAAGTCTTGGTCATGCTCTTCCATCTAATGTCGGACATTTTTAGCCATGTCACATTGTCTTGTTGGAAAACCCCATCCATCCCGGGAAAGAAAATCAGCATGTATAGGTATATGTGATCTGCATGGACGGATTCATACCAAAATCGGCTGAGATCACCTTCCACATGGATAAGTAGCTCAGGGAATGCCAAGGAAACCTTCCTCAGACCATAACGCTGCCCCCACCAGCTTGTGCTCTACCAGCGATGGCTGCAGGGTGTCCCCTCTCTGATGTTTGTCACCTGACACTCCAAACGTCCGTTCCACGAAGTGGAAAATGTGACTCATTGGAGAAGACAGCCCTTTACCAATCAGTGGAGGTCCAATTCTGATACTGCACGGAAATGTAAACCTTTCTGTCGATGCAGCTTTGTTTGCAGAGAAGCAGTGACCGTCCATCTGCTCCCGAGCCCCATATGAAGTTCTCTGAACTGTGGTGTTAGACACATGTCTGGTAGACCCCTATTTATTCTGGTGAGCTGCGCCACTATACCACGTTGCTCTGCCCTTAAGCACCTTCATAGTGGACATTCATCTCACATCAGTGGCACGTGGTGCTCTGCAGTTTCCACGTTGCTTATTCCCAGTGGTGTCATTTGTCCACTGACGATACACTTCATCACAGCAGCACGAGAACAGTTCACACTGCGTAGGTTCAAAAAATACTGCCAACCTTGGCTCGAAAGCCAATAATCATCCCTTCCTGCCACTCTGATAAATTGCCCCTTTTACCCATGACCCAGTGGGGTATATATGTGCAGACAGCCTATTGCACACCTTACATACCCACCAAGACAACTCCCGACCTGGGATTCCTTCCTGAGCGTACGCGCTGCCGACAATGATAGTATGAAGTGGTCAGAATAACGGGAGTTGACTGTGTATGTGTATCCAGGCATCTGTAGAGCGACCATAGATCCACAGAACAACCTTCTGGGTAATCTAGTCTTGGAAGCTTTGTCGGCATTGAATGCTTATAATTGCTCAACATTAAAGCTCGTTCCTCCAGTCTTTCATTGTGATACTCAAGTTGCCTGTCTTCATCTTAGATCCTAGAAGCCATTAATCAAGGCTCTCGTCGACAAAAAAGACAAGCAAACAGAAACAAGCCATATATAGCGGCCAGGCTGAATACGCTCCCAGAATCGTTCACTCTTGGCGACAATAAAGAGTATAATGGCTTTCTCAACAAGCCTCTGAACGTACATCTAAGTTACACCTGCTTTGTGCTCGCAGCTCTAGAAGATGGAGACACGGTGAGTCTGAATTCTCCGCACTTTACACATTGATATTACGTTTTTCTTTCTTTGGTCATCTGATATATATTGTACTTTTGAGCATTAGATGTAAAAACTCTTCCCAACACTAAGTTTGGGTTTTCGCTGGCTAATGTCGTTACCCTGCAGGAGTGCGAGCGCTTGTTGATTCTCCAGTCCTCAAGGAGCTGTAAGTGTTCTCAGTCTTCAGATTATCCTGCACTGCCAGCATGGGAATACCAGTAAATCCCAGCTCCACTCATCTGTGAGGACTGTCGCTTGAGGCTTTCTATACTCTTGATGTCTATGACTACGTACTAGTTATCTGGTATAGGGAATGAGCGCCTCCGAAACACTGGATAATGGTTATTGCACCTAACTCCTGACCACGGTCATAATCTGTCACTGGGTTGTCAGAGTCTTCGTAGAACAGTCTATTGATGTACACAAGGTTGGACAGTGACGATAGCCTAGTGCAACCTCTTCAGCTTTGCCTTATTGTTTCTGCAGAAGAAGTACGCTGCCAGTCCATACTCCGACGACATTGTGGTGGAAGAAGTAGTTTCAACCAGGCAGCAAGAAGAACCCGAGATGCTGTGGGTGATGGGTCCAGTTCTGGCCGTCATTCTTATTATTATCATAGTTATTGCTATTCTTCTGTTCAAAAGGTAAGAGTCCTCCTCACTGAGCTCCATCAACCTCTACAGTAACTGTCTATTAAATCAGGTTGTAATTTAGTTTTACACCTGTACATCTTGGTTTCCTCCACACGTGTCTCCTGTTATTAGATTGGATTTCTAGGAATGATTGATCCAAAGACTTGATATTATTGTGGCTTTTTTCTCTCTTACAAAGTATCTGACACCGTCCAGAGGTTTACGTCCCGCTGCTGTATAATCGGTACGAGAGGTTTCTCGGTGATCAGTAGTGCCGACTATGAGCGGGGTAGACCCCAACCTCACATGAATAGTGAACTATATTAGGCAGAATTCTCCAGCCTTGTGAGCTACAGATGATTGAGCCATAGCTTTATAGTTTGATCCTAAGATTTGTTATGTCTTCTGGTGCCAAGATCTCCCCATCCCATGAGCTGGAAGCCGCTATTCCTGCTCGGCAGTGTTTACTGACAGGGACAAGTCCATCTGTAAATGTGAAGCTGTCGTTATGAAAGCAATAAGACATGCCATCATTATTCCGTACACACCACGTAAGGAATCTTGTGCCATGTTCTCGATCTGCTGTCTTACTGTATGAATTAATGCCATTTTTTCTTTTCTTGTGCTTGTCGTGGACACAGCAAGCAGGAGAGGTAGGAGGTTCCTGTGATCTTCTTGTGTCCGTATAGCTACAAGTTCCTGCACTAATTGTTCCGTATGAACCTGCAGATATTCTGTAGAAAGAAGCGCTTGTGCTTTCCTGTAACTTATAGATTACTAGCGCAGCAGAAATCGTGAGAATGACGGCGGCCATTGAGCTTATCTCAGATGATGTACGAGGCGGCCTCAGAGCCGTGACTGAACTGTCTTTTTACCAAGACACAAACGACATCCCAAAAAAAAAGCTTTTTATCTGAAATACAATAAAATTCCTCAGACAGTAATAAGTCCTGGGAAGTGCTGGAATAACAAATATCTGGGACGGTCGGACATTTATAGAAAACAATACATTTACTGGTTGATGTACAGAACCTACAGGAACCAGTAAAAATAAACTTCTACCATTGAGTTTTAATCGCAGTCTCCTAATTACTAATTTTCTGAGATTCCACGTTACGTCAGATTACCCGAATTTCTGTATTTCTATATATTGGACATTTACTGTATAAGGAATGGAAAGGAAACGACCGCGTCAGTTCTGTAAAACTTTCTGTAGTCTGAACGCAATTTTTTCATCTTTTTTGGCATTTTATTTCAGAAGGAAATTTTCACATATTGCCTTATTTCTTTACAGGAAAAGAACCAACTCCCCCTCTAATAAAGAGGATCAAACACCAGGAGTCAAGGAATCCCTCTTGGGACATTCATCTGATCCGGTGGAACTGAGGCGTCTGAACTACCAAACTCCAGGTGGGAGTCGTCTTCTGCATTCTGCAGACTTTCCGTTTTTCTTTCCCATCATCATCTCCTCTTACGGGGGCTCAGAACGTTACGGTTTTTCTTATGGATCCTATAACGGACTCCTGAAATCAACTGATGATCGTGTACAATCATCAGCTGGAAATCTGAGTATTGAGTCCCTTCCCTCACTACATGGTCTCATTCACAACTCTCAAGAACATGATGACAATTGAGTGAAAAACTTCAGCTGACAGCGTCCATTGGCCGAGATACAACATTTTTGTAATATCACTGCCGAAGCCATCTATGTGACCTGACCTTTCACCATTCCTTCTCTAGTGCAGGACTCTTGTTTTCGATTGGATGCTTCCCCTTTTTTAATGTTGTCAGGGACAGCTTTATTTTCCATTATTTAATGTCGTATTGTTGTCAGGCGCAGAATGTGAACGTGTAACTTCTCGTTAGATGGGGACAGGTTGGTCCCAATACTTTAGGACGGTGCATGGATCAATGCAGCGATGGAGGGCTGATCAGTCTAGTCACAGGAAATACTCACCCTATTGTCATGACCACAGATTACTCCTAATGCAGTCCTCTATGGAGTTGGCGACATTGTAGGTGTCCACTATCGTCACTTCAGTCCCTGTATGACCAGTTAACTGTATAAAGTTTAACCCCAGCAATGTCTATAGGGACCAGACTGTCAGCCCCTTTATCGTGCTGCGGGATGATCGCCCCCACTCTCAGGATCATATACAGGACTGTCCACTACACACATCTGTTAGATCCAGTGCCGACAGAGGGCGGCGGACATGGGCTGAAGGTCTAACTGCATTCTGTTCTTTGCCGCTTTTGTTTTCCTTGCAGGTTCCAGTGTCCCCAGTTATCCGAATATCTCAAGTTAGTTTGACAACTTACCATGACCATCTAGAGAAGTTATCACTCCCCTCATGCCCTACTCATTGCCGGCTCTTGCTTTTTTTTTTTTTTTTCCCCTAAATTTCTTCACATCCTCTTCACCCCATGTCATACTCCTCCTCAGCTGGGCACCATCTTTGTTTTGCTCTCTGCGTATCTTGGATTTTGACTTTGCTCTTGGTGAGAACATTCAGTGGAGGAAGACGTAGAGTAGTGATATGATAAGGTGTTAGGAGAGGTACTAGAGCAGGTGATGGATACTGGGTCAGTCTAGAAGGTGGATCTGATCACTGTAATGACTCCTTATCCCTGTCCTTGATGGTTCTCATATCGACTCTGCATATGAGGCAAAGGGAGGTCTCGCTCTTCTCACGTTCCCTGTTATTTCTTCTCCACAAACTCTTCCAAAGTTGCAGTTTTTATGGTTTTAACCCTGTAAAGTTGCTCTACCTGTTCCCTCCATCTTACTCGGGATCGTACACTTGGTATGTCCTCGCTCTGGCATTTCTATCCCACATTCACTCATGGATTCATTTTCAGGCATCAGTTGTCTATGTTTTAGATTCTGTCCTCTTCACTGCATCTCATTACAGCATCAGAGTCTGTGATGTGGATTTCCAAGGCTCCACGGGCTGCACCTCTAATGCAGAGCATGATAACATTTGGCTTCTCCTGGGGTGCTGCAGCATGCTGTGTGTCTACAGCTGTCGGTCTGTCTCGCTGCACTGTCCATCTCCACCGTCTTCCATGTGCAGGAGTGTAGCATTACTCATGTTTCCTTCTATCATCCCAGGTATGAGGGATCATCCACCCATCTCTATCAATGACCTTGCTGAACACATTGACCGTCTGAAGGCCAATGATGGACTGAAGTTCTCCCAGGAATATGAGGTGAGATCTGCCATGTCCATAGACTGGCCATGTGAATTGCGTTTCTTAGTGCCGTCTTGATTAATTTGCTTTGTGTTTCAGTCCATTGACCCCGGTCAGCAGTTCACGTGGGAGAATTCGAACCTGGAGGTGAACAAACCAAAGAATCGTTATGCAAATGTTATTGCCTACGACCACTCCCGCGTCATCCTTACCTCGGTGGATGGTAAGAGAGATCTGGATTTGTCCTCCATTAATCCTAACATAGTCGCCTTGCCCTCTAATGTTCTCATCTCCCTCAGGTGTCCCCGGCAGTGATTACATCAACGGCAACTACATTGATGGATACAGGAAGCAGAATGCTTACATTGCCACACAAGGCCCACTTCCCGAGACGCTCAGTGACTTCTGGCGCATGGTGTGGGAGCAGAGGGCGGCCACCATTGTCATGATGACTCGTCTAGAAGAGAAATCCAGGGTCAGACATCACACACGGAGGGGAAACGGGGGGTCCAGAAAGTGCCCATAGGTGCTAGTGATCAGTGGAAGAACATCCATGCTAAATTAGCTTAGATTAGAAGCCGGATGTGCAGCATAATAAATCATATATAACGGCAGATTGGCGCAATATAGCATGTATGGGCCGTATCCGCAGAGAGATATCTGCCTAAAATTAGCCACTTGGAATTCTACTACTCTGGCGTCCCCGAGGTAATCAGGGTGATGGATGAGAGGTAAAGTCAACTCGACTCTGTTATTGCACATTTGGAGCCTTTACAATTTTTAGATTTTACAGCCCCATCACAGTCAGATCACATATATGACCCACGTTTAACAAATACGTTGGGAAAAAAAGATGCAAAAAAAAAAAATACACGTTTACAATGGAACCCTATAGTGATGGATGTTTAATGTATAGGCCAATCTGGGACGGAAACATGATGTGGACACGGCCAACCATTGATGCAGATACGTTCTGTTGTTTGACCCACAGGTGAAGTGTGACCAGTACTGGCCGAGCCGAGGCACAGAGACGTATGGAATGATCCAGGTCACCCTATTAGACACTGTCGAGCTTGCCACATACACAGTGAGGACGTTTGCACTCTATAAGGTAAGTAGTCCTGTATGTTATGTATACTGGGTAATTTGGGGCCTCATCAGGGTCTTCTACCATGACTAACCTGAGAACAGAACATCCAGGGTCACAGATTGGATCCTCTCTTTCCCCGGCCCACCCTCCTCCTGCTATTCCTCCCGTGAGAGAGATAAGACAGCACAATGCGGTAGAAGGTAGACAAGCAAATTAAGAGTGTAATGTTTTAATTTAATTTTCAATTATAATATAATTTTACGGTGCGCTGAGCTTAATGAGAGAAACGATAAATGCAGATAGTGATGCAGAGGAACACTTTTTGGATACGTATTGCCAGCTGCATTTAGTGCCCTGCAGGTCTCCACCATCGTCAGAGGCTTTCTAATTATAACACGGATGTATAGACCACAAAGACGTGATTTCTACAGGAAACTGACAACAGAGAACAGCGGGCGCAGTCCAATCCATTTGAGCAGTTTCTTTGCCAGTCACTCTGTTCTCGGACAGTATGTCCACACCGACAGTGTTGTAACTCATGAACATTTCCTAATGGAGACGACATGAACGAGACTCTTCTGCTCTTACAGAACGGCTCCTGTGAAAAGCGAGAAATCCGTCAGTTCCAGTTCATGGCGTGGCCGGACCATGGCGTCCCGGAGTACCCAACACCCATCCTGGCCTTCTTACGGAGAGTGAAAGCCTGCAACCCCACAGATGCCGGCCCTATGGTTGTTCACTGCAGGTAAGGGACAAGTTCTATTAAGTGTCCATTTACTACGTGCGTCAGCGGCGGCCAGGAAATACATTCCGTGTTCTCTTCACTCCGCAAATAGCTCTTGTCTAAAGAGGATCCTGACGTGAGCGAGAAAACTAATGCTGCATGCATCTCCCGGCACTGAAATCCCAACCAAACACAAGCTTAACTTTAACCCCTTTGGTCCTTAATGGCCACTTTTGTGGCTTTTTCCATGACAAATAGGACTGGGGTTTGTAATATATATATATTTTTAAATAGTTATTTTTTATTAAGGGTAAAATGTACAAAAAGTTAAGAAAATCTAAACGTTTAACCCTTATTCTTAACCTGTTCAAGACCAGACCTATTTTCATTGACCATGTCATCTGAAGAGTTATATGTCTGTGATTGGAGTTATCTCCGATCATGGTCACTGCTGCAGGCGTCTGCTGTATAACACAGCAGTCATTGGCTGACTATGGCGCCTGCTCAGCTCCTGATCGGGCGCCACATTTATAACCTCACTTTCCACTGTATACAGTTAGGTCCAGAAATATTTGGACAGTGACAAGTTTTGGCATTTTGGCCGTTTACCAAAACATATTCAAGATCCAGTTATATAATCGATGTGGGCTTAAAGTGCTGACTCCCAGCTTTAATTTTAGGGGATTCACATTCTGATGAGCTGAAGTTAGTTATTCACGAAGTTGGAACCGAAACAGAGATCGGTTTCAAGTTTTAAAGTGGTTTTCCACTTTAAAAATCAACTACCAAAAGTTATTCAATGAAGTCATGCGCGAATAACTAACTTTGGCTCATCGGAGCCCATACATTCTAACACTGTATGGAGACGAATCTCAATACAGTATTATTCTGAAGTTTTGAATGAAGCATCCAAAGTTCACTACCCTCAACACTATATTTTTAATATATTCCTTAACATAATATCCCAAAGGACATCTCCGGGGATCTTGGTACCTGGGGCATCCATAGGCGCCACCAGTGGAATACAGTTTCTTGTTGTGACACCAGTCACTGGCAGATCAGGGTTTTCATATAATAAACCCGGAGTGACACGTTTCATGATTGTTGGTGGCTTCTGCATGCAGACTGATGGTGTCTCTCCTCTCGTTAGTGCTGGTGTCGGCAGAACGGGGTGCTTTATCGTCATTGATGCCATGCTAGAGAGAGTAAAGCTGGAGAAAACAGTGGACATCTACGGCCACGTGACCTGCATGCGCTCTCAGAGAAATTACATGGTACAGACGGAGGACCAGTACATCTTCATCCACGAGGCTTTACTAGAAGCTGTCATGTGCGGGAACACGGAAGTGCTGGCTCGCAGCCTGTATGCACATATCCAGAAACTGTCTCAGGTCCCTCCAGGAGAGAGCGTCACCTCCATGGAGCTAGAGTTCAAGGTAGGCGATGTCTTCTCCGTGTGAGTAATCTCCCCGGTCTGTCATTAATATTTCTCTTCAGTTGGTTGGACACGTTCTGGATTTTCTTTCTTTTTTCCTTAAAGCTTTTGGCCAACTCTAAGGCTCACACCTCCCGGTTCATCAGTGCCAACCTACCATGCAACAAGTTCAAGAATCGGCTGGTGAATATAATGCCATACGAGATAAGTCGTGTTTGTCTCCAGCCTATACGTGGAGTGGAGGGGTCAGACTACATTAACGCCAGCTTCATTGATGGCTACAGGTAATGTATCTGCAGTAATGAGGGATGATGGGGGTAGATACAGTCCAGTCACATAACAGTGGGCACAATGTTCAGATCTGGTGGCTGCACTCTGCCCGTCCTACTCATCTGTTCTTCTGGACAATGTCTTACAGGCAACAGAAAGGGTACATTGCTACTCAGGGACCCCTGGCAGAGACCACCGAGGATTTCTGGCGCATGCTGTGGGAGCATAATTCCACCATTGTGGTGATGCTGACGAAGCTGCGGGAGATGGGCCGGGTAAGGAAAACCTGGGATATAAGAAGGATCTGAAATATTTCTGACCATCACACTCATCGTCTGCTCTACTCTCTGCAGGAGAAGTGTCATCAGTACTGGCCCGCAGAACGCTCGGCACGGTACCAGTATTTTGTGGTGGACCCCATGGCTGAATATAACATGCCTCAGTACATCCTGCGCGAGTTCAAAGTGACAGATGCGAGGGTGAGGCCCGTCTCATTCACATACCAGCTGGAGGCTGATTAGTACTCCTTTACCTCCCATGTTCTGATTTCTGGTCTCTTCCACCTCACAGGATGGACAGTCTCGGACAATCAGGCAGTTCCAGTTCACAGACTGGCCCGAGCAAGGAGTGCCAAAAACAGGAGAAGGCTTCATCGATTTTATTGGACAAGTGCATAAGACCAAGGAGCAGTTTGGACAGGACGGACCGATAACTGTTCACTGCAGGTACAGCGCCCACATGGGTGCATGTTCTGTGAGAGGAGTGGAGTAAAGGTCCTTTTACACGGACCGATAATCAGGCCAATTATTGGGAATGAGAGTTTGTGTAAACCGTGCCAGTCATCCCTCGACCCTGGCTGTGAAGCAGCCGCCTGCACTAAGACGCCAGGCAGTCAGTAACAGCTGGTTCTTGGCACAGGAGAGCTCCAGCAGCTCTTCATCCCCCTCACCTGCAGCAACGTCAAAAGACGTTGCCGTAGACAGAGGAACTGCACCGCCCGCTGTCTAACGACGGTCAATAAAGGGTTAAGAGCTTATTTTATGAAGCGCTAAAATCTCCAACTTACAGACCATGTTATGTATCCTGAGTGTATTAACCTACCATGTCTATGACAGTGCTGGCGTGGGGCGGACCGGAGTCTTCATCACACTCAGCATAGTCCTGGAGAGGATGAGGTATGAAGGAGTGGTGGACATGTTCCAGACTGTGAAGACTTTAAGAACACAGCGACCGGCCATGGTACAGACAGAGGTGAGGAACAGCGACTAGTACTGAGGACCTGTCAACACAAGATGCAGCACAATCTGCAGGCAGCGGGTTATAGAGCAAAGATTCAGTCAAACCTGTCATTTATTCATTAAAATCTCTGCTTTCATCGTTCACAGGGAGGTGTTATCAGTGACTGACAGCTATAACTGTATACACACTTACACAGAGAATACTATCACTGATAACACCTCCCTGTGTACTAGTATCAGTGACTGACAGCTATAACTGTATACACACTTACACAGAGAATACTATCACTGATAGCTGTAAACAGGGAGGTGTTATCTATGTATACACACTTACACAGAGAATGGTATTAACCCTAACCGATAACACCTCCCTATGTACTAGTATCAGTGACTGACAGCTATATCTGTATACACACTTACACAGAGAATGCTATCAATCACTGATAACACCTCCCTGTTTACAGCTATCAGTGACTGACAGCTATATCTGTATACACACTTACACAGAGAATACTATCACTGATAACACCTCCCTGTGTACAGCTAGGGTTGTCGCGGGTATCGAAATTTCGATACTGAATCGATACTTTTATATCACTATCGATTCGGTACCGGAATTTGCTCTTTTTCAATACTAAAATAAAAAAAATCTCTTACCTGTCCTACGCCGCGGCTCCGCTCCAGGTCCGGCGCTCCTCTTCTTCTCCGGGCCCGTGCTGCACTGTCCTGACCGCGTACAGCCGGGAAGAGAAGAAGAGGAGCGCCGGAGTGGAGCTGCGGCGCAGGACAGGTAAGAGATTTTTTTATTTTATTTTGATGGGGTCACGGTGGGCTGATCTGAGGTCTGATGGGGGCACGGCGGGCTGATCTGAGGTCTGATGGGGGCACGGTGGGCTCATGTGAGGTCTGGTGGGGGCACGGCGGGCTGATGTGGGCACGGCGGGCTGATGTGGGCACGGCGGGCTGATGTGAGGTCTGGTGGGGGCACGGCGGGCTGATGTGAGGTCTGGTGGGGGCACGGCGGGCTGATGTGAGGTCTGGTGGGGGCACGGCGGGCTGATGTGAGGTCTGATGGGGGCACGGCGGGCTGATGTGAGGTCTGATGGGGGCACGGCGGGCTGATGTGAGGTCTGATGGGGGCACGGCGGGCTGATGTGAGGTCTGATGGGGGCACGGCGGGCTGATCTGAGGTCTGGTGGGGGCACGGCGGGCTGATCTGAGGTCTGGTGGGGCACGGCGGGCTGATGTGAGGTCTGGTGGGGGCACGGCGGGCTGATGTGAGGTCTGGTGGGGGCACGGCGGGCTGATGTGAGGTCTGGTGGGGGCACGGCGGGCTGATGTGAGGTCTGGTGGGGGCACGGCGGGCTGATGTGAGGTCTGGTGGGGGCACAATGGGCTGATGTTAGGTCTGATGGGGGCACGGCGGGCTGATGTTAGGTCTGATGGGGGCACGGCGGGCTCATGTGAGGTCTGGTGGGGGCACGGCGGGCTGATGGGGGCACGGCGGGCTGATGTGAGGTCTGATGGGGGGCACGGCGGGCTGATGTGAGGTCTGATGGGGGCACAGCGGGCTGATGTGAGGTCTGATGGGGGCACGGCGGGCTGATGTGAGGTCTGGTGGGGGCACGGCGGGCTGATGTGAGGTCTGGTGGGGGCACGGCGGGCTGATGTGAGGTCTGGTGGGGGCACGGCGGGCTGATCTGAGGTTGATGGGGGCACGGCGGGCTGATCTGAGGTCTGACGGGGCATGGTGGGCTGATCTGAGGTTGATGGGGGCACGGTGGGCTGATGTGAGGTCTGATGGGGCACACAGATTTTTTGTGTTTTATTTTTTCGGCGTGGCATTGAATGGTATCGAGTATCGAATACTTTTTCTTGGTATCGAAATCGAATCAAAATTTTGTTATCGTGACAACTATCTGCCTGACAGCTATAACTGTATACACACTCACACAGAGAATGGTATTAACCCTAACCGATAACACCTCCCTGTGTACTAGTATCAGTGACTGACAGCTATCTGTATACACATTTACACAGGGAATGGTATTACTTACTGATAACACCTCCCTGTGTACTTCATAAAATGCTGCAAAAATCTCATAAATCAAAAAATACAACTAATGTATACAAAGGAAGATCAGACGTCTGTGCCTGGTCCTCACAATACCCCCGACATGAATAGGGTAAAGGGGTATTCCGGTAAAGTAACTTTTTTGAAAAACTGCATTAAGGCTGCAATCTGTGACCCAACCAAAACCCATACCTATACATCTAACCAGACCCCATACCTGTACATATAACCAGAGCTTCAGTTTACCTTACAATCCATGTGTCTAGCTCCTGTGTGAGCCTGCAGCACACTGACAGTATCATGGCTCCTGATCTTCCCTCACAAAACTACAATCCCCACAATCCCTAGCTTTCCTGCTGTGAGTGCTGATGATTACTGATTGGCTGCTTGATATTCCTGTCCGGTCACGCCCCCTCTTCTCAGTAATCAGCAGCACACTAACATTTAGCTACAGAACTAATAGTAACACATTGAGCATGCTCGACCTGACACAGGCTCAGAACTACAGGTCGATGCCATGGTAACTTGTGAGGAAACACAGTGGGGAGCAGAGGAAGAAAACTACTGAACAGTAAATATGTGAAATTTACATTATATTAGGTAATTATTGATGATGAATTAGTCTAAAACATAAGTTATATTTATGGTAACCGGAATACCCCTTTAAGTATTCCTCCATGACGTATCATACAGTACATGGACAAAGGTCCTCGTTTTCAAATGTCTGATGACACGTATGTCTGTAATATGTATGCAGAAATAATGTAACCAGTCAGCTGAGATGATGAGAGTTGTCCTACTTTTATCCTGACTGTTCTCTCTTGTTTCACAGGACCAGTATCAGCTGTGCTACAGAGCCGCATTGGAGTACCTAGGCAGCTTTGACCACTATGCAACATAACTACCGCTTACCCACTGGCCGAGCTGGGAGAGATGTGCGTCCAGGGACTACGGCATCGGACACGTCACCCCGTGCCGAGCCTTCCTTCTCCAGGCGCTGTTCCCACCTCATCATGAGATAATGCAAAGCTTTTGCAAGACTTGCTTGGGATTTCAGCACAATTCATTCCTTGTTCCCTTCCATACAGGTCTTGCTTCTTTGGTCCTATCTATGGCACACAGAAAAAGAAAAAAAAGATAATACAATTAACATTTGTTTTTCTATTATTTTTAATCACTTTTTTAGAGTATTTTTCTTTTTTTTTAAGCCTGGTGTTCCTGTAGGGAAGCCGTTTTCAGTTCATTATTATTATCATTTTTTTTTTATTGTTCTTTAATTAATGATAGCGTGAAGGGAAATGATTCCTATAAACGTCATTCCGACTGCAGGAACCTGCATGTTGTGCGCCGAGCTCCCGCACAAGAGGGACAGTTCCTTGAAGGCTCACAAAGCACATTACAGCGGGAGACGAGCGCGCACACAGAAAAGCCGACCGCACGAGGATACATTTAAGAATTAAGCAGATTATCCCAAATGAAGAAATCACTTCGGGTGACTGGTTTGTGGACCTGTGTACTTGATGTCTCTCATCTCATCTGAAGCGTGATCGCACAGGAGCCGATGGAAATCTACAGCGCATAATCACTGACTTTAGCACAAGGGTTGGACAATGAGGGACCAAGCTGATACTACATTGCCCGGTTCTTTAGATTTTTTACTTTATATACTCATCTTTTTTTTTTGCAGCCAGTGTCCATCTGGCTCAGCTCGCCTGGTGCGAGAGATGGTTACGTGTGGCGATGCCTAGAGGTTGCTGAATAAAACACTATATATTTGCTCAGAGATGTAGGATGAAGACTTGAAGGATATATTTTCTTTTACCGACTTATATTATAGTTTTAGGCGACTTCGGAGTCTTTTCAGAAAGGTGCCACGCGACGAGTCCTTCTGTCTAGAAAACGATGCCATTTTTTGTTATAATGTGCAGCATATCAGGCCTTCTACTAAACCCGTCACAGGACAAAAAGTGTACTTAATAATGGTACTCTGTATTACTACAAGTTCTACGCCAGGGCTGATGAAATAAAGGTGGTGGAGAACCCTTGGGATTGTGTTCCCCGATGATCTGAACGCTGTCTCTCTAATGTTGGATAAGGAAACCATTTTTACCTTGTGTATACATTAGTGCTGTTAGGAGTTTGCTCCGTTGTATACAGTATGTTTTCTATTTGTTAATAAAAATGAGAAAAAAAAAATCTATATTAAAAAAAAAACACAACCTAAAACTGAAAGTCGACTAATAACAGCATCTCTGCCGAAGAAAAAAAATCTCAATGTCAATAAATTTGAATAATCGGGTTTCATACAAATTTGTGCAGTGTGTTTGGTGTCCGCAGTGGACGAATCTGTGAGCAGCGGAGTCCGGGGAGCTCCGGATATCATCCTGCTGTAAATGTGCAGTTTAGTCATTATTTGCTTTTCCCCATGAAAGGAGTTGTCATCAGGACAGGGGCTGTCGGATTACAAGAATAGGAGCTTATCAGCAGACACACATGCTCTCTACGAGACTGTCAGATAACAAGCGCCATTCCCAGCAGCCCCATAGAGCTGAATGGAGAGGCAGGCTGACCACCGCTCCATTCATACAGGGGAGCATGGGAGCCAAGTCTCATCACTGGCAGGGGCCCCAGCAGTCAGAACCCCGCCGATCAGACACATATCCTCTACCTTCAGTATAGGGCAGTGATGGCTAACCTTGGCACTCCAGCTGTGGTAAAACTACAACTCCCAAGATGCCCCCCTTGCTTGACTGCTCTCAGAACTCAATAGAAATAAATGGAGCATGCTGGGAGTCGTAGTTTCACCACAGCTGGAGTGCCGAGGTTAGCCATCACTGGTATAGGGGCTACGTTACCGTAACAGGAAAACCCCTTTGAGTCAAGAAGAGGCAACAGTCCCCGAAAATAGCTTACGATCAGACTGTGTGACCGTGTCAAATGGAATCGGGGTAAAATGTAATAAACAATTGGTTTTTTTGTGGTTTTATGACATTCGCTAAAATGACAACTTCCAAGTTTTTTAGCTTTTGTTACATTTTGCCACTTTTAGAAAAATGTAAAACTTTAGAACATCAGTAGTTTTCAGTCAAAAAATTCCAAATCCAGATATTCCAAAGAAGTCTATTTGAAATATTACAGTAGTTTTTTGCCCAATAAGATGCACCTAGGTTTTAGAGGAGGGATAAAATGATTCTTCATCAGACACCCCCCTACCCAAAAAATGGTAATTAGACCACAGTTCAGACCCCCTAAGTTAATCAGTGGCATCTGCAGGAGAAGACCAGGGAGCGGTGAGTACAGCCAGCACAGGGAGCGCTGTATTCACTGCTCCCCAGTCCTACTGTGTACAAGTGAGGGCCATGAGACGCACTGACCTTTTCCCCCCACTATTTGAGTCTTTATTGGGCAAATAATACGGTAAATGCAGCACACACATGTACTTTTTGTAATGGTGGTTTTCAAAACAAGGTATGTTTTTTTTTGTTAAGCGTGGCATTTTTTCCCCTTATTTTCTTTTTTCCCCACAGATATCCCTTGGGGTTTTTTTTGCCCTGTTTGAAAAACAAGAGCCAGCATGTTGGAGAATATATTGTGGGCATATATACCCATTTATTATATATAAAAAATATGACGGGATGATTAAAATTTAAATGGATCTTATGGATTCTACGTGTACACAAATGGATTGATGTAGACGAATAATAAAGCTATGCAAGATACATAGACATTACACATATATATGACAAGTCATACATAGAACAGATATCTCTAATAATAATCATCATCATCAACAACAATTAAAAACGGCCAGGATCAGAAAAACATGGCGGCTTTCTTAAAAAAAAAAAAAAAACATCATCGCCCCTGTCCACTGGTCGGGTTCAGTACTGCAGCTCTGACCCATTGACTCCAATGAAACTGAGCTCCAATACTGGACACAACCCATGCACGGGGTGATGCTGTTTTTGGAAGAAAGCAGCCATCTTTTTCTAATCCTGGACAACACTTTGAATACTAATAGCAGCCATTAGCCAAAAATATATGGAACGACCCGCTTAGGTCCAGGAGGGTTCTAGCGGTATGTAGCCGCGTCGTATACACCTTACTGGTTACAGTTCATTTGCAGTTATCACATTGTTTTATATTTAGCTCCTGATGTCCTGAATCCGTCCTAAGACATTGTGAATGTTGGGGGCTTCTGTTACTTGTATGGCGGTTAATGCAGACCTCCGTATTGGTACTATAGGCAATATGTAAATGAAGCCTGCCTCTAGTTACACGTATTAATGAGCAGCAGGTTGTCAGGAGGGAAGCGTTCCTTCTAATAGTTGGCTGCAGCGATCACCTCCACAGTATGAGGACGAACAGTCGCTATTGCCATCACTCGTCCTCATACAGCGTTTCGCTCGTTGATTGGGTGATCGGTGGCACCTTTACACGGGCAGACTGCCGGGAACAAGCATTCACAGGAACGTTAGTTTCTGATAATTGTAACGTGTAAATCCCCCTTTACTTACAGGACCTCTTATGGTTCGGCTGCTCTGCAGTTGGGTGGTGCCAGTCATCAGGGACGTGCCCATACTGGTGGCTGCGCTGTATAGCTGATACGATGCAATGTAGTTGGCAGGAACTACTAATCGTCAAATGAACTGTAATCTGTAGGAAGCAAACAAAGCGGCTGCATACCACAGGGGCCTACGGTTATACAGTCTGGACATATATTGATCCATTGCTGCGGCTAGTAGTAATTGCCATTATTATTACAGACCCATTTTATGTGGTATTTTCTATATATTTGTATTGTCCTATAGGATGTATTCTGCATATTGTTTTATTATTACGAAACCTGTGTGGCAGCATCCTTAGACGTGCCCCTGTTGAAATCAGTAAAAGTTACCGCCATCCAGATGACATCCCCACTAGTCATCGGTACAGCAGTGGTGCCTGGACACGGCTATAATCAGTGTCCACTGACATTTTCACATCCACTGACGACACATTTGGCATGTGAAGCTAGTGCTAGCTATGCCCAGTGGGATGTCGAGCAAAAGTAGGTGTGAATTCAGTGACTACAACCGTGACTAGCAGGACTATGGAGTCAAAGCCGGTTTTGGGTGGAGGCCTGGTTTGTACAAACTTATTGACTCCAACTTAAAAAAAAAAAAAGATATACTAAGATTGTATAACTTGAGGTGTACCTGTCATTTGGTTTGTTTGATATTGTGTAGGGACGGGGATTATTTTTACTAGAAAACAAGGCATAATGAGTCTCCTTATAACAGTCTGGCGGCTGCTGAGTAGAGTCTGTCTTCAGCGTTCTATGGAGCACAGAAAACGACATACAAAGGCTTCTCAGCCTGCCCCTCACTACCCCAGCCCCTGGCTCCATACAAATGCCTGTGTGCCGGCTGGCAGCATGTATGTTTCTCTCTTCCCTGAATGGACCTGCAGCATTCAGCGCTGACTGTAAGTGCACCACATTCCTGTACGTCGTCAGTGCTCAGAGCCGGCCGTCTGATTCTTCCCTTCTCTAACAGCAGCTGACGGGAGGACACAGAACACAGAACACTTACTGAGAGCGCTGAATGCTGCAGTTCAGGATCGCCATACAGTTACGTAACTTATACCGACTGCTGAATGCCAAAAACAACACACTACGGCAGAATTGTTAGACTTTTTCATGGTTACATTAGATGTACCCCAGAACGCTGCCTTTACAATATACAACAATAAAAATAAGTCCTCATACAGTATGCTGACAGAAAAATCTAATGAATTTTGAAAAGTGCAGAGAAAAAAAAAATAAACCACCACCACTTAAAGATCTGTCACCCCTCCTGACATGTCTGTTTTAATGCCTTCATGCATTCCCCATGTAATAACAATTCTGGAGCATCTATTCTTATGTCTGTGTGTTGTGTCATTTTTTTATTATTTCTACTAGAAGTTATGAATGAATTGCTAGCAGTCTGCAGTAAGGGTACAGAGGGGCGGTAACCAGCTGGGGGGGTGTGTCCCTGCACAGACTGACACCAGCAGCACTGATTGGATAGAGTGAGTCTGTGCAGGGACACACCCCCAACTGGTTACCTCCCCTCTGTACTCTTACTGAAGTCTAATAGTAATTCATTCATAACTTCTAGTAGAAATAATAGAGGAATGGCACAACATAGAGACATAAGAATAGATGCTCCAGAATTGTTATCAGAGGGGAATGCATGAAGATATTAAAACAGATGTCAGGAGCGGGGAGGGGGCGTCTTTAACCCCTTGAGTCTCAGAGGATTTTTCATTTTCCCATCTGCCGTTCCAGAGCCATAACCTTTTTTTCCCATTCACATAGCTGTATGAGGGCTTGTCTTCTGCAGGACAAGTTGTACTTTCTAATGCCACCATTAATATTACATATGGTTTAGTGGGAAAAATTCCAAATGAGGTGGATTTGGAAAATAAAATGGAATTCTACCACGGTTTTATGGGTTTTGTCTCTACAGCATTCCCTAGGCGGTAGAACTGACCTTTTCCCTTCCTTCAGTATGATTACAGTGATACCTGTGCGATTTAATACCAAAAAATTTAAAAAAATTAAAAAAAGAGCAGTCATCAGGAGAAATAAAATGGCCGCGAAGTCCTATTAGTGCACACAGAACCTGTCCTAATCACACAGGAGGACAAGTTACTTCACAACACTGAGGTAAAGAGCTGCCTCATCCTCCTCTCTGCTCTGCTGGTCAGGGATTACAGCTGATAATATCTTCAGCTGAATCTCTGTAGGAATGGAGTCCATGAGGAGAAATGAAGTACAGACGAGAGGGGGGAGCTGATGAGCAGCAGTCTCCATTACCACAGTCTGTCCTGTCCTCTACTTCATGTCTCCTCATGAACTCCATTCCTACAGAGTTGAAGATCTTATCAGCTGTAATCTCTGACAAGTAGTAAAGGAGGATGCGGCAGCTCTTTACCTCAGTGCTCTAAGGTAACCTGTCCTCCTGTGTGATTAGGACAGTTTCTGTGTGTGCTAATAGGACGGCGGCCATTTTGGGGGGGGGGGGGGGCAGTTTATATTGGATAACCATTTTAATGTTTGCTCCACAGACAAAATGAGCCGTTATAACTAATGAAAGGTATTTGGGAATGTTTTTATAGTAAATTAATATTTAAGGGGTTATTCCCATCTCAGACAATGGGGCAGATCGCTAGGACATGCCCCCATCGTCTGATAGGTGCGGGTCCCACACCTATATCAAGAACGAAGCCGGGAAATGAACAGAGGGCGCAGTGCGCACGTGCAGCCGCCCTCCATTCACTTCTATGGGGCTGCCGAAAACTGGCTTGGCTATTTCCGTGGGTTCCATAGACATGAATGGGAGCGGTGGCCGCGCATGTGTGGTGCGCTCTCATTCATTTCTATGGGAGCAGCGGGGCACTGCACCTGCTGGTGGTTGGACCCTGGGAAACCTAAGGTCCTCCAGGCACAGAACTTCCCGCTCCTTTCTCGATATAGGTGCGGGTCCCAGCGATATGCCCCCATTGTCAGACAGGAATACCCCTTTATGTTTTTTTTTTTCCCATTTCATCACCATATTCTGACCCCCATAACCTTCATTGTTTACCTGCTCACTGTTGACATTGCAGCGGTGAGCAGTGTAATTACAAGAAGCTGCCCCATTGACTTCAATGGAGGGAAAGCTGCGCTGGCACAGCCTTCTCTTCAACCAGCTGATCGGCACAGGTGTTAGACCCCTGACGGTGTAATACTGATGTCCTGAGGATTGGTAATCAATAAAAATATCCCAGAAAACCTTTTTCCATTATTTTTATCTTACATTGTAGTTTAATAGTACCACATTGTGGCCTGGTTTGCTGTTATCCTGTGGAGCACTGCCACCTGCAGGTCTCCAGAGGAACTACAGCTCTGATACACTGAGCCTCTGCAGAGAGACCCCAGCGCAGCAGAGTGAAGGAAAGGCTTCCCGGTTTGCTGCCGTTCCCGTTTTCAGCATTTAGATGTCTAATTCAGTTACTTATTCACCGCTCTTGGGTACAGACAGACCAGAGCGCCGACTCCACTATTGGTGAAACTCAATAATCCTAACCTAAAAACAGTGTAAATTTACAAAACATACTGCAATGAAAATAAGCAGATAGCAAGAAGATTTCAACCCACAGTTTATAATCCAAAGATGATAAAGATGGAGCACAACAATTCAACTTTCTGCACATAAGAATCTAACAATGAGAACACATTCGGCATATTGAGATGCCCATTTTCTCTCTGGTGGAGGGAATACGTCGGATTCTGCACAGGATGAGGGAAATCATCCATATGGCGATGCATATTAATCACATAAATATATAGATGGATGCGACAGACACAGGGCCTGCATTATGAAGTGAATGTCTCCATACAGTCTACAGAAAATCTACCAACTCCCACCCACACACCTACAAAAAGGGCCCTCAGAGTTCCCCCATTAGTGTACAGCAGAGGGGGTTGATGGCTACATGCCTGGTGGTCTAGAATAGTGCTGAGGTTAGTGCCAATTCCATGTTTTACTTACCTAAAATCAGTGCTTTTTCTGATACAGAGCTCCAAAGCCCCAGCTTCTCGTTCCAAACCCAAAAGCTGCGTGATAAAATTCTTGCTACCACTAGAGGGAGCTGAAGAAGCATCTGTACGGCTCAATGGGAGCTTTAAAAAGATGCACAAATATTGTGTGCAGCGCCCTCTAGTGACAGTGGATACAGGTGCGGCCGTGACCCTGTAAACGCCTTTGCCAATGTAGATAATCCATCTTTGTCCTATGTATTTTCTATTGTTGCTATGACTGGAATCCGGCAGATATCTACCATCCATACCGTATATCAGATGCAGCCTACATGTATGAGCAAAAGTGTTAATAAGCTGAAGCTGAGTGTTTCCGGACTTACCTGCTGCGCTCCGTGTCTCTCCTGGTGGTTGCAGTGACCCGGCCTCGGACGCACTGATTGGCGCGACGTGCTCTGTCCCTGTCTGTACACTACAGCTTCTGTCTCCAGGGCCGACAGTGAGTTCCTCGACTGTGGAAATGATCAGAAAGCAGAATGTAAGAGCGGCCTATAGATCCGGGAATGTAGGACGGATATTATTTCCAAGGTATCAACAGGCAAAATTTGGAAGGGTATTGTGAGATGAGGGAAGCTGGGCCCCATGTAAAACTGTATTATCATATATATATATATATATACACACACACACATACATATACACACACCAGTCCACACACGAAGAAGAGTCTGCAAATGACATTTATATAATGAAACAGCAATTTAAGGCTTCATTCACACGACCGTATGTGTTTTGTGGTCCGCAAATTGCGGATCCGCAAAAAAAACGGATGACGTTCCGTATGGCATCCGTGTCCGTTTTTTTTGCGGATCCATTGTAACAATGCCTATCCTTGTCAGCACAACGGACAAGAATAGGACATGTTCTATCTTTTTTGCGGAACGGAAATGCGGACATACGGAAACAGAATGCAAACGGAGTACCTTCCGTTTTTCTTGCGGACCCATTAAAATGAATGGTTCCACATATGGTCCGCAAAAAAAAACGGAATGGACACGGAAACAAAATACGGTCGTGTGAATGAAGCCTAATGACCGTGTATCACTCACCTGGCATCTGATAATCCAGCAAAGCCTGATGTCAGATTAGAGAAGGGATCAGCTTAAAGGGCATCTGTCAGCAGTTTTGTACCTGTTACATGTGCACTTGGCAGCTGAAGTCATCTGTGTTTGTCCCATGTTCATATGTGTCCTCATAGCTGAGAAAAATGAGGTTTTAATATATGCAAATGAGCCTCTAGGAGCAACGGGGGCGTTACCATTACACCTAGAGGCTCTGCTCTCTCTGCGACTGCCGCACCCTCTGCACTTTTGACAGGAGTGATGACGGTTACACTGCCTGGTCCTGTCAAAGTGCAGAAGACGAGGCAGCTGTAGACATATCTGAGCCACTAGGTGTAATGGTAACGCCCCCGTTGCTCCCAGAGGCTCATTTGCATATAATAAAACAACTTTTCTCAGCAATGCCGGCACATATGAACATGAGACCAACACAGACGTCTTCAGCTGCCGAGTGCACTTGTAACGTGTCAGCCAGTGTCATAGGGACAGAACTGCTGACAGATGCCCTTTAAAGGGGCTATAAGCCTAAAGTTTTATTATAATATAATACAAAGTCACTTTGTAATGTAAATCTTGCTTCTCTGAAGGTAACTTGCAGTGTAAAGAACAGAGGGTTGAATCATGATCGTCATGGCTACCTCAAGGTATCGGCACACATTTCCTATAATACAAATATACTCCCCGCTGCTTCCTGAGCCTCATCCCTTTAGTATATCCGATACAGACTAGAGAAGTGAACTTATAGGGGATACATGCGCGGTGCGCTCCCATTCGTTTCTATGAGCGCAGCGGGTCAGTCAGGAAAATTGGCTTCTACCTCACAGGGGTTTTTGCCTTTCTCTGGATTAAAGGGGTATTCTGGTTACCATAACTATAACTTATGTTTTAGACTAATTCATCATCAATCATTACCTAATATAATGTAAATGTCACATATTTACCGTTCAGTAGTTATAAAAGTACTTTTCTTCCCCTGTTACCCACTGTGTTTCCACATAAGTTACCATGGCACCGACCTGTAGTTCTGAGCCTTTGTTAGGTCAGGCATGCTCAGTGCGTTACTATCAGTTCTCTGGCTAATTGTTAGTGTGCTGCTGATTGGTGAGTAGAGGGGCGTGAACAGACTGTGGTTATGCTGCTTCTGGTGACATCTCTCAGAAATGTGTGCAGTCCGCTAGGCACTGAGAATACAGACTAAGGGTCCATTCACACGTCCGCAGAATGTGTCCGCATCCGTTCCGCAATATTGCGGAACGGGTGCGGACCCATTCAGTTTCAATGGGGCCGCAAAAGATGCGGACGGCACACATTGTGCCGTCCGCATCCGCACTTCCGTTCCGCGGCCCCGCAAAAATATAGAACATGTCCTATTCTTGTCCGGAGCCACGGACAAGAAAAGGCAATGCGGAACGCACATGGCCGTTGTCCGTGTTTTGCGGATCCGCAATTTGCGGACTGCAAAGCACACACGGACGTGTGAATGGACCCTAATGGTGAGGCCAGAACTAGTAAGCGCATGTCATGAAGCCTCCGGCGATGACGACACGACTACGAGAGCGCAGAGAGAGATCACTGCGCTGCAGAAATATTACTGTAAAGACCTGAGTAGTAAGAGCGTGAAGTATAAAGCGATGGAGAGCGCGGTGGGGTCACACCGGACAGAAAGGTCTGAATTCGGCAGCGCAGATAATAAACAGGGACGGTGAACGGGAAGACGCGATGACAAGAGGACGGCGGCCTAAAGTGACAACACAAGGAGCCGAGCGTCTCTGCCCTGACAATTCACACCGGGTGGGAAGCGACTGGTCCAGGTGTGGTATATATTGGTCTCAGATCAGACCCTTAGGTTCGGTTCACCACACTGTGCAGGTTCAGTCACACTGATGGTACCAGAATCATTTTTGGTTTTTGAAGAGAAACTGTTCTGGGCTTCACTATTTTTGTCTGTCAAATACGAAAGAACCTTGAATGGAGTCTCGGACTCAGATGTGGACACAGCGTAAGGGCCCTTGCACACGACCGTGGACGGGACGAGCGTGTACAGCGTATCACTGTACAGCGGCGGCCTTAGGAAGCGCGCGGCGTCATAGCAACCAATGACGCTGTGTGCTCCTGCCCTCAGAAGGAGCACAGTCCGGGTTTTCACGGACTGTCCCGGACCGTCCTCCACTGTCGTGTGCAAGGGCCCTAACCCTCACAACAAGAACCAGACGTCAGTACCCTTGATGATCTTGTCTTTGGATGCTGAAAAAGCATTTGATAGGATTTCTTGGTCCTCGTTGAGGGCTGCTCTACACCATCTGGGACTGGGCCCGTGGATTACTTCCAAAATACTCTCATTATATACTTCCCCGTCAGCTAGAGTCAAGGTGAATGGCTCGCTATCTGGTTCCTTTGCCATCCACAACGGTACTCGCCAAGGCTGCCCACTGTCTCCCCTTTTATATGCTCTTGTTATGGAACATCTCCTGGCTAGAATAAGGGATAACCCTGACATCACTGGGATCCACATTGGAGGGCGGGAATACAAGTGTGCAGCCTTTGCAGATGACTTACTACTTTATATAACAAACCCCAGAGTATCTCTCCCCTGCCTTCAGAGTGAACTCTCTCAATTTGGGGTTTGGACTAACTTTAAAGTTAACTTGTCCAAATCCCATGCTCTGAATGTGTCTCTTGCCCAGGATCTGGTGCGTTCTCTTAAGGCCTCGTTCCCCTTCTCTTGGCCTCCGGGAGGGATAACATATCTCGGAGTCAAACTGGGGGGTGATCTGACACGCCTATTCCAAGACAATTTTTTGCCCCTGGTTGCACGCTTTGAGAAAGACCTGGAGTCTTGGCGTCGTGGGGACTTCTCGTGGTTCGGAAGGGTCAGCATATTAAAAATGAATATTTTGCCCAAACTCCTTTACCTCCTGCAGACCGTACCCGTCCGCATACCGTATTCATTTTGGAATAGGATCCGTAAGTGCTTCCTGCAGTTTGTGTGGTCTCCGGGCAGGCCCAGAACTAAATGGAATGTTCTGGTTCGGCCGAAAGACGAAGGTGGGGGTCGGTCTTCCGGATTGTAAACTCTATTATCAAGCGGCAATGTACTCTCGGCTCCTTGAAGCCTGCAGAGGTCACTCCCAAAAACAATGGGTTATCCTCGCCAGAAGTCTCTCTCCCACAGCCCTGCAGGTCATCCCTTGGATGCGGAGCGTGCCGAGTTTGACCCGCTCCGCACTGACCTTCACCTTTTCTCATACTTTCGCAGCTTTGAGGGGGATGCGCGTGGAGTCCTCCTTGATAGATGTTAAAGGTCCCATGACACCAATAACTGATCATCCTCATTTCCCCCCTGGAGCCTCTGGTAGGTCGTTTTTGACGGGGACAAAACTCTCTCCTCTCCATTTCTGTCAGGTAATTTCAGGGACTGCATTAAAACCTTTATCTGATTTGATGGGAACCGCTCCTCACTCTGCTAAGGCCCAATTTGAGTATATCCAGCTCAAGCACCTCTTCTTCACTCTGCGAGCCTCACACACGCTGGAGAGGGAACTTAGGCCCTTTGAAAAAGCCTGTCTTGCGCCATCGGCAGTCTTTAGGGATATATCCTTTTTATACAGATTGTTGCTGGGGGGGCACCTGGCCCTGCCCCTTTCGTTCTGCTCAAAATGGGAACGGGACCTGGGTATTTCGCTATCCCCATCTCAGTGGCGCAGATGCTTTCTGTTCACGCATAAGTCTGTCCTAGCGACTAGAGCGCAGGAAACCTGCTATAAGATAATAACGAGGTGGTATAGGGTTCCCTCCCTTCTGCACGAGTGGTTCCCCTCGGTATCGGACAGGTGCTGGCGCTGTGGGTCCGCAGAGGGCACGTTGCTGCATGTGTGGTGGCATTGTCCTTGCCTACGCCCCTTCTGGGATGCGGTACACTCCGTGATCAAAAAAATCACGAGTTTCCCGATGCCCAACTCCCCAGAGGCCTTCTTTCTGTTCCTTTTTGATCTTAATGTTCCTGCCTATAAAAAATCCCTACTGAAACATCTTATACAGGCGGCTAAAGCCGTCATACCTCGCCACTGGAAATCGTCTGTGCCCCCAACCCTGGAGGAGTGGTTTGAGGAGGTCATGTTATCTCAGAGGATGGAGGAACTAATCGCTCATACTCCTCAGCAGTTCGCGCTCTTTCTGAAGGTATGGGAACCTTGGGAAACCTTTAGGAGTTCAGGCTCCTACCGATGCTCCTGATTTGGAGTCATTGGATTTCTGGAGCGCTCCTTGATGACCAGGAGTGGGCCTTTCTGTGTTCCGTAGCGGAAATGTCCATGTCCAGATCCTCCCTACCCCTCCCCTTTCCTTTGTGTCTTCCCTCTCTCCTCCCTCTTGGCTATTTTCTTAGCTGGTCTCCTTTTCTCTTGTATGGCCTTATATAAGGCTGTCTTGTTTGATTACTCAGGTTATTATCTGATGTCTCTTTTTAGTCAGATATATTAAGCATTTGACTGTTTTGCTTCTGCTGTTTTCTTATGTCCTACTTAGTTTTACATATTGCATACTGTATGAAAAACCAATAAACATTTGAATTTGAAAAACCAGACGTCAGCACGGTCCCAGCAGATGCCGATTTGTTACAGGCAGGCTGTATGCTCTCCATCAGCCAGCAGAGGGCAGCACCACACATTGCTTTCCAGTGGTCACACACGCGGAGTCCGCTATATACACACAATGACCCAGTGAATGCCAAAAAACGTGGTTTTATCATCTACCTGCTGTAGTTGATAACGGCAGCCTAATGCATATTATTTCAAGAAAAGGTGAAGTCTAGGAGCCCAATATCTGCCAGGCTTCCACACTGCACCTCAGAGTTTATACAGAGACACAGGTGGAATTTTTTCCTCATGGATTCAGTGACAATACAAAAAATAAAATCTTGACAAGCCGATAAAATGACTGGTTCTTACATCAGGTACTTGCGGGTCTGTAATATGCAATGAATCCTTAAAGGGTTTGTGCAAAGACATAAACCTATCCCCTATATGTAAGTGTGAGATCTGTGACAGGACGTCCACTGGGATCATAAGAATGGGAGTCCATAGTATGATAGGAGCAGCGAGTACGACTTACCTCTCCATTCATCTCTATGGGGCTGCTGCAGATAGCTGTGAACGCAGCTCAGTTCATGCAGGAAGATGAAGGACTCTTGGTTCTCGTGATGGGTGGGGGTCCCAGCAGTCAGAGCCTCACTGATCAGACAGGTGTTCTGTGGGTAGGTAGCGTTCCTTGGACCTGATGAAGAAAGATCATTTTGTTAATCCTTAACCCCAAGAAGCCCCCCAGCCTCCTCAGGTGTGGAGGGTCCTTGGTGGTCAGCAGTCCGCCCTGCCGGCACCCTACAGGGTGAGCTCGGAGCTCTTTTTACAGGATGCTTGTATATCACTGGATATTTGGCTCCTTATTCCTCAGATGAACTCATCAGTGTCACTGACTGCTATTACAACCCATGTCCACCAGGTGGCCCTCCTTATATGCAGCTTCCTTCTCTGCAGATTATAAACCAAGGAGATTTATTAGAAACAGTGCAAAAGAAAACTGGTTTAGTCGCCCCTAGCAACCAACCAAATTCCTACTTTTACTTTTCATTGCCTCTTTGGAAAACAAAAGGATCAATTTGATTGGTTGCTATGGGCTTGCTAACTCCTGGAAATGATTAAATCTGTTTTAGTGGACTTTTTGTCCTGCATTATACAGGTGCTGGCTACTGGACATCCACGCTTGTTGTGGACTATTACTACATCACGTTTTGCACAGGATATAGGAAAAACATGATATCAATGTGGGGCCGAGCATGTGCAGTCACTCCAGTCATCTATCAGACTGCCGAGACCTCTGAATACAAATTCTTGCAGTCTCTAAGAGCAGTGGCCCCAAACCTTTTTTTTCCACCAAGGACCGTTTTCTCACAATACAATTTCCCCAGGGACCGGGGGGCCTAAGTGCATAATAGAATATATAAATATAACTAAAAATGCCCCTATTCAGTGACCCCCATAAAAAATACCCCTTCTTTGTGGCTTCAGTAGATGCCCCCAATAATGTGCCAGTACCAAGTGCCCCCCAATAATGTGCCAGTACCAAGTGCCCCCTTAGTGTCCCCCAATAATGTGCCAGTACCAAGTGCCCCCAATAATGTGCCAGTACCGAGTGCCCCATAGATGCCCCCCAATAATGTGCCAGTACCAAGTGCCCCCATTAAACTGCCAGTACCGAGTGCCCCCATAGATGCCCCCTAGTGCCTGCAGCCTATCAGAGGACCAGGCAGACGCCTCTCCCTCCCCTGCAGCACAGGCGTCTGTCCTGAGGACGGTGATACAGATGACTATGGAGATGAACACTTCCACAATGGAAGCGCTCATCTCCCTGTCCCCTGCCGCCCTCCACAGGTGACCACGGCTGACTGCCACGGACCGGCAAACATCCATCCAGTGCCCGGTTCTGGGCCGCGGACCGCTGTCTTAGAGATCCCAGGGTTATTCCACATTCTGTGGATGTAATCAGAATATCCCCTAGGCTGTGTACACTTTTGGGAGCAATTTATTTTTAATTATTGTATTGTACTTATTTTAAGCTAAAAATCATTTTTTCAATTGGTCTTTATTAAAAATATGGAGCCCTTTTTCTGTCCATAGCTGAGATGCTGTAGTAGCTGCCTGAGGATTTTCTCTCTTTTCCGTCTGTTGTGGAGCTGACGGACTCCTTATCTCTGCTCTCTGACATTATAAACACTCATTAAAGCTTTATCCTTATCTTACTGATAAGAATGTGGCTTATAAGTGTTTATGTCCTCTTAGTATTTCAGAGATAAGGTTTATTAGATGACCGGCACAAAGTGAAAGTACCAGCCACACAGCTAGAAAAGCACTTAACCCTTTGTGACAGATGGCCGAATATTTTTAATAATTGAAAATATGATTTTTAGCCAAAAATTAGTAAAATGCAATCATAAACAAAAATTGCCCTTAAAGGGAACCTGTCATCTCTGAAACACCCCCTGAACTAGAGTAAGCGTTGTATAGTGTAAGTGATGCTGAATCCGAATATGTAAGTTTTATCTTCATACTCGCTTCCATTCTGACGCTGTGCTCCCACAAACCTGCAGTAAAGTGCACTCAGTGGACTCCGGTGCTCACTCACATAATGGAGAGGACTCAAAGAAGAGTCCACTGAGTGCATTTTACTGCAGGTTTGTGGGAGCACAGCGTCAGAATGGAAGTGAGTATGAAGATAAAACGTACATATTCGGATTCAGCTTCACTTACACTATACAACACTTACTCTAGTTCAGGGGGTGTTTCGGAGATGACAGGTTCCCTTTAAAGTGTGCACAGCCTTTAAGTGGCGAGTATATGGTCTTTATTTTAAAGGGGTTGTCCGAGATTAGAAAACAGCACCATGCCTGTCCATGGGTTATGATACTGCAGAAGCTCCATTGAAGTGAATAGGGCTGAGCTGTAATACCACACAGAACCTGTGGACACGGTGGTACAGTTTTTGGATGAAAGCAGCCGTGTTTCTGTAATCCTTGAAAATCTCTAACAGTAATTCTAGCAGCAGACGGTCAGGAGGGAACGCTTCCCTTCCGATAATCGAAACGTATAAATGCAGTTACAGTCAATAGTATATATATATATATATATATATATATATATATATATGTATATATAGAGAGAGAGAGAACAGGGCCCAATACTGCCCCCTGTGGGCCATATGAAGTCTCCCTCTCCAGGTCCAGTGTCAGATGTTATACAGCAGTTGTATTTTGGGCTCCTGCACAGTGACTGCATTAGCAGAGTTTCGCCTGGATCTCCGGATCTCCCCCCTTATATATTCACCCTCCAGCATCTCCTCGCTACTCCAAGGAGTCCCCCAGGAGCGCAGGAACTGGGAAGGATGAGGGCTGCTCATATCCGTATCAGGTAATAATGGCCTCAATGGGTGTCCGACTAATCAACAGCACCCCTAGCAGGAAAGGTAAGTATTTGACTATACTGACACTGGGGACTGATGGCTAGGAGGGGGGAGCCGGTGGGACTCACGGCTAGGAGGGGGGAGCCGCTGGGACTCACGGCTAGGAGGGGGGAGCCGGTGGGACTCACGGCTAGGAGGGGGGAGCCGCTGGGACTCACGGCTAGGAGGGGGGAGCCGCTGGGACTGATCACTTTTTTATGAAAAGCCGGACATTTTGGATTACACTCAGAATTAATGTTGATACGGGCAATGTAACCGCACTGTGCGCGAGCTAGTCCTTTCATTTTCACTGTGTATTATACCTCTTTGTGCTGTGTCCGGAATCTGTGTTTTACATGTCACAAGTACCCGGCTCTACAAGTTAAAGGGGTTCTCTGGGTTCAGAGCTGATCCCAGACATACCTCCATTTTCACCCCTCCGACATGAGCATCGGAGCTGGATCACGCACGGCAAGGGCTTGTTTGTTCACGTTATTACACTGCTAGGCAGAGGCTTCCTCCTAGCAGTGAGCCCAGCGACATTACCAGAGGCTTCCTCCTAGCAGTGAGCCCAGCGGCGTTACCGGAGGCTTCCTCCTAGCAGTGAGCCCAGCGGCGTTACCGGAGGCTTCCTCCTAGCAGTGAGCCCAACGGCGTTACCGGAGGCTTCCTCCTAGCAGTGAGCCCAGCGTTACCGGAGCCTTCACAGGAGCCCAGCGGCGTTACCGGAGGCTTCCTCCTAGCAGTGAGCCCAGCGGCGTTACCGGAGGCTTCCTCCTAGCAGTGAGCCCAGCGGCGTTACCGAGGCTTCCTCCTAGCAGTGAGCCCAGCGGCGTTACCGGAGGCTTCCTCCTAGCAGTGAGCCCAGCGTGGCTTCCTCCTAGCAGTGAGCCAGCGGCGTTACCGGAGCTTCCTCCTAGCAGTGAGCCCAGCGGCGTTACCGGAGGCTTCCTCTAGCAGTGAGCCCAGCGACGTTTCCGGAGTTACCGGAGGCTTCCTCCTAGCAGTGAGCCCAGCGGCGTTACCGGAGGCTTCCTCCTAGCAGTGAGCCCAGCGTTACCGGAGGCTTCCCCTAGCAGTACCCAGCGGCGTTACCGGAGGCTTCCTCCTAGCAGTGAGCCCAGCGGCGTTACCGGAGGCTTCCTCCTAGCAGTGAGCCCAGCGGCGTTACCGGAGGCTTCCTCCTAGCAGTGAGCCCAGCGCGTTACCGGAGGCTTCCTCCTAGCAGTGAGCCCAGCGGCGTTACCGGAGGCTTCCTCCTAGCAGTGAGCCCAGCGGCGTTACCGGAGGCTTCCTCCTAGCAGTGAGCCCAGCGCGTTACCGAGGCTTCTCCTAGCAGTGAGCCCAGCGCGTTACCGGAGGCTTCCTCCTAGCAGTGAGCCCAGCGCGTTTACCGGAGGCTTCCTCCTAGCAGTGAGCCCAAGCGAAGTTACCGGAGGCTTCCTCCTAGCAGTGAGCCCAGCGTGAGCCCAGTTACCGGAGGCTTCCTCCTAGCAGTGAGCCCAGCCGGCGTTACCGGAGGCTTCCTCCTAGCAGTGAGCCCAGCGAAGTTACCGGAGGCTTCCTCCTAGCAGTGAGCCCCCAGCGAAGTTACCGAGGCTTCCTCCTAGCAGTGAGCCCAGCGAAGTTACCGAGCTGGGAGGCTTCCTCCTAGCAGTGAGCCCAGCGAAGTTACCGGAGGCTTCCTCCTAGCAGTGAGCCAGCGAAGTTACCGGAGGCTTCTCCTAGCAGTGAGCCCAGCGAAGTTACCGGAGGCTTCCTCCTAGCAGTGAGCCCAGCGAAGTTACCGGAGGCTTCCTCCTAGCAGTGAGCCCAGCGACGTTACCGGAGGCTTCCTCCTAGCAGTGAGCCCAGCGACGTTACCGAGGCTTCCTCTCGTGAGCCCAGCGACGTACCGAGCTCCTCTAGCAGTGAGCCCAGCGACGTTACCGGAGGCTTCCTCCTAGCAGTGAGCCCAGCGACGTTACCGGAGGCTTCCTCCTAGCAGTGTTTCTGGTGACGTCCGGCTCCAATGGGCAGGCTTTGGCGCTGCTTAGCCGTTTTACAAGCTAGGGCAGTGCTAAAGCCCGCCCATTAGTGCTGGTTACGTCACCGGCATTAATCAGCTCTGGACCCGGACAACCCCTTTAAATAGACCGGCAGTACTAGCTCACTGTTTGTAATGATAAAGGACATGTAGTTTGTCCGAAACGCATTTACAGTCAGGGTGTCACTGCTTTTAAGAATGGCGCTGGTTTTTACTTTGTGGATTACAAAAGGTCAGGAATCGGACTATAACTGGGCACGTCCGGTACCGGGAAGGTACACTAGAGATTACGTTTACATGTGATTAATCCCAGAAAACCCCTTTAAGTAGCAAATATCTACTTTTGCACAGTAATAGCGAATCTTATGTTGCCGAATTTCAAGAGCCAGAACTTGTTCATTTTTGCATCAAGGGCTTGTTTTTCCGAGGGACAGTGAGTGCTTTCCACCGACACACGGGACTTTTTTTTTTTTTTTATGGGGGGGGGGGGGTCTTTATTATATGTGCATTGACGAACATGGAGAATCCGTACACAGGAGCTACGTCTCACCGCTTTTACAAGCAAACACCACTTTTTGTAATAAACTTTTTTGGGTGTTTTGCTTGCTATTCCTCGTACAGCCCATCGCGGTCAGGCCTGTGACACCGGGTAGTAGGCACTATGGCAGGCCTCCGCACCCGCAGCTACATTCACAGCGGTGGGGGAGAGAGAATCCCGTGTCTGTACAGATGTGTGGACGCTATCCCGCCATGGCCTTTGAGGGCAGGGCTAAAACCAATGCTATGATTTAGATAAAACCAGAATCGATACACGCCAAAATAGCGATTACTCGCCCAGCACCAAGGCAGCACACCGCTAAACCCCTCTACTCTAGGGCAGACATGGGGCCGCAGGTTGTCCTCTCAGAGATGGGTGGGGGTCTCAGCAATAAAGCTCTTCCTGTCATGGCGGATGTGAATGGCACAGAAGAAAGCAGACGTGTATGGAGGGCTCCGACAATGGCAGCAGTGAAGTCGTACTGCGGAGTGACGCCACACTGAGGGCCCCCGCGGAGTGACACCACACTGAGGGCCCCCGCGGAGTGACGCCACATGACATGAAGTAACAAACACTTCCATGATATTTCACCACTGCTGCAGCCCTGAGATAGAACCAAATAATGGAGGGACTGGGCTGGGGGATGAGGAGACCCTCGGGGTGAGGAGCTCACTGAAAATGCACACATACTCGCGCCGCCCCCCTCCTCCTCACACGTCCTCGTCTCCATTGTGTGACACCCGAGCACAGACACAATAACAGCCGCTCACTCACCACAGCCCGCGCTGACCACGCCCCAAACACTGGATTGGGCCACAAGAATACTAGGCTCGCCTGTGATTGGACGGGACGCCATACGCTTGCGGGCTGCACCCAATCAGCGGCCGGTTCCCCTCAGCAGGGCGGCTGATGCCCTAGAAGAGGAGGTCTGTGCTCGGCGATTGGTCGCCTGCGTTCGGTTTGCTTCGACAACAGAGCGCATGCGCAGTGAGCAGAAAACGAAAGACGACGGAGGAAGGAGCTCCGAGTAATTCCTACATTGTCCGTGAGAAACCGGAGAGACACGGCGGCCGCTGTACGGGATCCGCACGCGGGTCAGGCCGGGGATTCCGCTCCTCACTCGCCTGCGGCGTCTGGGGCCTGCCAGTGAAGAAAAAAATCGACGAGTCTGGATCTCGAGCGTCAGGCTTATCGCCGCCCACAGGTCAGTCCCCGCTCTTCTGCCGAGCTCACCACCTCACAGGACACGGGAAGGGAGCCCACGGGGAGACCGAGAGAAGTGATTCGGGCCTCAGCCAATAGGAGAGCCGCGCACGTTTCCCTGTTCTGACTTCCGGTCCACGGCTCTTTACCAATCAGAACGTAGGAATATGTTTATACCCCGTCTTCTTCTGCCGTCACTTCCGGAATTCGATGTCAATCACAGCTGTACTAGTCTCGGGAGTGGCTGGAGCCCTATCCTCATCCGCCAATGTCCTGAAACGCATGCTGGGAGTTGTAGTTTCCGATCTACACATATGTTGATGACCTTACATTCATAAATACAGTTTTCAGTTGATCCTTGTGTCCGTTCGCGTCTCCTATTCAACAATAGGAATACGTGAGGCTCAGGAGCCAGAGGCCCGTGATGGTCATGACATGAGCTCTAAACTGGGTTCTTAAAGGGACATGTGATCTGTTTTCTCGACACTTGATGTGCTAGTGAAGACAATCTATTGCTCCCTGTTATCAGCCATTTCAGGCCGGGGAGAGGATGACTGTAGGACAGGAGAATACAATCTATTGCTCCCTGTTATCAGCCATTTCAGGGGAGAGGATGACTGTAGGACAGGAGAATACAATCTATTGCTCCCTGTTATCAGACATTTCAGGGGAGAGGATGACTGTAGGACAGGAGAATATAATCTATTGCTCCCTGTTATCGGCCATTTCAGGGGAGAGGATGACTGTAGGACAGGAGAATACAATCTATTGCTCCCTGTTATCAGACATTTCGGGGGAGAGGATGACTGTAGGACAGGAGAATACAATCTATTGCTCCCTGTTATCAGACATTTCGGGGGAGAGGATGACTGTAGGACAGGAGAATACAATCTATTGCTCCCTGTTATCAGACATTTCAGGGGAGAGGATGACTGTCACAAAGCTCTAGTGTAAGAGACTTCCAAAATGTGTGACATCTGCTGCATCTTGCAATCATGGCCTTTTGAAAGCTTGCACTGGCTCCCAGGGTATCACTTAATGAGATCTGTCAACAGCAGCTTACTGACAGTTTCCTATTAGCAATTTGTCCATAACTATCAGAAAAATTAGTGAATGAAGGTTTTGTGTGTGTGGCAGTTTGACAGCTGATGTTGCGTTGCTCCACATGGTATTTCGGTTGTGTGTATAGTGTAATATGGCGGCTGCTAGTGATATACCTAGAGCCTGTGCTTGTCAGCGGCGCCCTCCATTACCTCCCGGATTACGGGACAAGCAGACGACTAATCCCTTGACTTTGCTCCTCAGCCCTAGGTCGCTGCAGAGCCCACTGGGTGACGTCATCAGGATGGCGGGGGAAAACGACAACCCGAACTCCAGCTGTAGGATCATGACTTTCTATCCTACGATGGAGGAGTTCCGCGACTTTAAGCGGTACATTGCGTATATTGAATCCCAAGGGGCCCATCGTGCAGGGCTGGCCAAGGTAAGTGCCTGTTAGATCTACACTGCATGCCCCTGACTACATATACACACATGTATGCAGCAGCCGACAGCAGTAAACGTTGTGCAGGGTAAAGCATGGAGGATAACAAGTGCAGCCTGAGTTTCCGATGACACAGTAGGTAAATTCAAGAATTCTCAGAACCAGCAAACTGTCCATCTCAGCTAGAGCCACTAATCATAGCTGCAGTGTAAAGCATAGGGGCAAATCTACAGCCTGAGCCTCTGATGATACAAAAGGTGTATTTTGGGCATTACAGCGTATTATAACTGTGCTGTAATAGAGCAGAGCTCCAAGAAAAGAACGGTAATGATTACCCCGAGGTGAAGACTATACGTATACACATTCATACACAGGATTCTGCAGTGCCTATAAGCCGGGGAGGGCGTTCACAGGTGCAGATTTCATCTCTTACTTCTATTTTAGGTGGTTCCTCCTAAGGGGTGGAAACCTCGGGTCTGCTACGATGACCTTGATGACCTGGTGATTCCAGCCCCCATTCAGCAAGTGGTCACTGGACAGTCCGGACTCTTCACACAATACAACATCCAGAAGAAGCCGATGACTGTCAAGGAATTCAGGAGGATTGCAAACAGCGACAAGTAAGTGATGTCATTGTCATCTCTGCGACGTCATCCGGAAGCATGGTGCACATACGTTACTTATCCTGTATTATACTCCAGAGCTGCACTCACTATTCTGCTGGTGCAGTCACTGTGTACATACATTACTTATCCTGTACTGATCCTGAGTTACATCCTGTATTATACTCCAGAGCTGCACTCACTATTCTGCTGGTGCATTCACTGTGTACATACATTACTTATCCTGTACTGATCCTGAGTTACATCCTGTATTATACTCCAGAGCTGCACTCACTATTCTGCTGGTGCAGTCACTGTGTACATACATTACTTATCCTGTACTGATCCTGAGTTACATCCTGTATTATACTCCAGAGCTGCGCTCACTATTCTGCTGGTGCAGTCACTGTGTACATACATTACTGATCCTGTACTGATCCTGAGTTACATTCTGTATTATACTCCAGAGCTGCACTCACTATTCTGCTGGTGCAGTCACTGTGTACATACATTACTTATCCTGTACTGATCCTGAGTTACATCCTGTATTTTACTCCAGAGCTGCACTCACTATTCTGCTGGTGCAGTCACTGTGTAGATACATTACTTATCCTGTACTGATCCAGTGCAGTGATGTTTTTCCTCTGACTTCTCCCTCTGTCTCTGCAGGTTCTGCACTCCCCGTTATGCTGACTTTGAAGATCTGGAGCGCAAATATTGGAAGAACTTGACCTTCAATGCCCCCATTTATGGGGCAGACGTGAACGGGTCCCTGTATGATAAGGTAAGGGCCCATACTGCTGTACGGACCCCTCGGTCTGACAGGATGATTCATCTGTTATGGGGGCGCGGAGGAGACTCTAATATTGGTTCTGTGCCCGCAGCACGTGGAGGAGTGGAATATCGCCCACCTGAACACTATACTGGATGTGGTGGAGAGAGAGAGCGGCATCACCATAGAAGGCGTCAACACTCCCTACTTGTATTTCGGCATGTGGAAAACCTCATTTGCTTGGCACACAGAGGACATGGACCTGTACAGCATCAATTACCTGCACTTTGGGGAACCCAAGTCATGGTGAGTGTCATGGCCGCCTTGTGTGTCGCACTGCTATGTATGTATGGCAGCCGCGTACATGCATTTATATATCCTCTCTTCCCAGGTACTCCATTCCACCAGAACATGGCAAACGCCTGGAGCGGCTCGCCAAAGGTAGGTCCAGGAAGAATTCTCTGGTTGTGGGGTTAAAGTCCAGCACCTGAGGCGCTGGTACCAGGGGGTCCGCTGGAGCAGGTACCAATTGACTTCAATCTGCTCCTTGGAGCTCTGAGGGCCTCATGGACCCGCCGCCTCTTCCACATGTATGTGGCATCTGTCATGGAGGGCGAGTTCTGTGCTCAGCAGCCATGTTCCTGGTCTCAGTATTTCATCGCCTCCTCTTCGTGTGCTGCAGGTTTCTTCCCCGGCAGTGCTCAGAGCTGCGAAGCCTTCCTCCGCCACAAGATGACCGTCATCTCTCCCTTCATCCTGAAGAAGTACGGCATCCCCTTCAATAAGGTGAGAGGTTTCCCGGTGCTGTGTGTGATATGGGGAGGAGATGCCCTCAGCGTTCGTGTTCTCTTCATCCTCACAATCTCCGTGGTTTTCCTTTAGATCACGCAGGAAGCCGGAGAGTTCATGATCACGTTCCCTTATGGTTACCATGCCGGCTTCAACCATGGATTCAACTGCGCCGAGTCGACAAATTTTGCCACTTTGAGGTGGATCGAGTACGGAAAGCAAGCTGTGCTGGTACGTGCCTACAAATCTAAAACTATGCAAATGGCCCCCGCAACGCTGCCCTTGTGCTCCTCTATAGACTTGCATTATCTGCTTCTTGTCCGCAGTGCTCCTGCAGGAAGGACATGGTGAAAATCTCCATGGACGTCTTTGTTCACAAGTTCCAACCTGAGCGATATAAACTGTGGCAGGCAGGAAAGGACATCACCCCCATCGACCACACGCTGCCCACGCCAGAAGCCGCAGAGTTCACTGATGATCAACAAGCCGATGCAGATCAAAATAAAAGGTCAGTAGTGATGAGGCCCCGTCCTTCTCCAAGAGGATGATCCGGTGAGGATGGAACCTTCAGTGGATGTCCCTCACAGGCTAACGCGTTTCACCAATAATAATTAGTCTTATACTAATTTAACCCCCATAAATGTATGACTGATCAGTGTAGGACATGGCATGAGGGAAGGGGTCTACTCTCCAAGACCGCCCTGCTCCGTCCATATAAGTCATGTGATAACGCTACGAGAAGTCGCCAGTAACGCCGTCTTGCATTGTGGTCTCGCTTTAGTCACTCACTTTCCTTCTTCTCCTCAGCATCACCAAACAACGCATAGGAACCAAGCGCCACCGGGTGTGTCTGGAGGTCCCAGAGGAGCTGAACCAGAGCGCAGAATTTAAGGATGAACTCTGTCCTGACCAGTGTGACCTGGAGACCCCCTGTGCGGAAGAGCCCAAAGTGGAAGACTGCCCGGAAGATGAGACTGAAGCAGGTAATGCCCGGTGTAATGAAACGTCTGATACAATGGTAGAAATGAGGGGATGGCGCGTGAAAAAGGACGTGTGCTTCCCACTGGATGCAGATCTACTACATGCTCCATTTTAGAAAATGAAATCTAATTATGTAGAGTTACTCCTTTTTTAAAGAAGACCTTTCACCTCTCCTGACATGCCTGTTTTAATAGCTTCATGCATTCCCCACGTGCGAACAATTCTGGAACATCTATTCTTATGTCTCTATGTTGTGCCATTCCTTTATTATTTGCACTAGAAGTTATGAATGAATTGCTATTTGTCTTCAGTAAAGGTACAGAGGGGAGGTGACCAGTTGGGGGTGTGTACCTGCACAGACTGACTCTAGCCAATCAGTGCTGCCATGTTCAAACTGTGCAGGTCCCCCCCCCCAACTGGTTACCTCCCCTCTGTTCCTTTACTGAAGGCAAATTGCAATTCACATATAACTTCTAGTGCAAATAATAAAGGAATGACACAACATAGAGACATAAGAATAGATGCCCCAGAATTGTTATTACATGGGGAATGCATAAGGCTATTAAAACAGACATGTCAGGAGTGGTGAAAGGTTCTCTTTAAAGGGATTCTGTCACCTCGTTTAAGCCTATAGAGCTGAGGACATGGGCTGCTAGATGGCCACTAGCCCGTCCACAATATACTTTTCCTATTGCTGTGTGTGTCTTTGTTTAGTCAGAAAAACGATTTTATTCATATGCTAATTCTGGTTATAAGGAGCCCAAGGGGCGGTTACCAATCTTCCTGGATCCCAGCCGTGCCCACTGTGAAGGAGCCCAGCACCGCCCCGCATCCTCTCATCTCCTCCTTGCTCCCCCGACTTCACGCACTCAGAGCCGTAATCTCACGCGAGCCATCGCGAGATTACGGCGCTCTGAATGTGTGAAGTCGGGGGAGCAAGGAGGAGATGAGAGGATGCGGTGCTGGGCTCCTTCACAGTGGACGCAGCTGGGATCCAGGAATATTGGTAACCGCCCCTTGGGCTCCTTATAACCAGAATTAGCATATGAATAAAATCGTTTTTCTGACTAAACAAAGACACACACAGCAATAGGAAAAGTATATTGTGGACGGGCTAGTGGCCATCTAGCAGCCCATGTCCTCAGCTCTATAGGCTTAAACGAGGTGACAGAATCCCTTTAAAGAAGAACTCCTGCAAAAAATTTTTATTCTCTGACCTGTTAGAAAGGTACATGATATAATCTGAAGTGAATGTAATCTTCTTATCAGAGACTTTATCTGTGAGTTATCCCCTCTCTTCTTATTGTAGCTGGGTCATGTGACCAACTCCCTGACCTCCAACTGACCCAGGACAGGAAGCCAGTTACTGCTCTATTCATTCCTATGGGACTCAGAGTGAGGCTCCCATAGGAATACATAGAGAAATAGACTTCCTGTCCACACATAAGATGCGGTGTTATCTGGTGAGTCTGATTGCTGGTCACATGACACAGGTGAGAAACATCAGGGAGATATAACTCACAAATACAGACACTGGTAAGAAAATGACATTCACTACAGATGACATCATGTACATTTCTAGCAGGATGGGGAATAACATTTTTTGCGGGAGTTCTTCTTTAATTGTCTACTTTACACAGCTTCTGCCTAAATAAGCCCATCTGACCATAGACTATAATGGCCAAGCAGCACCCCCACCCCAAAAGCCAGAGCATTCATGCATCATTAGTGACATATCAAGGATTGTGATCAGCACTGATACCCCCAGGATCGTTAGAACGAGGAGAGAGAAGCGCCTACATATCGCACACTCTCTCTCTTTGCTGAAGGAATCGGGCTCAATACAAAGTCTATGGACTCGTCTCGCTTCCCTCTCGTTCTAGCGGTCAGTGGGGGTCTCGGCACTCATGCTGCCGCCTTTCAATACTTTTGATCTGTCTCTATAGCAGAAAAAGTTTTTTTCAGTCTAAGTTCAGGGACACTTTAAGAGTTGCAAATTAAAAAATAAAATCTATAATAATGGGCTCTTCCCCCTGGATTACAGTCTACATGTGTCTATATACCGTAGATTTTTATTTTCTACCATTTATGGGACTTCCTGCGTCTCTCGGTTCCAGGGTCCTCTGGGCAGCACTTTGAAACCTTGAAAAATGTTGAAAGTTATTCAGCCTCAGGAACAACCACTCCCATCTCTAACCCCGGGAGCCCCTCCACCAGCGCCGAGAGCTCCTCCATGTTTTCATCCCAAGACAGCTCGGCTTCATCGGATACAGACTCTGAGGCTCCTCATGGATCTGGCCCCAAGAAGTCTCACAGTATACACAGCTATGCCAAAGGGCAGAACAAAGCCACCATGTGGAAGAAGACCAGTGCCATGGGCAGCTTCACAGAACACGAGCTGAAAGAGGTGGGTGGCAGGAGGGACGTGGCGAGGGGGCGCTGACTGTACGGTATTCAGCGTTCTAGACTGAAGTGAATGTTCTTTATCATGCAGGTGGCAGAGGAGCACATGGACTCTCTTCAGGAGAATTTCAATGCCAAGAGCCGCCGGCAGCCTCTCTCCAAGCTCCCCCGGTACCACCCCTTGGTGATGAAGGACAGCGGCAGTGAGGACGGTATGTGTCTGGTCCCTTTAGCCATTCCATTAGATGGAATGATATATTCCGGCCGCTTCACGTCCTTCCGTTTGTTTCTTTCTGTAGATCAGCCGGACCAGATGCTTGTGGATGAAGAATTTGAAGAGACTGAGGCGTGGGCCAAACCCCTCGCTCAGCTCTGGAGGAACAAACCCCCAAATTTCCAGGTGGAGAGAGAATACAATCTGGCCATGTCTCAGGTGTCGCCGCACTGCTCCATCTGCATGCTCTTCCGGACTTACTATCAGGTGGGTGAATACCAGAGGGGGATGGGCAGACGACGAGGTCAGTGCTTTGCTTTACTCACCATGCACCTATCATTTTATCTGGTCTTATACTCCACTCACATCCAGAGCTGCGTTCAGAATTTTTCCTCACTGCTGGGTCATCTGTTAGGAGGTTTATCGTGACACCAGGCGGTTTACAGCTGGTGCTATAAGCACAGGGCTGACTGATCCCATGAGGCCACCAGCAGATGTCATGTATCAGGAAGATCTGTAAAACGTTCTCAGCCTTCATGAGTGTGTGTCACATCAGACTCCGCTCAGTAAACTGTTGGATCATGAATCTTAGTTTTAACGTTTTTCTCCCAGTCTCACCGCGCAGAAACTAACCGGACCGAGGCCCCCGTTGGATTCCACCTGAAAACCAAGCCACTTATCCCGGAGATGTGCTTTACAACCACTGGCAGCAATTCCGAGATCAACCTGTCGGCTCCGTTCCTGGAGGACGATGGGACCAGCCTGCTCATAAACTGTAGAAACTGCCACGTGTGCGTCCATGCCAGTAAGTGCCGCTCATCCCCCATGTAGCTTAATGACCCCTTAATTAGGGCAGGTACCGATCAGCGGCCAAATCCAGTCAGTTTTATGTGTAGGGAGAGAATCATAACCTATTCAGAAATGTCCCTTATATATAAACCAAGGTTGTCTGGACTACTACTCCCAACATGCGTGAGCAGACTAATTATCAAATAAGTGTCATGTCCCTAAAATTCGGATATTGCACTTAGGCCAGGTCCTAATGTCTCCATGCGGCTGAGGCAGACGGTGAATGGGTTTAATGCCAGGTCTGAAGGGTAGTCCGCCAGTTTTACGTAGGGGCAGAGGGAGGGTCACTCTGGACCCCCTTTTGGCCGCTATAAAGAAGGCCCTTCCCTCCGGAGAGTCTTTATACATTGGTTGCCTCTCTCCTATTGAGGAATAACCCTCATCGTGTTTTTCTACCAGGTTGCTATGGAGTGCCTAAAGATAAAGCAGTAGAAGGCTGGGTCTGCTCCAGGTGTGAAGAAAACGCCATGTCTGAGGTGAAGCCCCGCGCCCTTTACGTTTTTTGTCCGTTATACTGAGGATTTCCATCTTCATCTTACTCTGTGTTCTCTTTAGGATTGCTGCCTCTGTTCTCTTCGCGGTGGAGCCTTACAGAAGGCCAATGATAACCGGTACGTTCTCATCACCTCCGCATTAGGTCTGTTCTGTCTACTTAGGACAATGCACGAATGTTCTCCATCACCGTGAATATTAATAATCTCTACGTCCCTAGGTGGGTGCATGTGATGTGTGCCGTGGCAGTGGCTGAAGCCAAATTTGTGAACGTTGCAGAGAGGCGTCCTGTGGACATCAGCAAAATCCCCTTGATGAGATTCAGACTGGTACGTGTCCATCAGGACTGACTTTTTTCAATGTGTTCACTTTGCAATGATGCGTCCCTCCTGTTTTGTGCATACAGCCCCCATGCTGAGCTATGTACCTCCATGGTAACAGACTACAAACAAAACTTTTGTAGTCTGATCCTGCAGAGATCTGGACAGGACGGCAAGATCCGATTACACAGGATTTGCATACGAACTGTTTATGCAAAATTGACATTTTAAATTAAAGGGTTAATAGTGGGTTATCCGGGAATTGGTAATGACCTATCCAGTTACTGTAACTTTGCCAATCAGCTGTTTCTGGGAACCGCCGTGCTCCCCGGAGCTCTTGAGTGTAGCCGTCTCCCAGCAGCTTTCCAAACTCAGTGCTGTAATGGGACTGAGCTGCGGCAAGGTCATGTGACTAATGTACAGCGCGCCAGGATTAGCGGGGGTCCAGCACCCAGGATCTTGATGACCGATCAATTTAAATTCCCGGATAACCCCTTTAATTGGATCCAATAAACTGTAAGACTGAGCTCTGACCTGTGACCTGCACTTGGTCTTCCTAGAAATGTGCGTTCTGTAAGAAGAGGAGGAAGAGGGTGGCCGGGTGCTGTGTCCAGTGCTCTCACGGTCGATGTCCCACCTCCTTCCACGCCACCTGTGCCCAAGCCGCCGGAGTAATGATGCAGCCGGATGATTGGCCGTTTGTGGTGTATATAACCTGCTCCAGACACAAGCCGTCCCAAAACGAGGTAAGACGTGGGCGTTGTGGCCGTGTCAGTGCCTTGGGCTGTTCTGCTGACGTTGGGCTCACGGGTGGGTTGCTTCCATGTAATTTTAGGGCAGCGATTCACGCCAAGACATCGTAGTAGGGCAGCGCGTGATCGGCAAACACAAGAACGGCCGCTACTACCAATGTGAGGTCATCAACCTGACAAAGGAGACTTTCTATGAGGTCAACTTTGACGACGGCTCCTTCAGTGACAATCTGTACCCAGAGGACATAGTGGTGAGGAACGCGCGGACGTCCCCTTTCCTTTAGTTCTCTCCCCTCATCGGCTGGAAGAGGTTTCCTGACTTCTTTCCTTTTACTCCCTGACAGAGCCGAGACTGTCTTAATCTGGGCCCACCCCCCGCAGGAGACGTCGTGCAGGTTCGCTGGACAGATGGACTCGTCTATGGGGCTAAGTTTGTGGCATCGCACACAATTCAGATGTATCAGGTGAGCGCAGAGCAGGAACCGTCCCTTCCTTAGATCACTTTGTATTTTATTTTATGCTGAATTTAGATTTTCTGGATTAAAAAAAGTCTTCGTGTATTTCCGGTTGAATAGACCATTTTAAGTACGATTTTACAGTTTTTTGCCTTTTTATTTCCTTTTTAGATTGAATTTGAAGATGGATCTCACGTACCTGCAAAAAGAGATGACGTGTATACGCTCGACGAAGAGTTACCAAAGAAAGTAAAGACTCGTCTGGTGAGTGCGTGCGGGATACACCCTGTATTACAGTCCTGGAATGTATAGTATAACACCGCATTATGTCACTCAGTGTTATATAATACATTCCGGAACTGTAAGGCCCCTTTCACACGACCGTATGCGCTCCAAGACGTACAGTCCATGAGTGGCATCGATCGTGCGCATGGGAGCGCACAGCATCATAGATTACAATGATGCTGTGCAAGTCGGGCCGCCCGCGGGACTATTGTCCCGGTCTCATATGATCTTGTGAATGCAGGACAATAGTCCCGCAGGTGGCCCGACTATGATGCTGTGCGCTCCCGTGTGCATGATCGATGCCGCTCCGGGACATATGGACTGTAAGTCTCGGAGGGTGTACGATCGTGTGAAAAGGGCCTAAGGGTTACATAGCATCATAAATCAATCTAATGCTATGTAACCCGGCAGTGCTGGGAGGTCAGGACGGGAGCTGCACTGCGAGTCCAGAGCGTGACACTCACTCATGTGAAAGGGGCCTGAGATGAACAGAAACAGATTTTATTATGACTTTTTTTTTAAGTTGGAATCGGTACTTTTTTTTTTTTTTTTTCCCAGCTCCGACTCCACAGTCCTGGTTTGAACTCTTGTTAATTTGACGCATCTTGTGCCAGAAACCAAAATTTACTCGTGAACTGGTGTCGATGTTGGTCATATAGTGGTGATGGCTATAAGTCATATGCCACATCGAGTGCATGCAAGGGCTTTTGGGAGTTACAGGCTGAAGATAATGGGTCATGTGAAGCTGCCCATAGCCTACCCACATATTGGGGGAGATAAACTCAACATTCCTTCTAACCAACAATATACTTTTAGGTTAACCTCATTTTGGGACTTTTTATGTGCACTTGATTCATGGGATAACCCCTTTAAATATCTAATTACAAACCTTTTTCCGCTCCTGGGTTCGGTTTACATTGGGCTGCGATCACACCGGTGCTTATATATATAAGAGGAATCGGTCTGGCGGCTTTTCTTCTACATCCACTTCTGGCTTTGTAAAGAGTGAAGGATCTGTACATAAGATGGGTTCCTATAACAAGGGGGCCAGAGGCTGGAGGCAGCTCTTCTCCCAGGCACCTTAGGCATCAGTCCGCGGCCCTTTACCTCTCCAGGGCCCTGTTTTGTTTCCCAGGGTCCATCTCTACGCGCCCGCTCTCCTTCCAGCCTCGGGAGCAGGCCCCTCCTCCTTCCAGCTCCCGCCGGCTTCCTTTGCCTCACCCGACTTGTATTGCTCTGGCGAACCAATAACAAAGCTCCTTGCTGTAAGGAGCTTTGTTATTGGTTATTTCAGGCACAGGCAGCACATTGCTGTGCTGCCTGTGCCGTTCACAGCGCTGATGAAAAACTGGGAAAAGTCTAAGGCGTAGTGGTACGCCTTAGACTTTTTTCAGGGAGTAAAATCGCCTGAAAACGCGTCTATGACGCATTTTTATGCGTTAATGCGACCTCTGAAGGGGGCACTGTTAGTTTTTCCCTTACTCTACAGCACCTACTATGAAGACGTGCTGATCACTGGAGCAGTCCCTGCTTGTTCAGTGCCTGCAGTCTGGATGCTCGTAGTTTGCACCAGTATTTTTTTGATGGTAGACTAATTTGCCTCTTGTTTCCTCTGGTCTCATCCCTAATATTTTGTATTTTCTCTTCCCCGGCAGTCGGTGGCGTCGGACATGCGCTTTACAGAAATCTTTGCAGAAAAGGAAGTGAAGCAGGAGGTGAAGAGACAGAGAGTCATCAACTCCAGGTACCGGGAGGACTACATTGAGCCGGCTCTGTACCGAGCCATCATGGAGTGAAGCTTCACGCCTCTTCTGCCCCCTCCGCCATACTGGAATCGGGGGAGCTCAGCGCTCTGGCCAATCGTCTCCTTCACTTCGGACCTTGTCTTCTTTACTGTGACGTTTTTCACTTTGGAATAAGGTTTATCTTTGGATCATGTCTTCTTCGTGCTTTGCAAGGGATAAGGAATGAATGAACTCCTGGGTTCCCCCAGATCTCCCCGTGTCTCCTGGAGGTGTCAGGGGGCTCATCGGGCCCTGCACCCAGAAACAGTGTTATCCGTAGTCTCGATTCTTGGAGATGCCACCCCCTCGTCATCTCCGCACCCCTCCCCCACCTTTTCCTTTGCAGCCTGAACATAATGACATTAACTCTGACCGCCCTGACTGTCCTCGGTGCCTCCGCTCACACGGTGTCCCTCTTCCTGATTGATCCTTTGTTGCTTTTGTTTTTGATATGTTTTTGCATTAGGAAGTCGGACTTGTTTTTGATATTTAAAGCAGGAGACTATGGATGAAATAAACTGCATTGATGCTTCGTGCATGGAATTGGCGCTGTCTGAGGAGACGCGATGGTTATAGAAGGGTTAAACGTCTGTCTACCTCTCATCTCGCAGCTAAATGTCTGTTCTGAAATGATCAAAACCTTTGTGTCAGTAGTGAACATGGGGCCTGTGTACCGGAAACGAGCACAGGGACTTCACCCCATCACAACAGCCCCTGCACCTCCTGTGGGGCCCACAGGGAGCAGGGGCCCCAGTCACAGATACACCCCACCTCACACCCATCCAGGCTGGCTTGTGACTCCCACAGACAGCATGTGGGGGATGGGAAGGCATCCGAGGGGTGTGACTTAATCATAAAATATAAGAGGGGGACAAATCAAAGAAGGAGGAGGGGTGCGCCCATATTTATTTTTCCCATGAACCCCCCCCCCCCCCCTTTTGCTCTTTGTCCACCTCTGCCATTAAATCTGGAAATCCATCTCCACTTTACCCGGCGAACTTCAGGCTGTGACCGCTAATTTAAAAGAAAGCTTATTTATGAAGAAACGTTCTGGTAGAATAGCTCGCGCTTCCCGGGAGTCAGACGTCGGCGCCCGTTTTTTAGTGGATACCCCCGTAGTGACTGCTCGTACCGACCGGGAGAGAGGTGTAAGCTCTGGAATGGCTCCCTCCTCGCTAAAGGACTGAAATCACTTACTCCCCTCACATCTTTGGCGCCATTGAACCCTGGGAGAAAAACTTATTTTCTTTTTCAACTAAAACTTAAATTATACAGCAAAGTAGAGCATTAATTTTAGCAATAAACTTGTGTGGCGTGCAGCTATAGTGTCTGGATATTATTTGACTATATGTGGTATTTAAATAAAAAAACATTACTCCATCGGGATGATCTCCTTGCTTCTCATTGCTGTGTGTGTAGATGGACGAGTGCAGGAGGTGTCATACTATAAATGTACACTAGGTGGAGCCATAATATGTAAGTAACTGAACACCAGGTGGAGTCATACTATGTAAGTAACTGATCACCAGGTGGAGCCATACTATGTAAGTAACTGATCACCAGGTGGAGCCATACTATGTAAGTAACTGATAACCAGGTGGAGCCATACTATGTAAGTAACTGAACACCAGGTGGAGCCATAATATGTAAGTAACTGAACACCAGGTGGAGTCATACTATGTAAGTAACTGATCACCAGGTGGAGCCATAATATATAAGTAACTGATCACCAGGTGGAGCCATACTATGTAAGTAACTGATCACCAGGTGGAGCCATACTATGTAAGTAACTGATAACCAGGTGGAGCCATACTATGTAAGTAACTGAACACCAGGTGGAGCCATACTATGTAAGTAACTGATCACCAGGTGGAGCCATAATATATAAGTAACTGAACACCAGGTGGAGCCATACTATGTAAGTAACTGATCACCAGGTGGAGCCATACTATGTAAGTAACTGATCACCAGGTGGAGCCATACTATGTAAGTAACTGAACACCAGGTGGAGCCATACTATGTAAGTAACTGATCACCAGGTGGAGCCATACTAAGTAAGTAACTGAACACCAGGTGGAGCCGTACTATGTAAGTAACTGATCATCGGGTGGAGCCATACTATGTAAGTAAGTAAATGAACAGCAGGTGGAGCCATACTATGTAAGTAAGTAAATGAACAGCAGGTGTCGCTGTACTACATTAGTAAAGATCAGAACTCTTCTCTGGATGCACTGAATTGGCAGATGTTCATTTTTTATGATCTATTCAATGAATATGATATTTAATAGTGGGACGACCCCTTTAAGTGACTACTACACTTTGTGTGTCATGTGCTGTGTGGTGGGAGCAGAAGATCTGGGAAGATGATTGCTGACAATTGTTAGAAATACTATAGCTGCACTTCTCCTCACATGAAGGCACCACTAGATATACATAATAGTAAATGTGGTGCACATGACGACCGCTATCCTCATCGGCAGAATTGCTGCAGGTAATTTGAGGTTTCCAGATGTGGAGCTTCACTCTGAGGGCCCGGTGAGGCACTGGCAGTAGTGAGTGGAGCGGACAATGGCTTCTCTCTCTCGGCTGATGGGACTGGAGAGACTTGGCACTTCTTCAGGTCGCTGCACAGAGACGGCCTATGTTACTGTGTCAAGTCCTAAATGCTATTCCACCCCCAGCATCATGATCGATGGCTGCTAGGCAAGAAGTGCGGAGATGGCTGCTCGTGGGAGCCGGAGGCTGGGGATAGGCAGGCCTCATGTGAATGAACATCACTTACATGAAATCTACTGACAACCTGCCCATCCTCATCCAGTCAGCACCTATGGACCTAAATACAGGCAAAGCCGCCCCATCACATACTGCATGTCATTAATCATTCTATGCGTAGTTCAGGCTCTGCCATTTAATCCTACTATAATCCTGTAGCTGGTTAGAATTGTGTCCTGTAATTTGATATTTCACCACTAGATGGCATGAAAAAAATGCCTTATGTTGACAGAGCCATTGTAGCACTGTCTGAACACAGGCCAGCTCTGGAAATACTGAACGTGTGATGTATGGGCCTGTCAGAAGGCAGTAATACTACCATATACCTCCACAGAGAGTCCAATGGTGCAGCCTGGGACTACACAGCGGCTTTGTCTGCAACACGCTTTACACCGCAGTGTAACGCTGCAGCATTGCAACTAGTGAAAGGGGGCACATTGTAACCTGCCCGCACCTGCTGGATGTTTTACAACTATTAGGTCGCAGTTGCTGCAATCTGTTGCCCACAGTGTGGCCCTTTTCACTTCCTTGGCCACGGAACATCTGTTGCAATCAAGTTTGCGGTTTAGCCCTGTCCTCCAGCACTGACCACTAGTCCATCTGCTGTAACAGTAGCCTCACTCATAATCAGAAACCCCGCAGCTTGGGATTTTACCATGAAATAGTTTGTTTCCAGCCACTTTTAATTCCATTCCATTTATTCAATTTTACAATACTGCAAAAGAGGGAAGCGAACTCAGAGTCATTCCTAACCAATAACTGATCAGCTACCCACCCCGGTGAGTACTGTACAAAATTGGAGAATGGCCTAACGTCACTCATCTGTGCATAGTGCATAAGTATTATAGGAGTTATATTCTTGTACATAGGAGCAGTATTATAGTAGTTATATTCTTGTACATAGGAGCAGTATTATAGTAGTTATATTCTTGTACATAGGAGGCAGTATTATAGTAGTTATATTCTTGTACATAGGAGGCAGTATTATAGTAGTTATATTCTTGTAGATAACAGCAGTATTATAGTAGTTATATTCTTGTACATAGGAGCAGTATTATAGTAGTTATATTCTTGTACATAGGAGGCAGTATTATAGTAGTTATATTCTTGTACATAGGAGCAGTATTATAGTAGTTATATTCTTGTACATAGGAGCAGTATTATAGTAGTTATATTCTTGTACATAGGAGCAGTATTATAGTATTATATTTTATATATTATGTAGTATATCTTGTACATAGGAGCAGTATTATAGTAGTTTATATTCTTGTACATAGGAGGCAGTATTATAGTAGTTATATTCTTGTACATAGGAGCAGTATTATAGTAGTTATATTCTTGTACATAGCAGCAGTATTATAGTAGTTATATTCTTGTACATAGAGCAGTATTATAGTAGTATATTCTTGTACATAGGAGCATATTATAGGTATTATATTCTTGTACATAGGAGGCAGTATTATAGTAGTTATATTCTTGTACATAGGGAGCAGTATTATAGTAGTTATATTCTTGTACATAGGAGCAGTATTATAGTAGTTATATTCTTGTACATAGGAGCAGTATTATAGTAGTTATATTCTTGTACATAGGAGCAGTATTATAGTAGTTATATTCTTGTACATAGGAGCAGTATTATAGTAGTTATATTCTTGTACATAGGAGGCAGTATTATAGTAGTTATATTCTTGTACATAGGAGCAGTATTATAGTAGTTATATTCTTGTACATAGGAGCAGTATTATAGTAGTTATATTCTTGTACATAGGAGCAGTATTATAGTAGTTATATTCTTGTACATAGGAGCAGTATTATAGTAGTTATATTCTTGTACATAGGAGCAGTATTATAGTAGTTATATTCTTGTACATAGGAGCAGTATTATAGTAGTTATATTCTTGTACATAGGAGCAGTATTATAGTAGTTATATTCTTGTACATAGGAAGCAGTATTATAGTAGTTATATTCTTGTACATAGGAGCAGTATTATAGTAGTTATATTCTTGTACATAGGAGCAGTATTATAGTAGTTATATTCTTGTACATAGGAGCAGTATTATAGTAGTTATATTCTTGTACATAGGAGCAGTATTTAGTTATTCTGTATAGCAGTATAGTAGTTATATTCTTGTACATAGGAGCAGTATTATAGTAGTTATATTCTTGTACATAGGAGCAGTATTATAGTAGTTATATTCTTGTACATAGGAGCAGTATTATAGTAGTTATATTCTTGTACATAGGAGCAGTATTATAGTAGTTATATTCTTGTACATAGGAGCAGTATTAGTAGTTATTTGTACATGGAGTATTATAGTAGTTATTCTTGTACATAGGAGCAGTATTATAGTAGTTATATTCTTGTACATAGGAGCAGTATATAGCAGTTATATTCTTGTACATAGGAAGCAGTATTATAGGTTATCTTGTATAGGAGCAGTTTATATTATATTCTTGTACATAGGACGCAGTATTATAGTAATTATTATTCTTGTACATAGGAGCAGTATTATAGTAAGTTATATTCTTGTACATAGGAGCGTATTATAGTAGTTATATTCTTGTACATAGGAGCTGTATTATAGTAGTTATATTCTTGTACATAGGACGCAGTATTATAGAGTTATATTCTTGTACATAGGAAGCAGTATTATAGTAGTTATATTCTTGTACATAGGACAGTATTATAGTAGTTATATTCTTGTACATAGGAGCAGTATTATAGTAGTTTATTCTTTGTACATAGGAGTCAGTATTATAGTAGTTGTATTCTGTACATAGGAGCAGTATTATTAGTAGTTATTCTTGTACATAGAATAGTATTATAGTAGTTATATTCTTGTACACAGAGCAGTATTATAGTAGTTATATTCTTGTACATAGGAAGCAGTATTAATAGCAGTTATATTCTTGTACATAGGAGCAGTATTATAGGTAAGTTATATTCTTGTACATAGGACGCAGTATTATAGATAGTTATTCTTGTACATATGAGCAGTATTATAGTAGTTATTCTGTACATAGGAGGCAGTATTATAGTAGTTATATTCTTGTACATAGGAGGCAGTATTATAGTAGTTATATTCTTGTACATAGGAGCAGTATTATAGTAGTTATATTCTTGTACATAGGAGCAGTATTATAGTAGTTACATTCTTGTACATAGGAGCAGTATTATAGTAGTTATATTCTTGTACATAGGAGCAGTATTATAGTAGTTATATTCTTGTACATAGGAGCAGTATTATAGTAGTTATATTCTTGTACATATGAACAGTATTATAGTAGTTATAGTCTTGTACATAGGAGGCAGTATTATAGTAATTATATTCTTGTACATAGGAGCAGTATTATAGTAGTTATATTCTTGTACATAGGAGGCAGTATTATAGTAGTTATATTCTTGTACATAGGAGCAGTATTATAGTAGTTATCTTCTTGTACATAGGAGCAGTATTATAGTAGTTATATTATTGTACATAGGAAGTAGTATTATAGTAGTTATATTCTTGTACATAGGAGCAGTATTATAGTAGTTATCTTCTTGTACATAGGAGCAGTATTATAGTAGTTATATTCTTGTACATAGGAAGTAGTATTGTAGTAGTTATATTCTTGTACATAGGAGCAGTATTATAGTAGTTATATTCTTGTACATAGGAGCAGTATTATAGTAGTTATATTCTTGTACATAGGAAGTAGTATTGTAGTAGTTATATTCTTGTACATAGGAGCAGTATTATAGCAGTTATATTCTTGTACATAGGAGCTGTATTATAGTAGTTATATTCTTGTACATAGGAGCAGTATTATAGTAGTTATATTCTTGTACATAGAGCAGTATTATAGTAGTTATATTCTTGTACATAGGAGGCAGTATTATAGTAGTTATATTCTTGTACATAGGAGCTGTATTATAGTAGTTATATTCTTGTACATAGGACGCAGTATTATAGGAGTTATATTCTTGTACATATGAGCAGTATTATAGTAGTTATATTCTTGTACATAGCAGGCAGTATTATAGTAGTTATATTCTTGTACATAGGAGCAGTATTATAGTAGTTATATTCTTGTACATAGGAGCAGTATTATAGTAGTTATATTCTTATACATAGGAGCAGTATTATAGTAGTTATATTCTTGTATATAGGAGGCAGTATTATAGTAGTTATATTCTTGTACATAGGAGCAGTATTATAGTAGTTATATTCTTGTACATAGGAGGCAGTATTATAGTAGTTATATTCTTGTACATAGGAGGCGGTATTATAGTAGTTATATTCCTGTACATAGGAGCAGTATTATAGAAGTGATATTATTATACATAAGGGGCAGTGTGTATTTTTTAGGTAAGCACTGAATTAAATCATAAAAATGGTGCCCTTTGAACCAGTTGCAGTCATTTGTGCAGTTACAAGTGTCTTTCTCAGCCTAAGTAACAATACATTTGACATCTAGATCGGAGCAAAATGCTCATTAAGCTAGGAGTAATGGAAAAACAGTGACGACATTCCTGCAGCTTATCATGTATACAGGCAGTGAGCAGAGAGTCCCTGGTAGCTGGTTAAGGCATCAGGTCGCTAGCTGGTCTCTTATTAGTCAGACTCAGCTGTATGGAGTCATATAGTGTCAGATATGAGGCATGGCAAGAAAAAATGGAAAAGAAAGCTGAATCACAACTGATGCTTAAGTTCCCATGCACAGGACCATAGCTGTTTTTGCAGATCCACAAAACATGGATACCGTCCGTGTGCGTTCTGCATTTTTCGGAACATTCGGCCCTTAATCATCCAGTATTATTTATAGTGGGGGAACCTCAAATGTGTATGTTGCCCAGGCCCCTCCTATAAAACATCCCCTGCCACAGCTGTAGGTGAACCCCCATCCCTGGATCTAGGACAGAAGAGGTTAATAAACCCTGTACACCAGGCATTTTATTACAGGGTTTGCACTGGGACAGACTATCCTCTGCTCCCTATGACCCGGCAGTGATTTCCTCATGATAATAGTGACCTAGGATGGTGGCACAGCTAATAGTAATCCCTGGGCGGGGGCAGCAGAGGATCTGCCAGGGAATAAGCCTGTGTGATGATGATGATGATGTCGCAGCAGTGCACAGGGTTAATCCCCGGCCGGGTGAGCTCTACAGACCTCTAATGAAATTCCCTGTCAATAAGCTTCTTTGTGTCTTGGATCTGACAGTGACTTGTGTGTCTCCTCAGTCCCCGGATTACGGGGTGGGCTGAACAGCGCCGAGCTCGTTAACTACTTCAAAACTGTGTCCACAGGACGTGAGGTCTGCAGGAGGGTGACCCCAGCGATGCCAGCCTGGACCTCGACGGGGGCTACCACACCGCCCAGTGCAGGACCCCGCAGACGTGAAGGAGCTTATTTATAAAGATGGCGCTAACGGCAACGCGTTCCGTTTCCACTCTGATTCCCTCACCTCAAAATGAACCATGGACCCTGATTGGTTACTATGGACAACGCCTCCACTAAGTCCTGAAACGTCCACATTGAATGTTCCGTTCCCCTCTGGTTCTCCCCCAGTAAAATGAGTTATGATGTCATCCTACAAACCAGTGCAAATTTACTGGGACTTCACTAATGACAGGATTATTCCAGCAGCTTCGTACAGGCGTTTGTGGATCAATTCCTCACCATTTTCCATTTTTTCTTTAATCTGGATTTTTGTGTGGAAAAACTGCAGGGTGATACAGTACCAGCAAAATGTATGAGATCAGAAGAATCTCCTGATCACTTCTGGGGTCAGCATTTTAGAGACTGGGCTTTATCCCCCTGCCCCGGTGTTTGATGTGCCTACGTTACGTGGAGCCGCCAGCCTCTACAAAGCTTAGGCGCATCCACTGCCGGCGTCCAACAGCCTTATAGGGGTTGTCCGGGTTTTTGACGACCACTGCACTGCGCGCGCCGTCTCCTCATACAGCTGATCAGCGGGGATGCTGGCTGTCGGACCCCCGCCGATCTGATATTGGTGTCCTACTAAAAGCCTGGAGAACCCCTTTAAATCTACGCAGCTCCAATGCTGATTTAGATCATCTTCCATGTTAAAAAATGGTGTAGAAAATGATGGGCCTGCCAAATCGTCCGTTTTTAGAACCGACATACGTGGCGTGGAAAGGGAAGAAGTCGCAGATTTTGCCTCAAATCACCTTTGCGACACAATCTGCGACAATCTGCGATTTGCGACAAATTCTTTTACCTGGCACGTGGATGTCAATTGTTTGTGCAATTCTTTTTTTTTTGTGTGCGGATTTTGTCATTCGCAATGCATCAAATCAACACCAAAAAGCGGAAGTAACACATGGGGATATTGCACATAAATCCACAAGGATTGCGCAGAATTTCTGTTATGAAATCTACACTTCTTATGTGCATGTTCCCTCACAATTATATTCCAAGTAGGCAATCCTCTGTTAGCTGACTGCGGACCGATACATTGTAACAAACTATCAGGACAGGGATTGGTGCTTCTGAAGTGCTCAGCTATTATCTATAACTGTAAAGGGGTTCTGTCATTCCAGACATTGGTGACATATCCTGAGCCAGACAGATGTGATCCCACCCCTGAGACTCGCTCCTATCTCCAGAACGGGGCTCATGAAGGGAGCAGAGAGCGACCACCCTCCATTCATTTCTATAGCAATAACAAAAATAACCGAGCGTGCTCGATAGCCTTTTACAAAAGTTCCATATCGCCGTACTATGACATCACTGTGTTTATTATCTCTGTACTGTGACATCACTGTGTTTATTATCCCCGTACTATGACATCACTGTGTTTATTATCTCTATACTGTGACATCACTTTGTTTATTATCCCTGTACTGTGACATCACTGTGTTTATTATCCCTGTACTGTGACATCACTGTGTTTATTATCTCTGTACTGTGACATCACTGTGTTTATTATCCCTGTACTGTGACATCACTGTGTTTATTATCTCTGTACTGTGACATCACTTTGTTTATTATCCCTGTACTGTGACATCACTGTGTTTATTATCCCTGTACTGTGACATCACTGTGTTTATTATCCCCGTACTATGACATCACTGTGTTTATTATCTCTGTTACTGTGACATCACTGTGTTTATTATCTCTGTACTATGACATCACTGTGTTTATTATCCCTGTACTGTGACATCACTGTGTTTATTATCTCTGTACTGTGACATCACTGTGTTTATTATCTCTGTACTATGACATCACTGTGTTTATTATCTCTGTACTGTGACATCACTGTGTTTATTATCTCTGTACTGTGACATCACTGTGTTTATTATCCCTGTACTATGACATCACTGTGTTTATTATCCTGTACTGTGACATCACTGTGTTTATTATCCCTGTACTGTGACATCACTGTGTTTATTATCTCTGTACTGTGACATCACTTTGTTTATTATCCCTGTACTGTGACATCACTGTGTTTATTATCTCTGTACTGTGACATCACTTTGTTTATTATCCCTGTACTGTGACATCACTGTGTTTATTATCCCTGTACTGTGACATCACTGTGTTTATTATCCCCGTACTATGACATCACTGTGTTTATTATCTCTGTACTGTGACATCACTGTGTTTATTATCTCTGTACTATGACATCACTGTGTTTATTATCCCTGTACTGTGACATCACTGTGTTTATTATCCCTGTACTGTGACATCACTGTGTTTATTATCCCTGTACTGTGGCATCACTGTGTTTATTATCCCCGTACTATGACATCACTGTGTTTATTATCTCTATACTGTGACATCACTTTATTTATTATCCCTGTACTGTGACATCACCGTGTTTATTATCTCTGTACTATGACATCACCGTGTTTATTATCTCTGTACTGTGACATCACTTTGTTTATTATCTCTGTACTGTGACATCACTGTGTTTATTATCCTGTACTATGACATCACTGTGTTTATTATCCTGTACTGTGACATCACTGTGTTTATTATCTCTGTACTATGACATCACTGTGTTTATTATCTCTGTACTATGACATCACTGTGTTTATTATCTCTGTACTGTGACATCACTGTGTTTATTATCTCTGTACTATGACATTACTGTGTTTATTATCCCTGTACTATGACATCACTGTGTTTATTATCTCTGTACTGTGACATCACTGTGTTTATTATCTCTGTACTGTGACATCACTGTGTTTATTATCCCTGTACTGTGACATCACTTTGTTTATTATCCCTGTACTGTGACATCACTGTGTTTATTATCTCTGTACTGTGACATCACTTTATTATCCCTGTACTGTGACATCACTGTGTTTATTATCCCTGTACTATGACATCACTGTGTTTATTATCCCTGTACTGTGACATCACTTTATTATCCCTGTACTGTGACATCACTGTGTTTATTATCTCTGTACTGTGACATCACTGTGTTTATTATTCCTGTACTGTGACATCACTGTATTTATTATCTCTGTACTGTGACATCACTGTGTTTATTATCTCTGTACTATGACATCACTGTGTTTATTATCCCTGTACTATGACATCACTGTGTTTATTATCCCTGTACTGTGACATCACTTTATTATCCCTGTACTGTGACATCACTGTGTTTATTATCTCTGTACTGTGACATCACTGTGTTTATTATCCCTGTACTGTGACATCACTGTGTTTATTATCTCTGTACTATGACATCACTGTGTTTATTATCTCTGTACTATGACATCACTGTGTTTATTATCTCTGTACTGTGACATCACTGTGTTTATTATCTCTGTACTATGACATTACTGTGTTTATTATCCCTGTACTATGACATCACTGTGTTTATTATCTCTGTACTGTGACATCACTGTGTTTATTATCTCTGTACTGTGACATCACTGTGTTTATTATCCCTGTACTGTGACATCACTTTGTTTATTATCCCTGTACTGTGACATCACTGTGTTTATTATCTCTGTACTGTGACATCACTTTATTATCCCTGTACTGTGACATCACTGTGTTTATTATCCCTGTACTATGACATCACTGTGTTTATTATCCCTGTACTGTGACATCACTTTATTATCCCTGTACTGTGACATCACTGTGTTTATTATCTCTGTACTGTGACATCACTGTGTTTATTATTCCTGTACTGGACATCACTGTATTTATTATCTCTGTACTGTGACATCACTGTGTTTATTATCTCTGTACTATGACATCACTGTGTTTATTATCCCTGTACTATGACATCACTGTGTTTATTATCCCTGTACTGTGACATCACTTTATTATCCCTGTACTGTGACATCACTGTGTTTATTATCTCTGTACTGTGACATCACTGTGTTTATTATCCCTGTACTGTGACATCACTGTGTTTATTATCTCTGTACTGTGACATCACTGTGTTTATTATCTCTGTACTATGACATCACTGTGTTTATTATCTCTGTACTGTGACATCACTGTGTTTATTATCTCTGTGATCACTGTGTTGACATCACTGTGTTTATATCTGTACTATGACATCACTGTGTTTATTATCCTGTACTGTGACATCACTGTGTTTATTATCTCTGTACTGTGACATCACTGTGTGTTATTATCTCTGTGTATTATCTCTGTACTGTGACATCACTGTGTTTATTATCCCTGTACTATGACATCACTGTATTTATGTTTATTATCTCTGTACTGGTGACATCACTGTGTTTATTATCTCTGTACTGTGACATCACTGTGTTTATTATCCCTGTACTGTGACATCACTGTGTTTATTATCCTGTACTGTGACATCACTGTATTTGTTATTATCTCTGTACTGTGACATCACTGTGTGTTTATTATCCTCTGTACTGTGACATCACTGTACTGTGTTTATTGTACTTGACATCATGTGTTTACTCTATACTGTACTGTGACACACTGTGTTTATTATCTCTGTACTGTGACATCACTGTGTTTATTATCTCTGTACTGTGACATCACTGTGTTTATTATCTCTGTACTTGACATCCTGTGTTATTATCCCTGTACTGTGACATCACTGTGTTTATTATCCCTGTACTGTGACATCACTGTGTTATTACTCTGTACTGTGACATCACTGTGTTTATTATCCCTGTACTGTGACATCACTTGTTTATTATCCCTGTACTGTGACATCACTGTGTTTATTATCCCTGTACTGTGATATCACTGTGTTTATATCTCTGTACTATGACACCACTGTGTTATTATCTCTGTACTGTGACATCACTGTGTTTATTATCCCTGTACTGTGACATCACTGGTGTATTATCTCTGTACTGTGACATCACTGTGTTTATTATCCCTGTACTGTGACATCACTGTGTTTATTATCTCTGTACTATGACATCACTGTGTTTATTATCCTGTACTGTACATCACTGTGTTATTATCCCTGTACTGTGACATCACTGTGTTTATTATCTCTGTACTGTGACATCACTGTGTTTATTATCTCTGTACTGTGACATCGCTGTGTTTATTATCCCTGTACTGTGACATCACTGTGTTTATTATCCCTGTTACTGTGACATCACTGTGTTTATTATCCCTGTACTGTGATATCACTGTGTTTATTATCTCTGTACGGTGACATCACTGTGTTTATTATCTCTGTACTGTGACATCACTGTGTTTATTATCCCTGTACTGTGACATCACTGTGTTTATTATCCCTGTACTGTGACATCACTGTGTTTATTATCCCTGTACTGTGACATCACTGTGTTATTATCTCTGTACTGTGACATCACTGTGTTTATTATCCCTGTACTGTGACATCACTGTGTTTATTATCCCTGTACTGTGACATCACTGTGTTTATTATCCCTGTACTGTGACATCACTGTGTTTATTATCCCTGTACTGTGACATCACTGTGTTTATTATCCCTGTACTGTGACATCACAGTACAGGGATAATAAACCATGGGTTCTCTTACTCACCGCCCGTCCCTGCGGATCCGGTGGAGGTCTTTTCCTCCCTCCTTCCTTAATAATCTGGGGAGGTCTGTTCTCGGCGGCCACGGTTGTTTTCACACCACATCGGGGGCCCTTTTTTCCCAGGGAGTGCTGGCTGGCCGGTGACGCGTCACGTGGCGCCTTCCCGCGCACTGTGACGTCATCCGGCGGGGCCGCGCTCTCTTCCCGCGATATCTTGGCTACCAGAGTTCCCTGGCGTGCGGTGCCTTCGGCGCTACAGCGCGGTCCCTTGTCCTCTGGATCTGCTAGGCAAGCAGCGTGTTGGCGGTGCTGCAGGGTCGGCTACAGCCTCTCTTCATCTGCTGCACCTTAGGTCCTGTCTCCGCCTGGTGGGGTGAGTTTTTTTCTCTTTCCACAGAGGGATTCTCTCCTTGCCTGTTTCTGAGTATATGTATTTTTTTCTCTTTATTCTTTTTAGCTTTCGTCTGAGCCTTCAGTGTACTCTCTTCCCTAGGGGGCTGATTCTAGTTCTAGTTTTTTTCAATGTCTGATTCAGGTGCTAGAGCTACTCGCCGTACGGCGTCCCAGCCCTCCTCAGTTACTTACTACTTCTGTCCTTCTTGTAAATCCAAATCATCTACCGGTCACCTCCAGCCCCTTTGCTCTACATGCTCTGCTAGCTCTGACTCCCCTCCGCCCGTTGCCCAGGGCGCCTCCCCTGACCAAGTGGCGTCTGAACCAACTCCGGCTTGGGCCCTGTCCCTCTGCCAGTCCGTCGCCAATTTGTCTACGGCTTCCCAAGCCATGGCTTCCGTCTTGGACCGTCTTGCCTCTTTCCAGGCGACCCTTGTTCCTTCTCAGGTTCGCGCACCTTCTCCTGATCCCTCCTCCTGCTCCCGTCACGCCAGGGATCGCTCTCGCAAGCGTCCACGTGCCGCTCCGTCCCGCTCCTCGTCAGGATCCCCTGGTCCCTCTCCAGCCGCTGTGGGTGTCTCTCCTACACGCGACCGTTCGCGTTCTCCTGGGGAACTCTCCAGTTCAGAGTCCCATTCCTCTTCCCTTTTAGAAGACACTGGTAGCTCTTTGTCCACTGTGGACAGCCTAGTCTCTGCCATTCGGGACACTTTTTCAATTACTGACGGTCAGGATTCGACTACGGTGGGAGATGTCTTTTTTTCTAAGAGCTCCCGGCGGGTCAGTCCTACCTATCCCCCTCACAAGGAGTTTGACTCCTTATTTGAAAGGAGCTGGAACTCCCCTGATAAACGCTTTTCTGTCCCAAAACGTATTGCCATACTTTATCCCATCCCTTCGGATCAGGTTGCAATATGGTCATCCCCACCTTCTGTGGATCCGCCAGTCTCCCGCTTGTCCAAGTCCACCACGCTCCCCTTAGATAACGCTGCCTTCCTGAAGGACGTTACGGATAAACGCGTGGAATACCTTGCCAGGTCTGCCTTTCAGGCTGCAGGTTCTTCTCTTCTTCCCACCTTGGCCTCTACCTGGGTTTCCAAGGCCGTTTCTACCTGGGCTTCGCAGCTAAAGGACGGCATCCTTGCGGGTGCTTCGACGCAGGAGCTTGCTGACCTCGCTCAACAAATTCAGGACGCGGGTCAATATCTCTGTTCTGCTTCTCTCGATGCGGCGGGCTGTGCCGCTTCGGCTTCGGCGAATATTGTAGCCATCCGCCGCTCTCTCTGGCTCAGGGAGTGGCGTGCCGATGGCGCGTCCAAAAAATCAGGATATCTGGCTTGCTTAGGTTCCGGATGCCTAGGTGAGAGATGTGGTCGCCCAGATACAAGATAGAGTTTACTTCTCGTCCCCGCGACCGCTTCTTTCTGTCTCGCATCCCTCGCTCTCCGCCCCTGGCAGCAGGTTTCCACCAAGCTCTAGCCTCTCTTCTATCCAAGGGCGTGGTGATTCCTCCTTCGGAGCGTTTCATAGGGTTCTACTCCAACCTCTTTGTGGTTCCGAAGAAGGACGGTTCGGTTCGTCCGATTTTGGACTTGAAGCTTCTGAACCGGCACGTCAGAATCTCCCATTTCCGAATGGAATCCCTCCGCTCCGTGATAGCGGCAATGGAACCGGGGGAGTACATGTCGTCGGTGGACGTTCAGGACGCTTATCTGCACGTTCCCATTTTTTCCCCCCCATCAGCGTTTTCTACGCTTCGCAGTCGACCAGGATCATTTTCAGTTTGTGGCCCTGCTTTTCGGCTTGGCCTCGGCCCCCCGAGTTTTCACGAAGGTCATGGCGGCCGTCATGGCGATTCTTTGGGCCCGGGGGGTCTCGGTGACCCCCTACCTCGACGACATTCTCATCAAGGCTCCATCCCGATCTCTCAACCTAGAGAGTCTCCACATCACCCTGGACACCCTCTCTCGGTTCGGTTGGCTCCTCAACCGCCCCAAGTCGAATCTATCTCCCTCACAGACCATTCGGTTCCTGGGGCTGTCCTTCGACTCTGCGAGAGCTCGCGTTTTTCTTCCGGAGGACAAGCTGTTATCCCTTTGACGGGGGTTCGGACCCTTTGTTCCTCTCTCTCTGTGACCCTCCGGTTTTGCATGAGGGTTCTGGGGAAAGTGGTGGCCTCGATGAAAGCAGTGCCTTTTGCCCAGTTCAGGACTCATCCGCTTCAGCTCTTCCTGCTGGTCGCGATGGGACAGGTCCCTTCCGTCACTTGACCACCTCGTCCGCATTCTGGTTCGTCTGGGGGGGGAGCTCCTGTGGTGGCTTCAGTCTCCTTCTCTCCTCAGCGGCCGCCCCTTCCTCCCTCTTCGGTGGCAGGTGGTGACGACGGACGCCAGTCTCCAGGGCTGGGGCGGCGTTTGGGAACACCGTACCGTGCAGGGTTCTTGGTCCCCTTCGGAAGTCCTCCTCTCAATAAACATGCTGGAACTCCGAGCAATTTCGGTTCTCCCTTCTCCATTGGCAGTCCGACCTGCAGGGACTTCCCGTCCGCATACAGTCGGACAACGCCACCGCCGTGGCATACATCAATCGTCAGGGCGGAACTCGCAGCCAAACAGCAATGAAGGAAGTGGTGCTGATACTTACCTGGGCGGAAGACCACGTGCCAGCGCTGTCGGCGGTTCACATCCCCGGAGTGGAGAATTGGGTAGCGGACTTTCTGAGCTGCACAAGGGTGGATCCCAACGAGTGGTCTCTCCATCCCGAAGTCTTCCACCAGATCTGTCTTCGCTGGGGGACGCCGGATGTGGACCTCATGGCCTCTCGCCTCAATCATCAGGTCCAGCAGTTCGTGAGCCGAACTCGGGATCCCGCCGCCATCGACACGGACGCTCTGGTAATTTCTTGGAGCCAGTTCGTCCTGCCTTATCTCTTCCCTCCTCTTCCGCTTTTACCGAGGGTGGTCAAGAAAAGCGTTCCGGTGATTCTGGTGGCTCCGGACTGGCCCAGACGCGTCTGGTACGCGGACCTCGTCTCCCTGGCCGTCGACGCCCCCCTGGCGTCTGCCGGAACGTCAGGATCTTCTCTCTCAGGGGCCCATTTGCCACCCGCATTTTCGGTCGCTACATTTAGCGGCCTGGCTGTTGAAACCTATATCTTGAAGGTCTCAAGGCTTCTCCGACGCGGTGGTGCGGACTATGATTCAGGCTCGGAAGGCTTCTTCCTCGCGCGTTTACTACCGAGCTTGGAAATCTTATTTAAGATTTTGCGAGGCTTCCGCTGCTCCTCCTTTGTCCTTCTCGGTCTCGCGTTTTCTTGCCTTTCTCCAAGCAGGCCTGGACTCCGGCCTCGCCTTACGTTCGCTCAAGGGTCAGGTCTCTGCACTTTCTGTGCTTTTCCAGCGTCCTCTAGCTTCCCTTTCTCAGGTGAACCGTTCCTGCAGGGCGTCGCTCATACCGTTTCCCCTTATCGACTTCCCACCTCTCCGTGGGACTTAAATCTTATCCTTCATGCGCTGCAGTCGTCCCCTTTCGAGCCGCTCAGGGATGTCTCCTTGGCCATGTTGTCCCACAAAGTGGTTTTCCTCGTAGCGATCACCTCTATCCGACGAGTTTCGGAGCTCGTGGCTCTTTCTTGCCGCTCTCCCTTTCTTGTCTTGCATCAGGATAAGGTGGTTCTGCGCCCATCTCCTTCCTTCTTACCTAAGGTGGTCTCCCCCTTCCATCTGAACGAGGATATTGTTCTCCCATCTTTCTGTCCGTCTCCAGCACATCCTCGTGAACGCTCTCTCCATCGTTTGGACGTGGTGCGCGCTCTCCGCACCTACCTTGCCCACACGGAACCGTTCCGTCGTTCCGACGCCCTTTTTGTCATTCCTGATGGGCCCAGGAAGGGGCTTGCGGGTTCTAAGGCGACGCTGTCTCGCTGGGTTCGTCTGGTCGTTTCTGAGGCGTATCACAGCAAGGGTAAGGTGCCTCCTTTTCAGTTGTCGGCCCACTCCACTCGTTCGGTGGGGGCGCCCTGGGCGGTGCGCCACGGTGCTTCGGCCTTGCAAGTCTGCAAAGCTGCCACGTGGTCTTCTTTACACACGTTCTCTCGTTTTTACCGGGTGAACACTTATGCCTCTGCTGATGCGAGTTTGGGCCGCAGGGTCCTGCAGGCAGCGGTGGCTTCTTCGGTCTGAGTTTTTGGTTTTGCTCCCACCCAAAGGGACTGCTTTTGGACGTCCCAAGGTTCCTGTGTCCCCCAATGTGACGACCGAGAAAGTAAGATTTTTTGCTTACCGGTAAAATCTTTTTCTCGGAGTCTTCATTGGGGGACACAGCACCCACCCCTTTTTTTCTGGTTCTGGGAAGGTCTGTTGTCCTACCGGTTTGCTAGTTCTTCGCCTGAGTTCGACTGTTATTTGTTTGGCTCCTCCTATTGCTTTTCACACACTGGTTAGTTTTCTGCCAGTAGGCGGGTTATATCCTGCTGGGAGGAGTCGACATCACTGTGTTTATTATCTCTGTACTGTGACATCACTGTGTTTATTATCTCTGTACTGTGACATCACTGTGTTTATCATCTCTGTACTGTGACATCACTGTGTTTATTATCCTGTACTGTAACATCACTGTGTTTATTATCCATGTACTGTGACATCACTGTGTTTATTATCTCTGTATTGTGACATCACTGTGTTTATTATATCTGTACTGTGACATCACTGTGTTTATTATCTCTGTACTGTGACATCACTGTGTTTATCATCTCTGTACTGTGACATCACTGTGTTTATCTCTGTACTGTGACATCACTGTTTATTATCTCTGTACTGTGACATCACTGTGTTTATTATCTCTGTATTGTGACATCACTGTGTTTATTATATCTGTACTGTGACATCACTGTGTTTATTATCCCTGTACTGTGACATCACTGTGTTTATTATCCCTGTACTGTGACATCACTGTGTTTATTATCCCTGTACTGTGACATCACTGTGTTTATTATCTCTGTACTGTGACATCACTGTGTTTATTATCTCTGTATTGTGACATCACTGTGTTTATTATATCTGTACTGTGACATCACTGTGTTTATTATCTCTGTACTATGACATCACTGTGTTTATTATCCCTGTACTATGACATCACTGTGTTTATTATCCATCTGTACTGTGACATCACTGTGTTTATTATCTCTGTATGTGACATCAATGTGTTTATTATCTGTACTGTGACATCACTGTGTTTTATTATCTCTGTACTGTGACATCACTGTGTTTATTATCCATGTACTGTGACATCACTGTGTGTTTATTATCTCTGTATTGTGACATCACTGTGTTTATTAATATCTGTACTGTGACATCACTGTGTTTATTATCTCTGTACTGTGACATCACTGTGTTTATCATCTCTGTACTGTGACATCACTGTGTGTTTATCTCTGTACTGTGACATCACTGTGTTTATTATCTCTGTACTGTGACATGTGACATGTGTTTATTATCTCTGTGTCATCACTGTGTTTATTATCTCTGTATGTGACATCACTGTGTTTATTATCCCTGTACTTGTGTGACATCACTGTGTTTATTATCTCTGTACTGTGACATCACTGTGTGTTTACCACTTATCTCTGTACTGTGACATCACTGTGTTTATTATCTCTGTACTGTGACATCACTGTGTTTATGTATCTCTGTACTTGTGACAGTCACTGTGTTTATATATCTGTATGTGACATCACTGTGTTTATTATCTCTGTACTGTGACATGTGTTTATTATCTGTGTTTATGTGTTTATTTCTGTACTGTGACATTGTTTTATATCCCTGTACTGACATCACTGTGTTTATTATCTGTACTGTGACATCACTGTGTTTCTGTATCATCTCTGTACTGTGACATCACTATCTCTGTATGTGACATCACTGTGTTGTATATCATCTCTGTACTTTGTGACATTGTGTTTATTATCTCTGTACTGTGACATCACTGTGTTTATTATCTCTGTACTGTTGACATCAACTGTGTTTTTATCTCTGTACTGTGACATCACTGTGTTTATTATCCCTGTACTGTGACTGTGTTTATTCTGTGTGACATCACTGTGTTTATTATCCCTGTACTGTGACATCACTGTGTTTATTATCTCTGTACTGTGACATCACTGTGTTTATTATCTCTGTACTGTGACATCACTGTGTTTATCATTCTGTCTGTGACATCACTGTGTTTATTATCCCTGTACTGTGACATCACTGTGTTTATTATCTCTGTACTGTGACATCACTGTGTTATTATCTCTGTACTGTGACATCACTGCGTTTATTATCTCTGTACTGTGACATCACTGTGTTTATTATCTGTGTACTGTGACATCACTGTGTTTTATTATCTCTGTACTGTGACATCACTGTGTTTATTATCCTGTACTGTGACATCACTGTGTTTATTATCTCTGTACTGTGACATCACTGTGTTTATTATCTCTGTACTGTGACATCACTGTGTTTATTATCCCTGTACTGTGACATCACTGTTTATTATCCTGTACTGTGGACATCACTGTGTTTATTATCCCTGTACTGTGACATCACTGTGTTTATTATCTCTGTACTGTGACATCACTGTGTTTATTATGTCTGTATTGTGACATCACTGTGTTTATTATGTCTGTATTGTGACATCACTGTGTTTATTATCTCTGTACTGTGACATCACTGTGTTCATTATCCCTGTACTGTGACATCACTGTGTTTATTATCTCTGTACTGTGACATCACTGTGTTTATTATCTCTGTACTGTGACATCACTGTTTTATTATCTCTGTACTGTGACATCACTGTGTTTATTATCCCTGTACTGTGACATCACTGTGTTTATTATCCTGTACTGTGACATCACTGTGTTTATTATCCCTGTACTGTGACATCACTGTGTTTATTATCTCTGTGCTGTGACATCACTGTGTTTATTATCCCTGTACTGTGACATCACTGTGTTTATTATCCCTGTACTGTGACATCACTGTGTTTATTATCCATGTACTGTGACATCACTGTGTTTATTATCCCTGTACTGTGACATCACTGTGTTTATTATCCCTGTAATGTGACATCACTGTGTTTATTATCTCTGTACTGTGACATCACTGTGTTTATTATCTCTGTACTGTGACAACACTGTTTATTATCTCTGTACTGTGACATCACTGTGTTTATTATCCCTGTACTGTGACATCACTGTGTTTATTATCCCTGTACTGTGACATCACTGTGTTTATTATCCCTGTACTGTGACATCACTGTGTTTATTATCTCTGTGCTGTGACATCACTGTGTTTATTATCCCTGTACTGTGACATCACTGTGTTTATTATCCCTGTACTGTGACATCACTGTGTTTATTATCCATGTACTGTGACATCACTGTGTTTATTATCCCTGTACTGTGACATCACTGTGTTTATTATCCATGTACTGTGACATCACTGTGTTTATTATCCCTGTACTGTGACATCACTGTGTTTATTATCCCTGTACTGTGACATCACTGTGTTTATTATCTCTGTGCATTAGAAAATAGATCAAAACAAACACTAAGGGGGACATTTACTAAGCTATTGATGCCACTTTTGTGATGTGAATAAGTCGCTAGTAATGTCATCCGCCATTTTAGTATTTATCTTCATTCACGCCAGTTTTCTGATGTGAACAAAGACAGAAATTGACGTCAGCTAGGAGGTTGCTGTAGATTTTAGCCTGTCACACGCCGGAGGATGCGGCATAGCATCATTTTGGCACATTCTCCGGCTGGGCAGCAATGAAATCATTGGCCTCGATAAATGTCCCATGTACTGAACCTGCTGCTGCTGAGGCTCCCAGTACAGTCGGGTCCCATCAGCCAATATACTCCAGAAGGGAATGGACTAAGAAGCAGCTGAAGCGGATTGTTCCCAGTCTGACACAAGACGATGAGTTCTGGGGTGGAATGAGGTCCCTGCAGGGACTGTTGCTGCTCCCCTCCGTCCCCTCTTCTGAGTGATAGAGTTGATCCCTGGCGAGGAGGGGGCAGAGGACAGGAGGTGTGTGCTTACATTTGGAGTGCAGCCACAGGAAGGGAAATGCTTGTAGTGAGCTCCTGAGTAACACAAGAGATGGATTAGTCTGTGTCAGCTGCCTGGCCGCCTCTCAATGCTGCCTTTCTGTGCCGCTGACCTCCTCTACAGCTGCTAACAGGGAACCCCAACCCCAACTTTCTCATGGAAGACTAGGGGCAGCCGTGTATATGACGGAGCTGAGACCAAGGAGAGCAGCTCAATGGGAGCTGTGACCACAAGGTAAGGACCTCCACAATATGACCCCAGAACCAGTGCAGAGACAGAGCAATAAAGTTCTGCCATTCAATCTATCTATATTACTACAGCAGATCCCTGCGCATTGTTATACTGTATCAGCAGCTGTCGTCAGATATCGGGGGTGGGGGGGTGGGGCTGGGGGATATGCCATTGATGATTCTCAATGATTTTAATATTTGCATTTTATTCATGTGTTTTATGATGTTGCCTCTGGTCCTATCAGATGTTAGGTTTCTTTTCTGACCATTTCTAATGATAACATCTTCATGTCAGTGAGTGGAAACCGTTAGATACAACTGATAACAATGTCGCAAAATGTATCTTTACTCTGTGATGTTAAGTGGCACTCGTTTGATTGTGTCTGAATCATAAGCAGGAGTTGACTCTCATGAGGATCTATCAGTCACCGATCTGACTGTTCCTGGATGTAGACAGTCATCTTTCTATCAGATTGCTGACCATGAGGCCAGGGCTCCATGTATCACCCCCTGACTGGATGATATTGCATGTGAGAACCACGTGAGCTTTACCACTATGGAGCTCAGGTCTAAGGGCCCATTCACACGATCGTGGAGCACGGTCTGGGACAGTCCGTGAAAACCTGGACCGTTCTCCTTCTGAGGGCAGGAGCGTTGCTATGACGCCGTGCGCTTCCTGAGGCCGCCGCTGTACAGTGATATGCTGTACACACTCGTATAGAGTGTATTACTGTACAGCGGCGGCCTCTAGAAGCGCACGGCGTCATAGCAACGCTCCTGCCCTCAGAAGGAGAACGGTCCGGGTTTTCTCGGACCGTCCCGGACCGTGCTCCACGGTCGTGTGAAAGGGCCCTTAGGCTAAACCTGGTTTGTAACAACTGGGCAATTTGATTGCGTTCAATCAGATTGTTTGGCATCTTCTCAGAGACAATGGGGCACATTTACAGTCTGAGCCTGTTTTTAGTAGTAAAAATCCTGTCTTATTTTTTTAGTTGCATTTACTACTGAAAGTGTAGCCTGTTTTGGAGGATTTGCGCCTGTTCAACTATTTAGATTTTTCAGACTAATTCAGAAGTTTTCTAACTTTTGCGTCTATTTTACGACCTATTTATGTGGATGCGCCTTTTTTGCGTATGAATGTGTGGCAATAACAGTGTAATTTCTTCTGCATCCCAGGGCTGGCGTACTTTTCCTCATCTGTTTTCAGTATTGAAAGTGTTTTTTCGGACGGGCGAATACTGCTGTGTGTCGCGGTTTTTGTCCCGCCAACTGCCAGCCGTTGTATGGGATCAGACAGCCAGATCATCTCAGATGTGAACACAGCCTTACTGGTTGTAAGATGATTGTGTCCGTCTGTATTCTGCAGGAGATCAGACTCCTCTGCTCAGAGAAGGTACAGAGACTGGGACAATCCTGCAGAGTACGTGGGTCGATCAGCTGGAGTCTTCCTGTCAGTGCTTGTGGGGCCACGTGTTACAGTGTAGGAGGGGCCACACATGGCAGCACTTCAGTACTGATACTAATAATCTGATGCTATGAACTTCATCCCCCGCCGCTGTTTATGGGAATTATGTCATTAACCGCTTCACTGATACAATGTAACGAGGGCCTGAAGATGTGAAGGACTGGATACAATATTGCAGCAACTGGAGCGAGATACGGCTGCAGCTATCGATTATTTCAATAATCTTTTAATTAATATTCTACCGGTTATTCCAATGATTTATTGAGTACTCGGATAAGAAAACTTCTTATATAATGTTTACCTTTATAAAAACATAAATTGCGTACAGTAGAATAGCAAATATTTTTTGTTTTAAATGAATAAACACATAAGGATTCTTGACAGAAGATCAGCCTGCCGGAGTGTACCGTATGGGGTATAGCCAGATACTGCCGGCAGCTGCACGCTCCACCAATTGACTGTAATGGGGTCCGGCTGCGTTACAATATACAAGCCGGGTTTTGGCCGGACAAGAAAACACAGTTTCATCATCTTCTTCCCGCGATGCACTGGGACCTGACGTCACACAGTGCGTTCTATGTGCGCTACGTCTTGACGATGTGTGTACATCAGGTGGTGTCGGCGGGAGAACACGATGCTTCACTCACGCTCTGTGGTCACATGATAGAAACGAATCCTCAATGCAAAAAATTCGGATCAATTTACTCGAAGGATTTGAGGAATCGTTTCAGCCCTAGAGCTCGGCCAGTATCTGCTCCAGTTCACCAAATTTCAGGTCTGTGCGATATAAGGGAATGAACCGATCTGATGTCATCTTGTGCTTTAGGGCTCATGCACACGAAACTTATTTTTTTCCCACATCCAAATCGCATTTTTTGCGGGTCAGTTATGGACCCATTCACTTTAATTGGGGCTGCAAAATATGTGGGCAGCACATCCGTGTACTATCTGCATCCGTGTGTCCGTTCCGTAGCCCATTAGATAAGCGAAATAGATCCGACGCAGGGGGCACACGCTGTATGAGCAATAACAACCAACAGTGGTCCGAGTGATATGTGGTTATTCCACCCCCACCCAAGTAAACTCATTCAGTGATTGGCCGCACGTTGGGCCGTAACCGTAAGCTAGGGTGTCTATTGCTGAAATCAAGCTCCATGTGTGAGCGTGATGGATGGACAGTACTTATTTCACCGGTGGGCATTATACGGATTTATAATGCTGTGTGTCTCTGCATGACCTGCATCTACTGAATTATACTGACAGCATTATGTCCATGCAATGCATCCCAGATGATGTCAGGAAGGTGCACACAGCATTATAAATCATTGTGTGCAGTCAGTGCCCGTGCTGTGGACCGTAATTTGTGGTCCTCAACGACCGGGCACTGACATTGGGGCCGCCGCATGCGGATCGCTGACCCATTCATTTGAATGGGGTCCGTGATCCGCACCGCAAAAAAGTAGTGCACGCGCTACCTTTTTGCGGTGCGTAGAAACGGCCAGAAACACCACAGAAGCTCACCGCAGTGCTTCCACGGTTTTCCGATCCGTGCCTCCACTCCGCATCTCCCAGATTGCTGACCCACTGAAGTGAATGGGTCTGCGATCCGTGATGCGGGCTGTACACGGCCGGTGCCCATGTATTGCAGACCCGGCGTATGCGGGCCCGGTACCAGTCGTGTGCATGAGCCCTAACTCTGTACAACTAAGGTCACACAGAGATACAGTATTATAAATCCGTATAATGCCGTGCGCTCCTGTGAAACTAGCAGTGTCCATAACGAGAAATCACGCTCACACAGGACACGCTCCTCTGAAAGAGGCCTTAGGATAGGTGCTGATTCACACGACCACGCTTGGTCCATGTGTCGACCGCATCTCCTGGACCGTCTGCATCGCAGTCATTTCTGGGGCAGTCAGGTCCTATCTATTACAGTATATATGTATAATGTGAGTCCAGTACAATATATCTGCCATCAAATAGGAACGGACTGCACCATAAATCCCTAAGATGCAGTCAGGTCAGGGGAGTCACGGTCAGTCCGGGAGATGCGGTTGACACATGGTCCGCGTTTCCTGGACCGGGCAGGGTCGTGTGAATCAGCCCTTCACGCACACGCAGCAGATTAGATTTCTTCTACGCCCCCAGTCATCTCCATGCCCAGAAACAACCACATTCAGATGCACAGAATGGATTTCTGAGCCACAGATATTTCTGCAGATAATTTGTAACAGGTGAACACATCCTGACAATTTTATCCGGTGGTTAGTTTGCTACAATGTATCAGTGCAGGTAAAATGTGTCAGCCTGTTTATACCTTGGAGGGTTATTAACAATTGTAACAGACGCCCAGCTCTGAGATGTATTAGGTCTGGAGATGTAAACAGCCATACTTCCATTCACTGACAGCAAGCTAGAAATCATTAAAATTGTAAAATAACATTCATTCTCGGCCAGTCAGTCCCTTCAGCTTCTAGCATAGAACAGAGGGTAATGGAGGTGTCTCCCCATCCCCCTGCTTGTCCTGGAGAAGACAGGACGGAGCAGCAGGTGGGAGGCCCCCGCTTGTCTTTTGGATGTCCCCAGTGGGCGTTCCCAGCTGTCCCACTAATCACAGACACAATGGTGCTGCTTGCATTGAGGGGCTTGCAGCTGTCCTGGGAGTTTACAAATCTCACACCCCCTTTGTGAGCCGCAGCGAGGAGACCCCGTCTGATCCCTGTGTGGGTTTTATAAGCAATCACTCAACGTGTGCATAATGAGGAGCTTACACCCACTGAGACCCCACAAATAACCTCAGCTAGCTGGGGGAACGGAGAGCAAGGCTTTATCTGCTGAGAATTCATTATATGGAAGAAGCAGCAGATTAGGAAACATTAACGTCACCTTCAATGTGGAAAATCTGAAGAAAGGCGAAGTTGGGGCGACTCACGTTCTCATGATCACTGGATCACATGAGCTCATTCATTCCGTGTATCTACATGTAACTATTATTGGATATATTGTTACCAGTAAACCACCTGATACATTGTAGCACAGAGCTGCAGAGCCCTGGCTGGCCTCATGGTGGAGCTGTGTGTACATGGCCTATGGGTCTCTATGGTTCTGTGGAGCAGTACTAGGCCCTGTGTGGCTATATGGTGCCACCATACGGCACTGCATTAGAAGCAAAGCCAAAAATATCTCTGTGATACCGCATATAGTGGAACGTGCTGTGATGTCTCCATACAACTCAGAACTTGTACAGAGCTGTAATCTGCCCATAGAGGAACGCTAGCTATCGTGTTTCTGCTGTTTCATAATTACTAAATATCTGCATAGTTTTTGTAAACTGGAAACTGTTTTTGTAATTTGCTATAATAGCAGATCTCATGCAATTTTCCCGCATAAGGACATCTGCTAGATCACAAAAGAGGAACACTGGAACACTAATGACAGCCACGGGATCACCAAGAACAGTCACGGGATCACCAAGAACAGCCACAGGATCACCAATAACAGCTACAGGATCACCAAGAACAGCTACAGGATCACCAAGAACAGCCAAGGGATCACCAAGAACAGCCAAGGGATCACCAAGAACAGCCACGGGATCACCAAGAACAGCCAAGGGATCACCAAGAACAGCCAAGGGATCACCAAGAACAGCCAAGGGATCACCAAGAACAGCCAAGGGATCACCAAGAACAGCCAAGGGATCACCAAGAACAGCCACGGGATCACCAAGAACAGCCACGGGATCACCAAGAACAGCCACGGGATCACCAAGAACAGCCAAGGGATCACCAAGAACAGCCACGGGATCACCAAGAACAGCCACGGGATCACCAAGAACAGCTACAGGATCACCAAGAACAGCCACGGGATCACCAAGAACAGCCACGGGATCACCAAGAACAGTCACAGGATCACCAATAACAGCTACAGGATCACCAAGAACAGCTACAGGATCACCAAGAACAGCCAAGGGATCACCAAGAACAGCCAAGGGATCACCAAGAACAGCCACGGGATCACCAAGAACAGCCACTGGATCACCAAGAACAGCCACTGGATCACCAAGAAAAGCCACGGGATCACCAAGAACAGCCATTGGATCACCAAGAACAGCCAAGGGATCACCAAGAACAGCCACGGGATCACCAAGAACAGCCACGGGATCACCAAGAACAGCCACGGGATCACCAAGAACAGCTACGGGATCACCAAGAACAGCCACGGGATCACCAAGAACAGCCACAGGATCACCAAGAACAGCCACGGGATCACCAAGAACAGCCACGGGATCACCAAGAACAGCCACGGGATCACCAAGAACAGCCAAGGGATCACCAAGAACAGCCACTGGATAATCAAGAACAGCCACTGGATCACCAAGAACAGCCACTGGATCATCAAGAACAGCCACTGGATCACCAAGAACAGCCATTGGATCACCAAGAACAGCCATTGGATCACCAAGAACAGCCAAGGGATCACCAAGAACAGCCATTGGATCACCAAGAACAGCCACGGGATCACCAAGAACAGCCACTGGACCACCAAGAACAGCCACTGGATCAAAGTGGACAGCCACTGAATCACTAAAAGCAGCCACAGGATCGCCAAGAACTGCCACAGGATCACCAAGAAAGGCCATTGGATTACCAAGAACAGCCACGGGATCAAAGTGTCATATAGACCATGCTGTCTGTGCAATCATGGTGAATTTTCACATCTCATACAATGGCGCCTCTCGCCTCACTACTGATAAATCTCCGTTTTATTACTCTAAGGGCTTGTGCACACGGCCGTTGCAGGTCCACACTACACGGGCACCGACCATTTGAACCCTGCATCACGGATGCGGACCCATTCACTTGAATGGGTCCACAATCCAGAAGGTCCAGTCCAGAACGGAGGCACGGAACCCCCACGGTTTCTCTCCGTACCTCTGCACCCCGATGCGGACGGATCACAGACCCATTCAAGTTGAATGGGTCTGGATCCATCTGCAAATTGTGGTCCCCAATGCACGGAACAGCTGACCAACGGACGTGTGCATGAGCCCTAAGTCTTCATGCACATGGACGTCCTACAGCGCCATACTGCCTCCAAGCATTGCTGCCCACAGAGGCCTATGGTGTCCTTCATGTCATAGTGAAGTCAACATAAAACACCCTTCTCCTGGAGAGAATGCCTCTGTAACGCAGCGCTGTAGTACGCACCCTACACCGACACATCAAGTGCCACCATCTGTGCAGAACCGAGCAGCAGGGCCAACATGCCGCAGGATAAACTCTGCTGTGTCTAAATGGCCCAGGGACAAGTGCAGGAGCCCCACCTGGTGCAGCCATCTTTATTTGTTGCTTAGAGGAAATGAAGAAAAATACGACTGTATACCGTGGTGATCCGCTTGTTCCTGGATCGCCGCTCGGGTGATGAAATATTTAAGGCCTTGAAATGAATCAGACAAAACACAGTCTATTATTAGATTCCGGCGAATTTTCCAGGTTTCATGGAAAATCCTTGAAAGGACTGTATGGAGAACAGAGGAAGGTTCTGGGAGCGCGGCGTCCTCCTCCGCCCCGGTGGCACACAGTTCAAGGCTCTGGATGTTATTGTTTCTCACGGTCGCAGACCTGACTCTGCTACATCCTGTCTTCTCCTATGAGAGGAAGCCACATCAGGCATCAGAGGGCAAGCCAAGGACGAGGCGTGTCCCTGTGGAGTACTGGGGCACATGCTAGGGGCCCCAATATATGGGGTCTGAGGAACCCTGACAACCACTGGCAGCATCCATGTAGTCAGGAGCTGTTAGTAATGAAGGCCCCAGCGGTTAACCTAAAACTGGTGATGGTGGAAATCTGAGGGTTCAGCTCCATCAGAAGTGGGGGATCCAGCTCGTGGTCGTACTCTACTCTGACACGTATATCTTCTCTGGTCTCACAACCTCCCCCCGTCTATGTCACACACGGCGATGATACTTCAAAAAGGTCATTTCACCGAAACATTAGTCATCATCATCATCATCATCATCATCATCATCATCATCATCATCATGACTCTATGAAATGATATGAAGATGTGAATATTTTCCTTTTTCCTGAGCCATAGGAAGTTATGTACAAATGATGAATTCCTCTCTGGAAATCATGTACGAATATTTTTCTGAGATTAAATTGCATCTATTGAGACTCATATTGGCGAGCGCGCTGAATCCTTTTCAATATGTACAGTATATCTTCTCATTTAGGCTATGTTGTAGTCAGTGCCCGCGCTGTGGACCGTAATTTGCGGTCCATAACGCACGGGCACTGACAGTGGGGCCACCGGATTCGGATCGCGGACCCATTCACTTGAATGGGGTCCACAATCCGCATCCGAGGGTCCGCACCGCAACAAAGTAGTGCTTCCGTGGTGTTCCGATCGGTGCCTCCGCTCCGCATCTCCCAGATTGCGGACCCATTGAAGTGAATGGGTCCGCGATCCTTGATGTGGGCTGCACACGGCCGGCACCGCCCTTGTGCATGAGCCCATATACTGCAAAAAATCGGATGACCTCAAATCTGCAGGATGTCTATTTATGCTGTGGATCTCCAACGTGGCAGAAAGTGAAAACCGCCGTCATTTCTGCGGTAAAAACTACATAATCCTTGCGTTACTTTGTTGCGGACTTGCAAAATGCACAACAAATAACTTTCAAAATCCACAGAGGACTTTTCTCTTGTGTGGAGTTTTGCCATCAATAACATTGACGTTTTCCAGCTCTGCTATATTGATCCCCTAGCCTCCGGATAAGTCATCAATATCTGATCGGAGGGAGTCCGACACCCGCGGCATCTGCCAATCAGCTATTTGAGGAGTATTCTGATTAACATTGCGGCTTCTCCCTGGGGCAGTGACGTCACGTACATCGGTCACATGGCCTACATGGGCCTGGGCTGCAATACCACGTACAGCCACTACACAACGTACGGCACTGTGCTTGGTAAGATGTGAGGGGGCTGCAGCACTCACCCAAGCACCGTGGACCAGCGGCCTCTGATTGGCAGGGGAGTCAGACCCCCACCAGTCAGATACTGATCCGGAGGATAGGCCATCAGCATACAACACATGACAGTATCTTCCGTCCATGCTTTATCTTTGTGCTCACCGGACGGCACACTGGGGCCCAGTTAAGCGAATGGTTTAATCACATTCAGTCCATTTCTGCTCTATTCTTCTCCATTTTCCAACAGGGCCTCATTCATTCAGGTGTATGGGTGTGGAAAAAAACGAATGCTATAGGTGTCCACACAGAACATAAGGTTTTTAGAGATGTAAAATCGGAACAGCCATCTGAATCAGGCCTAATTACATATTGATGGCTGTGGGGGTCCGACCATCGCTACTGCTCCTGAAAATGAAGGGGTCACGGTGAACTGGGGTGGAGAGGGGTCTGCTGGGGCATGTAACCGGGCTGCTACAACCACTTGACCAGGGCAGTAAACTGAATGTTATCCCCGGATGAAGACCCTCTGGATGCCGCAGGTTTGGTGGAAGCGCAGTGGTCAGACCTCACTGGTATTATTGGTGGACAGTGTTAGTCTCTGTACACAGAGGCGATGGTCACCGGCTGCACTGACCATCAAGATATAAATGGCCGCACACAGGGACGATGTCAGATCCGAGCTCAGGATACACTCTCTGCCATGAACATGAGCTCCGTAGTCAGACAAGGCCCTGCAGGATTTTAATGAAAGAAAAATATTTACTGTGCAAATACGCCATCGTCCCGGGCGGCTAATGCAAAAAATGCAAATGTGAAGAAGATCTCTCGCCAATCCTGAGTAATTCTGCATAAAACAGGTTATAAGATTACAGGGAATCTGTATGTGCAGAACGAGGGCGATCCGTGCAGTCACATAATCAGATGACTGCAGCACAGAGTGTTTAAGGAGGGTGCAGATCTTGTTGAAGGTCATAGACAGAGAGCTGCATAGAGTGGTGACCCACAGACCAGGAGTGAGATCAGCAGCTCCATGCCCGACCTGGCACTGATTTACCGCTGATGTCACCCATTTCTATGTGATGACATTAAAGTGAGCTCAGATTTCATCATATACTTCGAAGTTATGTGAAATTCTGCAACAAATGTGTCACAAAATCTTCTACAGTAACTGTGCGCACAGGTTTTGCAGGGAAATGACTGTTGCGGATTTTGTGCCATATTTTTGCACCATGTGTGAAGGCACCCTGAAACGGCAGCAAACCGTGTGAATGAGCCCTAAAACGGCAGCAAACTGTGTAAATGAGCCCTAAAACGGCAGCAAACTGTGTGAATGAGCCCTAAAACGGCAGCAAACTGTGTGAATGAGCCCTAAAACTGCAGCAAACTGTGTGAATGAGCCCTGAAACGGCAGCAAACCGTGTGAATGAGCCCTAAAACTGCAGCAAACTGTGTGAATGAGCCCTGAAACGGCAGCAAACCGTGTGAATGAGCCCTAAAACGGCAGCAAACTGTGTGAATGAGCCCTAAAACGGCAGCAAACTGTGTGAATGAGCCCCAATAAAGCACTGCCTGGTGTTGACGGTACGATCCCCAACCTTGTATCTGGAGCCGATGTGTAAATGTCTCCGGATCACATGCTCCTCTCTTATATAATGCTATGGATACGACAGATACACGTGCGTGGTATCTGTCGTATCCATACCATTCAGTAGAATACAGAAGATTATTACACCGACTGAACACTCACGTCACATTAAAACTAAACCCAATGGTGTCAGTACAGATCTGTCTTCAGGATGCCCGAGCAGAGGGTTTATAGGGGCTGCATGTGTTATTGGGGGGGGGGGGGGGGGGTTGTTCTCCCGGCAAATTATATTATACAGAGAAAATCCAATATTCAGAGATTTAGAAAAGAGCCGAAGGGTTTATATACAGTGAGGTACAGGGGTTTGGGGGGCACACAACCTGTAAAACATGGGCAAGCATCCTCCGCCATCTATATCTGTTCTATGCCCCTTCTTCCAGGCTTAGATAACTGTGCCCCTACTTCATGTTGGCTCCCTCCCCCCTCTCTACCAGACCTGGCTTGTTGTGCCCCCCGCCTCCTGCCTTGTTATGGCCTTGAAGCATTTTGCTTGTCTTCTATTGATGGTTTCCTTGGATGCCCCCTCCACAGGCCTGAATGCCCCTTCTCCCCTCTGACAGGTCCTGATGCCCCCTCCTCTCTTGTGCCAGGCCGGATGCCCCCTTCTCCCCTCTGCCAGGCCTGATGCCCCCTCCTCTCCGCTGGCAGGCCTGATGCCCACTCCTCCCCTCTGCCAAGCCCTGATGCCCCCTCCTCCACCCTCTGCCAGGCCTGATGCCCCCTCCGCAGGCCTTAATGCCCCCTTCTCCCCTCTGACAGGCCCTGATGTCCCCTCCTCCCTTGTGCCAGGCCTGGATGCCCCCTCCTTCCCTCTGCCAGGTCTCGATGCCCCCTCCTCTCTTGTGCCAGGCCTGAATGCCCCCTTCTCCCCTCTGACAGGTCTCGATGCCCCCTCCTCCCCTGTCAGGACTGGCTTTCTGTGCCCCCTCCTTCAGACCTGGACTGCTGTTCCTGTGTCACGGCTTTGATACATTTTGCTTCTGTTGATACATTGTTTACTTTCCCACGTGACCCGTTCTCCGGGGGCCCCGGTACTGTCAGATGCAGCCCGGGGACAGGGGGTTAACTGGCCTGCCAGTCCGGGACTTTGGAGCCCCCTCCTCCCTCTGTGATTGGTGCTCTGCCGCGCGCTGCCCCGTCATTGGTGGTCCCCGCTCCCCTCCTATACTCGGTGCCATGCTCCTGCTATTGGCGGCTGCCTCTGGTGCCCGGGCAGCTGATTGGCGGCCATTGCGGTGGTCGTGCAGGCGCAGACGCCGCTCCCATTAGTCGCCAGTGACAGCCCCCGGGGTCTTCTCTCCATCCACCATGGCGCCCCCCGGTCAGTGCGAGGCTCTGCAGCAGAGCTCGGCCCAGGAGGCCTCCCCGGGACCCTCCGTCACTCAGCGGCGCTGACCCTGCCAGGCCGGACAGGTATATCCTCCATGCATCCACCCCCCTCCCCTCAAGAGGTTCTGCAGCATCCGCCCCCGCATCAGCGGCGCTGCAGTCAGGTGTGATGCTCTGCAGCCTGTGGGGTGATGGATCCTTCCTCCATGCAGAGCCTGTTGTGCAGCAATGCTGAGGATGCAGGGCTCAGTCCGTCCTGCCTGCAGAGCATCAGAAGGGATGGATCTTTTCTACCTCTGCAGAGCATCTCTTTTCTAGGCAGCTCTGCTGCACTGCAGAGCATCTGGGGGTGACTGCACCTTGCTGCATATACACCTGCAGAGCAGAACACCTGGAGACATGCCCTGTGCTCCTCTACAGAGCAGAACATCTGCAGCCATGCCCTGTGCTCCTCTGCAGAGCAGAACACCTGCAGCCATGCCCTGTGCTCCCTGCAGAGCAGTACACCTGCAGCCATGCCCTGTGCTCCTCTGCAGAGCAGAACACCTGCAGCCATACCCTGTGCTCCCTGCAGAGCAGAACACCTGGAGCCATGCCCTGTGCTCCTCTGCAGAGCAGAACACCTGCAGCCATGCCCTGTGCTCCTCTGCAGAACAGAACACCTGGAGTCATGCCCTGTGCCTCCCTGCAGAGCCTGTTGGTCTCACTGCAGAACATGTGGAGTGTTGGCCTCTGTCTCCAGCCATGCTGAGGGTCCCAAATTACTGATTACAAGGTGTCACTTCCCCTCTGTCTGCAGGTGGATCTCAGCAGGAGGCACTGAGGAACCTCCCCTGATGTCACTGCTGGGGGGGGGGGGGGGTCTGTTTGTTAGTTTCATTCTGTGTTTCTGTATTTCTTGCTGTTACCTCCGTTACAATGTATCATGCGGCTCTGTGCTCCTTTCTCTCTTGCCTTGTTGGCTTATTTTGCTCACTGCTGTTCTGTATTAAGGTCTGGTCATTTCACTGTATAACCCCCTGTCACCTCACAGGAGTCCAGGAGGTGGAGCTATGGGAGCTGTTTGATGGGGCCCCCATACAGTGCAGCTGCTTTAGCCTGTGACATGGGGACTGCTGTGGTCAAGGAGTATACATTTACAAGTACTAGGGACAGAAAGTCTATAGACCGGCTAGCGGAGGCCATTGGTGATGGAGCCGGGACAGATCTGTGCTGATCCATGTGGTGTTTTATGATGTTCCTCTACTAAAAATTCATAGGGTAATCTGAATGTATCATTGATCTTCTTCTATGTGTGACAAGGAGATAAGGTGTTGTAAATCAGAAGTCTAAGGTCCCTTTCACACGAGCGAGTTTTCCGCGCGGGTGAAATGCGTGACGTGAACGCATAGCACCCGCACTGAATCCTGACCAATTCATTTCAATGGGTCTGTGTACATGAGCGTTTTTTTCACACATCACTTCTGCGTTGTGTGAAAATCGCAGCATGTTCTATATTCTGAGTTTTTCACGCAGCCCCGGCCCCATAGAAGTGAATGGGGCTGCGTGAAAAACGCATTGCATCCGCACGCAAGTGGGATCAGTTTTTCACTGATGGTTGCTAAGAGATGCTGTTTGTAAACCTTCAGTTTTTTATCATGCGCGTGAAAAACGCATCAAAACGCATCGCACCCGCGCGGAAAAAACTGAACAACTGAACCGCAATTGCAGGCAAAACTGACTGAACTTGCTTGCAAAATTGTGCGAGTTTCCCTGAACGCATCCGGACCTAATCCGTCACGCTCGTGTGAAAGGGGCCTTAGGGTGCGTCCAGACAGCGCATTAAGGATCCGGCCACATCAATTTGCACGAGAAATGGCGACAAGTGTGAATTGACAAGAAAGTCGCACAAGATTTGATATAGTGTTCAATGGTGTCGCTGTGGAACTTGTAAACTGCAAGTTCTCTCGCTCCTTGTGCCCTCAGCCCCCATAATGAAAAAGTGAGAACAGAAGGAGAGAAAACGACTAATTTACTGAAAAGGAAAAACCTAAATCTCATATGGACACAAGTCTTCAGCCCCTTTACTCAGGACATAAGTCTTCAGCCCCTTTACTCAGGACACAAGTCTTCAGCCCCTTTACTCTGGACATAAGTCTTCATCCCCTTTACTCAGGACATAAGTCTTCATCCCCTTTACTCGGGACATAAGTCTTCAGCCCCTTTACTCTGGACATAAGTCTTCATCCCCTTTACTCCGGACATAAGTCTTCAGCCCCTTTACTCGGGACATAAGTCTTCAGCCCCTTTACTCGGGACATAAGTCTTCAGCCCCTTTACTCAGGACATAAGTCTTCAGCCCCTTTACTCGGGACATAAGTCTTCAGCCCCTTTACTCAGGACATAAGTCTTCATCCCCTTTACTCAGGACATAAGTCTTCATCCCTTTACTCGGGACATAAGTCTTCAGCCCCTTTACTCTGGACATAAGTCTTCATCCCCTTTACTCAGGACATAAGTCTTCATCCCCTTTACTCGGGACATAAGTCTTCAGCCCCTTTACTTGGGACATAAGTCTTCGGCCCCTTTACTCAGGACATAAGTCTTCATCCCCTTTACTCAGGACATAAGTCTTCATCCCCTTTACTCGGGACATAAGTCTTCAGCCCCTTTACTCTGGACATAAGTCTTCATCCCCTTTACTCCGGACATAAGTCTTCAGCCCCTTTACTTCGGGACATTAAGTCTTCAGCCCCTTTACTCAGGACATAAGTCTTTCAGCCCCTTTACTCGGACATAAGTCTTCAGCCCCTTTACTCAGGACATAAGTCTTCAGCCCCTTTACTCGGGACATAAGTCTTCATCCCCATTACTCAGGACATAAGTCTTCATCCCCTTTACTCAGGACATAAGTCTTCATCCCCTTTACTCAGGACATAAGTCTTCAGCCCCTTTACTCAGGACATAAGTCTTCAGCCCCTTTACTCGGGACATAAGTCTTCAGCCCTTTACTCGGGACATAAGGACATAAGTCTTCAGCCCCTTTACTCAGGACATAAGTCTTCATCCCCTTTACTCAGGACATAAGTCTTCATCCCCTTTACTCAGGACATAAAGTCTTCATCCCCTTTACTCAGGACATAAGTCTTCATCCCTTTACTCGGGACATAAGTCTTCAGCCCCTTTACTCAGGGACATAAGTCTTCAGCCCCTTTACTCGGACATAAGTCTTCATCCCCTTTACTCGGGACATAAGTCTTCAGCCCTTTACTCAGGGACATAAGTCTTCATCCCCTTTACTCAGGACATAAGTCTTCAGCCCCTTTACTCAGGACATAAGTCTTCAGCCCCTTTACTCGGGACATAAGTCTTCAGCCCCTTTACTCGGGACATAAGTCTTCAGCCCCCTTTACTCGGGACATAAGTCTTCAGCCCTTTACTCAGGGACATAAGTCTTCAGCCCTTTACTCAGGACATAAGTCTTCAGCCCCTTTACTCAGGACATAAGTCTTCAGCCCCTTTACTCAGGACATAAGTCTTCAGCCCCTTTACTCAGGACATAAGTCTTCAGCCCTTTACTCAGGACATAAGTCTTCAGCCCCTTTACTCAGGACATATAAGTCTTCAGCCCCTTTACTCAGGACATAAGTCTTCAGCCCCTTTACTCAGGAAACAGTCTTCACCCTTTACTCAGGCTTCAGCCCTTTACTCAGGACATAAGTCTTCAGCCCCTTTACTCAGGACATAAGTCTTCAGCCCCTTTACTCAGGACATAAGTCTTCAGCCCCTTTACTCAGGACATAAGTCTTCAGCCCCTTTACTCAGGACATAAGTCTTCAGCCCCTTTACTCGGACATAAGTCTTCAGCCCCTTTACTCAGGACATAAGTCTTCATCCCCTTTACTCAGGACATAAGTCTTCATCCCCTTTACTCAGGACATAAGTCTTCATCCCTTTACTCAGGACATAAGTCTTCATCCCCTTTACTCGGGACATAAGTCTTCATCCCCTTTACTCGGGACATAAGTCTTCATCCCCTTTACTCGGGACATAAGTCTTCATCCCCTTTACTCGGGACATAAGTCTTCAGCCCCTTTACTCGGGACATAAGTCTTCAGCCCCTTTACTCGGGGACATAAGTCTTCATCCCCTTTACTCGGGACATAAGTCTTCAGCCCCTTTACTCGGGACATAAGTCTTCAGCCCTTTACTCGGGACATAAGTCTTCAGCCCCTTTACTCGGGACATAAGTCTTCAGCCCCTTTACTCGGGACATAAGTCTTCAGCCCCTTTACTCGGAACATAAGTCTTCAGCCCCTTTACTCAGGACATAAGTCTTCAGCCCCTTTACTCAGGACATAAGTCTTCAGCCCCTTTACTCAGGACATAAGTCTTCGGCCCCTTTACTCAGGACATAAATCTTCAGCCCCTTTACTCAGGACATAAGTCTTCAGCCCCTTTACTCGGAACATAAGTCTTCAGCCCCTTTACTCAGGACATAAGTCTTCAGCCCCATTACTCAGGAAACACGTCTTCAGCCCCTTTACTCAGGACACAAGTCTTCAGCCCCCTTTACTCAGGACATAAGTCTTCAGCCCCTTTACTCAGGACATAAGTCTTCAGCCCCTTTAATCAGGACATAAGTCTTCAGCCCCTTTACTCAGGACATAAGTCTTCAGCCCCATTACTCAGGACACAAGTCTTCAGCCCCTTTACTCGGGACATAAGTCTTCAGCCCCTTTACTCAGGACATAAGTCTTCAGCCCCTTTACTCAGGACATAAGTCTTCAGCCCCTTTACTTGGGACATAAGTCTTCATCCCCTTTACTCAGGACATAAGTCTTCATCCCCTTTACTCGGGACATAAGTCTTCATCCCCTTTACTCGGGACATAAGTCTTCATCCCCTTTACTCGGGACATTAAGTCTTCAGCCCCTTTACTCAGGACATAAGTCTTCAGCCCCTTTACTCAGGACATAAGTCTTCGGCCCTTTACTCAGGACATAAGTCTTCATCCCCTTTACTCAGGACATAAGTCTTCAGCCCCATGACTCAAGGACATAAGTCTTCAGCCCCATGACTCAAGGACATAAGTCTTCAGCCCCTTTACTCGGGACATAAGTCTTCAGCCCCTTTACTCAGGACATAAATCTTCAGCCTCTTTACTCAGGACATAAGTCTTCAGCCCCTTTACTCAGGACAGAAGTCTTCAGCCTCTTTACTCGGGACATAAGTCTTCAGCCCCTTTACTCAGGACATAAGTCTTCAGCCCCTTTACTCAGGACATAAGTCTTCGGCCCCTTTACTCAGGACATAAGTCTTCATCCCCTTTACTCGGGACATAAGTCTTAATCCCCTTTACTCGGGACATAAGTCTTCAGCCCCTTTACTCGGGACATAAGTCTTCAGACCCTTTACTCAGGACATAAGTCTTCGGCCCCTTTACTCCGGACATAAGTCTTCGGCCCCTTTACTCAGGACATAAGTCTTCGGCCCCTTTACTCAGGACATAAGTCTTCGGCCCCTTTACTCAGGACATAAGTCTTCGGCCCCTTTACTCAGGACATAAGTCTTCGGCCCCTTTACTCAGGACATAAGTCTTCGGCCCCTTTACTCAGGACATAAGTCTTCGGCCCCTTTACTCAGGACATAAGTCTTCATCCCCTTTACTCAGGACATAAGTCTTCGGCCCCTTTACTCAGGACATAAGTCTTCGGCCCCTTTACTCAGGACATAAGTCTTCGGCCCCTTTACTCGGGACATAAGTCTTCAGCCCCTTTACTCAGGACATAAATCTTCAGCCTCTTTACTCGGGACATAAGTCTTCAGCCTCTTTACTCGGGACATAAGTCTTCAGCCCCTTTACTCAGGACATAAGTCTTCAGCCCCTTTACTCAGGACATAAGTCTTCGGCCCCTTTACTCAGGACATAAATCTTCAGCCTCTTTACTCGGGACATAAGTCTTCAGCCCCTTTACTCGGGACATAAGTCTTCATCCCCTTTACTCGGGACATAAGTCTTCATCCCCTTTACTCGGGACATAAGTCTTCATCCCCTTTACTCGGGACATAAGTCTTCATCCCCTTTACTCGGGACATAAGTCTTCATCCCCTTTACTCGGGACATAAGTCTTCAGCCCCTTTACTCGGGACATAAGTCTTCAGCCCCTTTACTCGGGACATAAGTCTTCAGCCCCTTTACTCGGGACATAAGTCTTCAGCCCCTTTACTCAGGACATAAGTCTTCAGCCCCTTTACTCGGGACATAAGTCTTCAGCCCCTTTACTCAGGACATAAGTCTTCAGCCCCTTTACTCGGGACATAAGTCTTCATCCCCATTACTCAGGACATAAGTCTTCATCCCCTTTACTCAGGACATAAGTCTTCATCCCCTTTACTCAGGACATAAGTCTTCAGCCCCATTACTCAGGACATAAGTCTTCAGCCCCTTTACTCGGGACATAAGTCTTCAGCCCCTTTACTCGGGACATAAGGACATAAGTCTTCAGCCCCTTTACTCAGGACATAAGTCTTCATCCCCTTTACTCAGGACATAAGTCTTCATCCCCTTTACTCAGGACATAAGTCTTCATCCCCTTTACTCAGGACATAAGTCTTCATCCCCTTTACTCGGGACATAAGTCTTCATCCCCTTTACTCGGGACATAAGTCTTCATCCCCTTTACTCGGGACATAAGTCTTCATCCCCTTTACTCGGGACATAAGTCTTCATCCCCTTTACTCGGGACATAAGTCTTCATCCCCTTTACTCGGGACATAAGTCTTCAGCCCCTTTACTCGGGACATAAGTCTTCATCCCCTTTACTCGGGACATAAGTCTTCAGCCCCTTTACTCGGGACATAAGTCTTCATCCCCTTTACTCGGGACATAAGTCTTCAGCCCCTTTACTCGGGACATAAGTCTTCAGCCCCTTTACTCGGGACATAAGTCTGGACATAAGTCTTCAGCCCCTTTACTCGGGGACATAAGTCTTCAGCCCCTTTACTCTGGACATATAGTCTTCAACCCCTTTACTCGGAACATAAGTCTTCACCCCTTTACTCAGGACATAAGTCTTCAGCCCCTTTACTTCAGGACATAAGTCTTCGGCCCCTTTACTCAGGACATAAATCTTCAGCCCTTTACTCAGGACATAAGTCTTCAGCCCCTTTACTCGGAACATAAGTCTTCAGCCCCTTTACTCAGGACATAAGTCTTCAGCCCCATTACTCAGGAAACACGTCTTCAGCCCCTTTACTCAGGACACAAGTCTTCAGCCCCTTTACTCAGGACATAAGTCTTCAGCCCCTTTACTCAGGACATAAGTCTTCAGCCCCTTTACTCAGGACATAAGTCTTCAGCCCCATTACTCAGGACACAAGTCTTCAGCCCCTTTACTCGGGACATAAGTCTTCAGCCCCTTTACTCAGGACATAAGTCTTCAGCCCCTTTACTTGGGACATAAGTCTTCAGCCCCTTTACTTGGGACATAAGTCTTCATCCCCTTTACGCAGGACATAAGTCTTCATCCCCTTTACTCAGGACATAAGTCTTCATCCCCTTTACTCGGGACATAAGTCTTCATCCCCTTTACTCGGGACATAAGTCTTCATCCCCTTTACTCGGGACATAAGTCTTCATCCCCTTTACTCGGGACATAAGTCTTCAGCCCCTTTACTCAGGACATAAGTCTTCAGCCCCTTTACTCAGGACATAAGTCTTCGGCCCCTTTACTCAGGACATAAGTCTTCATCCCCTTTACTCAGGACATAAGTCTTCAGCCCCATGACTCAAGGGACATAAGTCTTCAGCCCTTTACTCAGGACATAAGTCTTCAGCCCCTTTACTCAGGACATAAGTCTTCAGCCCCTTTACTCAGGACATAAGTCTTCAGCCCCTTTACTCAGGACATAAGTCTTCAGCCCCTTTACTCAGGACATAAGTCTTCAGCCCCTTTACTCAGGACATAAGTCTTCAGCCCCTTTACTCGGGACATAAGTCTTCAGCCCCTTTACTCGGGACATAAGTCTTCAGCCCCTTTACTCGGGACATAAGTCTTCAGCCCTTTACTCAGGACATAAGTCTTCAGCCCCTTTACTCAGGACATAAGTCTTCAGCCCCTTTACTCAGGACATAAGTCTTCAGCCCCTTTACTCAGGACATAAGTCTTCAGCCCCTTTACTCAGGACATAAGTCTTCAGCCCCTTTACTCAGGACATAAGTCTTCAGCCCCTTTACTCAGGACATAAGTCTTCAGCCCCTTTACTCAGGACATAAGTCTTCAGCCCCTTTACTCAGGACATAAGTCTTCAGCCCCTTTACTCAGGACATAAGTCTTCAGCCCCTTTACTCAGACATAATCTTCAGCCCCTTACTCGAACATAAGTCTTCAGCCCCTTTACTCAGGACATAAGTCTTCAGCCCCTTACTCAGGACATAAAGTCTTCGGCCCCTTTACTCAGGACATAAATCTTCAGCCCCTTACTCAGGACATAAGTCTTCAGCCCCTTTACTCGGGACATAAGTCTTCATTCCCCTTTACTCGGACATAAGTCTTCAGCCCCTTTACTCAGACATAAGTCTTCATCCCCTTTACTCAGACATAAGTCTTCAGCCCCTTTAATCAGGACATTAAGTCTTCAGCCCTTTACTCAGCGACATAAGTCTTCAGCCCCCTTTACTCGGGACATAAGTCTTCAGCCCCTTTACTCAGGACATAAGTCTTCAGCCCCTTTACTTGGGACATAAGTCTTCATCCCCTTTACGCAGGACATAAGTCTTCAGCCCCTTTACTCAGGACATAAGTCTTCATCCCCTTTACTCAGGACATAAGTCTTCATCCCCTTTATCGACAAACGGGACATAAGTCTTCATCCCCTTTACTCGGGACATAAGTCTTCAGCCCCTTTACTCGGGACATAAGTCTTCAGCCCCTTTACTCGGGACATAAGTCTTCAGCCCCTTTACTCAGGACATAAGTCTTCAGCCCCTTTACTCGGGACATAAGTCTTCAGCCCCTTTACTCAGGACATAAGTCTTCAGCCCTTTACTCGGGACATAAGTCTTCATCCCCATTACTCAGGACATAAGTCTTCATCCCCTTTACTCAGGACATAAGTCTTCATCCCCTTTACTCAGGACATAATCTTCAGCCCCATTACTCAGGACATAAGTCTTCAGCCCCTTTACTCGGGACATAAGTCTTCAGCCCCTTACTCGGGACATAAGGACATAAGTCTTCAGCCCCTTTACTCAGGACATAAGTCTTCATCCCCTTTACTCAGGACATAAGTCTTCATCCCCTTTACTCAGGACATAAGTCTTCATCCCCTTTACTCAGGACATAAGTCTTCAGCCCCTTTACTCGGGACATAAGTCTTCAGCCCCTTTACTCGGGACATAAGTCTTCATCCCCTTTACTCGGGACATAAGTCTTCATCCCCTTTACTCGGGACATAAGTCTTCATCCCCTTTACTCGGGACATAAGTCTTCATCCCCTTTACTCGGGACATAAGTCTTCAGCCCCTTTACTCAGGACATAAGTCTTCAGCCCCTTTACTCAGGACATATAAGTCTTCAGCCCCTTTACTCAGGACATAAGTCTTCAGCCCCTTTACTCAGGACATAAGTCTTCGCCCCTTTACTCAGGACATAAATCTTCAGCCCCTTTACTCAGGACATAAGTCTTCAGCCCCTTTACTCAACATAAGTCTTCAGCCCCTTTACTCAGGACATAAGTCTTCAGCCCCTTACTCAGGACATAAGTCTTCAGCCCCTTTACTCAGGACATAAGTCTTCAGCCCCTTTACTCAGGACATAAGTCTTCAGCCCTTTACTCAGGACATAAGTCTTCAGCCCCATTACTCAGGAACAAGTCTTCAGCCCCTTTTACTCGGGACATAAGTCTTCAGCCCCTTTACTCAGGACATAAGTCTTCAGCCCCTTTACTCGGGACATAAGTTCAGCCCTTACTCGGGATAAGTCTTCAGCCCCTTTACTCAGGACATAACTTCTTTCATCCCCTTTACTCGGGACATAAGTCTTCATTCCCCTTTACTCGGGACATAAGTCTTCAGCCCCTTTACTCGGGACATAAGTCTTCATCCCCTTTACTCGGGACATAAGTCTTCATCCCCTTTACTCGGGACATAAGTTCCCTACCGGAAGTCTTCAGCCCTTTACTCGGGACATAAGTCTTCAGCCCCTTTACTCGGGACATAAGTCTTCAGCCCCTTTACTCGGGACATAAGTCTTCAGCCCCTTTACTCAGGACATAAGTCTTCAGCCCCATTACTCAGGACATAAGTCTTCATCCCCTTTACTCAGGACATAAGTCTTCAGGCCCCTTTACTCGGACATAAGTCTTCAGCCCCTTTACTCGGGACATAAGGACATAAGTCTTCAGCCCCTTTACTCAGGACATAAGTCTTCATCCCCTTTACTCAGGACATAAGTCTTCATCCCCTTTACTCGGGACATAAGTCTTCATCCCCTTTACTCGGGACATAAGTCTTCATCCCCTTTACTCGGGACATAAGTCTTCATCCCCTTTACTCGGGACATAAGTCTTCATCCCCTTTACTCGGGACATAAGTCTTCATCCCCTTTACTCGGGACATAAGTCTTCATCCCCTTTACTTGGGACATAAGTCTTCAGCCCCTTTACTCGGGACATAAGTCTTCAGCCCCTTTACTCGGGACATAAGTCTTCAGCCCCTTTACTCGGGACATAAGTCTTCAGCCCCTTTACTCGGGACATAAGTCTTCAGCCCCTTTACTCGGGACATAAGTCTTCAGCCCCTTTACTCAGGACATAAGTCTTCAGCCCCTTTACTCAGGACATAAGTCTTCAGCCCCTTTACTCTGGATCAGGTTTTCATTAAGAATATCTCTGGACTTTGCTCCATTCAGCTTTCCCACCACCCTGACCAGTCTCCCTGTCCCCCCAGCATGATGCTGCTACCACCATGCTTCACTGTAGGGATGGTATTGGGCAGGAGATGAGCGGCGCCTGGTCTCCTCCAGACATGATGCTGCTACCACCATGCTTCACTGTAGGGATGGTATTGGGCAGGAGATGAGCGGCGCCTGGTCTCCAGACATGATGCTGCTACCACCATGCTTCACTGTAGGGATGGTATTGGGTAGGTGATGAGCGGCGCCTGGTCTCCTCCAGACATGACGCTGCCACCACCATGCTTCACTGTAGGGATGGTATTGGGCAGGAGATGAGCGGCGCCTGGTCTCCTCCAGACATGATGCTGCTACCACCATACTTCACTGTAGGGATGGTATTGGGCAGGTGATGAGCGGTGCCTGGTTTCCTCCAGACATGATGCTGCCACCACCAGGCTTCACTGTAGGGATGGTATTGGACAGGTGATGAGCGGCGCCTGGTCTCCTCCAGACATGATGCTGCCACCACCAGGCTTCACTGTAGGGATGGTATTGGGCAGGTGATGAGCGGCGCCTGGTCTCCTCCAGACATGATGCAGCCACCACCATGCTTCACTGTAGGATGGTATTGGGCAGGAGATGAGCGGCGCCTGGTCTCCTCCAGACATGATACTGCCACCACCATGCTTCACTGTAGGGATGGTATTGGGCAGGTGATGAGCGGCGCCTGGTCTCCTCCAGACTTGATGCAGCCACCACCATACTTCACTGTAGGGATGGTATTGGGCAGGTGATGAGCGGCGCCTGGTCTCCTCCAGACATGATGCTGCCACCACCATGCTTCACTGTAGGGATGGTATTGGGCAGGTGATGAGCGGCGCCTGGTCTCCTCCAGACATGATGCTGCCACCACCATGCTTCACTGTAGGGATGGTATTGGGCAGGTGATGAGCGGCGCCTGGTCTCCTCCAGACATGATGCTGCCACCACCAGGCTTCACTGTAGGGATGGTATTGGGCAGGTGAATGAGCGGCGCCTGGTCTCCTCCAGACATGATGCTGCCACCACCATGCTTCACTGTAGGGATGGTATTGGGCAGGAGATGAGCGGCGCCTGGTCTCCTCCAGACATGATGCTGCCACCACCATGCTTCACTGTAGGGATGGTATTGGGGAGGTGATGAGCAGCGCCTGGTCTCCTCCAGACATGATGCAGCCACCACCATGCTTCACTGTAGGGATGGTATTGGGCAGGTGATGAGCGGCGCCTGGTCTCCTCCAGACATGATACTGCCACCACCATGCTTCACTGTAGGGATGGTATTGGGCAGGTGATGAGCGGCGCCTGGTCTCCTCCAGACATGATGCAGCCACCACCATGCTTCACTGTAGGGATGGTATTGGGCAGGAGATGAGCGGCGCCTGGTCTCCTCCAGACATGATACTGCCACCACCATGCTTCACTGTAGGGATGGTATTGGGGAGGTGATGAGCGGCGCCTGGTCTCCTCCAGACATGATGCTGCCACCACCATGCTTCACTGTAGGGATGGTATTGGGCAGGAGATGAGCGGCGCCTGGTCTCCTCCAGACATGATACTGCCACCACCATGCTTCACTGTAGGGATGGTATTGGGCAGGAGATGAGCGGCGCCTGGTCTCCTCCAGACATGATGCTGCCACCACCATGCTTCACTGTAGGGATGGTTTTGGGCAGGAGATGAGCGGCGCCTGGTCTCCTCCAGACATGATACTGCCACCACCATGCTTCACTGTAGGGATGGTATTGGGGAGGTGATGAGCGGCGCCTGGTCTCCTCCAGACATGATGCTGCCACCACCATGCTTCACTGTAGGGATGGTTTTGGGCAGGAGATGAGCGGCGCCTGGTCTCCTCCAGACATGATACTGCCACCACCATGCTTCACTGTAGGGATGGTATTGGGCAGGAGATGAGCGGCGCCTGGTCTCCTCCAGACATGATGCAGCCACCACCATGCTTCACTGTAGGGATGGTATTGGACAGGTGATGAGCGGCGCCTTTTTTTCTTTTTAATAAATTTGCAATTTAAGAAATTCTGTCCTCCTTTTCCTCATTCTGGGGCGTTCGGTGCAGACTGATGGAGAAAACAAGATTTTTTTAAAATTTTAGCACAAAGAGCAACTTAACAAAATATGATAAAAGTGAAAGGACGTGAAGAGCTTCTGAACGCTGTGTATATGGTTGTCACAGAAATCCGTGGAGCTGCAGGATGTGAATGACTTGGGATTTGTAAGCAGCAGATGGAGCAGATTTTTGTCCTCCCCGAGACACAGACCTGGGGGGGCGGGGGGTTTCCATCATTATCGGTAACAAGATGCTACAAAGTTCATACCGTGAAAGGAAGAGCAAAGATTTGTATTGATTTGTGGGGCAGCGAGTGCCGTGGTTGTAACAATGAGGACATTCTCAGAGATGCAGAGCAGCAGTCAGGAGTTCTGCTCTGAAGAATCACCAGTTCTGTCACTGAACTAGAGGAGACTCCTGCATCTGAGGGACAGCACATTGTTTAGGCCTGTCCTTCTGCATCCCCCGGACAATGACGGCTGCATCCCAATATATGTCTGTACACTGCCATCTACATGATTGTTTCCAGCATTATACAATCACATAAAAATCATAGATATCAGAATATATTCACCTTAAAGGGGTTCTCCGGGAAATATTTAAAATAGCCGCCATCAACTTCTCCTAGAATGTGAGCAGGACGGGGGCGTGGCCTCACAATGAAACTGTCTAAAAGAAAAACTGTGACCAATCACAGCTCAGCTTTCATTTTACCAGAGCATAATATGAATTACAAGCTGTGCTGTGATTAACAATATAAGGGGCGACAGACGAGGACGGACCCTATCATGATGTCGGGGGTGAGGTGTAATGGCCGGACCCAGGAGACTTTGTCAAGGACAAATAACAAGACGAGGAGGAATCAGGATCTGTTCTATAAGTATGAATCCAGTGGAAGACACTGAGGAGGAGGGGGAGGGGGGGGGTATTACTAAATGTTCAAGCCACTGCCCAGTGCTCTCCACAGACAGGAAGAGGCCTCCCCCATATCCCAGGATGACACAGCGACCCGCAGCTCTGGGAATACGTGTGCTGACGCGGGTCCTGATTTATAAAGAGTATTCACAGTATGACCCAGCACTGTGTATTAGACATGTATGTAGTTCAAGGCCTCTGTTTGCTGTGAGTGAATAGAAATATTGGGGGTCATTTACAAAGACTGGCCATTTACACCGGTCCTTGTTTCCTCCCTGCACCAGAGGATTTGCCTAATTTATGACAAGGCATGTGCCTCACCATACAGTACATTAGGGGCAACTCTGACAGTAAAAACTACTCAGCCCCTGACTGATATCCCTGACTGATATCCCTGACTGATACCTCCTGACTGATACCTCCTGACTGATACCTCCTGACTGATACCCCCTGACTGATACCTCCTGACTGATACCTCCTGACTGATACCCCCTGACTGATACCTCCTGACTGATACCCCCTGACTGATACCTCCTGACTGATACCTCCTGACTGATATCCCTGACTGATACCCCCTGACTGATAGCCCCTGACTGATACCTCCTGACTGATACCTCCTGACTGATACCCCCTGACTGATACCTCCTGACTGATAGCCCCTGACTGATATCCCTGACTGATACCTCCTGACTGATACCTCCTGACTGATACCTCCTGACTGATAGCCCCTGACTCAGGGCTGGCCAACCTGAGGCTCTCCAGCTGTTGTAAAACTACAACTCCCACCATGCCCTGCTGTAGGATGATAGCTGTAGGCAGACTGGGCATGCTGGGAGTTGTAGTTTTGCAACAGCTGGAGAGCCGCAGGTTGGCCAGCCCTGCCCTGACTGATAGCCCCTGACTGATACCTCCTGACTGATACCCCCTGACTGATACCTCCTGACTGATAGCCCCTGACTGATAGCCCCTGACTGATACCTCCTGACTGATACCTCCTGACTGATACCCCCTGACTGATACCTCCTGACTGATACCTCCTGACTGATATCCCCGACTGATACCTCCTGACTGATACCTCCTGACTGATATCCCTGACTGATACCTCCTGACTGATAGCCCCTGACTGATAGCCCCTGACTGATACCTCCTGACTGATACCTCCTGACTGATACCTCCTGACTGATACCCCCTGACTGATACCTCCTGACTGATACCTCCTGACTGATATCTCCCGACTGATACCTCCTGACTGATACCTCCTGACTGATACCTCCTGACTGATATCTCCTGACTGATACCTCCTGACTGATATCCCTGACTGATACCTCCTGACTGATACCCCCTGACTGATACCTCCTGACTGATATCCCTGACTGATACCTCCTGACTGATACCTCCTGACTGATATCCCTGACTGATATCCCCTGACTGATACCTCCTGACTGATACCTCCTGACTGATACCTCCTGACTGATATCCCTGACTGATACCTCCTGACTGATACCTCCTGACTGATACCTCCTGACTGATATCCCCTGACTGATACCTCCTGACTGATACCCCCTGACTGATACCTCCTGACTGATATCCCTGACTGATACCTCCTGACTGATACCTCCTGACTGATACCCCCTGACTGATATCCCTGACTGATACCTCCTGACTGATACCCCCTGACTGATACCTCCTGACTGATATCCCTGACTGATACCTCCTGACTGATAGCCCCTGACTGATACCTCCTGACTGATACCTCCTGACTGATACCCCCTGACTGATACCTCCTGACTGATACCTCCTGACTGATATCCCGACTGATACCTCCTGACTGATATCCCTGACTGATACCTCCTGACTGATATCCTGACTGATACCTCCTGACTGATACCCCCTGACTGATAGCCCCTGACTGACCTGATACCCCTGACTGATACCTCCTGACTGATAGCCCCTGACTGATACCCCCTGACTGATACCTCCTGACTGATAGCTCCTGACTGATATCTCCTGACTGACACCTCCTGACTGATAGCCCCTGACTGATAGCCCCTGACTGATACCTCCTGACTGATACCCCCTGACTGATAGCCCCTGACTGATACCTCCTGACTGATACCTCCTGACTGATACCTCCTGACTGATAGCCCCTGACTGATACCTCCTGACTGATACCTCCTGACTGATAGCCCCTGACTGATACCTCCTGACTGATAGCTCCTGACTGATATCTCCTGACTGACACCTCCTGACTGATACCTCCTGACTGATACCTCCTGACTGATACCTCCTGACTGATAGCTCCTGACTGATACCTCCTGACTGATACCTCCTGACTGATACCTCCTGACTGATACCTCCTGACTGATAGCCCCCTGACTGATACCTCCTGACTGATACCCCCTGACTGATACCTCCTGACTGATATCCCTGACTGATACCTCCTGACTGATACCTCCTGACTGATACCTCCTGACTGATACCTCCTGACTGATAGCCCCTGACTGATACCTCCTGACTGATACCCCCTGACTGATACCTCCTGACTGATACCTCCTGACTGATACCCCCTGACTGATACCTCCTGACTGATACCTCCTGACTGATACCTCCTGACTGATACCTCCTGACTGATACCCCCTGACTGATACCTCCTGACTGATACCTCCTGACTGATACCTCCTGACTGATACCTCCTGACTGATACCTCCTGACTGATACCTCCTGACTGATACCCCCTGACTGATACCCCCTGACTGGGGTCGTTTTTACCCGGCCCCCAACACTCCAACGGAAAAAACGTCTGTGTGACAAAATATTGGGTAGTAAAAAAAAAAAAATGGCGATCTGGACTCATCCGCTGGACGGCTCATGTATTTCTGCAGATCATGGTCCAGAATCCTGGTGACAGATTCCCTTTAGGTTTTATTTCCATAAATCTGGACAACCCCTTTAAAGCAACCCTCGAACTTTCAGAACATAACAGGATTGAATTTAATAATTCATGACTGACATTTTGTGTTGAGCAAATAATCACCACTAACGCGACCACATCCGAGAGTACGGAGAATGGGAGTAATCCCCAAGGATATCTGTATGTACCACCTCCATCTCTAGAGGTCAGGACCCCACCTATCAGACAGTTCTGATCCGGTGGGAATATGGGAATACCCCTTTAAGCCTTCAGATGTCTCCACCTGGCAGGTAATTTTCCGGATTCTCCTCCGTGTATCCAGGTCACAGGGGTTGCAGGTGGCACTTATCACTCTGCTGCCCAAATCCTGCAAAAATACATGTCTCCAGGCAGTCCTGAAGGTGGACAACCCCGGACTGGAGTCTGAGGCAAACCCCCCCAGAAAACATAAATGTAATGTGTCCTGTGAATGCTTATTGTACAGACACCACGGAGGGCGGCTCATCCCACAGGGGAGCATGGTGATATTGAAAATACCCCATCCTTCTTTTCTCCAGCATCTGCCATTGGGATCGGGGCTCCTCCATACATATTAACCAGTCCTAACCACTTTTATCAAGTGGATGATAGTTCTGGACGGGTCGAAACGCGTCCTATGTAAAAACTGATGTTGAAGAAAGCGAGTGCCGGGATGATGTGCTTTATAAAAAGACCACGTGCACCGCCACCAGCCGAGTGCCGACCAGATCTTCTACTTCTAACCACTTTTATCAGCTATAGGTGGAAATACCGCTTTAAATCGAGCCATTCGTGTAGCTGGAAGTTCAGGATTGTCACTTTATCTGAGTAATGTGAAAATAAGAACTGGCCTATCAGCGCCTGACGTCTCGCCGTACATAATCAGGATAATTTATGAAGAGTGAGCGGACGAGGTGTTATTTCTACGCGCTGACCTTCAGTTTACTATTAACCATCTCCTCTATTAATGATGTAGAGGGTTACAGGCTGCTGAAAGGGTTCCCACCATTAGACGCCATAGAATATGGACAGGATGTGTCGTCACCTCCTCTTCATGGGGGTCTGAGCACCCGGAGCCCCTCGATATTCTGCGTGAATGGATCAGGGAGCTCGGGTTCCCAGCATTTATCCTCTACCCACAGGACAGGTAATAAAAGGATGATCTCCGGGGATCAGACCGCTGCCCCCAAGGAGTAGGTTTATCATTCGGCCCACCGCTCTATTGGACTAATGGCGCATAACATTGAAGGAAGCAGAGGACTTATTAGCCCACGGCCGGGGACCACATTATTGGGATCACAAAGGGTAAATCTGCAAGCAAAAGTGACCCGCTGTGGATTTAAGATGCACGGCGCACATCAATATCCGCATGTAATCTGAGCAGACAAGATCTTTAGAGGTCATCTCAATCTCATACACTTTGCTGCTGCTGTAAAATCCTGCTCAGCCACACGGGGTGGATACAGCGTGGACTGTCTGCTGCCTAACCTAAAACACAGTCGTGGCAACGTGGATATGGAGACCACACATAACTGGTCTGCGATGCAGATTTTAAATCCACAGCAGCAGATTTCACCCTCAGCAATGTAGAAAAGAGATGTGCAGCATTTACAGAGCATTCGGAAAGTCTTCAGGCCCTTTCACAATTTTTCACATTTTGGGGAGATTTATCAAGACAAGCTCTTTCTGTGCCGGTCCTGATATCCCCTGCACTGCCGAAGGATGTGCCTAATTTATGATGAAGCGCACCCCTCGTCCTGCACTCCGTGCGCCTAAACAGAAATCTGTAACAGCTCAGAGCTGCTGTAGATTTCTGGCTTCAGTGGCACCAGAAAACTGGAGCAAATGAGGCGTTTGTCACACCCCCTCCAGCCCTTTAGGGAAAGTGGTGAGGGCAGCGTAAACAGACAATTTTTTTTTTTTAAAGTTACAGTTAAAAAGTTGCACTTGCGATTTCTTAACACCACTTCTCAGGTGCTCCTTGTGTTAAAATAAAAAAATCAAGGTTTCCCCAATCATTCCGCATTCAATCCCCCAAAATGACAAAGTGAAAAGAGACTTTTAGAATAGCGTGCAAATTAATTAAAAAGCAAAAACTAAAATGAGGCCTGGACATTTCGCTCTGGTTCCTCCCATTTCCCTGGATCGTCTCTGAGATGTTTCTCCACCTTGATTGGAGTCACCAGAGGCAAATTCAGTGGATCAGACATGGTGTGGAAAGACTCAGTCCTGTCTATATAAGATCTCACAGATGACAATGTATATCAGGGCAAAAACCAAGACATGAGGAGGAGAGAAAGAACTGCCTGTAGAGCTCAGAGACAGGAGTGTGTGTAGGCTCAGATCTGGAGAAGGGGGCAGAGACATATCTGCTGCACTAAGATTTCCCAGGAGCAGAGTGGTCTCCATAATTCTAACCTGGGAGAAAAACAGGACTCTTTTTAGAGCTGCCACCCCCCAAACTAAGTAATCGGGAAGAAGGGTCTTAGTAAGAGAGGTGACCAAGAACCCGATAGTCTATGTGACTGAGCTCCAGAGATCCTGGGTGCAGATGGGAGAAACTTCCAGAAGGTCGACCATCACTGCAGCCTCCACCAAACTGGACTTTAAGGCAAAGTGGCCGGAAAGAAGCCTCTCCTCAATAAAAGACCATGAAAGAGCATGGCGTTTGTAAAAAAGCACCTAAAGGACCTCAGACTGTGAGAAAGAAGATTCTCTGGTCTGATGAAACCAAGTTTGAATTTTTGGCCTCAATTCTAAGCGTCATGTCTGGAGGAGACCAGGCGCCGCTCATCACCTGCCCAATACCATCCCTACAGTGAAGCATGGTGGGGGCAGCATCATGTCTGGAGGAGACCAGGCGCCGCTCATCTCCTGCCCAATACCATCCCTACAGTGAAGCATGGTGGTGGCAGCATCATGTCTGGAGGAGACCAGGCGCCGCTCATCACCTGCCCAATACCATCCCTACAGTGAAGCATGGTGGTGGCAGCATCATGTCTGGAGGAGACCAGGCGCCGCTCATCACCTGTCCAATACCATCCCTACAGTGAAGCATGGTGGTAGCAGCATCATGTCTGGAGGAGACCAGGCGCCGCTCATCTCCTGCCCAATACCATCCCTACAGTGAAGCATGGTGGTGGCGGCATCATGTCTGGAGGAGACCAGGCACCGCTCATCACCTGCCTAATACCATCCCTACAGTGAAGCATGGTGGGGGCAGCTTCATGTCTGGAGGAGACCAGGCGCCGCTCATCTCCTGCCCAATACCATCCCTACAGTGAAGCATGGTGGTGGCAGCATCATGTCTGGAGGAGACCAGGCACCGCTCATCTCCTGCCCAATACCATCCCTACAGTGAAGCATGGTGGGGGCAGCTTCATGTCTGGAGGAGACCAGGCGCCGCTCATCACCTGCCCAATACCATCCCTACAGTGAAGCGTGGTGGTGGCAGCGTCATGTCTGGAGGAGACCAGGCGCCGCTCATCACCTGCCCAATACCATCCCTACAGTGAAGCATGGTGGTGGCAGCATCATGTCTGGAGGAGACCAGGCGCCGCTCATCACCTGCCCAATACCATCCCTACAGTGAAGCATGGTGGTGGCTGCATCATGTCTGGAGGAGACCAGGCGCCGCTCATCTCCTGCCCAATACCATCCCTACAGTGAAGCATGGTGGTGGCTGCATCATGTCTGGAGGAGACCAGGCGCCGCTCATCTCCTGCCCAATACCATCCCTACAGTGAAGCATGGTGGTGGCAGCGTCATGCTGGGGGAGCAGGGAGACTGGTCAGGGTGGAGGGAAAGCTGAATGGAGCAAAGTCCAGAGATATTCTTAAAGGGTTATTCCCGTTCCACATATCATCTATGTTGCAGAGTTTCTCCATCCAGGTGGTCACTAATATAATGTCATTAACAGTTTTGTTTCTTTTATCTGTAAGAAAACTCCCTTTTTGGTGCAGCGTTTTGTTCATTCAGTCTTCTATGGTTACGACCTGTGATTTACTGTGCAGCGTGGTCGAGCATGTCAAGTTATTCTCTGTTTCTGTGAAGGAAGTTCTGCCCAGCGGGAAATATCCCTGCAGGGTCTATGGCCAGTCCGCCCCTGACATCAACAGGGATGGGGAGGTTTCCATCATTGTGACAGGGAGAGGGAATGTGGGTGACCGCGTGACAGAGATCCAAGATGGCTACGAATGGAAGAATTGAGAGCGCAAAAATGCAGTGAGGGCCCCATATCTACCGCTCCCTCGCCCCGCCCCAGGATAGGCACTATAATATAATGTATTTGGGTTAATGAGGTGGCGTCATGTCTGCGGGGAACAGATCCGTGTTCTAAGTGTTAATGTAATATCTGTGAGGCTCAATGTGCAATAACTGGAATCACGTCTTCCCTTCAATGCCTTCCCATGGGGGGGAGGGAATGTTTCACCGCGTGCGATGTCAGTCTCTGGGGTGGATGCAGAGGTGACGTTATCTGATATCTGCGCTGTGCAGCTGTATGCCTGCCGGAGCTGCAATCAGTACTTTCTATACAGGTCCCTCATGTGACCTCCCGGGTCAGTATTAGGGTCCATTCACACGTCCGTATTTTGTATCCGCATCCTTTCCGCATCCGTTTCCGCAATTTTTGACAATTATGCGGATAGGATGCGGATCCATTCATTTCAATGGGTCCTGAAAAAATTCGGACAGCACTCTGTATACTGTCTGCATCTGTTTTTCCATTCCGTTATGTGGATCCGCATAAAGAAATCCTCCTGTCCTACTTTTCTCCCGAATGTGCGGTCCGTAGCACAATCAAAGTCTATGGAGCCGCAAAAAATGTGGAAGACATGCGGAAAGTCATCCGCATGTCATCCGCATTTGCGGATTCCGTTCCAGGAGGGTAGAAAAAAAATAAAAGGTACATATGTTATTCATCCTTATCGGATCCGCAAAAAACTGATGACATATGGATACATCCTTTCCGTTTTTTACGGAAAAACGGAATGGATGTGTTTGAAAGGCCCCTTTCACATGTCCTGTTTTTCTTTCCTGATCTGATCCGCATTTTTTCAGGACCCATTGAAATGAATGGATCAGGATCGAATCAGGAAAGAAAAACAGGACGTGTCAATGGAGCCAAAAACTGAGTTTTTTGTGGAACAACAGATCCGCAAAAAAATGACTGTTTTCTAGGATGTGCACAAATACGGACGTGTGAATGAAGCCTTATAGTCAGTATGATGGACGTCCATCCAGCAGGTGAAGGAGGACATTTGTAAGATCCCATTACATGGGCGTGTGTCATGTGAAATATACAAATTCTGCCAGTCTCACGTATTACATCTGAAAGGTGAGTGCAGCCAATGTAAATATGCAAAGCTGCAGTGTAAAGTATAGGGGAGGAGTGAAGCAGGAGTCTATGAAGCTGGAGTCACCATACATTACATCGGAACCTCCTAGTATGTTCAGCTAAAGCTTAAAGTTAGAGCTTCCCTTTAGGGCTCATGCACACGACCGATGCCGGCCCGTGCCCATATTGCGGCCCACATACGCCAGGTCCGTAATACACGAGCATCGGCCGTGTGCAGCCCGCATCACGGATCGCAGACCCATTCACTTCAAAGGGTCCACAATCCGGGAGATGCAGAGCGTTGGCACGGATGGGAACACCATGGAAGCACTGCGGTGAGCTTCTGTGGTGTGTCTAGTCGTGCCTCCGCACTGTAAAAAAGTAGCGCATGCACTACTTTTCATTCCACTGCGGAATTTGAAATCTGCAGCACGCCAATTGTTGTGTTTTACTCAGTAGATTTCACCTTTTTCAACGGAAGAGTTAGATGTTGGGCAAAACCGCATCAAATCTGCAGTAAGAACCCTGTAAAAGCGTCAATAAAAACGCACCAAAAAGTCATAACTAGTGCGGATTTATGTGTGTTTGTTGTGCGGTTTTGCTGCAGATTTCTCCCTTATTACGTGTAAGGTGACATTTTGGGGGTAATCCTCTGCTATTTGTATTCCGTCAGGCCGACGTGCTGAGGCGGACTGTGTAGCCAGCAAACACCTTTTTGTTCTATTATTGACACGTCCGGTGTTTGTAGATGATGGGAGTTGCGTTCATATTGTGGTTTATATAATCCGGAGTGAAAGCAGAGAATGCCGCGCTGCACTGTGTGAATACGTGCCGTGCTGGACGAGGACAGGAGATATTTGTCAGTGATCCCGTAAATAGCAGCAGGATCTGTCAGCAGACTAAAGTCTCTTGGCTGGAGGCTGCGGTCAGGGTGGAAGCAGGGATGTGATGATTGCCGCCCTGAAGATAAATATCTCCCCTTACTGAAGAGCTGCCAGCAGCCATTATCTCCCCTTACTAAGAGGACATAACACGGGGACAGTCAGCTCCGCTCAGCGTACCGTACACACTTACTCTATGTCGGGATATTAGCAGCTGCTGATCAGACACTAGAATCAATACTGACTGCTGTAACTGCAAAGAATCCTTTCCTGTATTGAGGCCTTTCTTCTACATCTAATAAATGTCCCCTGGTCCTTTGTAAAGTCCTTGGAGTGGACAAACCGTATGACCATTGCACTGCCCACACAAGCCTGACTTTTCTTGACACCCCCCTCCCCCCCATTTAATAATCCTGTCGCCCAGCTTTGGGTCCTCTTTAGATCTCCCGTAACCTTTTTACAATAAAAAGCCCAAAACTGAATTCCACATTCATGATGTGGCCTCACACAGTATTTATACAGGGTTAATATGACATCTGGGATCACAGGTTTTTATCTCTCTTTTTATAACCATCAATCTAATTAACTTTTGCAGCTGCTGCCTGACATTGAGCGCTGCTGCTTATCTGTAACCAGAACAGTCATGTCGTGACCGACGAAGGTGACGTCACTGGCCCAGGAAGAGGCATAAGTGCTCACGGACTGCCACAGCCTCTTCATGCAGCCGGGAGACCGTCCCCCACCGATCAGATGCTGATGACTTATCTTGAGCACAGATCATCAATATGAAAATCCCATAAAACCCGTGTCCTTCCCCTAATGCCAGCCCCAGGTTTTCTTTAGTGTTCTTCACATGTAACCCTTGTAGGTGTATTCCCGGAATATCATGACTAATTGTTGTCCTTAAAGGAATGCTCCAAGCAAAACTGGCATACTGTATCAGTTTATTGCCGGCAAGGCCTGCACCTCGTCAGAAGAGTCCACAGAGAACCCGTGTTATGCCCCACCGCCTCGGGCCCTGTGATTGGTAATGCAGCCTATCAGTTTTATAGGGACAGTTCTCTTCTATTACTGATTACAAGAAGCTGAGAAGGAGAGGAGACGCAGGGAGCTTTGATTCTCCATCCACAGAGAAGCAGGACTTCCATAATGCTGAAGGAAAGGAGACAGGGAGGCAGTACTATCTGTACCTACATCATGTATATACAGAGAGACAGGGAGGCAGTACTATCTGTAACTACATCATTTACAGGGAGAGACAGGGAGGCAGTACTATCTGTACCTACATCATTTACAGGGAGAGACAGGGAGGCAGTACTATCTGTACCTACATCATTTACAGGGAGAGACAGGGAGGCAGTAATATCTGTACCTACATCATTTACAGGAGGAGACAGGGAGGCAGTACTATCTGTACCTACATCATTTACAGGAGAGACAGGGAGGCAGTACTATCTGTACCTACATCATCTACAGGGAGAGACAGGGCGCAAGTACTATCTGTACCTACATCATTTACAGGGAGAGGCAGGGAGGCAGTACTATCTGTACCTACATCATTTACAGGGAGAGACAGGGAGGCAGTACTATCTGTACCTACATCATTTACAGGAGGAGACAGGGAGGCAGTACTATCTGTACCTACATCATTTACAGGAGAGACAGGGAGGCAGTACTATCTGTACCTACATCATCTACAGGGAGAGACAGGGCGCAAGTACTATCTGTACCTACATCATTTACAGGGAGAGGCAGGGAGGCAGTACTATCTGTACCTACATCATTTACAGGGAGAGACAGGGAGGCAGTACTATCTGTACCTACATCATTTACAGGAGGAGACAGGGAGGCAGTACTATCTGTACCTACATCATTTACAGGAGAGACAGGGAGGCAGTACTATCTGTACCTACATCATCTACAGGGAGAGAAACAGGGAGGCAGTACTATCTGTACCTACATCATTTACAGGGAGAGGCAGTACTATCTGTACCTACATCATTTACAGGAGGAGACAGGGAGGCAGTACTATCTGTACCTACATCATAGACAGGGAGAGACAGGCAGGCAGTACTATGTGTACCTACATCATTTACGGGGAGAGACAGGGAGGCAGTACTATCAGAACCTACATCATTTACAGGAGGAGACAGGGAGGCAGTACTATGTGTACCTACATCATAGACAGGGAAAGACAGGCAGGCAGTACTATGTGTACCTACATCATTTACGGGGAGAGACAGGGAGGCAGTACTATCTGTACCTACATCATTTACAGGAGAGACAGGGAGGCAGTACTATCTGTACCTACATCATTTACGGGGAGAGACAGGGAGGCAGTACTATCAGTACCTACATCATTTACAGGGAGAGACAGGGAGGCAGTACTATCTGTACCTACATCATTTACAGGGAGAGACAGGGAGGCAGTACTATCTGTACCTACATCATGTATATACAGAGAGACAGGGAGGCAGTACTATCTGTACCTACATCATTTACAGGAGGAGACAGGGAGGCAGTACTATGTGTACCTACATCATTTACAGGGAGAGACAGGGAGGCAGTACTATCAGTACCTACATCATTTACAGGGAGAGACAGGGAGGCAGTACTATCTGTACCTACATCATTTACAGGGAGAGACAGGGAGGCAGTACTATCTGTACCTACATCATGTATATACAGAGAGACAGGGAGGCAGTACTATCTGTACCTACATCATTTACAGGAGGAGACAGGGAGGCAGTACTATGTGTACCTACATCATTTACGGGGAGAGACAGGGAGGCAGTACTATCAGTACCTACATCATTTACAGGGAGAAACAGGGAGGCAGTACTATCTGTACCTACATCATTCACAGGAGGAGACAGGGAGGCAGTACTATCTGTACCTACATCATTTACAGGAGGAGACAGGGAGGCAGTACTATGTGTACCTACATAATTTACAGGAGGAGACAGGGAGGCAGTACTATCTGTACCTACATCATTTACAGGAGGAGACAGGGAGGCAGTACTATGTGTACCTACATAATTTACGGGGAGAGACAGGGAGGCAGTACTATCTGTACCTACATCATTTACAGGAGGAGACAGGGAGGCAGTACTATCTGTACCTACATCATTTACAGGAGGAGACAGAGAGGCAGTACTATCTGTACCTACATCATTTACAGGAGGAGACAGGGAGGCAGTACTATGTGTACCTACATCATTTACAGGAGGAGACAGAGAGGCAGTACTATCTGTACCTACATCATTTACAGGAGGAGACAGGGAGGCAGTACTATGTGTACCTACATAATTTACGGGGAGAGACAGGGAGGCAGTACTATCTGTACCTACATCATATACAGGAGGAGACAGGAAGGCAGTACTATGTGTACTTACATCATTTACAGGGAGGCAGTACTATCTGTACCTACATCATTTACAGGGTGAGACTCCTGTGTGTTGGTTAAATCCAGGGGCACTTTGCAAGCTCAGTGGCTTGTTGCAGTCATGTGTGTTGTCATCGGGCTCTCATGTCAGCGCTGTCTTCCTGCTGGAGGAGAGCTGTCAGCTCCATCAGTCTCATGTCCGCCTCTAGGTGAGGATTATGCAGTTTCTCATATCAGCTGAAAGTCTGTGAAACCCACAAGTAATGCAACGTCTGCAGATCTGATTCCTCATCCAGGTTTCACAGAAATGGTAAACCACAGTAATTAATGAGGATGGAGATTTAATAGAAGCAGCCTCTACTTATTTCAAGAGAAATCCCCAGGAGTTGTCCTTACAGGTTCTAGTCAGTCTTTTCTTTCTGGAAAGCTGTGGGAGAACCATAATGATGGCTGAGCATGCAGGTGTTCTCAATGGGCAGAGGGGAATAAGCTGGTGTAGAGACCCCTGCAGGCGGCTTATCTCCCACAAGATCAAAGGATTGGACATGTTAAAATGCAATATGTCTGATCTTTCTTTCCCCCCAACATCTGCCATTGGTGGAAGGACGGGAAGTTCCCAAGGTTCTACGCTGAGCGTAAATATAAGACAGTAGCCAGAAAGCATATGTTCCAGTCACTATTCCTCCTGACCCCCCCACCCATATGTGTATTTTCAATTGGCCTCCTCCAGACTCCTCTGTCCCTCCAGACTCCGCTGTCCTCCTCCAGACTCCTCTGTCCCCTCCAGACTCCGCTGGCCTCCTCCAGATTCCTCTGTCCCTCCAGACTCCGCTGTCCTCCTCCAGACTCCTCTGTCCCCGCCACTCTCCTCTGTCCCCTCCAGACTCCTCTGTCCCCTCCAGGACACTTCTTTCCTGTCTGGACTCCTCTGTACAACCCCAGATTCCTCTGTCCCCTCCAGAGCCCTCTGTCCCCTCCAGACTCCTCTGTCCTCCTCCAGACTCCTCTGTCCCCTCCAGACTCCTCTGTCCCCTCTAAACTTCTCTGTCCTCCTCCACTCTCCTCTGTCCCCTCCAGACTCCTCTGTCCCCTCTAAACTTCTCTGTCCTCCTCCACTCTCCTCTGCCCCCTCCAGACTCCTCTGTCCCCTCCAGAGCCCTCTGTCTCCTCCACTCTCCTCTGTCCCCTCCAGACTCCTCTATCCCCTCCAGACCCCTCTGTCCCCTCCAGGACACTTCTTTCTCGTCTGGACGCCTCTGTACAACCTCAGACTCCTCTGTCCCCTCCAGAGCCCTCTGTCCCTCTAGACTCCTCTGTCCCCTCCAGACTCCTCTGTCCCCTCCAGAGCCCTCTGTCCCCTCCAGACTCCTCTGTCCCCTACAGACTCCTCTGTCCCCTCCAGACTCCTCTGTCCCCTCCAGACTCCTCTGTCCCCTCCAGACTCCTCTGTCCCCTACAGACTCCTCTGTCCCCTCCAGACTCCTCTGTCCCCTCCAGACTCCTCTGTCCCCTCCAGAGCCCTCTGTCCCCTCCAGACTCCTCTGTCCCCTACAGACTCCTCTGTCCCCTCCAGACTCCTCTGTCCCCTCCAGACTCCTCTGTCCCCTACAGATTCCTCTGTCCTCCCTCCAGACTCCTCTGTCCCCTACAGATTCCTCTGTCCCCTCCAGACTCCTCTGCCCCCTCCAGGAAACTTCTTTCTCGTCTGGACGCCTCTGTACAACCTCAGACTCCTCTGTCCCCTCCAGACTCCTCTGTCCCCTCCAGGACACTTGTTTCCTGTCTGGACGCCTCTGTACAACCTCAGACTCCTCTGTCCCCTCCAGACTCCTCTGTCCTCCTCCAGACTCCTCTGTCCCCTACAGATTCCTCTGTCCCCTCCAGACTCCTCTATCCCCTCCAGACTCCTCTGTCCCCTCCAGACTCCTCTGTCCTCCTCCAGACTCCTCTGTCCTCCTCCAGACTCCTCTGTACAACCTCAGACTCCTCTGTCCCCTTCAGACTCCTCTATCCCCTCCAGACTCCTCTGTCCTCCTCCAGACTCCTCTGTCCTCCTCCAGACTCCTCTGTACAACCTCAGACTCCTCTGTCCCCTCCAGACTCCTCTGTCCCCTACAGATTCCTCTGTCCTCCCTCCAGACTCCTCTGTCCCCTACAGATTCCTCTGTCCCCTCCAGACTCCTCTGCCCCCTCCAGGACACTTCTTTCTCGTCTGGACGCCTCTGTACAACCTCAGACTCCTCTGTCCCCTCCAGACTCCTCTGTCCCCTCCAGGACACTTCTTTCCTGCCTGGACTCCTCTGTACAACCTCAGACTCCTCTGTCTTCCTCCAGACTCCTCTGTACAACCTCAGACTCCTCTGTCCTCCTCCAGACTCCTCTGTACAACCTCAGACTCCTCTGTCCCCTCCAGACTCCTCTGTCCCCTCCAGACTCCTCTGTCCCCTTCAGACTCCTCTATCCCCTCCAGACCCCTCTGTCCCCTCCAGACTCCTCTGTCCCCTCCAGACTCCTCTGTCCCCTACAGACTCCTCTGTCCCCTCCAGACCCCTCTGTCCCCTCCAGACTCCTCTGTCCCCTACAGATTCCTCTGTCCCCTCCAGACTCCTCTGTCCCCTACAGATTCCTCTGTCCTCCTCCAGACTCCTCTGTCCCCTACAGATTCCTCTGTCCCCTCCAGACTCCTCTGTCCCCTACAGATTCCTCTGTCCTCCTCCAGACTCCTCTGTCCCCTACAGATTCCTCTGTCCCCTCCAGACTCCTCTGTCCCCAAAAGATTCCTCAAACCTCCTCCAGACTCCTCTGTCCCCTACAGATTCCTCTGTCCCCTCCAGACTCCTCTGTCCCCTACAGATTCCTCTGTCCTCCTCCAGACTCCTCTGTCCCCTACAGATTCCTCTGTCCCCTCCAGACTCCTCTGTCCCCTACAGATTCCTCTGTCCCCTCCAGACTCCTCTGTCCCCTACAGATTCCTCTGTTCTCCTCCAGACCCCTCTGTCCCCTACAGATTCCTCTGTCTCCTCCAGACTCCTCTGTCTCCTCCAGACTCCTCTGTCCCCTCCAGGACTCCTCTGTACAACCCCAGACTCCTCCTCTGACAGTATATTTATTGTCCAGGAAAACTCACGATTGGTCACGTTGAAATCCAGATCAACCCTTTGTTCCCTCAACTTTTACCATCAGAGGATGGTCCAGACATTCACATAAGATGGTCAGCTGGGTCTGTTAAAATCAGCAGGCTTGGCCAACTTTCATCTAATGCATCATTCATGTAATGAACTGACTTGTGATTAGGTCTGAACACCTACAGTGCTCTGCTCTCTGCTAACAGGAACCTGGCAGAATTATGAATACTGCTCTGGATGTGACTGCAGTAGCTGAAGACCAGCACAAGATAAATGTATGTTGTAACAGAGTACTAGGAGAGTGAGTGACATGGGGTCAGGATGACATGGGGTCAGGGGTGAGCGCAGTTCGTTTGCTCTTCTCAACGCTCGCTGTGGCGTTTGTCATCGCTCAGATGTTTGTTGACTCTGGAACCAAGTTCACCCAATGAGATCCAGACGCAGACTTGGACGTAACTGGGCAAATAATAAAACCTAATAACCTCCGCGTCCTCTGCCCTAATTCTTTCCTCTAATATTCCAACAGACCTTCAAAACTGATCGAATATTGGGGTGGATAAAGGGGCTCCAGCAGGACGCGAGGTCATTACATATAGATTAGGGGCCGACTACGGGTCTGATCAAACCTGCATTGTGACCTCCCTATATAATGGAATCAGATCTCTCCGATTACGGACATCAGCGGCGCCCATCGCGGTCTGCCGGGGTCTCTGACGCTTTGACAGGAATAATGGTGCGGCATGAATCACTATTTTCCCTTTAGATATGACGGGATCTGCAGCTCCGGTGCAGGTATTTTACGTGATAAGGTGTTATTTGGGTGGAGTTTCCTTCATTATCACCCCCATCATCCTCTCACGGTCTTGTTTGTTCCTCCGCAGGTCATGTAGGAGCGCAGGAATGATTTGAAAATGGGAGTTTTGGTTTTCATGAGGAACCTGCTGCTGGCTCTCTGCCTCTTCCTGGTGCTGGGCTTTCTGTATTACTCCGCCTGGAAGCTCCACCTTCTGCGCTGGGAGGATTCACGTAAGTCTCTTCCTCTCCTGTTTTGCTGTATCTTTACTGTCCATGACTCCACTGCCGCACCTCGGGGCTCCCCCAGGACCTCTGTTCTCCTGCGGTCTCCTCTCCTCACTGTGAGGTCTACATCTTCTGTCCTTCTGTCCTGACTTTGGAGGAGCTGCGGCATCATCAGTCACAGGCTAGGAGTGTAATGTATTGATCATCGGTGATCCCATCAGATCACCAGGTATCTAATCAGTAGGCCAGCTCTGTTATTGGTGGGAGTACCCCTTTAGACCTTTTAGTATTTGGACCCCCACTGATCCCTAGATTTGGGGTGTCTGGTTTCTCTTCCTGTGCACTCACTCGTATGTCCCATTCACACTAATGGAAGGCGTTAGTATTGGGCTGTTCAATTTCAACATGCCTGATCTTTTTGTTCTCAAGGGAGCTAAGCATTTGCCAGAGATGTTTGGAGGGGACACAGATGTCTGGCGGCAGTGTACTCCCCACTGATAACACTTGCATGCTCGGCTGAGCATTGGGTCCACGTCTGTTAACTCCATATGGCCTCATATGTCCCCTTTAATGTCTCTGTCCTGTGATTGGTCCTCTGCTGAATCTCGAGGTGACTCTGTGAGGCTCGGAGCTGGTGATCTCTGCTCTCTCAGTCATAAATAGAGATCTGGCCTCGGTCCAGGGAGTCTTTATGGAGATTTCTGCAGAGAGTGAAATTCATCAGTGATGAGGAACGGTATGCAAATACTGCTTCATCTCAAGGACAGTGCGGCTGCACACTTGAGAAGACCCCAATACTCCGGAGACTTCATGGATACTGCGAGAGCGGATTCACAAAGCTGATCTGACATCACCGTCACCTGCAGCCTGGGGAACGGCCCCAAAGAGGCCGCAGCGCGCCAACAATTCCATAAAAACGATGACAGCGATCACTTCACGTACTGCTGTCAGCCGCCACCTAAGATATGAAATCTAGGAAACTCTGTTTCAATTTCTCACCATTTTCAGGAACTCTGCTTGCTGTCAGTGAATGCCAAAGTACTGTTTAATTCCAGAAGCTCAAAGCCTGTCCTGCCCTAATACTTGTTATATCTGAAGGTTTGTTACATTTGTATCCAGGCTGATGACTTACCTGCACACAAAATATCCAGACTGTATACAACTGTAGCATCCTCAGCTGTGAGACGTCTATATGGATGTAAACCAAGTACTCCCATTCACTGACAGTAATCAGAGATCTGGAACATGGAGAGACATCATACAAAGTCTATTATGTTGCAGAACGTTTCAATATATAATGATTTCTATATATCTTATTATTATTATAATGATTCCGCTTTACATAGGAGAAGATGAGCTTTATGTGGTCACTTTCTATACGCCGGGGACATGTTCAGGCGGAATACGGCGACATTATTACAGTGGAGAGCTCCGGGGGGGCGCTGCCAGAGAGACCAAATGGCTTCCAGGTGCAGAGAGAATGCAACAAAGGATTTTACTAACAATGGACTGCGTGTTTCTGGGTCATACTGACTCCTGGCGAAGGGTCAATCCAACCTAGACACGTGAAGTCCGTAATGGAGTGGGTGACGTGTGTCCCGGATCTCTCCTTGCACACTATTACTGGCAGTCATGGATTTTATGGGACAATAATTAGCAATCGCACTGGTAAAATAATGACCCCCCCGAGCTATGGTAACCAGGATAATATCCATATAGGATAATGCACATACTGCAGATGTCTATGGGTACAGCCGTGTACACTGAAGGGGCTGCATTTATTGTAGTGAGATGTAGATCGCATATCGACAGAAAAAGCAGAAGTGTCACTGAAGCGGCCATGGAAACAAGTAAACCCAGAGATTTAGCATTGTAGTCGTATCATATGCAGAAGAAGAGCCCCCGGAGTGATTTATGAGCAGTAGGATGTGCTGCAGACCTCACATACCCTGATACATGGTTGTATAACTTGTTACATTGCCTTCCTTTCCTGCCGAATATAAATCATCCTTCAGATACTGGAATGAATAGGGTTATGTGTTGCCATCTAGTGGTAGAATTGGTGAACTGCAGTGTTTGGGGATTCTGTAAGGTTACTAAAAATGACTGTTCCCATACACTGCAAGGACCTCATCCAGGAGAAGCTCGGTGTAAGCAAAAGTAGCAGTCACTGATGTGTTGGGAAAACGTGAAACTGCAAACTGTGATGAAAGCAGAGTACTATAGCATCTCTCATATAGAGCTAGAAGGTGCTGCATACCACCACAATACCACTGGAAGGCGCTGCATGCTGTCATAGGAAGCGCTGCATGCCACCATCTTACCACTAGAAGGCGCTGCATACTGTCACATTAACCCTATAATGCGCGGCATACTGTCACATTAACCCTATAATGCGCTGCATAGTACCACAATACCATTGGACGGCACTGCATGCTGTCACATTACTGCTAGAAGGTGCTACATAATACCCCAATATCACTAGAAGGCACTCCATACTGTGACACTACCACTAGAACCCAGTACATTCTGCCACATTACCATTAGAAGGAGCCATTATTACTAGCAGACAGTGCTGCAGGACGACTCATAGCCACTAAAAGGGGCTGCACGTTCCATATTACCGTAATAAGGCACTGCATACTACTACATTACCACTAGATGGTGCTGTTACTTTTTCCCACCACACTGATATTTCTCCTATGTTCTCTATTGTAAGGGGGCTCGACGGCCCCAGTATTAGGAGACCAGTATTTGGGGGATACAATATCTTCTTATGGAGAACGCCTTAAACGGCATGAGGAGTCTTATCGGCCAAGTCATGTCTCAAGGCCTTTTAAAAGGTTGAACATTGACTTATAGGATAGCTAGTCCTTTCCGCTCTGCACTGATGAGGGGCAATCACCCCAAAACAGCTGTCTGCAGATGAGATGCTGGCTTAGTTATTATCAAGGACTGTTTAAAAGGTTGAACATTGACTTATAGGATAGCTAGTCCTTTCCGCTCTGCACTGATGAGGGGCAATCACCCCGAAACAGCTGTCTGCAGATGAGATGCTGGCTTAGTTATTATCAAGGACTGTTTAAAAGGTTGAACATTGACTTATAGGATAGCTACCTTACATTAGGTGACAACAGAGGCGGAGCTTGTTAAGAGCTCATTTGCATATCTTCTTTCCAGAATTCCAGAGGAGCTCTCCATAAGGAGATACTGTATTCCCTGAGTGCTGACCTAGGTCTCGCATCCAGTTAAGCCAGTCCTCTCTGCTCTGCACTGATGAGGGGCAATCACTCTGAAATAACAGCCTGCAGATGAGTTGCTGGCTTACTTAGGCTACATGCACAAGACTGTCAGCTTTTTATGGCCATTTTGCATCAGTGTGTGCATCTATTTTCTGGCCGTGTGTCCATTTTTAATATCCGTTTTGCATTCGTTTTTCATGTCCATTAAAAACGGACATGAAAAATTGATGAATTGGATTGAAAATTATTTCTTGCCCCCAACTATAATCATGACCCCCATGATGCCCATAATGTCCTCCATAGTGCCCCTAACTAAAGTAATGTCCCCCACGGTGTAAATTATTTTTTATATTGCCCCAGCTAAAATAATGTCCCCCATGTAGGCCCCCTCTAAAATAATGTCCCCCATGTAGGCCCCCTCTAAAACAATGTCCCCCATGTAGGCCCCCTCTAAAACAATGTCCCCATGTAGCCCCTCTAAAATAATGTCCTCCATGTAGGCCCCCTCTAAAATAATGTCCCCCATGTAGGCCCCTCTAAAACAATGTCCCCCATGTAGGCCCCTCTAAAATAATGTCCCCCATGTAGGCCCACTCTAAAATAATGTCCCCCATGTAGGCCCACTCTAAAATAATGTCCCCCATGTAGGCCCACTCTAAAATAATGTCCCCCATGTAGGCCCTCTAAAACATGTCCCCCATGTAGGCCCCTCTAAAATAATGTCCCCCATGTAGGCCCCCTCTAAAACAATGTCCCCCATGTAGGCCCACTCTAAAATAATGTCCCCCATGTAGGCCCCCTCTAAAACAATGTCCCCCATGTAGGCCCCCTCTAAAACAATGTCCCCCATGTAGGCCCCACTCTAAAATAATGTCCCCCATGTAGGCCCCTCTAAAACAATGTCCCCATGTAGGCCCCCTCTAAAATAATGTCCCCCATGTAAGGCCCCCTCTAAAACAATGTCCCCCATGTAGGCCCCCTCTAAAATAATGTCCCCATGTAGGCCCCTCTAAAACAATGTCCCCCATGTAGGCCCCCTCTAAAACAATGTCCCCATGTAGGCCCCCTCTAAAATAATGTCCCCCATGTAGGCCCCCTCTAAAACAATGTCCCCCATGTAGGCCCCCTCTAAAATAATGTCCCCCATGTAGGCCCCCTCTAAAATAATGTCCCCCATGTAGGCCCCTCTAAAACAATGTCCCCCATGTAGGCCCCCTCTAAAATAATGTCCCCCATGTAGGCCCCCTCTAAAATAATGTCCCCCATGTAGGCCCCCTCTAAAATAATGTCCCCCATGTAGGCCCCCTCTAAAATAATGTCCCCCATGTAGGCCCCTCTAAAATAATGTCCCCCATGTAGGCCCCTCTAAAACAATGTCCCCCATGTAGGCCCCCTCTAAAATAATGTCCCCCATGTAGGCCCCTCTAAATAATGTCCCCCATGTAGGCCCCCTCTAAAATAATGTCCCCGATTGTGTAGGAATGTTTTTGAATGTTCCCAACTTTTATAATGTCCCCAATGTAGGCCCCCATCTTAAATAAATTCCCCCACAGCTGCTTTTTGATGATTTAAAAAAAAACAAAACAAAAAACCCTCACCTTATCCAATTGCTCGCGCTGCAGCAGTCTCTTCTCTCACGCGCAGGACCTGCCGAAGGAAAACGCACATGTGACAAAATAGTGTCAGAAAGGAGTTTAAAAGTCACAAACACAGGTCTTACAACTTTCTTTACACCAAAGGCTTGTGTGTTGGGATGTGTCACGCCAACGGTGCTGCAGTGCGATATGTGATACGCTGCGATTGCAACGCAACAGGAGCAAAAAATCCAGACACATGGCGGTGTGGCCCCAGCTTTACACATGTGATTACAGTGGCACCTCTCAGTCTCGGGTTCTGGCCCCGTCACAACCTGATCACGAGCCGAGATTCCTGTCACTGGCATTCAGGGGTCCAGGAAAGCTGGGTGAGTTCACCTGTGGGAGCTGTGATGAATGCGGAGCTGCAGTTTATGGGCGCTCTGCGGAGCTGGTGACGGATCGTTTTACTTCCCGTTAATGTTTCCAGCAGATGCAGATTTTATTACCTTGACCTGTGTTATGGACGTGTGTTCTCCCCCGGTGGTCTTAACCACTGACCCCACCGCAGCATCCACACTGAGCGCACAGGCTCTGCCTCCTCCTATCCATCCTTGTCGTAGTAAAATCCATGTAACAAACGCTGTAGAGGATTGTCTACACTGGATACAATGTAACAAACCCTCAGCTGTACAGAACTAGGTCTGTACAGGGTTCCAGCTCCTGAGAATTTAAATGTGTTAGAAAGTTGCAGAACTGATCACCGTACACTGATTATATAGAGACGCATGGAGTGTCCCTTATAGGCTGCGCTGGGGGTGGGGCTCTCCTTTATCCTGATTTCTAGGGCGGAGAAGTTTGTCTTGTGAGAAGTTTGTTTTTCAGTTAGGAGACGGTTATAAATCCATTCTCCATGGTCCCTCATGAGACATGCGCCTCACACACTCTACAGGTATCCCATGTCCCCAGCTCCCTGGAGAATGTGACCCCAGGACATTGACGCTTCTCTTCAGCCAAATTCTTTTCCATTTTCAGTTTTTCTTCTATTTCTGGGACAGTAATTAGGTGCAAGAACAGATTTACCATGTGGGAAAGCTGGGTGCGACCCCTGTGAGAGATGAAGGTTTCCTACAGCCGTAAAGTCAAGATCAGGGAAACCTCCCCAGACATGCTGCTGCTGCTGGTGAGAACCACTAGGGGGAGCGGAGCTTCCACAGTGTCTGTATAAATCTATGTACAATGAGTTCCCCCTGGTGGTGGCTGGAGGCAGTCAGTAGATTATTTCTTTGACTTCATAGAGGGGGCACTCTGCTGGTGCTGCTGGTGAGAACCACTAGGGGGAGCGGAGATTCCACAGTGTCTGTATAAATCTATGTACAATGAGCTCCCCCTGGTGGTGGCTGGAGGCAGTCAGTAGATTATTTCTTTGACTTCATAGAGGGGGCACTCTGCTGGTGCTGCTGGTGAGAACCACTAGGGGGAGCGGAGATTCCACAGTGTCTGTATAAATCTATGTACAATGAGCTCCCCCTGGTGGTGGCTGGAGGCAGTCAGTAGATTATTTCTTTGACTTCATAGAAGGGGCACTCTGCTGGTGCTGATGGGTGGGGCACTTTCTCAGCAACTATCTATATAAGTGTCTGTATCTTTTCACGATTTGGATGGAGTTTTATTGTAATCTTGGACCTTCACGGTTTCCTTCCCGTCTGTTGTGTCTCTTGGGATCCTTCTGACATCTGCTGTTTCTTACTGAGCCGAGTTTTCACTTTTTAAGAAATATTTTTTCAGTCAAAGCATCTAAACAACTCTCATCATTCTCACAGCCAAGCATCTGAGCGACTCTCATCATTCTCACAGCCAAGCATCTGAGCGACTCTCATCATTCTCACAGCCAAGCATCTGAGCGACTCTCATCATTCTCACAGCCACTCATCTGAGCGACTCTCATCATTCTCATAGCCAAGCATCTGAGCGACTCTCATCATTCTCTCTGCCGAGCATCTGGACGACTCGTCCCATTCTAGGCTGGCTGCCGGCGATGTCAACCGCACTCAGAGCTGCCATAAGACACAAGCAACTGTCGTATAAAATACATACGAATCCCCTTTTGAGGGATCACAGACTGGGGGTGACATAGTGGAAGGAGCAGGATCCTCACAGCAGCACAGAGGATTTCATGACAGGAGTAGCAGGAGAAGTGAAGGGCCACGCGTTCAAGCTCCAGATCTCTCGGGCGCTCTCCACCATATTGCCTCCTGTCTTTGATCATTTTGACTTGTTTGCTCCAGGATTAGTGGCCTTTTATCACCCTCAGTGTTTGCCCGGATATTGGGGGTTGTACCTTGTGCACTGGAATAATAAACTTGAGTATTAGTCATGTGTGATCCTTATTGTGGAGGGTCATGTAATCGGCATCGCTGTTTGAGGAGGGTTTGGCAGGTGATTCCTCTAGTGATGACTCATGGTGAAACTTTCCGTACAGCGAGGAGTCTGAGCCACGTCATCGCCGTACACTGCCAGCGATCGCACACGAACCAGTGACCCTGTCCTCCGGAACCAGTGACCTTATCATCAGAAACCAGTAACCTAATCATACACGAACCAGTGACCTTATCATACACGAACCAGTGACCCTGTCCTCCGGAACCTTATCATCGGAAACCAGTAACCTAATCATACACGAACCAGTGACCTTATCATACACGAACCAGTGACCCTGTCCTCCGGAACCAGTGACCTTATAATACAGAAACCAGTAACCTTATTGTCAGAAACCAGTAACCTTATTGTCAGAAACCAGTGACCTTATGATCAGAAACCAGTAACCTAATCATACACGAACCAGTGACCTTATCATACACGAACCAGGAACCCTGTCCTCCGGAACCAGTGACCTTATAATACAGAAACCAGTAACCTTATTGACAGAAACCAGTGACCTTATCGTCAGAAACCAGTGACATAATCATACAGAAACCAGTGACCGCTATCATACAGAAACCAGTGACCCTATCATACACGAACCAGTGACCCTATCCTCAGAAACCAATGACCTTATCATACACGAACCAGTGACCCTGTCCTCCGGAACCAGTGACCCTTATCATACAAAAACCAGTAAACTTATCATACAGAAACCAGTGACCCTGTCCTCCGGAACCAGTGACCTTATCCTCAGGAACCAGTGACCTTATGATACAGAAACCAGTGAACTTATCCTCAGAAACCAGTGACCTTATCATACACGAACCAATGACCCTGTCCTCCGGAACCAGTGACCTTATAATACAGAAACCAGTAACCTTATTGTCAGAAACCAGTGACATAATCATACAGAAACCAGTGACCCTATCCTCAGAAACCAATGACCTTATCATACACGAACCAGTGACCCAATCATACAGAAACCAGTAAACTTATCATACAGAAACCAGTAAACTTATCATACAGAAACCAGTGACCCTGTCCTCCGGAACCAGTAACCTTTTCCTCAGGAACCAGTGACCTTATCCTCAGGAACCAGTGACCTTATCATACAGAAACCAGTGACCTTATCCTCAGGAACCAGTGACCTTATCCTCAGGAACCAGTGACCTTATCATACAGAAACCAGTGACCTTATCCTCAGAAACCAGTGACGGTATCATACAGAAACCAGTGATCCAAACAGATAAGGGTCCAGATGTTCTGTAGCGGGGATAATTCGGATGTGGCGCCTAGTGGCGTTCCGACCTAATAGACCTGATCTGTAGGATCCTGAACTTTGCAATTATCAGGAAACCAGTGTAGCTTTGCCTCATGACCTGCAGGTGGAGTGTTACTCAGTGTACACAGCGATGGCGCAGACTCATCACAGCATCTGGAAAGGATTGGGAAAGTAGAATTAATGAAGCTTTCACTGGGAGGCGGCTGATCTCTGCTTCATGGACGGGAAGATTCATGGGGGTTTAATAACCAGCTTTTATGAGCAGGTGTTAGGAGCACACGGGGAGATCCCCGGGACCACCAAGGTGGAACTGTGACCTCCGACCTGACGCTCAGGCATTCCTCCCCGTACCTGAGCACAAAGATTACTTGTAATAAATATGTCTGCACTGAATTCCTGCATTTACACATGATATATAGGAGGACGGTGCTCAGATTATTACAGGAGCGGGGTATTCACAAGTGTCACTGACCTGCAGCTCCCCAAAGAGGAGAGATTTATTAAAAATCACATAATAAATGAGGGGATTATAAGGAAGAGTGATAGCAGATTATTATATGTTCCCATCCCAAATCCCATAATATTATAAAGAGCTAATAATAATATAGAACCGTACAGGAACTCGGATATATAATGTAATGTCTCTGGAGGTTATATCAGTACTGGAGCGTTATAAGAGGAGCGGCTGATATCAGTCACATATGATGTAATGTCTCTGGAGGTTATATCAGTACTGGAGCGTTATAAGAGGAGCGGCTGATATCAGTCACATATGATGTAATGTCTCTGGAGGTTATATCAGTACAGGAGCGTTATAAGAGGAGCGGCTGATATCAGTCATATATGATGTAATGTCTCTGGAGGTTATATCAGTACTGGAGCATTATAAGAGGAGCGGCTGATATCAGTCACATAGGATGTAATGTCTCTGGAGGTTATATCAGTACTGGAGCGTTATAAGAGGAGCGGCTGATATCAGTCACATATGATGTAATGTCTCTGGAGGTTATATCAGCGCTGGAGCGTTATAAGAGGAGCGGCTGATATCAGTCACATATGATGTAATGTCTCTGGAGGTTATATCAGTACTGGAGCGTTATAAGAGGAGCGGCTGATATCAGTCACATATGATGTAATGTCTCTGGAGGTTATATCAGTACTGGAGCGTTATAAGAGGAGCGGCTGATATCAGTCATATATGATGTAATGTCTCTGGAGGTTATATCAGTACTGGAGCATTATAAGAGGAGCGGCTGATATCAGTCACATAGGATGTAATGTCTCTGGAGGTTATATCAGTACTGGAGCGTTATAAGAGGAGCGGCTGATATCAGTCACATATGATGTAATGTCTCTGGAGGTTATATCAGCGCTGGAGCGTTATAAGAGGAGCGGCTGATATCAGTCACATATGATGTAATGTCTCTGGAGGTTATATCAATACTGGAGCGTTATAAGAGGAGCGGCTGATATCAGTCACATATGATGTAATGTCTCTGGAGGTTATATCAGTACTGGAGCGTTATAAGAGGAGCGGCTGATATCAGTCACATATGATGTAATGTCTGGAGGTTATATCAGTACTGGAGCGTTATAAGAGGAGCGGCTGATATCAGTCACATATGATGTAATGTCTCTGGAGGTTATATCAGTACTGGAGCGTTATAAGAGGAGCGGCTGATATCAGATGTCAGTTTTGCACGATCCATAATTCCAGAGTCCGGTGAGGAATCACTTGCACTCTCCTGATCTTTTGGATACACTGGAAGCCCCTCTAAACATCACTGTCACTCCTGTGGCTGAACAGACGTGAATCACAGTGAGTTTAGCCTATTACAGCAGACAATGAGGAGGTAGAGACCAGTGACGTTAAACTCATGTTTTGTTTTTTGAGATTTCAAAGGGACACATACTTTACGCTATTTGACATAGAGACAAGTAAATATGAAAATATTTAAAAAATAGTGATGGCTGCAGAGCGTGATCTTACATAATATACAATGTATCATGGGTCTGATGTGTGATCCTGTGGATACAATGTAACGTGTTAAAATAAATACAAACAAGTGGAACCAGCCTGCATATCCTCATCTTGTTCCATGTGCAGCCACTTGGGGGCGCCATTTGGCTGTGACTGCTCTAATTCTGCACCCTAGAAATAATTTTTAGTGCAGAAATAGATGTTTAAATATCAGCGACCGCTTCTACGGAGATTGGGAATGCGTCTGGCAGTATTTCATAACCTGATGCAGGTGATGTGGCCGCATAAAAGCAATGTTAAGTGCACAGTGACCCGGCACAGCGCAGGTTTTGCCTATCTGCAAAGCAATTGCTAGGAGCTATTAAAGAGGTAAATCCAATATTATCAGTTCCTTCATTTGTGCTAATATTATATCAGACTACGACTCCATGGCGGCATTTTATCCATTGACCACTGGACACTTGACATCTACTTTCTTAATTTTTATACTCCAGTCACATACAAAGCTGCATCTATAGTTGTACTGATTTCCTAGTACAAGAAAGCAGTGCATTGTGGGAGCACAGGTGGCAATTAGATTTGTCCGTGCTCAAATCCGTGAGCAGATGGTGAGTGAGGCGTCCGTGAAGCTGTCCGTGAAGGATCCGTGTTGGGTCCGTGTTTTGCTGTCCGTGTTGCATCCGTGTTTCACACTGAAAGCTGAAAAATTATTTTCAAAGCATCTCTTCCTAATAATCCGTGAAAAACAGATGGCATCCGTGGTTTTCACAAACCCTTAGACTATAATGGGCGTGAGGGATCCAGGAACACGGATCAAGATAGGACATACATCCGTGCTAAAAAAACGGAACCGCGGACCGCGATGAAACACTGATGTCTGAACACACACATTCAAATGAAAGGGGACGTGTACAGGACACGTCTGTGAAACACCGACGTGTGAATGAGGCTTAAGGCTTTATTCACATGTCAGTGTTTGGTCAGTGATTTCCATCAGTGATTGTAAGCCAAAACCAGGATTGAAGCCTCCACAGACATAAGGTACAATGTAAAGATCTGCTCCTGTTCTGTGTTTAGAGCCGCACTGATGGAAATCACTGATCAAACACTGACGTGTGAATGAGGCATGAGAGGTAAGCTCTTAGGTTGCATGTCTGACACTGCGGTGTAGATAATCCAGATCTAGTAGAATTCTAAATGCCGGGGTAGAAGTCATGTGCGATCTGTGGAAGATGAGAAATACTGAATGTTATATGACCCTGTAAACAGTTAACCCATAAGGCCTTTTTCATGGCAGCTTTGTTCAGCCATGTTTTACTAATTAGAGAAAAGGATGAAAAAATGTCCAAAAAAGCTGCCATTGTTTCAACATGCTTCTAAAAAAGGCTCTATAGACAAAAAAATATCCCAAAACGCGACTAAAAAAAAAAAATAAAAAAACACATGTTGTGCATTTCATATTTCCCATAGTCTTTCAGCTAACATTTGGAGCCGACAATCTTTCCACAAAAAAAACCAAAAAACTGCTTGACATAAAAGACATAAAAACTGCAAAAGTCGTGAAAAGTAGCACAAAAAATATCTGTGAATGCAGGGAAATCCTGCCCCTGGTGAGGCTCTGCAGAAGTAATACTCTGCAGCTGGATTTGAGTCTGGCAGGTTTGCACACATTTTTTTTCTCTGGAGTTCGGACTTCAGCCGCTGCTCATCCTGATCTCGGGCCAGATCCCAGGAATAAACCTGACGGAGCCGTCAATCAGGCGGAGGTTGTTTCCGGCAGGGATTACAGGAGCCAGAGACTGGTCAGGGTCATGTTTTTATAGTCCTCTGATTCTATAGTTGTACCTGGGAAGTGAGGCGACCCCCAGTGGAGGCCATACTGATCATCACACAGCTTTCCCAGAAACAGATGTACACACTGACAGCAGAGGACGACTCGTGGCGTGTACTACATTGAGTGGATTCGATCTTCTGTTATTCCGGGAAGGTTCTCCTTCATTCACTTCTTCCTGGCAGATTATGTCAGCTAAGAAGAACTGAAGAACCTTCTACTTTCTCTCACTGTGCAGGGACATACTTGACTGGATCTCTGGCTGCACAGTCTGGCCCGCCCCCTGGTGATCTACTGGACATACTTGACTGGATCTCTGGCTGCACAGTTTGGCCCGCCCCCTGGTGATCTACTGGACATACTTGACTGGATCTCTGGCTGCACAGTCTGGCCCGCCCCCTGGTGATCTACTGGACATACTTGACTGGATCTCTGGCTGCACAGTCTGGCCCGCCCCCTGGTGATCTACTGGACATACTTGACTGGATCTCTGGCTGCACAGTCTGGCCCACCCCCTGGTGATCTACTGGACATATTTCACTGGATCTCTGGCTGCACAGTCTGGCCCGCCCCCTGGTGATCTACTGGACATATTTCACTGGATCTCTGGCTGCACAGTCTGGCCCGCCCCCTGGTGATCTACTGGACATACTTGACTGGATCTCTGGCTGCAAAGTCTGGCCCGCCCCCTGGTGATCTACTGGACATACTTGACTGGATCTCTGGCTGCACAGTCTGGCCCACCCCCTGGTGATCTACTGGACATACTTGACTGGATCTCTAGCTGCACAATCTGGCCCACCCCCTGGTGATCTACTGGACATACTTGACTGGATCTCTGGCTGCACAGTCTGGCCCACCCCCTGGTGATCTACTGGACATACTTGACTGGATCTCTAGCTGCACAATCTGGCCCACCCCCTGGTGATCTACTGGACATACTTGACTGGATCTCTGGCTGCACAATCTGGCCCACCCCCTGGTGATCTACTGGACATACTTGACTGGATCTCTGGCTGCACAATCTGGCCCGCCCCCTGGTGATCTACTGGACATACTTGACTGGATCTCTGGCTGCACAGTCTGGCCCACCCCCTGGTGATCTACTAGACATACTTGACTGGATCTCTGGCTGCACAGTCTGGCCCACCCCCTGGTGATCTACTGGACATACTTGACTGGATCTCTGGCTGCACAGTCTGGCCCACCCCCTGGTGATCTACTGGACATACTTGACTGGATCTCTGGCTGTACAGTCTGGCCCGCCCCCTGGTGATCTACTGGACATACTTGACTGGATCTCTGGCTGCACAGTCTGGCCCACCCCCTGGTGATCTACTGGACATACTTGACTGGATCTCTGGCTGCACAATCTGGCCCACCCCCTGGTGATCTACTGGACATACTTGACTGGATCTCTAGCTGCACAATCTGGCCCACCCCCTGATGATATACTAGACATACTTGACTGGATCTCTGGCTGCACAGTCTGGCCCACCCCCTGGTGATCTACTGGACATACTTGACTGGATCTCTGGCTGCACAATCTGGCCCACCCCCTGGTGATCTACTGGACATACTTGACTGGATCTCTAGCTGCACAATCTGGCTCACCCCTTGATGATCTACTGAAATACTTGACTGGATCTCTGGCTGCACAGTCTGGCCCACCCCCTGGTGATCTACTAGACATAATTGACTGGATCTCTGGCTGCACAGTCTGGCCCACCCCCTGGTGATCTACTAGACATACTTGACTGGATCTCTGGCTGCACAGTCTGGCCCGCTCCCTGGTGATCTACTGGACATACTTGACTGGATCTCTGGCTGCACAGTCTGGCCCACCTCCTGATGATCTACTGGACATATTTCACTGGATCTCTGGCTGCACAGTCTGGCCCACCCCCTGGTGATCTACTGGACATACTTGACTGGATCTCTGGCTGCACAGTCTGGCCCGCCCCCTGATGATCTACTGTAGATATTTCACTGGATCTCTGGCTTTGCAGTCTGGTCTGACCCCGATGATCTCCTGTGCAGGGACATACTTGACTGGATCTCCGGCTTCGCAGTCCAGCCCCACCGATAGGTTGTCTTAAAAGTGCCAGGCTACTCTGCAACACTGTGTGCAGCAATACATTTTATCCAATTTCTATGCTATCTCCTGCAACTACTTCTTCTCATCAACCAAAACAAAAAATCCAATGAAAGTATACTAGACAATTGTATATTTATGTTAACCAACTAATTATGAACAGTCATTAGTGAAAGATCCCACCCTTCAAGGCTCCACCACAGGCCCTGTGGCCGTCCAGCCCTGGACAACTAGAAGAAAGTCACTGACTATAATAAGATTTTGTTGCAGACACTTTGGTCGCTGCCCACAGACAACAAACCGGATCATCGTGACCTTAACCGAGAGCGCGTTCGGAGAGGTTACATAAGTCAGATCTTCTGTCTGCAGTGTCATCAGGATGGAACTTGGTGTATCTGCTCGATGGAAAAATGTTTAATAATACGATTTATATAAACTCTGGCTTTACTCTCACATAAACAGCAGGAGCGCTTCAAAGTGGAGACCTAAACTGTTTACAGGACGTGACTCATTCAAGTCCGTGTTCCCGGCACCGTCCTGTTATCCGGCTCCGAGAGAAAAATCTACACCGCCAGATTTACCTTACATGTCGTGATTACAGACGAGGAAAATGATGGAATAAAAATGTAAATGAAAAAATTGCCAAAAAGTATAAAAAATGCAACAGAGATGAATAAGACGGATGTATCCAGGGTTCCTGCTCAGTAAGAGCCATGTGTATGAGACTGTATGGAGGCACTCCGAGCCCATAAACCGCCATACTCTAAACACTGCTGACTGACTACAAGTAAATCATTCCTATATCCCCCGTAACAAAACAACAAGAATGTCACCAATAAACTTTCTATAAAATACCTACAGAGATACAGTAGATGCCTCCTCAAAGTGTATGGGTGCCGCACAACACCTCAGAGGATGCGTGGAGCTGTAATATGTGCACGAGGCCTAAAGGTATTATGTAACTGACTGGATACTGAAGAAGAAGAAAGGAGTCCACAGGTTGTGTCAGATTTTCTTTCTGTGTTTGTAACGAGGATGATTCTATTTCTTACGGAGGGAGATGAATGGACTCCCACAGCAGAGAAGCCATCGATCAGAGGAGAGCTGATAGATTTCATTGGCCTCTGTAATGTGTATTTCCACTAAATATTAACAAAGAATAAGAAAAATATAATAATAAAATATAATACTATATATAATACTATAATATTATAATACAGTGTCCTATGTACAAGAATATAACTACTATAATACTGCTCCTATGTACAAGAATATAACTACTATAATACTACCTCCTATGTACAAGAATATAACTATTATAATACTGCCCCTATGTACAATAATATAACTACTATAATACTGCTCCTATATACAAGAATATAACTACTATAATACTGCCCCTATGTACAATAATATAACTACTATAATACTGCCTCCTAGGTACAAGAATATAACTACTATAATACTGCTCCTATGTACAAGAATATAACTACTATAATACTGCTCCTATGTACAAGAATATAACTACTATAATACTGCTCCTATGTACAAGAATATAACTACTATAATACTGCTCCTATGTACAAGAATATAACTACTATAATACTGCTCCTATGTACAAGAATATAACTACTATAATACTGCTCCTATGTACAAGAATATAACTACTATAATACTGCTCCTATGTACAAGAATATAACTATAAATACTGCTCCTATGTACAAGAATATAACTACTATATACTGCTCCTATGTACAAGAATATAACTACTATAATACTGCCTCTATGTACAAGAATATAACTACTATAATACTGCCTCCTATGTACAAGAATATAACTACTATAATACTGCTCCTATGTACAAGAATATAACTACTATAATACTGCTCCTATGTACAAGAAATATAAACTACTATAATACTGCTCCTATGTACAAGAATATAACTACTATAATACTGCTCCTATGTACTAAGAATATAACTACTATAATACTGCTCCTATGTACAAGAATATAACTACTATAATACTGCTCCTATGTACAAGAATATAACTACTATAATACTGCTCCTATGTACAAGAATATAACTACTATAATACTGCTCCTATGTACAAGAATATAACTACTATAATACTGCTCCTATGTACAAGAATATAACTACTATAATACTGCTCCTATGTACAAGAATATAACTACTATAATACTGCTCCTATGTACAAGAATATAACTACTATAATACTGCTCCTATGTACAAGAATATAACTACTATAATACTGCTCCTATGTACAAGAATATAACTACTATAATACTGCTCCTATGTACAAGAATATAACTACTATAATACTGCTCCTATGTACAAGAATATAACTACTATAATACTGCTCCTATGTACAAGAATATAACTACTATAATACTGCTCCTATGTACAAGAATATAACTACTATAATACTGCCTCCTATGTACAAGAATATAACTACTATAATACTGCCTCCTATGTACAAGAATATAACTACTATAATACTGCTCCTATGTACAAGAATATAACTACTATAATACTGCTCCTATGTACAAGAATATAACTACTATAATACTGCTCCTACGTACAAGAATATAACTACTATAATACTGCTCCTATGTACAAGAATATAACTACTATAATACTGCTCCTATGTACAAGAATATAACTACTATAATACTGCTCCTATGTACAAGAATATAACTACTATAATACTGCTCCTATATACAAGAATATAACTACTATAATACTGCTCCTATGTACAAGAATATAACTACTATAATACTGCTTCTATGTACAAGAATATAACTACTATAATACTGCTTCTATGTACAAGAATATAACTACTATAATACTGCTTCTATGTACAAGAATATAACTACTATAATACTGCTCCTATGTACAAGAATATAACTACTATAATACTGCTCCTATATACAAGAATATAACTACTATAATACTGCCCTATGTACAATAAATATAACTACTATAATACTGCCTCCTATGTACAAGAATATAACTACTATAATACTGCTCCTATGTACAAGAATATAACTACTATAATACTGCTCCTATGTACAAGAATATAACTACTATAATACTGCTCTTATATACAAGAATATAACTACTATAATACTGCTCCTATGTACAAGAATATAACTACTATAATACTGCTCCTATGTACAAGAATATAACTACTATAATACTGCCTCCTATGTACAAGAATATAACTACTATAATACTGCTCCTATGTACAAGAATATAACTACTATAATACTGCTCTATGTACAAGAATATAACTACTATAATACTGCTCCTATGTACAAGAATATAACTACTATAATACTGCTCCTATGTACAAGAATATAACTACTATAATACTGCTCCTATGTACAAGAATATAACTACTATAATACTGCTCCTATGTACAAGAATATAACTACTATAATACTGCTCCTATGTACAAGAATATAACTACTATAATACTGCTCCTATGTACAAGAATATAACTACTATAATACTGCTCCTATGTACAAGAATATAACTACTATAATACTGCTCCTATGTACAAGAATATAACTACTATAATACTGCTCCTATGTACAAGAATATAACTACTATAATATGCTCCTATGTACAAGAATATAATACTATAATACTGCTCCTATGTACAAGAATATAACTACTATAATACTTCCTATGTACAAGAATATAACTACTATAATACTGCTCCTATGTACAAGAATATAACTACTATATACTGCTTCCTATGTACAAGAATATAACTACTATAATACTGCTCCTATGTACAAGAATATAACTACTATAATACTGCTCTATGTACAAGAATATAACTACTATAATACTGCTTCTATGTACAAGAATATAACTACTATAATACTGCTTCTATGTACAAGAATATAACTACTATAATACTGCTTCCTATGTACAAGAATATAACTACTATAATACTGCTCCTATGTACAAGAATATAACTACTATAATACTGCTCCTATGTACAAGAATATAACTACTATAATACTGCTCTATGTACAAGAATATAACTACTATAATACTGCTCCTATGTACAAGAATATAACTACTATAATACTGCTTCCTATGTACAAGAATATAACTACTATAATACTGCCTTCCTATGTACAAGAATATAAACTACATATAATACTGCTCCTATGTACAAGGAATATAACTACTATAATACTGCTCTATGTACAAGAATATAACTACTATAATACTGCTCCTATGTACAAGAATATAACTACTATAATACTGCTCCTATGTACAAGAATATAACTACTATAATACTGCCTCCTATGTACAAGAATATAAACTACTATAATACTGCTCCTATGTACAAGAATATAACTACTATAATACTGCCTCCTATGTACAAGAATATAACTACTATAATACTGCTCCTATGTACAAGAATATAACTACTATAATACTGCTCCTATGTACAAGAATATAACTACTATATATACTGCTCCTATGTACAAGAATATAACTACTATAATACTGCTCCTATGTACAAGAATATAACTACTATAATACTGCTCCTATGTACAAGAATATAACTACTATAATACTGCCTCCTATGTACAAGAATATAACTACTATAATACTGCTCCTATGTACAAGAATATAACTACTATAATACTGCCTCCTATGTACAAGAATATAACTACTATAATACTGCTTCCTATGTACAAGAATATAAACTATAATACTGCTCCTATGTACAAAGAATATAACTACTATAATACTGCTCCTATGTACAAGAATATAACTACTATAATACTGCTCCTATGTACAAGAATATAACTACTATAATACTGCCTCCTATGTACAAGAAATATAACTACTATAATACTGCTCCTATGTACAAGAATATAACTACTATAATACTGCTCTCTATGTACAAGAATATATAACTACTATAATACTGCTCCTATGTACAAGAATATAACTACTATAATACTGCCTCCTATGTACAAGAATATAACTACTATAATACTGCTCCTATGTACAAGAATATAACTACTATAATACTGCCTCCTATGTACAAGAATATAACTACTATAATACTGCCTCCTATGTACAAGAATATAACTACTATAATACTGCCTCCTATGTACAAGAATATAACTACTATAATACTGCTCCTATGTACAAGAATATAACTACTATAATACTGCTCCTATGTACAAGAATATAACTACTATATAATACTGCTCCTATGTACAAGAAATATAACTACTATAATACTGCCTCCTATGTACAAGAATATAACTACTATAATACTGCCTCCTATGTATAAGAATATAACTACTATTAATACTGCCTCCTATGTACAAGATACAATACTAATACTGCTCCTATGTACAAGAATATAACTACTATGAATACTTCTCCTATGTACAAGACTATAACTACTATAATACTGCCTCCTATGTACAAGAATATAAACTACTATAATTACTGCCTCCTATGTACAAGAATACAACTACTATAATACTGCTCCTATGTACAGAATATAACTACTATAATACTTCTCCTATGTACAAGAATACAAACTACTATAATACTGCCTCCTATGTACAAGAATATAACTACTATAATACTGCTCCTATGTACAAGAATATAACTACTATAATACTGCCTCCTATGTATAAGAATATAACTACTATAATACTGCCTCCTATGTATAAGAATACAACTACTATAATTACTGCCTCCTATGTACAAGAATATAACTACTATAACTACTGCTCCTATGTACAAGAATATAACTACTATAATACTGCCTCCTATGTACAAGAATATAAACTACTATAATACTGCTCCTATGTACAAGAATATAACTACTATAATACTGCCTCCTATGTACAAGAATATAACTACTATAATACTGCCTCCTATGTACAAAAATATAAACTACTATATACTGCTCCTATGTACAAGAATATAACTACTATAATACTGCTCCTATGTACAAGAATATAGCTACTATAATACTGCTCCTATGTACAAGAATATAACTACTATAATACTGCTCCTATGTACAAGAATATAACTACTATAATACTGCTCCTATGTACAATAATATAACTACTATAATACTACCTCCTATGTACAAGAATATAACTACTATAATACTGCTCCTATGTACAAGAATATAACTACTATAATACTGCTACTCGTATGTGTAATAAAATAACTGCTATAATACTGTCACATATATACATCATTTTGTACATAACATCATTTTATGGAAGTTATTTTTACTGAGTTCAGTGTCTGGTATAAATAACATAACTTTATCCTGTGGGTCACTATGACGATTCCAAATTTATATATTTTCTTTAGATTTTTGTTCTTTCCTACTATAGGCTCCCCCATTGCCCCACTTCTATAAGCTCCCACACTGCCCCTTCTTGTCCTCCAGACTAAAAGGGAATGTGCTGCTTTAACTCTTAATATCTTGCGCTGGGTAGTAGCTAGAGAAATGTTTGTGTGAAAGCTGAAAATCTAAGCTTTAAAACAAGACCACAATCATTGCATTATCTCCACTATATTGGGAGATATAGCTGTTAGAGATTGGGTCAGAAGTGAAAGCAGGTTTCGGCTGCTTTCCTTATTTACCCAATTTTTAACAGCTATACCTCCCGATATAGTGGAGATAAAGCTGTGATTCAAGTCTTGTTTTAAAGCCTAAATTGCCAGCGTTCAAGCTCATATCTCAAGCTGCTGCCAATCCTGAGATATGATGGGTTATAGTCACCCCTTCCCCTTACTCTGCTGTCCAAGCTCTGCTCCAGCTGAACTGATAAGTCTTTTTCTCAAAGTGCTTGGGCACTGTTAAATGGTTAATCTATTGCTGTCTCAACATAATTTAGAACCATGTACACAAGGTAGTTTCTATATGTTTTGAATAAAAATCCATAGGCCCACTCACCACATCAAGTGGCCTCTGTTGAGTGGGTTCCTACTCTAATTTGCTGCAGCATCACATGTTGACCAAACTGTGAGACCCAGCAGCCCAATAACACCCCTGCTATCAGGCTAATCCCCCTTTTGCACTGGACCCCACCCAGGCACAGCATCAACAGCCACCACGCAGCACTGCCCCATGTGAACAGATCTTTAAATCCTGGCTTTCCATGTCCTCTTATCTTGCACTACCTCTCATTTGAATATATAAATGATCTGGAGTTGTAGTAGTATAGCAGTAGTAATATGGGTGTGATAATGAGAGGATATACATTTCCATAACAGTGTAATAGATCACACTGACAGCAGATCAGCGGTTTTCAGAATTTCTCTAGTTCCTCTTCTGTTAGTCATCAAGACTCTTTGTTAGGTGCTCCTCATTGTCAGGGAGCTAATAGCCACTCTACAAGTGTCTCCTTCTCTGGTTTACTTTGACATATTTGTGTTTCTTACTTTCAAAACTGTTTTAGGAATGTGCTGGCCCCAGCCTGACAAATGGACACCTGTCTCCATGTACACCGCCGACCTCCTGCAGCTCCGCAGTTAATGTTTGTAGACTGTAACTGTATCTGGGGTCATTCTTTGATTCTGCACAAGGTCAACGTTATTTCTCAGTCCCCAGTGTCACCCTTTCACTCGTATGTCTCCTAGGTAAAGCGTCTCTGTGGCAGTTCAGCTGGTTGAAGGAATCTGTGGCAATTTTTTATTTTTGTTTTAGCAAAACAATTACATTTCTTAGTTTTTGGTTTTTGTTTTTTACATTCTGTTGACTGTGAAGATTGAGAACTATTAAAGTCTGAGTGGAAGCACTTCACCCCAATACTTTTCTATCCAATGTTATCTTTCTGTTTAATTCTAAGTTCCATGAACTTCCAGAAGATTACATTTTGCTCCTCAGATATCTGAGATAATATCAGAACCATTTTGCAGTGTAGTCTAGGAATGGCTGCTGGGTGATGCATCACTGGGAGAGCACACTGGGGGAGGTTGTATTGGGTCACTGGGAGAGCACACTGGGGGAGGTTGTATTGGGTCACTGGGAGAGCACACTGGGGGAGGTTGTATTGGGTCACTGGGAGAGCACACTGGGGGAGGTTGTATGGGTCACTGGGAGAGCACACTGGGGGAGGTATGTATTGGGTCACTGGCGAGAGCACACTGGCGGGGAGGTTGTATTGGGTCACTGGGAGAGCACACTGGGGGAGTTGTATCGGGTCACTGGGAGAGCACACTGGGGGAAGTTGTATTGGCGTGACACTGTTGGAGAGGCACACTGGGAGCGGTTGTATTGGGTCACTGGAGAAGCACACTGGGGGAGGTTGTATTGGGTCACTGGGGAGCCACGGGAAGGTGTATGGGTCACTGGAAGCCACTGGGAGAGGTTGTATTGGGTCACTGGGAGAGCACACTGGGGAGGTTGTATCGGGTCACTGGGAGAGCACACTGGGGGAGGTTGTATTGGGTCACTGGAGAGCACACTGGGGAGGTTGTATCGGGTCACTGGGAGAGCACACTGGGGGAAGTTGTATTGGGTCAGTGGAGAGCACACTGGGAGAGGTTGTATTTGGGTCACTGGAGAGCACACTGGGGGAGGTTGTATTGGGTCACTGGGAGAGCACACTGGGAGAGGTTGTATTGGGTCACTGGGAGAGCACACTGGGGGAGTTGTATTGGGTCACTGGGAGAGCACCACTGGGGGAGGTTGTATCGGGTCACTGGGAGAGCACACTGGGAGAGGTTGTATTGGGTCACTGGAAGAGCACACTGGGGGGAGGTTGTATTGGGTCACTGGGAGAGCACACTGGGGAGGTTGTATCGGGTCACTGGGAGGAGCACACTGGGGAGGTTGTATCGGGTCACTGGGAGAGCACACTGGGGGAGGCTGTATTGGGTCACTGGAGAGCACACTGGGGGAGGTTGTATTGGGTCACTGGGAGAGCACACTGGGAGAGGTTGTATTGGGTCACTGGGAGAGCACACTGGGGGAGGTTGTATCGGGGTCACTGGGAGAGCACACTGGGGGAGGTTGTATTGGGTCACTGGGAGAGCACACTGGGGGAGGTTGTATCGGGTCACTGGGAGAGCACACTGGGGAAGTTGTATTGGGTCAGTGGGAGAGCACACTGGGAGAGGTTGTATTGGGTCCCTGGGAGAGCACACTGGGGGAGGTTGTATCAGGTCACTGGGAGAGCACACTGGGGGAGGCTGTATTGGGTCACTGGGAGAGCACACTGGGGGAGGTTGTATTGGGTCACTGGGAGAGCACACTGGGGGAGGCTGTATTGGGTCACTGGGAGAGCACACTGGTGGAGGTTGTATTGGGTCACTGGGAGAGCACACTGGGGGAGGTTGTATTGGGTCAGGACAAGTTGCAGAAACTTGGGAGCTCATCTCATTCATGATTCTCTGTAGAAGTCATTGACTAAAAGTTTTGACAGCGTGAGAACTGTGCCTTACAACTGGGTCCTGGCCCGACCAAACTGATAAGTGGAAGCCAAGCGTTGGCAACTAATACCCCACCCTTTATAACACAGTAAAAACTGCCAACAAGCCTAATGTAATCTGATCAAGACTTGTTGGAGCAGATACAATTATTTTGGGTAAGCATCTGATAATGAGCAATGATAGCTAAATCATGTCATGGTTTATAGGATGACGATGATGGAGTTTAAAGAGGAAATTGATGAATTATTAATGATGAGATGTTGTAAACTGCAGCTTTCAGCAATCCTGACAGGCTGTAGTAGAGAAGCCAATTAACCTGTCCCATCTTCCTGTACTAGACGAAACAAGACATTCTGTTGATGGGACTGGGTGTGACACTTTTGTTCAGCGTCTCCTAACGAGAAACTGAAGCTAAGGTGGAACCTTCAGATTTTGATAGAATTTGAATAGATTTCCAAGTAGAGATGAGCGAATCATTCAAAATTTTATTCGCCGAACATTCGTCAAACTTTTCATAAGATTCGTATATTCGATGAATATATTCGTTGAATCTACGTACAAAATATACGTTATTATGTGGCATTTAGTGAACATTCGCGCACTAATAACGAACGTTCAGTTTTAAAAGGTACTCAACCTCTTTGAACACGTACGCATGACCATACAAATTGCATACGAAAATGACGGGCTTTGCTGGAGAGGAATGGTGGAGCAGGAGGAACGCTCTGAGTCTGACCCCTGGATACATATGGATACTGTATCAGCAGATGACAGCAGATCATCCGGCTGAGACTGAGATGAGTGTGCCATCCACTCCACTACCTCATCCACTTTCTCCTCCACTACAATTTTGCGCCTCGGTGGGTTAGCCTGGTGGAACAACGGCCAAGTATTGTGAATACTACTAGTAGAAGCTCCGGCTACAGGTCCTTTGGCACTGCTGCCCTGTGCCACCTTCTCCTTTTTTTAGAGCTCGAGGTCTGGCTGGAACTGGACCCCTTTTGCTTTTCCATGCCAGACATTTTCACTTCACTCTGTGGCCCTGCAGCTGGTCTTTGTCTCTCTCCCTGTCTCTCTCCTTGTCTCTCTCTCTATCTCTCTCCCTGCCTGATTAATTACTAGCCCTGCACTTGCCCTGCAGTATCCCTGATGTGTAATATGGATTCCCTAAACAATTACACCCCAATTTTAACAACACAGGTCTCAGAACTTCACACACAGTGCTTCTGCTCTCTCAGCAGTCACAGCAGAAGTGATGCATCACTGGCTTACTGAGCCTGAGCCAATCAGAGCAAGCCCTGCCCACTAGGTCAGGTGACCAGTTCGCTAAGTAATTGAATTTGTATTTAACAGCGTATAGAGTAACTTATACGTAGCATTAGCGTACAATTTATCGGACAAGTACGTAGCAAATGCGTAGAAAGCCTTAGGAACATTTTTGAATCAACAGAGCGAATCACCTAATATTCGGATTCACTTCGCAGCTGAAAATTTCCAAGATTCGATACGAATCAACAAATACATTCGCTCATCTCTATTTCCGAGTCCTGGAAAGTTTTTGCTTTTCCTCTTGTCCTGTTTCCATTTGGTCTTTCTCTTGCAGTTGCTCATCGGTGGTTGACTGAAATAGGTTCTACAGGCTAAAAAAAAGTCTTAGTTATCTTTTGGACAGGTAATAAGTATTAGATGTCTGGTGAAATGAACTCCACGACCGAGGCTAGGAGGAGACTGGAAGGAGAAGCTGTCAAGATTCTCCATTCAAAGTCAAAGACACTGAAGGAAACAGCTGAGCACAGTGTAAACAGGTAAACATCTGAAGAGCCCTGTCTATGTCCCCTCGTACTTTGTAACCACCAGCACTATAAACCTCCTGTGGCCACCTCATATGGCATCTTCAGTTTCATTCTCAGTGTAAATAAGATCCAAGATTCCTTATAGACTGATTTATGGAGGACAGGAACCAGTTGTGTATCGTGAGCCTGGAAATCACTTGCAGAACAAATTCATGAAAGAATCTGGATACAATTATGATCGTTGCCAAACAGGCTTTTAAATTGAGGTCTATAGCAGAAGGAATGACGCCGATATTCAGCCAGATGTGAAAGACACCATTATTTCTGCCTTCACCGGCTGAGATCTCCTCTAAGTATTGCTGTAGTTCATATGGCCGGTTTACTGAGGTTTAGATCATTAGGATAAAGTCGTGATTTCAGAGTGAACTTCATGCACTGGGATCTGATGGGATTCCAGCTTAATTTGTATTATTATAGAGAGTGAGAAAAGTAAAGTGCAAAGGCAGTGTGTGTGTGCACCCTAATCTTCACCATCCTGAGGCACTTAAAGGGAACCTGTCATCAACTTTATGCTGACCTCACTGAGGGCAGCATAAAATAGTGACAGAAATGTTGATGTCAGCGGTGTGTCACTCATGAGCTAAAAGTAAGTGGTTGCCAAGAACCAGCATCATAATCATTGCAGCCCAGGCCTTGAAAAGAGTCAAATCTACCTGAGAAGAGTTATGGTTATTCATAATCTCCTGCTCTCCCGCCCATCTGCTGATGATTGGCAGTTTTCTCCTAGAGAGAAAGGGAGAAAACTAGGTAGAAGCATTTCAGTCATCAGCAGGTGGGCAGGGAGAGCGGGAATTCATGAATAACCATGACTCTTCTCAAACAGATTTGACTCTTTTCAAGTCCTGGGCTGCAATGATTATGATGCTGGTTCTCGGCAATCACTTACTTTTAGCTCATGAGTGACACACCGCTGAAATCAGCATTTCTGTCACTATTTTATGCTGCCCTCAGTGAGGTCAGCATAAAGTTGATGACAGGTTCCCTTTAAGGCACCTTCCCCTTTGTGAAAGTGCCTGAGCAATAGGTGTTTCTAGCATGCTACTCCCTGTTGTCTGTTCTGTTTGTCTGCCTAGGTACCAACTTCTGCCTGATTTCTGACTCAGAAGACCTGTGTCTGATTACTATACTGAACTTTTGCTGCCTGCCCTGACTAGATTTCATGGATTCCTACGTACTCTGCCTGCCTTGATCCTGACTTGTCCCTGACTATAAGTTTGGGACATGACACGGAATTGGCCTGATCCCTTGGTGCTCCGTACCAGTGTCTCTGACCCACAGCTGTGGTAGTGGCCTGGTGGATCCCCTGCAGTGAAGTCCAGATATCTGTATAGGGGTTAAATGGTGAAAACCAGGATAACAACCGTAGAATTATCCCAACATCAAGCCTGTTGGTTGAAGCGCTGGTTACCCACACCCTAGTTCTGACTTCTGGTTACATTTTAAGCAACCACGTAAGTTTTTGTGTCATAGCAGCTTTACTAGGGTAGAAGATGAGGGTACGGCTGCATTTCATGTCACATTAGCTCCTTGGTTTTTAGAGAATTGTTATATGAAGTATTGGTCCTTTGGAGCTTTAAATGCCACCAATATGGCTGCAGTGACGATGGTCATTGGGGACGCTGGTCGTATGTTTTACCATCTGTCTTAGTTCTAGTATGGATAGTTTAACTGGAAAAAATAGGTGACAACTGAAGCTGTAAACTGCATGGTAACAGTGCAGACAATACAAATCCAGATCCACGTGTAGCACCAGGAAGTGTGTTGTTCCCAGGTTGCAGTTAGTGGCAGCTCTGATGCTCTTCTCCCCAGGGAGTCAACGTGTCTATACTGAGCCTCGTACCGAAACAATATATATCAACTGACATAAGTGGAAATATGACACAATCTGCTCCCAGTGTACACAGCTTCACCTCCTCTGCATGTTTTATGTGGTTTCTTTAGATCTATTGAACAATATGCAATTTAATAACCATTCAGTGTAGTCTGTATTAGTGTTGGCCAAGACTTGGCGACTGCTGCGCTTGTGCTCCATTTAGTAGCCGCAAACATAATACTAAACGACATAGAAACTTAAAGGGGTATTCCCATCTCACAAATGTAGTTTGTACAGTTAGATATAGCCATACCAGTATTATTACTAATAGAATGTATTTATACCGTATTTTACCGTTTAGAATATATTGCTATTTGTATATCCATTGTCCCACACACATCAGTCAGGCCGTTGCCCCTGGTTATGGCCACCGCAGCCATGTAGTAGTGGTGGTCGGCTTGCTCCTTTTCAAACCCGCTCTGAGGTAACTGCTGTATTGTGAACACACATTACATGATCATGCTGAGACACATCTTACGGTACTTTCACATCTGCGTTTTGGATGCTACCAGTCCTATACCCAATGGTCAGGATCCGTCGAAAACGCAGACTTTATAAACGGATCCTGCTCCATAGAGATGAATTGATCTTGGAACAGGATCCGTTTCTCTGTGTTTTGGAAGCGCAGACAAAAATGCTACAACCCTAAGATGTGTCTCCGCATGTTCATGTAATGTATAATTATTGATGATCCAGTTTGATTGCCACTTGAGATCAGGAAAGATAATATTTCCTCTTGGCATAGGCATTGGCGTACCTTCAATGGAGGCAGACCACGCGACTGCTATAGGACCCCAAGGTGGGTTCAGCGCTGAACTCCTTCTTCTTTCTTTTCCCAATGTAAACTGCAGCCACCAGTAAGGGAAGCTCAGTGCAAACACATTATTACAGCTGCCGATTCAGTCAATTGTAACTGCATAAATTACTGTGCACTGAGCTCCCTCTTGTGGCGACTGGGAGCAACCAGTTTGTAATAAAAGAGAAGCAGATTTATTAGTACATAGTTGTCTGGCCTAAATACATTGAGAAATATGGAAGTCCATGTGTGATTTTTTATTACAGGTTTTTTTATTAAAATGTCTTCTGCTTAATAAAAAGAAAAAAAAAAGGAATTTCATCGGAAATCTGGGGAATTGCTGTTTGCGTTCTACTTTGTCTGGGAGTGATTGACACATGTGTAGAAGGAAACTGGGTGGGGGCAGGAGGACCTATACCAACTTTTGCTATGTGGCCCTATGAGATCTGTGTATGCTCCTGCTTATGGGTTGTTTCTCATGTATCAGCAGGGATTCTCCCTTCCCTTCATGCATATGTCTCCCTTCCTTTGTGTAAACCTGATGGACACATGTCTTTTTAGCTCTAGGGAACTCAGTATTAGTCGTCTGTTTATCTTCTGTTCCTGGCCGTCAGTTCCCATGCAGGACCACTGGGGCATCCATGTGATATTATTCTTGGATCTGGCATCGCTTCTGGTGTCTCCACAGAGAATAGAAGGCACGCACAACTACTATACTATAATAAATATTGTTTGAAATGATCAGTCGTATTTTCTTACGTAAGGACAATTATGGACACATGTTGTTGTCTGTTTTGGTGTCATACATGTCTTTTCATCATGTGAATAAAGCCTCATCAGACAATAAGACGTCTTATAGATCAATAATCTCAAGTGTCCTAAATCATCCGAACATTCAGTAGATTCCACCCCATTCCAATGACATGAGAATGAGAAGTTCAAGACTTGTCCCTTCAGAATCCATTAACAGCTTTTATGTTTCTGTATTTGAGACATATTTGAAGAAAATGTAACAAATATTCCTTAGAACCGTTTTATGAAGTGGGATACAATGTGTCCTCTGTTGAACTGAAGATGAAACAGGACTCTATCCCCAGAGCTGGGTCACTGGAGAAATTCTGGATATTTTTCTTTACTCAATTAAGAAGGAATTACTGTCACTGTTTAGGTCAGGGAATAGATGTCTCTGGGAAGCTTTACTGGGATAAACTGGAATGCGCCTGAGTTGTTTTTCCGGTGTCACATACAATATCTGGTTGCAGCCACCACAAGGAGGCGCTCACAGCATGACAATCTAGTACTGAACTCAACTGCAGCTGTGTATATGTTTTTCACGATCCTCCCCCCAGTGGTGATGAATGGTATCCCGAAATTTATGTCCGTGAAGGGAGCGCTTTCAATATATTCTGACCCCTATAAAGATACATTTATTAGCACAACTAGCTAAAAAAGGGATCAAAAGGTCACAGGCAGGTGATGCCAAGCTTACCAGTCTTCTGCAGTAAATGTTCCAGACTTATACCGGCAGCAGAGTTCAGCAATCTATTGTTTGTGGCCCTGGGAAATCTGTGAATACTCACCATAAACAGGGACGGCGAGAGGGATGTATATCTCTCTGCTCCCCCATCTTCTCGCCTGCCAGCACTTCTGACTGGAGGAGAGCCCATTGACCCATTGCTGTCCCTTTTTTTCTTACTAACAAGTGTGTTCTGAAAGTGTCCAGAAGGCGGGGCTTCACTGTGCAGTGCTCACTGCATTGTACCGCTCTGCAGTATCCAACCCAGAGAGCACTATGGCTGTCAGTCAGGGCAGAGAGCAAGGAGCACTGCACGGTGAAACATCTGGCGGAATAAAGGTTTATACCCTGACTACTCCTGATAATAAAAGCTCCACAAAATGTATGTGCTGCTTTCCCCAGTCCCTGTCAGCAGGTTAGCATGCCTCTAAGCTGCAGTCACATGTAATGCCTTGTTTTGGGGGCCCTACCAAATTGGAAAAGTGAAGTTTCAGATTACAGACTATGGATGATTTTGCATTGATTTTTGCTCTTGTTGTTCATTTGCTTCCTAAATGCAAAATAAAGCAAAGTTCTAAATCATCGTCATAAAAAAGTTCCTACCATTTTGCTCCTGCAGAGTGTTTACAAGTTCAGTATTTCACCCAGCTGAATGTGATATACATCCCTCAGAGCTCTGTTACTGTTTCTGACAGCTCTCTCCGCTCTCCCCCTCCCCGCTCTTAGTGCTTAAGGTAGTAGGGAGGAGGCTGTAGATGGTGGAGAGGGAGAAGGCAGCGCACCCACAGCAGTTTCCTGGAAAGAGACTTCACATCCAGCATGTATTATATGGAGGAATACAGGGGGCGTAGCTATAGGGGGTGCAGAGGTAGCAGTCGCTACTGGGCCCAGGAGCCTGAGGGGGCCCAGAGACCCTTGGGCCACTTAAGAAGACACTGATATTATAGAATTTACATACTGGTCGAGTTACCCCTCTGGCTGGAGGGAAGAGTTTAGGTCAAGAATTTGGCATGGGGGCGGTTTGCCATTTCAATTTTTGCCCCCTGGCCACAAAGCGAGGGAAGGGGGGCCCAAGCCGAACTCTTGCACCAGGGCCCATGAACCTTTAGCTATGCCCCTGGAGGAACATATAGGGAGGGACAGTCTGAACCTGGGAATGGGCTGCACAGGGAATATCAGGGGGTCTGAAAATGAAAGGAGTGAAGATTGCAGACTGAAACTCAGGGCAACTTTTTTAACTCAATGTAACAAGTGAAATATGTAAAAATCATTTTCTCCACACCAAAGGTGTCCATAGCAGGAAGGGAGACCCTGCAGTTTACTCTGCTCACAGCCGCTCTCCATGCCTCTCACATCTTCTGCTATGAAAATATTTATTGTCGCTGTGAGTTGTAAAATCTTAGGATCTGATCCAAGGCACGTTACTGAGTCGTGGTCTGCACTCAATATGCAGAGATGGGAGGAGGACTTTTACTTTTTATTATTCAGTCCGTTTGCCGGGGACTCAGTTTTGGGTGCTCGGCGGTAAGGATTGTGTTTGTTGTGTTTCCAGTCCGAGGGGCAGGGAGCCAAGATTTCTGTGAGAAAACATGAAAAAACTGAATACATTCTGGGAATAATGACAAGACAGACGGCTGCGATCATTACTTGCCTATTGGCTTCTGCTATGACAAACACAGATTTCACGTCTGGTGACGCTGAGAGCTGGAGGACGTTCACAGAGGAGGATCATCCTTATAATATGCAGGATCTCACTATGATACGTCAGTGTTGTGTCCCGGGACCTAAAGTCATTCAGAACCGAGATGTCAAGCTCGTCTCTTGTGAACTCCTGCATGTCATTGAATGACAGATGCAAATATTTAAGGCAACCTCCCTCTACAGACAAACAGACTAAGGCTGTTTAGAATTTGCATCAACAGATGATCTTTCGATGATCTGACATAGAAATATTCTCAGAGATGTAGACACAATTTGAAAGCCTCAGAGCTGAGATCTTCCAACTTAACCTGCTTGTTCAGTGTCTGTAAATAGCTTGAAGTATGGATTTGCATCCTGGGAAGGGTCTTCTATATACCTGGCAATGAAAATTAATTTGAAATAGAAAAAATGAACTGCCCCCTGCATCGTGGAGTGTCCATCCTAAACCAACTGTAGCAACCAGCAGAATAGTGTTTGCTTAAAGGGGTTGTCCCACGAAAAATATTCTACTGTTTTCAGACCAGCACCTGGATCTGAATACTTTTGTATTTGCATGTAATTAAAAATTTTGTATAGTCACTGAGGTATTCAGTAAAATGTATCTGTATAGAGCCATTTAATTTCTTATTTCTCTGTCCTGTTCACTGAGATGGCCGCACATGCTCAGTTCCATCTTTCAACTGCCCCCTGAGCTGTTATAGGGAAAGCTAAGACACGCCTCCTGAGCTGTGATAGGGAGAGCTGAGACACGCCCCCTGAACTGTGATAGGTAGAGCTGAGACACGCCCCTTGAGCTGTGATAGGGAGAGCTGAGACACCCTCCTTGAGCTGTGATAGGGAGAGCTGAGACACGCCTTCTGAGCTGTGATAGGGAGAGCATGGACACGACCCCTGAGCTGTGATAGGGAGAGCTGAGACATGCCCCCTAAGCTGTGATAGAGAGAGCTGAGACACACCTCCTGAGCTGTGATAGGGAGAGCTGAGACACGCCCCCTGAGCTGTGATAGGGAGAGCTGAGACATGCCTCCTGAGCTGTGATAGAGAGAGCTGAGACACGCCCCCTGAGCTGTGATAGGGAGAGCTGAGACACGCCCCCTGAGCTCTGATAGGGAGAGCTGAGACACGCCCCCTGAGCTGTGATAGGGAGAGCTGAGACATGCCCCCTAAGCTGTGATAGAGAGAGCTGAGACACGCCTCCTGAGCTGTGATAGGGAGAGCTGAGACATGCCTTCTGAGCTGTGATAGGGAGAGCTGAGACATGCCTTCTGAGCTGTGATAGGGAGAGCTGAGACACGCCCCCTGAGCTGTGATAGGGAGAGCTGAGACATGCCCCCTGAGCTGTGATAGGGAGAGCTGAGACATGCCTTCTGAGCTGTGATAGGGAGAGCTGAGACACGCCCCCTGAGCTGTGATAGGGAGAGCTGAGACATGCCTTCTGAGCTGTGATAGGGAGAGCATGGACACGACCCCTGAGCTGCAGAAGAAAAGACACTCCCCCTGAGCTGCCAGCTTGATATAAATCTAGCAGAGCAATGAATGTGGAGATCTCTGGATCCATGTGAGGTACAGGGCTGGTTCTAGCTTTGTTAGAAGGAAATTGTCATGGACTGTATGATGTCTGATTTTCACTTTTTACATCATTCATGGGATAACCCCTTTAACCATAAAAATGCTGAGGTATCCACTTGAGACATGAGTATTGTGGTTGGTTTTTATTACAGAGTTGTGTTACCTCAGTGCCTTTCACATTCCTTGTCGAGGGTCCTCTTCTACCATCTGCCCAACATCTGACTAAACTCTCCTGTTTTTGTTGTATTTTCCCCTTCTCCGCAGCGTTCTGCCAAAGTCATCTCCGTAATAACAACGGCAAAATCAGGAGGGGATTCAATAAAAATAGTCTTAATATGAAAATGAAATTCTTATTAAAAGAGCTTTCATTTGTGTTTGTAAGTCGGCCGTGTTCCCAGGATACGGGGCTCATGTATTACCGAGGGATCACAGCTAAATTAATACCATTCCTCCAGTCTTAACGATGAGGCGCGCGTCCATTCTCCAGACCCTTCATGGTCTATGATAAGACTGAGAAGCAGCCGATGCTTATGTTCAATAGTCTTTATCCCTTAGAAGAACATCCAGCATCTCCTTATAAGCAGATGGCTGCGGTCTGCAGCAGCGGTTTTATATCAGTGACGGTTTTACCTTATCTACTGTACACAGAGCCAAACTCATATTAGAAGCATTTTTTAGATCTGAGGTAGAATCCTCCCAACAGATCAGCAGATATATTTGAGCTTCTGGGCTATCTGAGATTATGTTATAGTGAATTTCCACTTTTTTTCTAACTTAAATAGTTCCAAAATGTCATGCAGATTATTATTTTTTAGCTGTAAGTTTTATACAAAGTTCTGCATAGATGCTTAACACTTGATAAACTGTTGGCAACCTGCAGCCACCACTAGGGGGAGCCCACTGCATACATTATGCACATTCAACATAATACTATAATAGGGTGCAGTAAACTCCTGAGCTCCCCCTAGTGTTGACTGCAGGTAACCAAAATAAGGAATTTGAAATGTAGAATTTCAAAACTCTTTATGGCTCAGGTTGGGGTACACGACGACCTTGGCTGCATCCACTTGGGACCCACACACAGTGGCATCACAGGTGTGATGGAGGGGTAGGTACAGGGGAAACAATATTTCCTCCACAGGGAGTGAGGGCTCTTGAGACTTTGAGAAAATCCCATAGAACTCCTTTAAGCTTTATTCAGAAAATACAACTCGAGAACCGGCGTGGTGACTGCATTTTGTGGCGGTGTTTGGCGTTGTTATGTTTGTTCATTTTGTGAGGGAATGACAAGGAAATATACTGACAAACAGCGGAATAAGCCTGTAAACTGTGCAGACGTCAGGCGACTGACAGGAAACTATCCGCACCTTGTCAGGTTTGTTTGCTGGATATTTAAGCAAACAGAACTTTCCTGGTAACTTTCTGGAAAGTGCAGCTTTGCAGTGAGACAGTCGTAATCTTTCTGATTAATGCGGAAGACATTGTGCAGAATGAGGTGACGGAGGCGGCAGCCGGTGGTGACATTAGTAGTGGATTGCCACTGTGTATCACAGGGTTACAGTTTGTTACTTTTCTTCTCTAGTTCTGACCCTGAGTTAGGCCTCATGCACACAATTCTATCAGTTTGGCGGTTGGAAAATTACGGATCCTCAAAACACGGATCCTGGTCGAGTGCATGCCAACATTTTTTTTGCAAGCTCCTCTAAAAATATCCTATTCTTGTCTACAAAACGGACAAGAATAGGATATGTTCTATCTTTGTCGTGGAAGAGACATATGGATGTGGACAGCTCACAGTGTGCTCTACGCATCTTTTGGGGCCCCATTGAAATGAATGGGTCCGCATCCGATCCACGAACATATGGTCGTGTGCATGAGGCCTTATTCGTATTTTTATTCTCAAGTCTAGAGCTACATTGGTAGTGAGCGGTAATTGCAGTGCATTGTGGGAGTTCCGTTACAGCTGATCGGTCATATGTCTGACAGCGAGATGGAGCTAAACCCTTGTCTGTTTACAAGGCAGGCAGCAGGATTTTACCAACAGTAATGTATATGAATGAGAAAAACCTCCAAAAATAAAAAAAAAATGAAATGATGAAGTTACTCAACGTGTGAGCTAAAAACTCTGCTCACATAATTGAGAGTGTGGCCAACACCAGAGACAAATTTATCTCCATTTACACCAGTTTTCTGGTGCAAATGAAGCCAGAAATCCACGTCAGCTCTGAGCTGTTTAGGTGCACAGACTGCCAGAGGATGCACCTAACTTATGACCAGACCTGCACCTCATCATGAATAAGGCGCATCCTCCTGCAGCAAAGGTGATATATAAATCTTACCCACCTGACGGGGGTCACCGGCCACCCATACCGGGCTACACACCGGTCACATAATCCACCATTCACGTAAGAACAATATCATTAAAAAAAGTTTGAAGGCAATGTACACCTTTGGGGGCATCTTTCTTAATGCTTCGTACTCATTTTGAGCTAAAAATCACTTTTTCAATCAGTCTTTATTACAAATATGGCTTCCTTCCAGACAGACTCCTTATCTCTGCTCTCTGACATTATAAACACTTATTAAAGCTCAATCCTTATCTTACTGATAAGAATGTGGCTTAAATAAGTTTTGATGAGCTCTTAGTAATTGAAGATAAGATTTATTAGATGACCGGCACACAGTGAAAGTACCAGTCACCGGTAGAAAAACAGTTAACCCTTTGTGACAGAAGGGCTCAATATTTTTAATAAAGGACAATAATTGAAATATGATTTTTAGCCAAAAATGAGTAACATGCAATAAACTAAAATTGCCTCTGAAGGTGTAAATAGCGTTTAAATACTTTTTCAATCCACATAAAATAAAAAGTGGAGATAATTCCTGCATGATGCTGTCTAAAGTGTTTGAAACCATATAGACACTCAATACTCAGAAACTGGGTGGGTCAGGGGGATCCATGCTAAGTTTTGCTGTGGGATCCCAGGAGATCTGCGTCTCTCTGGCTGGAGATTCCTGTACTCGATCTGCTTTCCCTCATGGTTGTCTCGCTGCCGGAGGTGACAGAATTTCATTCTCTTGAGCTTCTCGGTGTCTTACGGATGTTTAGATGAGAATATTCTGGGTCACGTCCACAACTTGTGTAATAATGAAATCACCTTAATGTGTTCCTTGGCTTCACATAAAGTGAGGATCCAGAATCAGGAGAGTACCGGGATGTTTACAGAGGAGTCTGGACACTTGCGCCGTCCCTGCTGTGGTCCCATCACTTCAGTTGTGGTAGTTCTCTCTTTTTTTTTTTTTTTTACTTCGGGGTATGAATAGTTTTGCAACCATTTGTATTGTTAGAGTCTACGGGAAAGATCTGAGTCTACACTCCTCTGCAATATCTGTGTGTCTCTGGTTAAGAACAAAACCTGTGTCGTCCGACCCACAGTCGAGTGTTCAGATTGCTGCAGGATCTGCCTTGCCTTTACCTCCACCCAGTGCCTATCACCCAATGAATGGAGCACATTATCCCCCAGGCCCCAGCTTGTGCTCTTTCCCGCTCAGCAGCCAGGATGACATCTCTGCATTGCACCTGCCTGCTGGGAAGAGCACACGCTGACGCTGTCCTAAGGACACAGATACAGTTGGAATCGGAGCATGCAGCAGCACTCCTGGGAGCCTGAGACCACCGAAATCTGGGATTGTCCTGCTTAACATTGTCATTCTTAACATCCAGCGGTTGGCACAGACCTAGCACTTATCATGGTTGCATGGTTGTTGTGAAACTACAACTCCCAGTATGCACACTTGCTAAGCTGTTCTTGAAACTCTGGTAGAAATGAATGGAGCATGCTGGGAATAATAGTTTCACAAGAGCTGGAGGTCGCTGACCCCTTGGTATAGGCTTTCCTCTACCGGATAAACACAGCAGCAACACAAGTATCTCCCGCTGATACACTGTAGCAAACTGCCTTCGAGCCTCAGGGTGTAATCAATAATGTCCCTATTCACTGACAAGAAACAAAGATCTTGAAAATCACCAAGAATTGTCGCATAATGTAACAGAAAGTCGCAGAAGGTTCCGTTTTTACTATAATGACGCTTTTTACGTATGAATGGATGATCCCTTTAATACACGAGCGCGCTGTGTTGTGTTTCAGGCTACGTTTACAGATATTCATATCAGGTTCGTGTTTGCAGCTCATAAATCTCAGGAAATCTGCAGCTTCATCTTGGGATTATTTATATTTCTATGTTTGGAGACCTCGGAGGGTATTTTAAGAAGGTTTTAAGACTGAGCAAATAAATAGAGAATATAAAAAGGAATGACCTGGATCTGGGGGACGGCAGAGGACACGCTCCACAGGGCCCTGATCATTCACAGTGTAACGCTGGGGAGCAATGCATTGTGGGGGCTACACAAGGTCATCATGCAGTCAGAGGAGTCCGGGCCACAGGTTACTGCCATGACCACAATATGGAGGCTTCCAGCATTTAGCAGGGGTCCCAGGGTCATGTGATTCTTGCAGCCTGCATGCTGATAGGAGGAGACAGCCGTCGGTTATTACAGGATCCTATTCTATGGGAACAGATCCCAAGGACCCGGGATCCATTACGACCAGACTCTTCCTATTGGGGCCCAACTTTTTGGATTCTTCCATCAGTGTTTGTGGCACCTGGATTTGTCTCATTGTCTATGGAATATGGGGTCAGTGGAGACCCCCTTTAAATGCTGATACCATATAGAAGGGGGTGGGGATAGGGGCAATTCTTATTCATTTCTCTTCATTATTTCCTGAAACTTTTTAATCAGAAAAAAGATTGAACTTGTCCTCTTGTATTACAGATTCAGTGCTTCACGACTCCGTTGGACACAATTTAGGCCCAGGTACAATCCCCACCTCCTGTCTGCGCAACCTCTCCTACCTCTACCGCAGAGCTAAAACGCCCTCTTCCTTGCATTCGGCAGCCATGTTGGGAGGCATAGAGCGTTACTGAGAAGGTGGTGACCACATGCAGAGTGCAGAAATCTCCAGATGTCCCGGGACCTCCAGAGAACGCATCTCAGGCTTCTGTCCTCAGGACGTTTGCCTCTAGGATGAGCCGATGACTCCATTGTTGTCCTTCATGCAGAAGATGAGGCAGCATCTCGAAAGTCTGAGGTCCGTTCCCTGGAGGTGAGCGGGCTGAGGCCCACGACGTGTGGGTCCTTTTATCTGCTTTCTATTATTTTTGCAGGAGATGGTCCAGTGAAAATGATGTATTAGATAATCATTGGATTTCCCGGTAGGATTTTTACCTTCCGTGCTGAAATCTGTGCGGATTGTGCTGGCAGGTTCAGCGCTGAGTTCATTTCAAGTGGAACAACTTTCCTGGATGTTACGTGAGTCATTGTAAAAGTGAGAAATAACGGATCTGAGACCGCACAGAGCTCTGTATTCGCCAGGGGGGCATCTGTCCCACACCCTATGTATTGGGGTTTGCATTTAGATATCGGACGTGTTCAGTTACATGAAATGTTGTGGCCCCCTGACCAGAAGACTTGGGGGCAGAGGCGTCCAATAACATCTCTGTAGTGGGAAACTCCTTCCAGTCTTCTGTAACTTCCCCGTATACTTTAGGTTTCCATCTCTGCTTGCTTTCAGTAGATGAAAATATATCTGTTTACATCCAGAGGCTGAACCCCCCCCCCCCCGGCCTAGTCTTAAAGGGGTATCCTGGTAACAACAAATTATAGGGGTCGGACCACTAAGATCCCACTGATTCCCCCATCAAGCATGTGCATGACTGCTCCATATGGGACTGCTGATGATGAGTCACATAGAGATGAATGGACCTGGACGTCCCTTCTTGTGATCAGTGGGGTCCCAGGGTCAGACGACCAGTGGTAGGGCCCTTTAAGCAGGCCATTCATTTTAGTTGCTGATGGCCAAATGCTAATTTGGCTGACAGCTATTCCTCCTCCCCATACACAGGCATGCTTATTTCAGCCAAGCATGCATGTGTTCAGCATGGGGAGAGGCGAGAACGATTTTCGCAGTGACTTATCTTACCTGAGAACAAAAGGATAAGTCATGTTGAAAACCAACTGCGTGAAACTCGGAACAGTGCCGTACACGTTGGATGGTCGTCTGGTCCGCTGAGGTCGGCGCGTGCAGCCGCCATTAATGTATATGACTGGATGTACATCAGAAGCAGCAGATATGGCTCCCGTGTCCTGGACTCCCGGCTGACACACTGCAACCTGCTGTCACCTGGGAGGTGTTTTCAGCCTTTGAATGGAGGCCAATAATGTTCTGATTCACTGACAGGAAGCAGAGATGGTGAAAATGGTGAAAAATTTAAACACTAAGGGGATCATTTATTAAGACTGGCGCTGGCGGTGGATCTGCCAAAGTTATGAAGAGGCGCCGGCCTCCACACAACGTCGTGTATCCAGCGCCAGTTCTAAATGTAAGACGGACTCTTCGCTGTCTAACATTTAGACCATTTTCTAAGCCTGGTGTAGAAAATGGTAAATGAGATGAGACTCCCGCCCCCCTCCACGCCCACTGTTTTAGATCTGGCGTGAGCGGGGAAAAGTCTGCACTAGCAATACACCTAATATAGGACTCCTAAGTCTGTAAGAACATGGCAGAATATGTCCCATTAGGGACTGACGTCGTCATATTCTACATTGGTCTGTCCTCGTAAAATCTGGCGTAGGCCCCCCTTTAATAGACAGCAATTAACCCTGAAATAGTCTTCCCCTGATAACATCACATTTCTTTGTGTCAGGGGTCAGCAACTATAACTCCCAGTATGCTTGAATCACTTCTATGGGAGTTCTGAGAACACCAAAGCCAGTGTGCATGCTGGGAGTTGTAGTTGACCCCTACTCTATGTTGTTCCACTTGAAAGGTATTTGTCTTAGCGCTTTCATTTTGGGGACTTTTGAGCTGAAGCCGTTTCATATAGGATACCGCCATTCCCGTATGGTTCCTTGTCCACTTGCCTTCCAACATGCCAGATGTTTGCCTCTGCCGCTCCTGTCTCCAGATCCTTGCATTCTGCGGCTTTTGCTGTATTCCCTGGCTCTGGCCCTTCGAGGGTCAATCCCTTTCTTGCTTCTGAATCAGCTCGCCGGCATTGCTGTATCCTGGGGGCTACAATACAATCCTGTGGGACCTTTGGGAAGCTCCTGCCATAAGCTTCATCTGCTCCATCTGAGCTTTCTTCTGCTGCAATATTCCATTTTCAGACTCCTGTGATATATCCGACTCCTCGCCATGTGCAGAGACAATGTGGTGGCTTTGTATTCACTGCACCGCTGGAGTTTTAGATTTCAGTTTCTATATAATCTTCTATAGATGTCCTTGTCCTGTTCTTTGCATTTTCTCCGCTCATTCCCACATTTATGGTGCACACTGACCCAACAGAGGAAAGAGTTAGTTTCGGGGATTGTCAGTGGTACAATACTGTATGCAGTGACTGTAAGATCAATACTCCACTGTCCCCAAATCATATTCACAGGAGTCCTGCAGGCAGAGATCAATGTATGATCAATGAGTCCTTGCATTAAAACTGGTTCACCTATCATTACCATGTACATAAAAGGCAGTGATCAATCCCGACAAGACTAAAATTGCCTGTACACATCAGATAAATATCAGACAGACCCCTTGATTTCATTGGGACAGCCATGTCAGCCAACCATCTAATGACAGTCTGTAAAGAGTCAGAGGAGTCTGGAGGAACACAAGGAGAGTGGAGGGGACAGAGAAGTCTGGAGGAGGACAGAGGAGTCTGGAGGAGGACAGAGGAGTCTGGAAGGGAAAGAGGAGTCTGGAGGAGGACAGAGGAGTCTGGAGGAGGACAGAGGAGTCTGGAGGGGACAGAGGAGTCTGGAGGGGACAGAGGAGTCTGGAGGAATACAAGGAGAGTGGAGGGGACAGAGGAGTCTGTGAGGGGACAGAGGGGTCTGTGAGGAGGACAGAGGAGCCCTGCGAGGGAGGGACCAGAGGAGTCTGGAGGAGGACAGAGGAGTCCTGGAGGGGACAGAGGAGTCTGGGAGGATAGGGAGTTGGACAGAGGCGTCCTGGTAGGGGACAAGAGGAGTCTGGAGTGGACAGAGGAGTCCTGGAGGTGACAGAGGAGTCTGGAAAGGGGACAGAGGAGCCCGGAGGGGATAGAGGAGTCTGGAGGGGACAGGGAGTCTGGAGAGAACAGAGGAGTCTGGAGGAGGACAGAGGAGTCTGGAGGAGGACAGAGGTGTCTGGAGGGGACAGAAGGGTTTGGGGGACAGAGGAGTTCTGGAGGAGGATAGAGAGTCTTGGGGACCAGAGAGTCTCTAGGGGACAGAGGAGTCTGGAGTGGACAGAGGAGTCTGGAGGGGACAGAGGAGTCTGGAGAGGACAGAGAGTCTGGAAGAGACAGAGGAGTCTGGAGGGACAGAGGGAGTCTGGAGGAGGATAGAGGAGTCTGAGGACAGAGAGTCTGAGGGACAGAGATCTGGAGGCAGGAGTCTGGAGAACAGAGGATCTGAGGGGACAGAAGGTTTGGAGATGAAGGGTTCTGAGGAAGGACAGGAGGAGGGAACAGAGAGTTTGGAGGGCAAGAAAGCCAGAGGAGTCTGAGGAGTCTGAGGAGGATAGAGAGTCTGGAGGGAGGACGAGTTTGCGAGGAGGACAGAGAGTCTGGCAGGGACAGAGAGTCATGACCGGAGGGGACAAGAGGACTGAGAGACAGGGATTGGAGAGGGATCTGAGGAGGACAGGGGACAGAGGGACCGGACGGAGACAGAGGGTTTGGAGGGACAAGCCAGAGATAGAGGAGTCTGGAGCAGAGATATAGGAGTCTGGGGGGATCCAGAGAGTCTGGAGAGGACAGGGAGTTGGAAGGCAGAAGGTCTGAGGGACAGAGGAGTCTGAGGAGATAAGAGTCTGGAGGGACAGAGGAGTCTGGAGGGACAGAGAGCCTGAACACAGAGAGAGAGTACGGAGAGAGGAAAGAGGAGACTAGAGATGAGAAGAGGAAGTCTATGGAGAGGGACAGAGAGAGAAGAGTAGTCATGGAGGAAGAACAGAGAAGTATAGAAGGAGGAGTAAGAGGAAGTACTGAGAGAGAAGACAGAAGTCTGGAGGGGACAGATAAGGATTTAAAAAATGCCCCAAGAGAGAGTCTGGAGGAGACAAGGAAGTCTGGAGAGGAGAGAGAGAATAGAGGAGTCTGGAGAGAGACAGAGAAGCAGTCTCTAAGGGACCAAAGGCAGTCATAGAGTGGAGACAGAGGGAGTCTGAAGACAGAGAGAGTCTAAAGAGACAAGACATCAAAGGAGTCTGAGAGGAGAGTAATATAGAGGAGTCTGGAAGGACAGAGGAGATACTGGAGGAGGACAGAGGAGATCTGAGGACGAACGTACTGGAGGACAAAAGAGCTGGAGTAGACAGAGGATCTGGAGGAGCAGAGAGCCCTGGAGGATCAAGGACAAAGAAGAGTACTGGAGAGAAGAAGGAACAAAGGAAGTAACTAGAAAGGGAGATAAGAAGGAAGTCATGGAGAGAAGAAAAATAGAGGAAAGTCTAAGAGGGACAGAGAAGAGACTGGAAGGAGGACAAGGATCTGGAGGACAGAGGAAGATCTGAGGACAACCACCACCAAGAGGAGTCTGGAGGAGGACATGAGGAGTCTGGAGGAGACAGAAGGAGTCGGGGAGGAGGACAGAGGAGTCTGGAGGAGGACACAGGAGTCTGGAGGGAGCAGAGGAGTCTGGAGGGACAAAGAGAGTCGGAGGAGGACGCAGAGATCTGAGTGATGCACAGGAAGAGTCTGGAGGGAAGAGAGGTCTGCAAGGGAGCAGGAATTCTGGAGGGAACAGAGGAGTTAGAGGCACAGAGAATGCCAGAGGAGGTCTGGACGGGGTGGAAACAGAGGAGTCTGGAGGAATACAGGAGAGTCGGAGGACAGAGCGCAGTTGAGGCAGGACAGAGGAGTCTGAGGAGACAGAGGCGGTCTGGAGGAGACAGAGGAGTCTGGAGGGAGGACAGAAGGCAGTCTGAGGGGACAGAGGAAGTCTGAGGAGGATAGTAGGATTCTGACGGGCGACAGACGTGAGTCTGTAGGGGAATCTCACAGCCAGCTTAGATGTACTCGCCGGAACAAGTTGCGCCTGTCAAACACACCACCAGACTCTACAGCGAGCCTTACGCACTAAGCTTACCAGTATGCCACAACTAGCTCAACTCCAACACAGACCGGACACATAGACAGATATCAGCCCTACCAGTGGCAAGCAGCAGTCACCGACAACGTTATAATATCCTCATCTTACCAGACAGCCACACATCAGCGACAGTTCGACAGAAACAGCCACGCAGCTAACATGAAAAGTACACTTTAAAGGACGCCCCCCACCGACTCAGAGAAATACTACTTAAACGGACTCCAAGGTCCTCCAGCGCCGAAGAGGCCAGTCTGGAGGGACAGAGGACGCCTGGAGGAGCGACAGAGGAAGTCTGGAGGAGAGGACTAGAGATCCTGGCGGCGGCACAGAGGAAGTCTGGAGGAGAACAGAGGAGTCTGGAGGCGAGGACAGAGGAGTCTAGGAGAGGACAGAGGAGTCTTGAGAGGACGCAGAGGTGTCTAGGAACAGAAAGGTTTCGGAGCGACTGACGCCGCGCTTAGAGACACGAGGAGTCGTGGAGGAATAAGGCAGCTGGAGGGGACAGAGGAGTCTCTTAGGGGACAGGAGTCTGGAGTGGACAGAGAGTCTGGAGGGACAGAGGAGTCTGGAGGAGGACAGAGGCAGTCTGGAACGAGGACAGAGAGTCTGAGGGACAGAGGAGTCTGGGGAGGATAGAGAGTCTGGAGGGACAGGGAGTCTCAGGGGTACAGAGAGTTCTGGAAGTGGACGAGAGTCTGACGGACAGAGAGTTCAGAGGAGATATACGGAGCTCTGAGGAGCATCAGAGGAGTCTGGCAGGGACAGAGCAGTTCCGAGTGGACAGAGGAGTCTGAGGGGCAGAGAGCCTGCAGGAGACAGAGGAGTCTGGAGGAGGACAGACGAGTCTGCGAGGAGGATGAGAGAGTCTGAGAGCGGATATAGAGGAGTCGATGTGGCGAGAGCGACGCGTGCAGAGTCTGGAGAGAGACAGGAGTTGGAGGACAGAGGAGAATCTGGAGGAGACACGAGAGCTCGGAGGAAGACAGAGGAGTCGGACCGGAAAGGCATTCGCGAGAGGGAACACAAGAGTTCTGCGAGTGAACAGAGGATCTGGAGATCGACAGCTTAGTCTGAGGACCAAAGAAGTCATGGAGGAGACAGAGGAGTCTGAGAGGGAAGCACGAGTCCTGGACGTGGGCGTAACACATCATACAAATATCAACACTGCCCAACGCAAAGCAGGTGCTGAAGGGAACAAGAGCATATTTGCCGAGATGCAATATATCTATGAGAGTTTTGGCGACGAAGCAACATGGAGGAAGCCGAAGATGTTGAGAGGAGGACACCCAAAGGTGTTGCAACACGTAGCAGGCTGTATCAGCGATCCAGCGGCATGAATCTGCGAGTAACAAGAAATGTAATCTTACTGGAAGGGACAAAAGGTAGTGTCTGGTAGGGCACCAGAAGGCGAAGATCTGGCAACCTAGCTCTCCTCTCTTATCAACACTACATGCTTACAAGAAAGATCCAGCGCAGTACAAATAAAACTGTCGCCGAATCTCGATGATAGAGAGCGAAGCCTTTAGTCCGACAGCCAATATTGAGGACACGGAACATATGCGTAAACCCCCTAATGAGACACCTGATCTAAACTCGAGTGAATGAGAGACAACAGCTGAACTCGCTGACCCACACCGAGTCATGCGAACAGAAAATACATCTGGCTGGCTCCTTCCTAGACCCATTCTGTAGCACAACGGACCAGTGCACTTAGCACGAGCCTATCCTGCCATCCTGTCTTAGTCTATACTCTGCGTCACTTGCAGCACACAACACAGTCCTCGGCAATAACTATCCCACGGAAGTGCATCATCACCACCTGTTCATCCTTTCTATATTGACTCTTCTAAGAACGAATACGGGCAGGAAAACTTGCAGACAATTCCTCGCTCTGCCTTGATATACAGGTCATACTATAACCCTATCATTGATTGTCCTGGTCATTGCGCAGGCGGACGCTCTCTGTTTTTCTGCCGCGGCCACTCATCTGTGACATTTTGGAAATACAAGCGTCACGTTGAAAATCGCTAGTGGACACTGGCCGCGTTCCCATCATTTGCTAGCGAACAATTGCATCATAAAACTGTAGAGTCTTACTCCTACCTGTCTGGCAAACTATCCACAAGCAGCATGTGCTTCTCAGCTGAATATAAGCGTTGAAACGTGCTAGCTGAAACATCTCAGCTCGTATCAAAACAAGCCAATAAAATAGCAAAATCACCAGAATAATTATCTAATCTCATGCGCCATCCAAACATTGCACTGAAGGACGATCTGCGTCACTGTCAATCTCTGTTCTTGCTCTGGTGCTCTCGCGCAACCTGACAACCACGTTCTTTTTCAAGGAGGTTTTGTCAGGCTGTGTAGAAGTGGCGCTCAGCACGTTATAATATATTTGGTGTTAGGATTCTGCTCTCTCCTCACTCCAAGCATGACACTCGCCTCCTTCTTCATCAATTCAATATCCTTTATGTACTGTACGACATGATGCCTTTTCCTGCAAGTGCACCGCTCATACCCTTAGCCTCATGTGATATACTTCAACGCGTATATGATAACGGCTACTCCTGTGCACGCCATAATGTGGTCCGGACTCCTAAAGCTCTGCCAAGGCAGCGACGTGCAAAACATTCATGAAGGATGCAGGCAGGACACAAGTGACAGGCAGCGGTTGTTTTGGCAAACATGCCATCAAGCAAAAAAAACTTTCCATTACCCAAGAAACTGGATAGCGGCACCTGTCCCCAGTTGTAGTTTACTGGAGCGCTGGCGGACTTATTAATCTGCAAATAACAATCCACTTGCATAAGCACACAATCTCCATTACGGACACGGGCTTCTAGGTGCGGCCAAGAGAGACTTGGCTAAGAACAGCCCGCGCATGTAAGATCACAGATAACGACAACCGATAAAGCTCATATTGTTGCGTGTCCCAGATAGGGTCAGGCGAATTCCGCAGCGAGGTCTAGTGGTGTAGCTATACGTGAGTCCTGAGGCACGGCTGAGCTTGAGATGATCTTATATCGCACGACCTTACGGTACTGTAATCCTATGTTTCTTCCCAGAGACACGATACTCTATCTACCCAACGACTTGACTGGAGGACTTCTGCTCTTATTTATTCATTTCTATTGTAGCATCAGTTTCACATTGTGGGTCTTTGCTCTGCAACTTGCATCCTATAACTGTCGCCGCGATCCATAGTATCTATACTGTATGCAATCACTGATCATGATGATGTACTATGACGCGATTGCACCGTCAAACCTTGAAGGTCACCACAGACAAATATCATTTCTTGCATCTGTCACAATCTGACATGACAATCTATGAACCATGCGCGTTGCCAGGAATTCTTCCTCAACCCCTCGGGTGCCTCGAAGTTTGCCTGGGGCCCGAAACAACGTGTATCTATCTACACGGGCTATCGCGTATCTGAATCGAAGCAATACACTCTCCTACGCGCAATGCGAAGCTCTCACAGTTCTGGCGGAGCATGGGCGACAACACGCAGTCCCATGGTACCAATCCCTGCACGACGAGGTCTCATCACATCAAGCACAGAATGTTCGAGGGTATCACACTAGCTTCGTGATAATCAAAGGCTACGGCTAATCGCCAGAAGGACAGAGGAAAGCGCATGGCTAAAGGGTGTTGTCAAAGCAAATCGGAACTTTCTAAACACTTAAAATGTGCAAAGCAAACCATCATAAACTTAAAACCCGCAGATTTCAGTTGCAGCAAAGATCCATGCAAGAAGTTCGGTCCAACCATCATGTGGGACTGCGTTCCTAGAAGGCATTTTGCCAAAGAGGCTGATCCTAAAGTAGAACTTACATATCTCTTTGCATTCATTCCTTTTGGATAAAAAAAAAATACACAAAAAACTGCCAAACCTGCCCTGTGATGCGTCCGTCCTGAAGATGCTGACCCCCAGCACAATATATCATACCCTGATCTAAAGTGCTCTAAGAAACCTGATCCAGAAAGAACTACACTGTGCTCCACTACTGTAACCTAATACTCCTGCTCCACTACTGCACCTAATACGCACCTACATTTAGCTGCTCCCACTACTGCACCTAAATAATGCTCACTTACTGACCAACCTAATTACTGCCTCTACACTGCAACCCAAATACCATAAGCACCAACTACGCCAACCTGTAATAAATACTGGCATCCACTACGATTACTACGCACACTAAATACTAATACCACCCCAATGAAGCCTGACACTGCATCAAATGACTGGCACACACCGAAACTGAGACTAGCACCTAAGAACAGATGCTCCCCACTAAACCATACCTGCACCTAACTAAGTTGCCTCCCAGCAACACTAGCTCTGCAATACCTCAATCAACTAGCTCTCGACCAAACTAACTTTTATGCACCCCTAACAATAACTGCCGCCGAACTCACTGCAACAACCGCCTACAATACTACTGCGGGCTCCCACTAACACTAACCACCAATAGGAATCCTGGTTGCCACATCACCTGCAACCTTGAAATAATTGCTTCCACTACTGCACCAAATACTGCTCACTACTACACCTAATACTGCTCCACTACTGCACCTAATACTGCTCCACTACTCACCTAATACTGCACACTACTACACCTAATACTGCACCACTACTGCTCCACTACTGCACTAATACTGCACTACTGCCACCTAATACTGCACCTAATACTGGCTCCACTACTGCACCTAATAATGCTCCACTACTGCACCTAATACTGCTCCACTACTGCACCAAATACTGCACCACTACTGCACCTAATACTGCTCCACTACTACACTACTCCACTACTGCCACCCTGCACTTACTACTCCACTTACTGCACCTAATAATGCTCACCACTACCTGCACCTAATACTGCTCCACTACTGCACCTAATACTGCTCCACTACTGCACCTAATACTAATACTGCTCCACTACTTGCACTACTAATACTGCTTCCACTACTACACCTAATACGCACTACTGCACCTAATACTGCTCCACTACTGCACCAAAATACTGCTCCACTACTACCACCTAATACTGCCTCCACTACTGCACCTAATACTGCTCCACTACTACACCTAATACTGCTCCACTACTGCACCTAATACTGCTCCACTACTGTACCTAATACTGCTCCACTACTGCACCTAATACTGCACCTAATACTGCTCCACTACTGCACCTAATAATGCTCCACTACTGCACCTAATACTGCTCCACTACTGCACCAAATACTGCACCACTACTGCACCTAATACTGCTCCACTACTGCACCTAATACACTCCACTACTCCACCAATACTGCACCAACTACTGCACCAATAATGCTCACTACTGCACTAATAATGCTCCACCTACTGCACTATACTGCTCCACTACTGCACCTAATACTGCTCCACTACTGCACCTAATACTGCTCCACTACACACCTATACTGTTCCACATCACCTAATACTGCTCCACTACTGCAACCAAATACTGCTCCACTACTACACCTAATACTGCTTCCACTACTGCCACCTAATACTGCTCCACTACTGCCACCAATACTGCTCCCACTACTTTACCCACTAATACTGCCTACCACTACTACTACTATACGCTCCACTACTGCACCTAATACTGGCTCCACTACTGCACCTAATACTGCTCCACTACTACACCTAATACTGCTCCACTACTGCACCTAATACTGCTCCACTACTGCACCTAATACTGCTCCACTACTACACCTAATACTGCTCCACTACTGCACCTAATACTGCTCCACTACTGCACCAAATTACTTGCACCACTACTGCACCTAATACTGCTCACTACTGCACCTAATTACTGCTCCACTACTGCACCAAATACTGCACCACTACTGCACCTAATACTGCTCCACCACTACTGCACCTAATACTACTCCACTACTGCACCAAATTACTGCACCACTACTGCCACCTAATACTGCTCCACTTACTGCACCTAATACTGCTCACTACTGCACCTAATACTGCCACATAACACTGCACACTACTGTTTCACCTAATACTGCTCACTACTGCACCTAATACTGCTCCACTACTGCACCTAATACTGCTCCACTACTGCACCTAATACTGCTCCACTACTGCACCTAATACTGCTCTACCACTACTGCACTCTAATACTGCTCCACTACTGCACCTAATACTGCTTACTACACTACTGCACCTAATACTGTCCACTACTGCACCTAATACCACTACTGCAATACTGCTCCACTACTCACACCTAATACTGCTCCACTACTGCACCTAATACTGCTCCACCTAATGCCACCTAATACTGCTCCACTACTGCACCTAATACTGCCTCCACTACTACTAACTACCACTGCTCCATACTGCACCTATACTGCTCCACTACTGCACCTAATACTGCACCACTACTGCACCTAATACTGCTCCACTACTGCACCTAATACTGCTCCACTACTGCACCTAATACTGCTCCACTACTGCACCTAATACTGCTCCACTACTGCACCTACTACTGCACCTAATACTGCACTCTAATACTGCACCACTACTGCACCACTACTGCACCTACGCACTACTGCACCTACTGCCCACTACTGCACCTAATACTGCTCCACTACTGCACCTAATGCTGCTCCACTACTGCACTGTAAACCGCAGCCTGCATGTACATACACAGCAGCTGCCGAACAGACTATAGATCTCAGTACTTCTACAGAAACCACATCACAGTACCACGTGGAAAGACTTCAATCAATATGGGGCTTTAAATGGAAGAAAACAATTGAAAAATTGGGACGTGCTTCAAAATACCGCAGTATGCCGTGCAAACCAGGAGGGTGGAATGGGAAGCAGGGACGTCCACTTCTGCTTCCTGCTGGATCCACTTCCAGCTCTGGCTCCAAAAACTGCGTGTGTGATTCCAGCCAGATTCAGACCTCTTGCAAAAACACGGTGAAAGTGCACAAGAAGCCAAAGTCTGAATCACTTCTGATCCATTTTTTTAATCATTCAAGTCAATAAGTGACAGATTACAGAAAAAGTGATGCTGTTTTTAGCCATTTTTGATCAGTTTAGGTTTTTTTGTTTTGTTTTTGCAAAGCAGAGAAACAAGTGTGTGGTCTATAGGACGGTGGTCCCTGACTTTTTGTGGTTCAACATGATAACTCACTATTATATAGTAAAGCATACCTGGTGTTTCAGGTGACTTTCTACTATTGGTAATTTTGTATTCTGCAGTTTTTCACCAGTTTCCCCTCTCTGAGCTAGCTGCTGTCATGTCTCCCATGCACAGCACACAGAGGAGATCCTGCTCCCCTATCCCTCTGTACTGCTCCCTCAGCAGCAGCCTGGAGGACATTATACAGCAGTGTAGCTGTGAACCCAGCACTTACTATGTGTCTGTCGCTCTATATTCCTCCAGCCGCTCACTCCTCCTCCCTCTCCTCTCTCCAGAGACCTGGATATAACCTAATTTCTTACTTTTTGTACAGATTTTATCGATAAATTCAGTGATCGGTGCAGTGGACAGAGGGAGGAGGAGAGGAGCCAAATAAGTGGAAGAATATTTTTTTTCTGTAATAAGATATATTACAAAGTTTCCTTTCTTCACCTGTACTGTTATTTTTACCCTGGTGTTATCTGCCAGTGATATGGTTTTAATCTTTCTACCATGCAAGATGCCTACTGGTTCAGCTCATGGAGTCATGTCACTACTCCACCTCACTGCTCCATCAGGCACTAATGGGAGGAAACAGTCACTGGACCCTAAGAGACATAATGACCGGTCAGATTATAAGGAGTGCAATGTATTACGTCTCCCAAGGCTGCTCCTGCGGGGTAATGTAATGAAAGACTTGTCTGCTGCAGACACTATCAGTGGACGGAGTAGGCGAGGAGATCATGTCACGCAGTCCAGTTACGTAATATGACCATACACATTAGATAAATGCTGGCGGAACCCAAAGATTATAGCACGATCGTCTGACCATCTAATGTGTATTGGGGCTTCCCAACACTCCCACAATGGCAGATTTCGGTGAGAGAAGGGCTGGGCATGCTGGATTTCAACTGCCTAATCTTTTTGTTCTTGGGAGATAAGAGGCATCTGGCTTCCATTCAGAACACATGCATGCTCGGCCAGATTGAGTGTGCATGTGTATAGGGGGTACTATTAGAGAAAGACAGTTATCTCATATGTATGACTGGAATTACTATAAATCTCCACCGATCTGTTTTACTGGTGGGCGTAAATTGGGTGTAATATTTGGAATAAGCACCCACTGACCCTCTTCTGAACCAGACTGGATGACACACAAAGACACTTCATTTATATTTGTTTTTCTACGGATCAACAGTTTTTCCTTCTGCATTTCTCATCATTAAAAAGAAATCATACATTTCCTTGTTCTCTATGGTACTGATAATTGGGTATTGTGAGGCATGGTAGTATTCCGAGGACTGAATGCAGTAATATGCACCTCACTCAAAGGGGTTCTCCGGTATAAATTATTTTTGACAAGTTCCTGTAGCATGGCGCCTGAAACAGCAGACTGATACTTACCGGCTCCCCACCGCTCCATCTCTCCGCGCTGTCTCCACAGTCTCCATCTTCCACTATCAGGACTGTTTACATCCAGCTGGCTATGGACATGGTCACATGCACCGTTCCAGCCAATGACTGGCTTTAGCCACAAGCAACACATCATCAATGAAGCCAGTCATTGGCTGGAGAACAGCATGTGACCATAACCAGCTGGAGATGGAGAGGCAGTGTGGATGACCGGATCGGCGGGGAGCAGGTAAGTGTGGATCTTCTCATACTTCAGGGGCCATGCTGCAGGAACTTGATAAAAATACATTTTACAAAAAAAACACCTTTGAGCAAGTGCCAACACTTTTATCAAATTCCAGGAAGCCTTGGCTACTGGCCCATGTAAATAAGACAGTGAAGTAGGAATGAGGCATCAGGAGGCCTCGTACCTCACTATAACCAGGAAATAGATGGAAGACATGAGCGCACATGCCATCAATGATCATTTCCCATACAGCCCCGAGGAGCCTTCCTTCAGTAGCTAATTTCTTATCTTCGGTAGTTAAAATCCTATTAGTGCAGATATTGGGAGTGAAGCTTCTTATCAAACCTGGGCTCATAAATTTCACAAGATTACAGATAAAAGCACTGACAGGAATATGCTCGCTCGTCACGGATGATTACAGGTCATTTACATACATAAGCTAGAGGAAGAGACTTGTTGTACTCTTTTAAAGGGGTTCTCCACTTTGGACAATAATGTGATCCTGCCGCTGAGACCTTCAGTGATCTGCCGTTATCAACAGCGCAGCGGTTTTAGTCCGGACGATTCTCTGCATATTTGCCGGGTGCAGACGAGATGAGGCTGGTGGGCCTTTAGGTAGCATCCATGATCCAACAGTACCGGATCCAGACATCTCCGGCAGGGAGCTCCCTGCCAGAGATGCCAAGCGGTAGTGGGGTCGATATAGAGATCGAAACATTGATCTAATTATTCCCAAGACTGTGACGAGGGGACATCCTCTGCGTGTAGAGAAAAGAAAGTTTCTACACAAACATAGAAGAGGATTCTTTACTGTAAGAGCAGTGAGACTATAGACTCTTTACTGTAAGAACAGTGAGACTATGGACTCTTTACAGTAAGAGCAGTGAGACTATGGACTCTTTACCGTAAGAGCAGTGACACTATGGACTCTTTACTGTGAACAGTGAGACTATGGACTCTTTACTGAGAGACTATGGACTCTTTACTCAGTAAGAGCTTGAGACTATGGGACTCTTTACTGTAAGAGCAGTGAGACTATGCTTTTACTGTAAGAGAGACATGAGACTTTACTGAGACTCTTTACTGTAAGAGCAGTGAGACTATGGACTCTTTACTCTGAGCGATACTGTAAGAGCAGTGAGAAGACTATGGACTCTTTACTGTAAGACTGAGACTTACTGAGACTATGGACTCTCTTACTGTAAGAGCAGAGAATACTGACTCTTTACTGTAAGAGCAAGTGAGACTATATGACTCTTTACTGTAAGAGCAGTGAGACTATGAAGATGGACTCTTTACTGTAAAAGCAGCAGACTATGGATTCTTCTACTGTAAGAGCAGTGAGACTATTACTGACTTTAAAATAGAAGACTTTACTGTAAGAGCAGTGAGACTATGGACTCTTTACTGTAAGAGCAAAGAGGACTATGGACTCTTTACTGTAAGAAGCAGTGAATACTATGGATATTTTACTGTAAGAGCAGTGAGACTATACTGACTAAGACTATGGACTCTTACTGTAAGAGCAGTGAGACTATGGACTCTTTACTGTTACTGTAAGAGAAGCAATATGACTCTTTACTGTAAGAGCATGGAATCTTTGAGACTAGAAGGGCAACTCTAGACTGTAAGAGCAGTGAGACTATGGACTCTTTACTGTAAGAGCAGGAATGAGACTATGGACTCTTTACTGTAAGAGCAGTGACTCTTTTTGAGCATGAGACTATGGACTCTTTACTGTAAGAGCAAGTGAGACTATGGACTCTTTACTGTAAGAGCAGTGAGAGACTGATGGACTCTTTACTGTAAGAGCAGTGAGACTGATGGACTCTTTACTGTAAAGCAGTGAGAATGGACAATTACTGTAGTGAGACTATGGACAAAGAGAGTGGAGACTTATGGAGCTCTTTACTGTAAGAGCAGTGAGACTAGACTGGACTCTTTACTGTAAGAGCAGTGGGAGACTATGGACTCTTTACGGTTAAGAGCAAGTGAACTATGGACTCTTTACTGGTAAGCAGTGAGACTATGGGCTCTTTACTGTAAGAGCAGTGAGACTATGGACTCTTTACTGTAAGATATGAGACTATGGACTGTAAGAGCTAGACTATGGGAAGCAGTGAGACTATGGACTCTTTACTGTAAGAGCAAGTGAGACTATGGACTCTTGTAAAGCAGTTATGGCTGTAGAGCATGAGAGGCTATGTCTTGTAAGACTCTATGACTTTACTGTAAAGAGCAGTGAGACTATAGAACTACTGTAAGGGCAGTGAGACTATGGACTCTTTATTGTAAAAGAAGTGAGACTATGGACTCTTTACTGTAATAACAGGGAGACTATGGACTCTTTACTGTAAGAGCAGTGAGACTATAAACTACTGTAAGGGCAGTGAGACTATGGACTCTTTACTGTAAGAGGAGGGAGACTATGGACTCTTTACTGTAAGAGCAGTGAGACTATAGACTACTGTAAGGGCAGTGAGACTTTGGACTCTTTATTGTAAGAGAAGTGAGACTATGGACTCTTTACTGTAAGAGCAGGGAGACTATGGACTCTTTACTGTAAGAGCAGTGAGACTATAGACTACTGTTAAGGGCAGTGAGACTATGGACTCTTTACTGTAAGAGCAGGGAGACTATGGACTCTTTTACAGTAAGAGCAGTGAGACTATGGACTCTTTACAGTAAGAGCAGTGAGGCTACAGACTCTTTATTGTAAGAGCAGTGAGACTACGGACTCTTTACAGTAAGAGCAGTGAGACTATGGATTCTTTACTGTAAGAGCAGTGAGGCTACGGACTCTTTACAGTAAGAGCAGTGAGACTATGGATTCTTTACTGTAAGAGCAGTGAGACTATGGACTCTTTACTGTAAGAGCAGGGAGACTATGGACTCTTACCGTGAGAGCAGTGATACTATAGACTACTGTAAGGGCAGTGAGACTATGGACTCTTTACTGTAAGAACAGTGAGACTATGGACTCTTTACTGTAAGAGCAGTGAGACTATGGACTCTTTACTGTAAGAGCACTGAGACTATGGACTCTTTACTGTAAGAGCACTGAGACTATGGACTCTTTACTGTAAGAGCACTGAGACTATGGACTCTTTACTGTAAGAGCAGTGAGACTATGGACTCTTTACTGTAAGAGCAGTGAGACTATGGACTCTTTACTGTAAGAGCAGTGAGACTATGGACTCTTTACTGTAAGAGCAGGGAGACTATGGACTCTTTAATGTAAGAGCAGTGAGACTATGGACTCTTTACTGTAAGAGCAGTGAGACTATGGACTCTTTACTGTAAGAGCAGTGAGACTATGGACTCTTTACTGTAAGAGCAGTGAGACTATGGAACTCTCTGCCTGAGGAGGTGGTGATGCTAAGTTCACTATAAGAGTTCAGGAGGGGCCTGGTTGTATTTCTGGAGGGTAATAATATTACAGGTTATAGTTACTAGAGAGGGGTCGTTGATCCAGGGAGTAATTCTGATGTCTGATAATTTTATCCCTTAAAGTGAGGGGGCTTTTTTCATCCTTATAGACTATATGCCTTAGTATTCAGATTCTCTGCAGCGCCACCACAGGAGAAATGAAACTTTACACCGTGTCTATTAAAGTCAATGTGCTGTCTGTGTAATGAAGGCCAGGACAGGTCGTCAAGAGAAGAGACCCTCTTTGTGACCCCTCTCCACTATGGCCAAGAGATGAGGATCCTGGGAATGGGTTTTATGAACTGGAAGAAAGGTGAATCACAGGGAAGGACGACCCCTTACTGGATATAACCCATGGCCTCCGGATAAAGTGACCTGAGGAGCTGACACTGGAGGGACTCTCCATGTTATAAATTATAGGAATATTATGTCACCGACTATTGGACTGCGGCTCTGCACCCTCGTTACTAGGTTCTTTCTCTTCCATAGAAAGCTTATGTTTCTTCACCTTCTGGCAGTTTCTATGGCGTTAACACTAAAGGACAGTTCCTGTTGCCAAATTATGAGAGGCCGTCTTCATCTGAAGGGGCGATTCGCTGGAAACCAGCGGACCGGCACTAATGATATAGCGCTGCCAGCGTGCGGCTTACATGTCACTTATGCAAATCCATTCAGACAAGATCTCACTTGTGATAACTCTCGGGCGGAGGATTACTTCCCTGTAATATAATGCCGCTCTGATCTTAATGTTACAATAGACATTTCCTTCTGTTTGCTCTTATATTCGTTTTGATAAGAGTCCTGTATGGAGATCTGGCAATGCAGGCTGGAAAAACCTGAACGGACGGTTACATGGGGGGTAAGGCTGGAAACATACACAGGCCCATCTAGTCCATCTTCTAATCCTAATGTGTTGATCTAGCGGAAAGGAAACCCCCCCGTGAGGTGGTCACCAATTTCCCAATAGAGAAAAAAAATCCTTTCTGACTTCAAACATGGGGCTGGGAATAATTCCCTGGATCGTGGCCCATCTGCAGACATCTAATAACCATCACCTGTAATAGTATTACACTCCAGACATTCAGGCTCCACGGCGAGTTCCCCATCACATCCTCCTCTGGCAGAGAGCTCCATAGCCTTGCTGCTCTTACAGTAAAGAATCCCATCTGCGTTGATGTTTCCCCCATGACTTTATTTGCCTCGGCAGCAGCTGCCTGACATTGGTCCCTAAGGTCAAGTTGACTTTCCACCAGTATCGCTCAGCCTTTTACTCCACATTTGAACATTTTCTTTCCTCGGCCCATGTGCATACCCCACATTACATTAGATGACATTTCTCCGGCCCATGCCTCAGGTTTACCCAAATCCCTCTTTAATATTATATTATCCTCTGTGTTGATTGCTTTGCAGAGCTTAGTATCATCTGCAGATATTGAAATTCTTCTCTGTAAATCCTTGACAAGGGCAATAACCCATATAAACAGAAGCGGACTCAGTACTAACCCCTGTGGAACCCAACGGGTGACTGTGACCCAATCTGAGGCTGTACCATTAATAACCAGGCTCAGTCCAGCAAGATTCTATGAGTATTGGGGAAATCTCAGGAGGTTAACACAGATCATGATTAAAGGACTGAGCTAATGAGTTTCATGGCTAATAGTATCTAGTTGATGAGTTATCAGATAGCCAGGGGCCCCTCAGCTGCCTGTGTGTGCCACATAAGTGATCTACAGTGTGGGCCATTTCTATGGATACACCTAAATAACATGGGAATGGTTGGTGATATTAACTTCCTGTTTGTGGCACATTAGTATATGGGAGGGGGGAAACTTTTCAAGATGGGTGGTGACCATGGCGGCCATTTTGAAGTCGGACATTTTGGATCCAACTTTAGTTTTTTCAATGGGAAGAGGGTCATGTGACACATCAAACGTAACAATGGTGTGCTTGGTTTTAACGTAACTTTATTCTTTCATGAGTTATTTACACGTTTCTGTCCACTTATAAAATGTGTTCAAAGTGCTGCCCATTGTGTTGGATTGTCAATGCCGCCCTCTTCTCCCGCTCTTCACACACTGATAGCAACACCGCAGAAGAAATGCTGGCACAGGCTTCCAGTATCTGCACATCTCGTATCTTCACAGCATAGACAATTGCCTTCAGATGACCCCAAAGATAAAAGTCTAAGGGGGTCAGATCGGGAGACCTTGAGGGTCATTCACCTGGCCCACGACGACCAATCCACTTTCCAGGAAACTGTTCATCTAGGAATGCTCGGACCTGACACCCATAATGTGGTGGTCACCATCTTGCTGGAAAAACTCAGGGAACATACCAGCTTCAGTGCATAAAGAGGGAAACACATCATCATGTAGCAGGTGAAAAGAGCCTCTGAGAGTCTCTTAGCAGAAAAGATGGGCAGAAATTCATCCAATCTACAATTCTTCACACAAAGAAGCAGCCATATATCACCACAATCCAGACCCGCCACCGTCTTCTCTGGGTCAAAGCTCATTTAAAATGGACTGAGGCAAAATAAAAAACTTTTCTGCCGTCAGATGAGTCAAAATGTGAAATTCTTTTGGAAACCACAGATGCCGTGTCCTGTGGACTCAAGAAGAGAGGGACCATCCAGCTTGTTATCAGTGCACAGTTCGAAAGCCTGCATCTCTGATGGTATGGGGGTGCATTAGTGTCTATACACACCTGGAAATGCTGAATAGTATAGAGAGGATCTAGAACAACATCTGCTCCATCCAGATGTTTCTTTCTGAGGAGACCTTGCATATTTCAGCAAGACAATGCTCAACCATATGCTGCATCCATCACAACAACATGGCTGAAACAGCCGTCTGCAGCCGAGACCTTTCGTCACGAAATGCAAAGAAGACCCAGGACTGCTGAGCAGCTAGGATAAGAATGGGATGACATTCCTCTCCCAGAACTCCAGCAATTGGTCTCCTCACTTTTCCAGACGTTTACTGACTGTCGGTAAAAGAAGAGGGGGTGCCACACAATGGGAGACACTGCCCTGTCCCAAGTTGTTTCAGATGCATTGCTGCCATAAAGTTCTGAGGTTTTTTTTTCATGAAATGGTAAAATTTCTCTCTCCACATCTCATATGTGTTCTATGATCTATTGCGAAGAAAATTTGGGTCTATGAGATTTAGAAATCATAGCTTTCTGTTCTTATTTACATTTTTCACAGCGCCCAAACTTTTATGGAATTGAGGTTGTACTTTCTAAGACATGAGTATTATAAGTAACAAGGAGCAGAGTCTATTAGTCCCCCCAGAGATCACTAGGAGTCTCTTCAAGAAATTATTAGATTACAGTGCAGACAACCCGCCGATACCAGTGTTACCAGTTGCTATGGAAGACTCAGCATAGACAAACCAAGGCCAAAAACCCGAACTTGAACACGTATAAAGCAGAAGGACAGTAACTGTGCACAATTTTCCATTTTATCACAGAGATCTGTGCACAGTCCTCTATGGAGAATAGGCCTCCTTCCCAGCATGCAGTATGCCACCATACTCAGCAGTGCAGGACAACTCCCAGGAAAGGTGGTCAATACGCCTGGAAATCCACTGCTGTCACTTAAGTTTTTGGGTGGTTTTCTAATTATATTCTTATTGCAGTCGGCGGGCTCCCTCCTCCTGTACCTTGTGTGATGGGTCATATGAAACATTTCCTCAGCAGTTTCAGCGATGACATCACGTCTAATAGTGCGGATACAGTGAATCTGTAGGAATTTCCGCACGTTTCATGTCATCCTGGAGAAGGTTTGAAGAGCAATCGAAATGGAAAATGGAAACATTTTTTTTTTAGTTAATAAAATTTGATGCCAGGAAAACGTGTTGATGGCAGAACAGAACAAGTGCGGTGACGGCAGCGCTGGCATCTCAGTGATAGAGGTCACATGACTGGAGTGTTTGCAGGTGACGGATGGCAGAGGGCACAAGGAAGAGAGGATGTGACTCATGCCATTAAACTGCTTACACAGAACCGTTCTGTAAATCAGCCGTGACCCGTCCACGTATATAGAAAAAGTGCTGCTTAAAATTATATATATTTTTTTCGATTTCATTGTAAATTCTTTTGCTAAATCATTTGTACAATAGACTGAAAGGCACATGGGGCCGACTTACCCCTTAACTGTGTAACGCCCCCAGGAAAGGAGAAGGTGCAAAAAGACACCATTACTTTCAGGACCATGGAAAGGGCATTTAGAGGACATAGAAGGGAGGACCTGGTGATTTAGCACTTTGTACGCTGAATTTTACATTGTGACGTCATGCATTACACACGCACCACGGAAGGACACGTGAAATTAGAAAGCAAAACTGTGATACTGCCCAGAAAGTGCTGCAAGTAATGTCAAGGGAACAAAATGCCGGTGGGAGATAAGTGAGTATAATTTGAAATAATAACAAAAAAAATCCTAAATTCAATTACGTGACCTCGGTATCCCAGATGCACCTTTAATGACATCCCATAGGAATAACACATTTCATGCAATCTCCGGTTTAGGATCCCCTGCATTAGTCTTCAGGTGAAGTTGCAGAGAGCCCCATCTCTGTAGGACTCATCCATACATTATATGATTGCCTGTCCATGTGAATGGACGTCATGTAATACCACAATGTGCCTGCAGTGGCCGCTACAGGAGAACCGTCCAGTCTCCTTCCGCTTCTCACCCACAGTGATTTCTGGGGGATTCAACTACTGACAGCCAACAGGTGGACCAGATGGGGACACTTTTTACAGCTTTTCTATATACAGTAATATATATATATAATAGTGGACTGTTGGGAGGGGGTCAATAGATGCACCAAACAGGAGATTCTGTCTGGTCTCGGTGCAGTCTTGTAAGTTTAAAGGCAATGTATACCTTTTATTATTGCATTGTACTCATTTTGAGGTAATGATCATTTTTCCATTGGTCTTTATTACAAATGTAGAGCCCTTTTCTCTGTACAGGGCTGAGTTTCTCTAGTAGCAGGATCAGAATTTTCTCTCTGTTCCATCAGGCAGCTCAGCTGACGGATCCTTATCTCTGACCTTATAAACACTCAGTATAGCTCAGTTCTTATCTTAGTGATAATGTGGCTTAGGCCTTGTTCACATGTCAGTTATTTCATCAGTGATTGTGAGCCAAAACCAGGTGCGGGTCAAAAACACAGAACAAGTGCAAATCTTTTCATTATACCTGGTCTCTGTGTAGGCTTCACGCCTGGTTGTGGCTCACAATAACTGATGGAAATAACTGATCAAATAACTGATGTGTGAACAAGCCCTTAAATAAATATTAAAATAAATAGTACAATTCACACAGCTATAAAAACAGTTAACCCTTTGACAGAATGGCTGAATATTGTTAACAAAGACCTATTTATTTTTAGCCCAAAATGAGTCAAATTGCCCCCGGAAAAAAAAATTGCCCCCGAAGGTGTACACAGCCTTTAAAGAATGAAGGGGCATTACAGAGGTTTAATTCATGACTGAAACTACCCACACGGAGGCCCCATACTTTCTATCCCAGTATCCTCTAGCTCAGTGGCCTCCGACGTGAGGCACTTGAACGGTTCCTAAACAACAACCCTCAGCTTGCTGACAATAGTAGCTTTGCGCCATCTGGAGAGCCGAAAGTTGGAGGTTTTGCATTGTGATAGTCTGTACTGTTATTCAAGTAGAACTCCCGCAAAAAAATTATTCTCTGACCTGTTAGAAAGGTACATGATATAATCTGTAGTGAATGTAATCTTCTCATCAGAGACTGTATTTCTGAGTTATCCCCTCTCTTCTAATTGTAGCTGTGTCATGTGACCAACTCCAAGTGACCCAGGACAGGAAGTCAGTTACTGCTCTATTCATTCCTATTACACTCAGAGTGAGGCTCCCATAGGAATACATAGAGAAATAGACTTCCTGTCCACACATAAGATGCTGTGTTATCTGGTGAGTCTGATTGCTGATCACATGACACAGTTGAGAAGCATCAGGGAGATATAACTCACAAATACAGCCACTGGTAAGAAAATGACATTCACTACAGATTACATCATGTATATTTCTAGCAGGACATGGAATAAAATATTTTGCGGGAGTTCTACTTTAAGTACAGCCACTGGTGGCCACTGTGGCTTTTTTCACATTGCATGGCAGTGGGCACCTGAGGCTTCCATTAGGAGGATTCCATCAGAGGTTTCCCCAACAAATATCATCTGTCTGCTATAGGTGCCAGTGTTACAGTATATACGCTTTGTTTGTATTTTGTTTTTTTTACTGGATGCCTCTGTATGGAAAAGCACATTAAAAATAAGGAAACCCATGGCAGATACCACCAAACAGGGGCCTCTACCATATAATGGGGGCCTACCAGTCTGCTTACTGTATGAGCCTGTGTCTGATTTGTTATATGACTTCTTGCTCGCTCTTCCTGCTGCGCCATTTTCTTTTTAAAGCTGTCGCCCTTCAGACTTCCGATAGGTAAAAATAAATGAGTACGGCCGTATAGAGCAACAGGGCGTCCATGGGGAGCAGAGCCCAGCAGGAAAAATCATGTTGACGGTGTAGACATTTTCCAGCATGCTGGAATCTGTCTGATAATTAGTGTTTACAACGTCAGAATTTCAATTTACTTTTGGCCTTTATTTAGTTTCTGACATAAAATTAGACCAGATCAGACCAGACTAGATCAGGACCATTTTAGTAAAGATCTGAGGATTAGACTTTAACTTTGTATCAGTCATGGAGCAGATGCTTGTGTCCCATGTTCAGAGTGCCCCTGAAGTCCCTGCCCCCACCTCCTTCTCCGGCTACGCAGGCACATCTACCTCTGCTTGCTTTCTGACGCTGCCCTTTTAGCCTGGTTACTGAATTACTGAGGGAAAGATTTCCTTGTTAAACAGGACGGAGAGAGAGGAAAGCTGGGATCCCGACTCTTCACACTGTGACCCCAACGCACAATGTACCGGACAGAACCGAGTCCAAAGAGTCCAAAGACCCGGGGGTTGTTCCAGAATCATCGCTAATAAGTAGGTGTTTGAGGTCATTATTCAAAAAGTTTCTTTTCTTGTCCTACTAATGATGTCAGCGTTACACCGTGTGAAACGTAACTAATTTTTATAGTTTTATATTACAGTTACACAATTTCAGCAGAGAGGATCATACAGCATGGACTGTAATACAGGATAAGTAATGTATGTACACAGTGACTGCACCAGCAGAATAGTGAGTGCAGCTCTGGAGTATAATACAGGATGTAACTCAGGATCAGTACAGGATAAGTAATGTATGTACACAGTGACTGCACCAGCAGAATAGTGAGTGCAGCTCTGGAGTATAATACAGGATGTAACTCAGGATCAGTACAGGATAAGTAATGTATGTACACAGTGACTGCACCAGCAGAATAATGAGTGCAGCTCTGGAGTATAATACAGGATGTAACTCAGGATCAGTACAGGATAAGTAATGTATGTACACAGTGACTGCACCAGCAGAATAGTGAGTGCAGCTCTGGAGTATAATACAGGATGTAACTCAGGATCAGTACAGGATAAGTAATGTATGTACACAGTGACTGCACCAGCAGAATAATGAGTGCAGCTCTGGAGTATAATACAGGATGTAACTCAGGATCAGTACAGGATAAGTAATGTATGTACACAGTGACTGCACCAGCAGAATAGTGAGTGCAGCTCTGGAGTATAATACAGGATGTAACTCAGGATCAGTACAGGATAAGTAATGTATGTACACAGTGACTGCACCAGCAGAATAGTGAGTGCAGCTCTGGAGTATAATACAGGATGTAACTCAGGATCAGTACAGGATAAGTAATGTATGTACACAGTGACTGCACCAGCAGAATAATGAGTGCAGCTCTGGAGTATAATACAGGATGTAACTCAGGATCAGTACAGGATAAGTAATGTATGTACACAGTGACTGCACCAGCAGAATAGCGAGTGCAGCTCTGGAGTATAATACAGGATGTAACTCAGGATCAGTACAGGATAAGTAATGTATGTACACAGTGACTGCACCAGCAGAATAATGAGTGCAGCTCTGGAGTATAATACAGGATGTAACTCAGGATCAGTACAGGATAAGTAATGTATGTACACAGTGACTGCACCAGCAGAATAGTGAGTGCAGCTCTGGAGTATAATACAGGATGTAACTCAGGATCAGTACAGGATAAGTAATGTATGTACACAGTGACTGCACCAGCAGAATAGGGAGTGCAGCTCTGGAGTATAATACAGGATGTAACTCAGGATCAGTACAGGATAAGTAATGTATGTACACAGTGACTGCACCAGCAGAATAGTGAGTGCAGCTCTGGAGTATAATACAGGATGTAACTCAGGATCAGTACAGGATAAGTAATGTATGTACACAGTGACTGCACCAGCAGAATAGGGAGTGCAGCTCTGGAGTATAATACAGGATGTAACTCAGGATCAGTACAGGATAAGTAATGTATGTACACAGTGACTGCACCAGCAGAATAGTGAGTGCAGCTCTGGAGTATAATACAGGATGTAACTCAGGATCAGTACAGGATAAGTAATGTATGTACACAGTGACTGCACCAGCAGAATAGTGAGTGGAGCTCTGGAGTATAATACAGGATGTAACTCAGGATCAGTACAAGATAAGTAATGTATGTACACAGTGACTGCACCAGCAGAATAGTGAGTGCAGCTCTGGGTATAATACAGGATGTAACTCAGGATCAGTACAGGATAAGTAATGTATGTACACAGTGACTGCACCAGCAGAATAGTGAGTGCAGCTCTGGAGTATAACACAGGATGTAACTCAGGATCAGTACAGGATAAGTAATGTATGTACACAGTGACTGCACCAGCAGAATAGTGAGTGCATCTCTGAAGTATAATACAGGATGTAACTCAGGATCAGTACAGGATAAGTAATGTATGTACACAGTGACTGCACCAGCAGAATAGTGAGTGCAGCTCTGTAGTATAATACAGGATGTAACTCAGGATCAGTACAGGATAAGTAATGTATGTACACAGTGACTGCACCAGCAGAATAGTGAGTGCAGCTCTGGAGTATAATACAGGATGTAACTCAGGATCAGTACAGGATAAGTAATGTATGTACACAGTGACTGCACCAGCAGAATAGTGAGTGCAGCTCTGGAGTATAATACAGGATGTAACTCAGGATCAGTACAGGATAAGTAATGTATGTACACAGTGACTGCACCAGCAGAATAGTGAGTACAGCTCTGGAGTATAATACAGGATGTAACTCAGGATCAGTACAGGATAAGTAATGTATGTATACAGTGACTGCACCAGCAGAATAGTGAGTGCAGCTCTGGAGTGTAATACAGGATGTAACTCAGGATCAGTACAGGATAAGTAATGTATGTACACAGTGACTGCACCAGCAGAATAGTGAGTGCAGCTCTGGAGTATAATACAGGATATAAATCAGGATAAGTTCTAGATAAGTAATGTATGTACACAGTGACTGCACCAGCAGAATAGTGAGTGCAGCTCTGGAGTATAATACAGGATGTAACTCAGGATCAGTACAGGATAAGTAATGTATGTACACAGTGACTGCACCAGCAGAATAGTGAGTGCAGCTCTGGAGTATAATACAGGATATAAATCAGGATAAGTTCTAGATAAGTAATGTATGATCCTGGATTATTGGAGTTTCACTACTGGATTTAGATGGGAATATCCTAATATTGCTCCAAATGTTTTTTTATAAATCCGGTCATTGATCTCGACATTCTCGGGAACTCTTTGTTTATAGCCACACGTCAGCCTCGGCCTCTGAAGGGAAGTTTTTCTTTTTAATTCTGCCTCCAGCGTCTGGGGAGTTGAGGGTCTTATGTTGGTTAAACTCTACAGTTCAATACTGGTATTCATTAAATATCAGAAATATGCAGCCTCGGGGAGATGTCATCATCTCTGATCTGTAGTGATGATCAAAGTGACTGGTGTAGTCAATAGTGGGAGCTGAACAAAACGGGCGCCTGTGTAGGACGCTGCGCTCATATAGAAGACGGATCCACTTTTGTCGCCAGTGGTTAATCTCGCATGAATAACATGAAGCTCGCTGAGCACAATATACTCCTCTCATTAGATGTGCTGCTTGTGATGATTAAACACTGGATTATGAAGATGGATCTTTCTCATCCTGGAGGAAATCAAGGTGGCAAGTGTGCCACTAATAGACAGTACTCTGAGCCCCGGCCCAGGGGTCTCACATGCTCCGTTTCCCCGGGGGAATAAGGTGATTTTATTATTTGATAAAATTTACATAATTCTTGACTTTGCCCTCAAAATAGCTCATTTAGTTGAAGCAAAACTGCGCTAGGCACACGTGGGGCAAGATGACATTTTTCCATAAGACCTGAGCTGCAGAAGCTGGTTCACCGTGGGTGGAAACCACCACCGCGACCTTAAAGGGGTCCTCTCACTTCAGTAAATGGCATTTATCATGTAGAGAAAGTTACTACAAGCCACTTACTAATGTGTTGTGATTCTCCATATTGTCTCCTTTGCTGGCTGGATGCATTTTTCGGTCACATTATACACTGCTCGTTTCCATGGTTATGACCACCCTGCAATCCATCAGTGGTGGTCGTACTTACACACTATAGGCAAACGTGTCAGCCTCTCTTGTGGCAGGGACCATGGGAGTACACATAGGTTGATGCCTTTTCCTATATTGTGCAAGCACAACCAACACTGATGGATTGCAGGGTGGTCGTAACCATGGAAACGAGCAGTGCATAATGTGATGGAAAAATGAATCCAGCCAGCAAAGGAGGCAATATGGAGAATCACAATACATTAGTAAGTGCCTTGTATTAACTTTCTCTACATGATAAATGCCAATTACTGAAGTGAGACAACCCTTTTAATGAAGTGGCCATTGACTAATAAGTACTTGTAACCCTGCAGAGACTCTTCTGTCGGCAGTAGCTGTAAGTGATAGGTGGTCTTGCCCATCGGGCTCACTGCTCTCCAGCCCTGGCCACATTACAGTTCCTGCACTGTCTACAGACTTATTGGGTAACTTTCTCCAAGCCAATGTCAGTCTATAGTTCAAATTCTGCTCCCAGGAGAATATCAGCAAACGTCTCTGTGATGTCAATAGTTCCAGCTTCAAAGAATTTTAATGGTTCCTCCCTCATCTGTCAATGTTTGGCTGGAATGAATGTTCACTCGTTCTTTGCTATCTTGGACTTGGGCCAGTACTGCTCCCAGTGCCTTCAAGTTCATGTCGTTGTATAGCGTCCAGGACTTGGTGTAGTCAACATAAGACTAAATTGGTCAAGTCTGCGACTTTTTCAGTTTTTGGCAGCACCCCATGATAACATTCTTCTTGGTTACTTCTGGCTTTCCTCCATTTCAATGGGTTACCCAGTAAATTATATTTTAAGAACTTCTCAGGATAGGTTATCAATATCAGATCGGTGGGGGTCCGACACTTAAAAAGATGAAGAGATCGGGCATTCCATGAGAGCCGTAACGTCAACGTACTTGTGAATGGGGCTGAGCTGAAATACCATGTACGGCCACTGCATGTATATATATATAATACATGTATGGCCGTCTGCACTCACCAGAGCTCAGGGAAGCAGGGTGGGACTCAGACCCCCACTGATGTAATAATGGTGACCTATCATCATTATCATTTGCTGGATTATCCTTTTAAAGAGGACCTACAGAGGTGTTTCCATGTTAGTAGCCAACTAGTCCATAGAAGCCCCACACTTCTGTAATGGTGCTTGGCATGGACCCCTGCTGTACTGCTCTGACCTCTGAATCTTAGGGCTGGACTCCCTGTTTGGTCATCACATGTTCCCAGGTCCTCAGTGTTTTTTTAGGGACAGATATTTGCTGAGCTCCAGATTCCACCTGCCTTCTTCCAACCAGGTCAACAATAAATGCAACCTCCGTAGATGCTCTGTGGCTGAGGGGTGATAATGATGACATTTATGCTTCTTCTAAGCACAGCTCCATCAATCTCTAGAAGGTGGCAGGGGAATTGATCAGTCCAAAGACCATACATAGGAACTCAAATAATTCCTTTGGAGTGATGGAGGCTTCCTTTTCCTGATCTTCCTCAACAACTGACACCTTCTACTGCCCACATTCAGAGTACAGTAGTATCAGCTTAGAGCCTCCATGGAGTTTCTATCCAGGACAGCAGGTAGGCATCCAGCACAGTACAATCATTGACAAATCTGTGGTCCATACAGAACTGCAAATTTCCATCTTTCCTTTTCATTAACATGATGGGAGGTAACCATGGACTCTTGTGTGTCTGATGAAGTGGCTTACTAGCATACCTTTACATCATCTTCACCTCCTGGTAGAGCGCTGGTGAAATGTGAAGGTAGTGCTCACAAATAAGCCAGGCATCCCAAGTCAGTGTTAGTCTTGTTGTAGGAGAAAGCATTAGGGTGGTCCGCCCAGCAAATCAGCCACTTCTCCTAATTCACTGTAGAACAGCTCAGTTTCTTCTAGCCAGACTTCTTTCAAGAGCTGATCCCACAAGGTCTTCAGTGGATTGGTACTGGGTTGACATAGTGGGATGGTAGTGGTGCCAACTTCTGCATGATTGATTGTCCAGCATGCTTGCTGTGCAACCTGGTCCTCTCTGGACAAAAGTCCATAGTAGAGCAGCACCACGTTACCAAATTTGGAGTATCCGTTCAGTAGGAGAGACATCCTTCAAAGAACATGTAGGTGCAATCAGTGTCGGACCTGGCTTGTGGTCCCTGAGATAAATCCAAATAGAAGATCGCAGCACTCCTTCCATTAAAGCAATGTGATGCGTTTATTTAACCAAGAGGCTCAAACTGGAGCAAAACGTTACATACTGTAATGATGCCTGCGATCTATTTGGATTCCTTTCTTACAGGGGACTCTTCTGCCATTGCTTCACGTGGTGTCAGGACCACAGGGTACTTCCAACACATCAGAACAGGGCACCTTTACACGGCCTCCACTTCTTGGGTAGATCCTGAAGTACCTCCTAAATCCAGCACTTCTTTAGCATCCTCTGTGAAGCCAACTACGGTGGTCACTGATTCAGGACATATTTCCAATATGCACTTGTTGTCACGCCTGGGCGCAGTGCGCCGCTACACTGGTCCCGTCAGCGGGACTGTTCCCCGCGGCCGCTGCTGTCTCTTTCTCCACAAGCTTCTAATGCGGTGATTCCAGCAAATAGTACAAAATCTGCAGAAACTGTACTCTCGCCCCATCTAGGGGCTGGCAGCAGGTACTGCAGCTCTTACACCTTCTGTGAAACCGTCATCAGTCCTGCACCTGATCCCTATCAGAGGCCTATTTAAAGCAGCTCTGTGCGCATGTCTGATGCCAGAGTATCAGGTCTTCCAGCGTACTCCAGCTCTGTGCTCGTGTCTGTTCCTGTGATCCTGATCGACCCTTGTCTCTGCTAACCTGCTGACTATCCAGTCTATCCAGCTTTACCACTGCTTGTACACGGCTAAGCGACCTGCTAGTTCCCGGCCGCACAAATCCAACCCACTTTGCGGCGGGCTCTGGTGAAAACCCGGGGGCTAGTTAGACTCCGCACGCCAGTACTTGTTAGTACTTGAAAGCTGGCCAAACGGAACTACATCCGGCCAGCAAGGTTAGTGACAGCATACTCTGGCCCACCAACATGAAAGCCACCAGTGCGCCTTCTACCGCTTGACCTGCTACGGCAAGTTGTGGAGCGTGTCGACCAGCAGGAGGCGAATCTGCAAACAGGTTCTCCAGTGTTTGCAATCTCTTTCCACACGTTTGGATTCATTGCAGCCGCCGCCGGTGGTTGTTACCCCGTCATCTCCTTCGTCTGTGATGGCTACACCGCACCTCCTCCGGGTTCCGCTACCCTCCAAATACGATGGAGACCCTAAGAACTGTCGCGGGTTCCTGAATCAGTGCTCAATCCATTTTGAGCTTCTTCCTGGAAATTTTTCTTCTGAAAAAGCAAAAGTGGCCTTCATCATCTCCCTTCTGACTGGACAAGCCTTAGCCTGGGCCTCGCCACTCTGGGAACAGGACGCTCCTATCCTCTATAACTGTCCTGCATTTCTGGAGAGCTTCCGGAAAATCTTTGACGAACCTGGTAGGGTTTCATCTGCAGCCGCATCTCTACTACGCCTTCGCCAGGATTCCCTATCCGTGGCTCAGTACGTAGTCCTATTCCGAACCTTGGCGTCTGAGCTAAAGTGGAACGAAGAATCCCTGGTGGCCGTATTCTGGGATGGGCTATCCGACCCTATTAAAAATGAACTATGCTCTCGGGAATTGCCCCCAAATCTGGATGACCTAATATCCCTATGTAATAAGGTGGATATTCGGTTTAGAGAACGTGCAGCGGAGGAACGAAGGTCCACACGGTTTAATGCCAAACCTTTCCCCAAGTTTCAGGTTCCGTCAGTCCCAGTGGAGGAACCTATGCAACTTGGGCGTGCTGGGCTATCTCGGGAGGAAAGAGAAAACCGTATGAAGAATCGTTTGTGTCTCTACTGCGCTGAACTCGGTCATCAAGTACGGACTTGTCCCAATAAGCCGGAAAGACGTCAGAACCTGGGCAAGTCAGGGATGGCTGTCCTAGGTTCCATGTGTTTTTCTCCTGCCAAGGAGAAAGAAATTCCTTTGTTTTCCGTCACTGTGTCCCTTCTTACTCCCAAAGGGATACGGTCGATACCTGCTCTCCTGGATTCCGGAGCAGCTGGAAACTTCATTTCCTCTTCCCTAGCATCCAAATGGGGAATTCCACGGGTTCCACTCTCCTCTCCTGTGACCTTAGTGGGCATCGATGGTAATCGGGTGCCAACCGGGCCCATTCTGTCCCGCACCCAGAACATTGTCATGCAAGTGGGGTCTTCTCATCAAGAAGAAATTGAACTTTTAGTGGTTCCCAAGGCCATGCATCCACTTGTTCTGGGTTTTCCATGGCTTCAGAAGCACTCCCCCCATCTCAATTGGAAAACCGGGGAACTAATGTCGTGGGGTCATGACTGTCAATCGTCCTGCTTACAGAAGGCATCGTCTCTCGGGAGCATCCCTCTCTGTTGTTCCAGTATTGAAGGAGTTGTTCCCCGACTGGGTTCCGCTGATTCTGATGTCTTCAGCAAGTCACAAGCGGAGGAACTCCCTCCTCCTCGCTCCAGGGACTGTGCTATTGATTTATTGCCCAATAAAGCTTCTCCTCAGGGCTGTACTTACCGTCCGGGCACCAAGAACGAGAAAGCAAGTGCTCTTTCCAGGTCTTTGGATACCACGGACAAAGAACCAGGTAGTGATCCTGAACCCATGATCGACTTCCGTTTACCCCATCGTCCTACTCTTCCAGTCTCTGTGATCTCTGCAGCTAATCCTGTGAAGTTTTCTGTCATCGGGTCCGAGGTACGGACTAGTCCATTGGGAACTTCTGCTCGGTACAAGGTACTAGCAGATAAAAAGTCGGCTCATGGAGATGAAGTCTGGCCTTCTTCTCGCTCCTGCCGTCGCCGGATTCTCAGGATGAAGTTGGCCCCTCAGTCTATGAAGAGTTTCTGCAGACAGTTTCCACAAGCGCTCAGCTTTGGGTGTCCGGTGTCCACCCTAAAAGGGGGGGGTACTGTCACGCCTGGGCGCAGTGCGCCGCTACACTGGTCCCGTCAGCGGGACTGTTCCCCGCGGCCGCTGCTGTCTCTTTCTCCACAAGCTTCTAATGCGGTGATTCCAGCAAATAGTACAAAATCTGCAGAAACTGTACTCTCGCCCCATCTAGGGGCTGGCAGCAGGTACTGCAGCTCTTACACCTTCTGTGAAACCGTCATCAGTCCTGCACCTGATCCCTATCAGAGGCCTATTTAAAGCAGCTCTGTGCGCATGTCTGATGCCAGAGTATCAGGTCTTCCAGCGTACTCCAGCTCTGTGCTCGTGTCTGTTCCTGTGATCCTGATCGACCCTTGTCTCTGCTAACCTGCTGACTATCCAGTCTATCCAGCTTTACCACTGCTTGTACACGGCTAAGCGACCTGCTAGTTCCCGGCCGCACAAATCCAACCCGCTTTGCGGCGGGCTCTGGTGAAAACCCGGGGGCTAGTTAGACTCCGCACGCCAGTACTTGTTAGTACTTGAAAGCTGGCCAAACGGAACTACATCCGGCCAGCAAGGTTAGTGACACTTGTCCAGAGTCCACCTATTTCTCATAAAGATTGCATCCCAAGAATCAGCAGAACATTGGTCCATCACACTCCATTAAACTGTAAGTACAGGACATTCTCACACTAGGTCTTGCTTCTCTAACAGGGAGTACAGGTTGACATCTTTTGTAGCTCGGTCCTAAACTACAGGCTGTATCGGCATACATTTCTTTGGCTGCTTGTCAGCTTGTCTTCCTGACCTGTCTCCCAGTGCACTCTTTCCTCTCGAGGTCTGGCTTCTGAGGCGCCACTTCATTTTCATGACAAGCGCCTCTTTAAAGAAAATCTGCACCAGGATAATCGCTATTGAAGTAAAGCCATGGTCTAATAGCACTTAGTACCTTATTTCCAGATCTGCCTTTGTTTCAGCAATAGATGTTTTCTATCTTCTGAAAATCCAGTTTATTTGGTATGCAAATTAGCCAGTAAGGTGCCCAGAGGGGCGTCACTCTTATAGGAAGGAGCCCAGGCACGCCTCCTACATCACATTCAGACCATAACTCTGCCCCCTTTTGCCTGCTTCCAGCATGAGGATGGGCTTGGGAACTAACAAGAGGCGTGCCTGGGCTCCTTCCTGCAAGAGTGACGCCCCTCTGGGCACTTTACTGGCTAATTTGCATATCAAATAAACTGGATTTTCATAAGATAGAAAACATCTATTGCTGAAACAAAGGCACATCTGGAAATAAGGTACTAAGTGCTATTAGGCCATGGTTTACTTCAATAGCGATTATCCTGGTGACAGATTCCCTTTAAGCTTTCTCATCACCCCTTCCGGGGATTCCATTAGATCTTCCAGACTTATCTTTTTTGAACATTAACTCCACCTGCGGCCTCATATTGATCCTCCTCTTCTTTAGTGACTCCCTCCTTTAGCACCTGATGTCGCGTCAGGTTCCTCTTTGAGCTTGGTCTTCCTTGTAGCAGTCGTCTTACAGAAGATGTGTCTCCATATATGTAAGTTAAGAGATCTGATCAAATGTCCGCCTGTCCCCTTCAGACCCATTAAACTTTGGGAGATGTATCAGAAGGGCTCCTACAGGTATCATAGACTAGGACAGAGGACGTGGACACTCCTTCAGTCCCCATATTTACATCCATCCTGCCGACCACGCCAAGTTGTAAGGTGTAGGTGTAATGGAGACAAATGGACTCGTGGTTAACTCTTTAGTGGTATGTTTTATGATAATGTTTAACTGTGACAACTCTGAATATAATCCAGGTCATGTGTGACCAGTGTCTAGTAATAACACAGTGATAATAACATATACTAATTAGGGAATCAGATGACTGGGACACATTTGTATCCACTTAGTAACAATAAAGGTTGTAGAATGATGTAATAAAGGGCGTCCAAGGTAACTGTGTGAATCCACAGCACATAATGGAAAATACAAAAGATCAAATAAACCCCTGCCCTTCTGGGCGCTGACTCTACAGAGAACTTCTCTCTCACCTATGGCTTCAGCATGTCAGGGGGATCAGGCTTTGCACAGCCACCATGCTCTGACATTGACTGAGACTCTGAGGTCTATTTGTTCCCCAGTAAAGATCCCAGTAGACACACCTGAGATTGCCTCAGGCCAGGGAAAGTGATGTACTGGATTGGGGGAGGACTGGCATGTCCCACCACCAACATACATGCTATTCCTTTAGAATCAAGCCCACAAATTCTTAAACAACCTGATTCAGCAAACTATATCTTATTGAGACAACATAGCTTTCTGGATTCCATTATACCTCACCCAGCTAAGCATTCTGGGTGAGATATACACCCCCCCCCCTTCCAGTACTTTACCATACACTTTGTTACAAAATGTTATGTGCTGAAACCATAAGACCCATTTGAGACACTTTATAGCTATTCCCCAGGATGTTACATTACATTATCAGCAGAGCGGTGTGTAATAATGTTATATTTGCAGCCACATGGCTGAATGCTAGGTGTGAGGCATATGTTATGTAATACACGTTGTATGTCTCTATCCTTCATGTATAGTAGATGCAAGGATTTAGAAGTATTACTAGATGTCATAATATGGTGTCTGTGCGGTACATCTATATGTAGGAGACTTACAAACCTTCACATCTGCAATTCATTTCTGGAGCAACGTTAGGTGGAGCAATAAAGCAGAGGTCGTCACACGAGAATATACAGATTGTGTGGCTGCGGTTGGCGGTCGCGCCGGATCCCGTCGCTCACTTGCATGTACTCTGAGATTTATGGTTTGTATTCACCGCAGTGAAATCCCCGGGGACATGAGCTTGTGTAAACCTGAAATTACCTGATTGTAGCAGCAGCCCATGAGAGAGCCTCACGTGACCACAGTAATAATAATGATATCACGCTGCCTGTACTAAGTTATCAGTGATTTATGATTGACAGCTCAGACTCAGTCAAGTGCAAAAGGTTTAGATTCTTCTCAAAGAAATATTTTGATTTTGGGTGAAGTAATTTATAAAATGTACATTGATGGATCGGTATAGTATCAGCAGGAAGATCCTGGGGGGTGGTTGCTTTTAAAGGGGTTGTTCAGCCATTTAGATTTTTTTTATAGTAATACAATTTATTTTATTATATGGTTATTCCTATCATAACATTTATCACATAAGAAAAGAAGGACACGCCAAAAATTGATGGACACGAAATAAATAAAATACAATATAACTACTGGACCATGATTAAAAGCAATAAAAAACTAAAAAAAAAAAGGCCTGGAGGTCCCAAAAACATGATCTGAGCACCTCCCCCCACAGCACGGTGCACGATAAAACCAATGGGAAGGGTGAAAGATATTTATAAAACACCAAGTATGAAAATTCATCTAAAACTACAGACCAGGGCACCAAGAAAGGAGAATCATTATAAAACAGCAAAATACATATAAGAATCTAAACCAAATCACCACAGTCATTACAGGGCATCTGTCAGCAGTTTTGTACCTTTTACATGTGCGCTTGGCAGCTGAAGGCGTCCGCATTGCTGAGAAAAATGATTATATGCAAATGAGCCTCTAGGAGCAACTGCCACACCCTCTGCACTTTGATTGACAGGGCCGTGTGATCACGTTTACACTGCCTGGTCCCATCAATCAGAGTGCAGAGGATGCTGCTGCTGTTGCAGAGAGAGCATTGCCTCTAGGTGTAAAGGTAACGCCCCCGTTGCTCCTAGAGGCTCATTTGCATATAATAAAACCTCATTTTTCTCAGCAATGCGGCCACATATGAACATGGGACCAACACAGACGCCTTCAACTGCCAGGAGCACATGTAACAGGTCAGCCGGGGTCATAGGTAGAAAACTGCTGACAGATGCACTTAAAGTGCCACCAATATGTATGTAGAAAAGTAAGAAGAGGAATTTTTTCTTTGATGTGACATCACATGAACTGAACTAAATCAGTGCAGACATATAGAGTCATAGGTGCTGTACAACAGAGCCATACGACCTGCCAGAATAGAAAACAGCACAGGACCTCCTCCACCGCGCTGTGGGTCCAGCCCCATCCGATTAGTCAGGGGCTTCTTGGAAGACCACAACGGCATCAGCTATCTTACAACAGGGCCAAGGCCTCCTCAATATCACAAACACTGGAGATGGCGCCAACCAAGATTACTGGGAATGACGCAGGAAATGGTAAAAGATGTTGTAAAGTAATTCTCCATGTTTCTAACAGAAAAGGCCCACATGGTGTAATACCAGGTGATATATGACAGTATATAGGCACAAGTCTCCTGATGAATGGACTTAGTCCGGTGACGGTGAGGCAGGGCCTCTTTAGGTTCCCAATCCGGCCCTGGTTACTGCCCGAATATTTTCACTAAGTAATTTCCAGAAAGTTCTCTGATTTGTAAGGCCTAGTTCACATTTATGTTGAAGCCTCCCAGACAGATTCCGACAGAAACCAGCTGGATAAAATAGCGCACCTTGCCAGTAAAATGGGCTCCATGATGGAATCCAATGGGCACCATTTGTGTGTGTTATGCAGCAGAGCAGCTTTTCCATAGTTTTCACTGTTCTGCTCCTATAGTGGAGCAGAACAGTGGAAATGTTTAATGCAGACGTGAATTAAGTCATTACTTTCTACTTTGCAGTGAATGAAGCCTTGATCTGCAGCCGGAGGCCTGTGTGATGACGGGTAATCTCTGGGCACGTTTTCACTAATCCAGTGATGCTGCCATGAGTCACCCGCTGCCGCTCACACGAAGCCGCACTCATCATCCCCATTACACAGTGATTCATCTGCTAATTCGTTGTGGTTTTGCTGCATTATCTCCCCCGGACCCGCCTCATACACATAATGCAGAAAAACCTTCTAATGGGAAATGATGACGTACAGCGCTGCCTGTACACACCGAGAGGCACCGCGCCAAATACCGTGCGGGTAATCACTGGAAATATTCCTTTACTGGCTTCTAGATTATAAAGGACTGGATGGAAATTATTAAGTGGTAGATTATGGGAGTGATGGCAATTCTATGTACATCGCTGCTGAATGTGTCAGTGCTATATAAGCAACAGGCAACTACACAATCCCTAACAGCTAAGCTGGGTAATGAAGGGGAAGCAGTGACTGCACCAGCAGAATAGTGAGTACAGCTCTGGAGTATAATACAGGATGTAACTCAGGATCAGTATAGGATAAGTAATGTATGTACACAGTGACTGCACCAGCAGAATAGTGAGTGCAGCTCTGGAGTATAATACAGGATGTAACTCAGGATCAGTACAGGATAAGTAATGTATGTACACAGTGACTGCACCAGCAGAATAGTGAGTACAGCTCTGGAGTATAATACAGGATGTAACTCAGGATCAGTATAGGATAAGTAATGTATGTACACAGTGACTGCACCAGCAGAATAGTGAGTGCAGCTCTGGAGTATAATACAGGATGTAACTCAGGATCAGTACAGGATAAGTAATGTATGTACACAGTGACTGCACCAGCAGAATAGTGAGTGCAGCTCTGGAGTATAATACAGGATGTAACTCAGGATCAGTACAGGATAAGTAATGTATGTACACAGTGACTGCACCAGCAGAATAGTGAGTGCAGCTCTGGTGTATAATACAGGATGTAACTCAGGATCAGTACAGGATAAGTAATGTATGTACATAGTGACTCCACCAGCAGAATAGTGAGTGCAGCTCTGGAGTATAATACAGGATGTAACTCAGGATCAGTACAGGATAAGTAATGTATGTACACAGTGACTGCACCAGCAGAATAGTGAGTGCAGCTCTGGAGTATAATACAGGATATAACTCAGGATCAGTACAGGATAAGTAATGTATGTACACAGTGACTGCACCAGCAGAATAGTGAGTGCAGCTCTGGAGTATAATACAGGATGTAACACAGGATCAGTACAGGATAAGTAATGTATGTACACAGTGACTGCACCAGCAGAATAGTGAGTGCAGCTCTAGAGTATAATACAGGATGTAACTCAGGATCAGTACAGGATAAGTAATGTATGTACACAGTGACTGCACCAGCAGAATAGTGAGTGCAGCTCTGGAGTATAATACAGGATGTAACTCAGGATCAGTACAGGATACGTAATGTATGTACACAGTGACTGCACCAGCAGAATAGTGAGTGCAGCTCTGGAGTATAATACAGGATGTAACTCAGGATCAGTACAGGATAAGTAATGTATGTACACAGTGACTGCACCAGCAGAATAGTGAGTGCAGCTCTGGAGTATAATACAGGATGTAACTCAGGATCAGTACAGGATAAGTAATGTATGTCACTCTTCCTATACATGAACTTTCTCTGAAAGGTTGAATATTTTGTAGGTATAAGGTGTATGTGTTATAACTTGCCCTTTCTTCATACTGAGGTGAATGGTTTCCTAACATTATCAGAATAACTGACGAGTGCCTGGAGCGGCCATTTTCTGCTGGTTTCTTTGGAGGTTTCTTTTCTATCTGAATGGGAGAGCGCAGTCATATAATGAAGATATGTAACTGAAGGAAGCAGTCGTATAGAGCAGATGAATGTGGTAGGACTGGATAGTAAAGAGCATGTCCAACAGAGGCTCAGTCTGTTTTCAGTTCATCCCCTCTGAAAGTTACATTTAACTTTCATTTTTCTTGCTGGTAACAGGTTTTTGATGTGTTTTATTCCAGTGTGTTTGCATTTAGAGTAAGAGTTTTGACACAGACGGGGGCGCTGTTGTATTGGTTCTTATATAAAGAAGCTTTGTAAATAGCTGTGGTGAGAAGTGGTACTGCAGGTAACTTTCATAGGTAAACTGTACTTTTTTACTGAAAAGATAACTTAATCAGGACATGTCTGACATATGAATGTATCACCTGAGACAGAATATTTGAATATGAGATAATCCAGCCTCTTTAAGATACTGAATTGTTTTGGGAGTGGAGCTGGGATGCTGTATTGTGTTCCTCAGAGACAGATCGGACGAGTCTGCAGGACGTATACCGTATCAGTGCAGTATCTAGAAGGACGGGGTAACCATTATGAGGATGGTCCCAGAGAAAGCTAAGAAGACTGAATCCATCCACCCGCGCCTATTCTCCTCGTCTTCTCTCAGAACGTCTTTGGTTCACTCCTAGAATTCCCTTTTCTCTAGATCCCCCCATCCTAGTAACATCGCTTCCCTTCTGGTTTTGCTGGGAGGCATCTCCAAGTAATTCAGAACAGACTGTAAGACGCGGTCAGGCCCAGGTGTGACGTTTCGTGTCTTTGCCTGCAGTGAGATAATGAGGAGGATTCTGTGCTGCACACACTGCATTTTCCATGTTGATTTCATAGCATTTGAATAAAGCACTTTTTGCTTAGTTAAAGGATATGTGTAACTTCGGATAGATCTGATGCATGTACCATAAAGCTGTGGTTTTATGTCCGGATCCGGCAGAAACAGATGCATCCAGATGTATTAAAAGGCATGGATCCGTATCATTCCTCTGCCGTATCTCAAAACAGGAAAGTGACAACACAAGTGTGAAACAGGCCTAAAGGGAATGATAAATCTCCCCCTAAGGGTACTTTCACACTAGCGGCAGTGGTGTCCAGCGGGCTGTTCTGGCGGGTCTGCCGGATGCATGCTGCTGCTAGTGCACATCTGCGGCCGGAACTACGCTCTGTCCTCATTCACTATAATGGGGGCGGACCAGACATTTTAGTCTGGCTGCCTCTCAGCATATTTGCTGCGCTGCGGCCGGAACACTGGCCCGCCCCCATTATAGTGAATGAGGACAGAGCGTAGTTCCGGCGGCAGATGTGCACTAGCAGCAGCATGCATCCGGAAGACTGTTCACCCGCCAGAACAGCCCGCTGGACACCACTGCCGCTAGTGTGAAAGTAGCCTAAGATGGAAGGCAGATGAAAGGGCTGAAAATCCTTTACATGACGGACATGAAACGCTGAATACAAACCATTAGCCGCTTGTTGATGGTTTTGGATAGCTGTGTCCATTGCAGTAAAAATAAGTGGAGAGATCACGTATATTGCCGGGGGCTATCACTTTACTATGTAAATGACACTGCAGGGACAATATGACTGTAATCTACTGAATTTCACAACAGGAACTTTTATAAATTGATGATATCAAAGAGCCGATATAATCAGGGATTTTTGTTTTTCTGGGCCGCTTCCTGTTCAGGACCTTTCCCCAGTCCCGGTATCTGTACATCACTGCCGTGCTTCACCGTAACACCCCGGTTCCGGACTATGGGTATCTTGATACTTTATAGAACAACTTGTATCTTCTTCTCACTCTCTGAATATACATTTTACTTGCTTCCATCCATCTTGGATAACCTAGTATTTCATGTCTATCATGTTGCTCTGGAGGAGCGGACACTTTGCACTGGAAGCTTCTTCCCACGCTTTGCTGGCCGGTTGGGTTTGCACGTTGCATCGGTGGCTTCTTGATATGTATATCTCGTTCTAATCCTACCAGGTCATGGGACGAATGGGCATTCCCTTTCATATACAGATTCCTATTCTTAGTGGTCGTGTGAAATGTACGTTACATGAATGATGGGTAACATTATCTTTATGTAAATAGTGGAGAGCCATTTTTCCCAGAAACGTCAAGACTAATGAGGAGACGGGGAACAGCGAGTCTTGTGCTTTGTGGTCACGTGGGACAGCAGGTTATCTGAACCGCACTGGGTGGTTGGAGACTTTGTGGGGACGTTGTGTTAGTACAACCTGCAGCAACAGCTGCCAATGAAGCGTTCGGGGGGTTTGAGGGTAAAACAATGGTCAGCGCAGGTAAATTGTCCCCCGTGTGCTTCAAACAGAGGGATTCAGAGCAGCACAAGGACTGACGTGTGATGAAAACCTCTGCACAACAAGGCAGAATATGTTGGATGTATGTTCAGTAATCAAAAAGAAAAAATATACAATGCAGCAGCACTCTGCAAACCAAGTAAAGTACAAAAATGCCATAGTAATAAAAAATATTCTGCTGCTGGTGCTACACTTATTTGGCAAATTTGGGATTCTTGGCAAATTTTGTACAAAATTATTTGGGCCTGTCTGCCAAACGTCAAGGCGATCTCTGTAAGATGGGAACCTAACACTAAATGTTACCTGTTATGTGCCAGGACGGCCACCATAAAATCCAAGTTCAGCAGGAAGCAAGTGCATGGGGAGGGTCTCCTTACTGCCTGTCTGGATTTAGTCATAGATTTCAGTGGTCCTGCCCAATTTATATGTTCTGGAAAAACCTGCACATGATGATGACTGAGCTGTAGACTTTATCATCCACGGCTTCTCATTACTGACACAGGTTCTGGGCTGAAGACATTAGCTGCCATGAACTTTGATGAAGAAATTCCTGTTCTAACCTGTGGCAGAAATTCAATTGTTTTCTGCCCTGAAATATCCTTACAATCCACAGCCAGCGCTAATACTTACCATGTGAACATAGCCAAAGTATCTGCAAGACAAGGGAGGCTTAGAAGTGTAGGTTGACTACACCTGACTGATGAATGCACGCTCCCCCAATTATGTCACTAACCACCTTGCTTCCATCCACAGATTTGGGCTGCTTTGACACAGTCAGTGTTTGATCAGTGGTTTCTATCAGTGATTGGGAGCCAAAACCAGGAGTAGAAGCTACACTGAGGTATAATGGAAAGATCTGCTCTTCTTCTGTGTTTTGGACCTGCACTGGTTTTGGTTTGCAATCACTGATGAAAATCACTGACCAAACACTGACTGTGTCAAAGTGCCCCTAAGAGATAAAGAATTATCCCATAACTAATCGCTGCTTTTCTTTTCCAGAATATGATCGTCTTGGATTTCTACTTAAATTGGATTCTAAGCTGTAAGTAAAATGATTCTTCACTTGTCTGTAACCGTTTCAATGCTTTGTACCTTCTGTAAGTGCACCCACTGTAACTAATTCAGGAGCACATGTGAATATCTGAAATTTTATATTGTGTGATATTAGAGGAACCGTTATCTTCCTGCAGCCTGTGGTTCCCCTCTCCATAGCCCGCAGGTTATCTGTAGAGATTAACAAACCTACTCAGTCCCCAGACATTCAATCTGGAATGAAACAGTAAATCGAAGATAGAGGGGGGAGATGCAGCTGCAGTTCATCCCTCTTTGTGTCTGTGATGCTGCATGCTGTGAGAGGGGAGAAAGAGCGGCAGGTGGAGATATCTGATTGGTTCACACAGCGCAGCGCTGACATCACACCAGAGAGAGCTCACCCCTTCAGCAGGGGGAGAATAAATGTGCATTTACCACTTTGCTCACTTGGGTTCAAGTCTGGAGAATTAAGCTACTTTCACACTTGTGTTGTTGATTCCAGTATTGAGACCCGGCAGAGGGGTGCAGGGTGTTTGTTCTCTGATGTTTCTCGCCTGACAACTCAACGTCCATCCATCCCATGAAGCAGAAAATGTGACTCATCTGAGAAGACAACCCCTTACCAATCAGTGGAAGTCCAATGCTGATACTGCCATGAAATTGAAGCCTTTTCATGCAGCTTGGTTATCAGAGGAGCAGTGACCGTCCATCTGCTTTGGAGACCCATATGCAGTAGGGTCACTGAATTGTTCTGTTAGACACACGTCTGGTTCCTCATGTGTCATTTTGGCGGTGAGCTGCTCCACTAATAATGTGCCAGTCCGCACCTTTGTAGTAGACATTCACCTCTCACATCAGTGGCACGTGGAGCTCCGCAGTTTCCATGTCACTTATTCACAATGGCGCCATTTGTCCACCCTTGATACACTTTCACCGCAGCAGCACGAGAACAGTTCACACTGCACAGTGTCAGAAATACCACCACCCGGGGTATGAAAGCCAATATTCATCCCTCCTGCAACTCTAATAAATTACCCCTTTTACCAATGACCGCAACGAGGGATATGTGTGCAGACAGCCTATCACACACCTTATATACCCACTGAGCCAGCTCACCACACCTTATATACCCACCAAGCCAGCTCACCACACCTTATATACCTACCAAGCCAGCTCACCACACCTTATATACCTACCAAGCCAGCTCACCACACCTTATATACCTACCAAGCCAGCTCACCACACCTTATATACCTACCAAGCCAGCGCACCACACCTTATATACCCACCGAGCCAGCTCACCACACCTTATATACCCACTGAGCCAGCTCAGCACACCTTATGTACTCACGAGCCAGCTCACCACACCTTATATACCAACCTGGCCAGCTCACCACACCTTATATACCCACCGAGCCAACTCACTACACCTTAAATAGCCACTGAGCCAGCTCACCACACCTTATATAGCCACCGAACCAGCTCACCACACTTTATATACCCACCGAGCCAGCGCACCACACCTTATATACCCACCGAGCCAGCGCACCACACCTTATATACCCACCGAGCCAGCTCACCACACGTGACTTCCTTCATAAGCTACGCGCTGCCGACGTCGAAAGTAGGAATTGGTCAGAATAATGGGACTTGGTATACGTTAATTTTTTTAACCCATTACATACTACAAGAGCCTCAAACCGTTGCATTCTAAGCTTTGAGACACAGAACCGATTATTGCTCGGCTATATCTTGATAAAAGGCTTTATGTGATATGACAGACATGTCTCCTTTTGAAGCTCTCATGGTGGTGACACATATGAACATACTGGAATATATACTGTAGTCGCAGGACGTGCATTCGCCCACAAGGTAAGGAGTCCACAACCTCTGGAGCTCCTGGAAGAGCCGAGGGGATCAGTTACTGTAAGTGATGTTGCTGCCAGATGCTCCTTTTTCTTCTATGTGAAGCTGCTTTGATTCGCTGTTGCTATATGATTACATGATATTGAGAGGCATATGGCGGAGGTACGGCTATCTGTGCTCACCATCACTCCATGTGTGGTGGAGGTAAATCTATCCTGTCTAGCGAGCCGTGTGACGGACATGTCTTGATTACAGGGATCTTCCTCTCGATACAGTAGCCAAGAGCCGGATTTTGTTGCTGACGTTTGGTGTCATCGAGGAGCGGAGGTGATGACAGGCGGCACAGACCTCTCCCGGCCCATCTTGGGTTCCATCTTCAGATTCTTATACCTCCCGCCTCAGGGGGCATTAGCTGAGAATGATAAATGTGAGATTTAATCTTCATCTTCTCCTGAGTCTTGTTTCAGGAGATCTTTGGGCCGTGTCTGCCTGGTTCCTGATGATTTATCTGCCTGATACATTCCTGCTGTACGCCCCTTCCCTGATACCAGACGTGCAGCTGGTTATAATGCTGCGCTGTCACCTGCAGCCGGCTGTAAATTCTGCAGGAATCCCTTTTTTATGTTTTATTATCATGTTGAACACCTATATTCGTCCGGGGTCGGGGGGGTACTTACCTTGCAGCCGCTGTTCATCACTGCTGGGAAATGAACATCTCTGCTTCGCTCAGTAAGATAATTGGAGCCAGGCACTGATACAGCCCGTACCTCATGGACATTAATGTAAAGAAATGGATCTCCATCTTCTCCTTTGATTCATCTCGGCAGCTCTTGATCAATACAGCGGATGTCAAGTTCGGTTTAGCTTCCTCTGCGTGATATGAATATCTCTGTCATTAGTGATTCCACCACAGCGTCATTGCCCGATGAGTATAAAGTTTTCTATATTCTGCCTCCTGTCTGACTGCTATGCTTTACACTACAGCTCTGCTCCACTAAGGAACAGCTTAGCTGCATTGTCTGTTGGAGCCTGAGGTTGTCTAAAATTCACTGTATTTTAAATCATGCAGTTCGGCCTCCTCCCTGCTTTACACTGCAGCTCTTATTCAGAATCCTGATTGATGGCTGGTGTAAGCTCAGCAGGAAGTCAGCGCCTGGAATGCCGACCTCCAATACAGTAAGGGCAGAGTGATCAACCCAAGACCGCCATTGACTACTGTATAAAGACTGAGCCTAAAGATGGCTCGTAGATCTCCTTATGCTTTATCAAGGTGAACGCTGCTGGAAAAACAAAAATTTGCACAATGGGCAATCCTGAAAGAGGTAAGAAAGAAGGCGAGGATAGCAGAAAAAGACTCGCAGAAGACAAAATGTAAAACCTCTGTGTCCACTACTAGAAAATCACTGAAAATGAAGAATGGTGCCCATGGAAGTACACGCTGCTGTCCAAAAAACATGGTGACTCAGAGAACAATCAAACCGTATTTTATACGAGATTAATGCAGAAATCCAGGGAATTACAAAGGGTTCACTTATTTTTTCTTACAACTGTATATCTCTTTTCTTACTATTTGTACTGGTTGAACACAGCTACATGCATTGAGACTATGAAGCAGACGTGTGCCCAGGAATATACATTACAAGCCCTGCCATAAGAGATAGGTGAGCAGCATGTATCGTCCTCACAGGCGATCTGGTGACATGGCGTCTCATTGTGCGTTCTGTGCCGGACTCCATATTACGTTACTATTGTATGTGCCCCACAAGAGAGCCTTCACTCATCCCCGCACACCGCGCCTCACTGACTCCTCGCCGACGCTTCTCCTTCTTCCTTTCCCATCCCGGTCACAATTAATGAATTCTTGCTGTAAGACCCTGAATGGTATGGGAAAAGACAGAGAGGGCAGCGAGGAGGCCAGATACTCTTACAGTGCAATAAACTCCCAGAATTCTCATTAGAGGCTGTTTCTTATTATCATGAAGGGAGACTGAATCACTCCAGATGCACAACGCGTTTCCATTCCTTGATTGATATGTTTTTAGTCATTATTTTAAGTGCTGTAATATATGTGCAGAGATGAGAAAATCTGCCCGTTATTTACAACCTACAGCGCTGGATCCAGCTACAGAAGAGCTCCGCTCTAGACTGGAGTCTAGGTGTATCTGCTCCAGCTACAAACATGTTACACTCAAGTCCATCTGTCTGTATAGATACTGTATACACTACTACAAAAAGTTAGGGATATTTGGCTTGTGGGTGAAATTTCAGGATAAACCTAAAATGCACTCTAACCTTTACAGGTGAACTTAATGTGACCTTCTCCGACCTTCTGGGTGCACATGTCCAGTTCTTCCATGTTTCAATACTTTTTGCAAACTTGCTGTTCTCTAACAAGGAGCTTAACAGCAAAATTCACACCAGGTGTTTGAACCATGAATTGCCAATAAATTCCCTGGTTCAATTAGAATTGGTATTAAAAAGTCCTCCTCATCATGCTGCTCACATTATGACATCATGAGACCAAGACAACACGTAACAACTGATTGACAGTACCTCGCCATTACGAGGCTTCAAGCAGGATGTTCTCAGACGGAAGTGACCCCCGAGCTTAAAGTGTCACAGAGTGTCATCAGCAGGATGAGATACAGAGACTGGAAGAGTCACAGAAAGGCAGGTGAACGTCCTTTGGCCACGTCCCACAGTAATGAGGCTTCATTGTGAACAATGCCCTGCGGAACTGGATGATGAATGCCAGACAAGGCACATTTATGGAAGGTGAGAGGCACCAAGTGTCACGTTCAAGACCATTCAAAACCATTTACATGAGCGTGGTCTGTGTGGTAGATGACCTGCAAGGTACCTGATAACAGTTGTCATCGTCTTGCAGCATCTACGCTGGTCTTCACTGATGAAAGTCGATTCATGCTGAGCAGAAATGATGTCCGCCAACGATTTTGGAGACGTCAAGGAGAGCGCTCTGCATCAGCCACTGTGGTCACCAGACGAGCCTTTGGTGGTGGCGGTGTTACAGTGTGGACCGGTGAGTCTCATCAGTACAGAACCGCCCTAGACTGTGTGAATGGTCCAGTGACAACCCCAGACTACCTGAAGAAGATCATTAATCCAGTCATTGTGCTTCTGCAGGAACAACCCCGGCCAAATGTCATCTTCATGGAGGATGCTCCAGCTCATCGAGGTCACATCATTAGGGAACGGCTGCTGGAGACTGGAGGACCTCACATGGAGCGGCTGCTGGAGACTGGAGGACCTCACATGGAGCGGCTGCTGAAGACTGGAGGACCTCACATGGAGCGGCTGCTGGAGACTAGAGGACCTCACATGGAGCGGCTGCTGGAGACTGGAGGACCTCACATGGAACAGATGCTGGAGACTGGGGGACCTCACATGGAACGGCTGCTGGAGACTGGGGGACCTCACATGGAACGGCTGCTGGAGACTGGGGGACCTCACATGGAGCGGCTGCTGGAGACTGGGGGACCTCACATGGAGCGGCTGCTGGAGACTGGGGGACCTCACATGGAGCAGCTGCTGGAGACTAGGGGACCTCACATGGAGCGGCTGCTGGAGACTTGAGGACCTCACATGGAGCGGCTGCTGGAGACTGGAGGACCTCACATGGAATGGCTGCTGGAGACTGGAGGACCTCACATGGAGCGGCTGCTGGAGACTAGGGGACCTCACATGGAACGGCTGCTGGAGACTTGAGGACCTCACATGGAGCGGCTGCTGGAGACCGGAGGACCTCACATGGAGCGGCTGCTGGAGACTGGAGGACCTCACATGGAGCGGCTGCTGGAGACTGGAGGACCTCACATGGAGCGGCTGCACTTTCTCCAGACCTCAATCCCATTGAAAACCTGAGGGAACAGCTGAGGCGTCGAGTAGAGGCTCGTAACTCTGTACCCCAGAACCTCAATGACCTGAGGGCCGCCCTCGAAGAAGAATGGGATGCCATGCCTCAGCAGACAATAAGTCGCCTTGTGAACAGCACGAGACGTCGTTGTCAAGCGGGAATTGATGCTCAAGGCCACATGACAAGTTATTGAGACACTGACATTTTTGTGGGGGTATACAATAAATTTCACCCGAAAGCCAAATATGCCTAACTTTTTGTGAGTAGTGTGTATATGAGCACAGTGGTGTAACTAGAAAAGACTGGGCCCCATAGCAAATTTTTGAGCTGGCCGCTCCTTCAGTATCACTTTATATAATGTCATTTTATAATACTGTTGAGGGGACCCTGACAATAAAATCTTCCCAGGTGGGCCCCTTCTGGGTTTGGGCCCCAAAGAGCTGCTTTCCCTGCTTCCCCTATATCTACGCCACTGTATGAGCAGGTGAATTAAAAATCTACACTGAGTATACAGAGTATCATAAATAGACAGGGAGTAGATGGAGGCCAATGCCATATACACTATAGTTTAGTGTCTACCTGATAAGGTTGGCCAATGAATGAACACTACTCCTCCTGACCTCCCTATTCACAATCACGTTCAGCTCAGCGAAGCATGAGAGAGAACCACTGCCAGACTCCTCTGCCCCCTCCAGACTCCTCTGACCTTGTCCAGACTCCTCTGCCCCCTCCAGACTCCTCTGACCTTGTCCAGACTCCTCTGCCCCCTCCAGACTCCTCTGCCCCCTCCAGACTCCTCCGACCTTGTCCAGACACCTCTGCCCCCTCCAGACTCCTCTGCCCCCTCCAGACTCCTCTGACCTTGTCCAGACTCCTCTGCCCCCTCCAGACTCCTCTGCCCCCTTCAGACTCATCTGACCTTGTCCAGACTCCTCTGACCTTGTCCAGACACCTCTGACCTTGTCCAGACACCTCTGACCTTGTCCAGACTTCTCTGACCTTGTCCAGACTCCTCTGCCCCTTCCAGACTCCTCTGACCTTGTCCAGACTCCTCTGCCCCCTCCAGACTCCTCTGACCTTGTCCAGACACCTCTGCCCCCTCCAGACTCCTCTGACCTTGTCCAGACTCCTCTGACCTTGTCCAGACTCCTCTGCCCCCTCCAGACTCCTCTGCCCCCTCCATTCATCTCCATACTCCTCTGGTCCCTCTTTATACTTATCTGTTCCCTCTAGACTCTACACTTTTACACAGTTTACACTTCATATATTTGGCGCAGCAACCGTGCAGCACAAGTTAGGACACAATCCAGACACAGGGATATTGATATATCTGCCACATTGTATCCGTCTTTATTAATTTGTTGCTATTTAGAGTTCCTGAGATTGTCCAGGGCTGCAGACATTAATGTGTTCATCACATTTTTGCAGAAGACATGGATGTGTTAATAGCATTACACCTGTTGCACTCTGCACATGGTCTGGTGTCCTTCATTTTCATGGCTTCAGGTCTTATTGGGATCTATTTTGTCATCACTTCTCCTTCTGACAAACTTACCTGTCCGGGCTCCAGCGCTGTGATCTCTGGCTTGGGCGCTGCTGGACCTCGTCCCCCCGATGCTGGATTTTTTTCCCTCGTGTCAACCCTATTTCACAGACACTGCTCAGCTGAAAATTAATTTTCAGAGCATCTGCTACCAGTGAACAGAGACATCCGTGGTTTTTCACACTCTAATGTGTGTAGGGAGCTCCCAATCTCATCTGACAAGGGCCAGGCGAAATTACTATTTTCGCCTGATCCTTTTGTTCTCCAGTGAGATAGTCTGAGAAGTGTCTGGCAGTGGCTTTCTCCGTTCTCCTCACAGAATACCATACCTCCCAACTTTTTGGAAAATCAAAGAGTGACACTTATGGTTCATTGTGTGAAAGATAATTTTTTTCTGCATATTTATACACTTCAATAGCGTATAATAGCTCAAAAATTATATGAATATAGAATTTTCTAAAATCCTATTTGCATCAAATAATAAATTAATATACAAGGCAAGCTCTAATATATAGATAGGGTTCAGGCAAACACTTTCTGGATCAATATTGTAAATGTAATAATGCAAATCTATACTTGAAATAAAAAAGAGGGTCATTTAAGGAGCAAAGACGGACAGAGGGACTTGGGTCAAAAAAAGAGACTGTCCCTTGGGTGGTCTGGAACACACATACAAGTTCGGCCATAGTCGAGAGAGATAGAGACAGCTATTGGGCAGGTTACGGTAAGTGGTTGTGTTGCCACGCAAAGCGGCCCCATCTTTACTACAAGAATCCTCTGGTAGTGATTTCTATGATTTTTCAATTCAACCAGACGTGATGGAAAAAAATGGGGTGATCCTTGCTCTAGGTCAACTTGCAGGATAACAGGCCGAACTGGATGGACAGAGGGCTTTTTTCGGCCTTATGAACAATGTTACTAAAAGTGAACATGCCCAGAATAGTGGCTCAGGTCAGTGGCCTCTCACAGTTTTTCTTTCCAATGGTGGACCTACAGGAAGCTAACGTGATATGCAGCCACCATGTCTGGTACGGAGGGCACTGCTCCAGGCCTCAATCCTCAGAGATTTACCCTGTACTCCAGCTTCTGTGCTTATAAATCTCCGCACTCCACAGGTTCATTGAATGCCATGAAACGCATCAGGTTGGATTTCATTAGACAGATGTGAGGATTTAGGGCAGGGAGTGAGAGAAAACAAAACTGCAGGTTCTGGCTCTGTCCTGAAACCTGATCATCCCCTGGAACAGAACATCTGCACCCCCCCCTCAATATTTAATTGCCCCTCCCCCAACCTCATCTCAATCATCCTCCAGACCAAACTAATGAAACTTGACCCTGAGCATAGAAACTTATAAAACATGCCCCAGGACATGCAGAGGCACGGAGCTTGTGTTTCTCTCACTGCTTTTAATTCTTTTACTATAAAAATGGAATAACAAAACCATTTATCATGAGTCCTACAAGATCTTTACTCGGCCCAGGAGCAGAGACGTGGCCGGGTTTTTATAAAGTGCTCACTCTCTACTGAAAACAGCTGCTGGATAGCAAAAAAGGGGCAGAAGGAGGGTTCTATGGTGGCGGCCATCACTTTTGTGCCTTTCTTCCCATGGATTCAGTTTGGCCTAATTTTATAATGTCCTTGAATGTTTTCTCCAAAAACCATCATCCAGCCAATATCAGACCAGGTGTCTACTTCAGGTTTCTTCCAGTGTACCTGTGGCTCAGATATTGGAGCTGAAGACTTTTTGGAATATTAGACTTATTGCTGTTCCATGAAATTGCATGTTCCCGAAGTCCACCACCTTTATAGGTCTTCCTGATCTTTCTCAACCATAGATTATTCTGGATTAAACTGCCCCTTTTGACTATGTTTGCTGCACATTTGACAAGCAGGACCTGAACGTGATGCTCTCTTTGGGGCCGCTGTCTCGCATTCATCTGCAGTTCGCCTCTTCCTATCAGCTATTAAAGGGCCAGCAAATGCCAAGTTCCAATTATTCAACCAATGGCTAGCTGACTCAGGCTTCTTGAAGGCCCTTCCCTAGAGTCCAGCGCCTGAGCAATAGGTCTACTTTGGCTCCTCCTAAGAAGTACTGCATTGAGCCATTTGCTTCTGATCCGGCTCATCCTTTGATCTATCTGTCCTCAGCCCATCCTGACCTTCTGCCTGTCTACCATGATGCCTGAACACCACCTGCACCGACCTGTGCCCGCCTGACTATGCCTTCTGCCAACCAACTCTGTCCTGTGTCTGGGTCTCACTTGCTAGTGTTAATTGCCGACTATTCCTGTGGTTGTGACCTGACGATTCCAGTGAAGTCCAGATCGCTGTACTGGGCTTAAAGAGGAAAACCCTTAGTCTCCACTTCCATGTTTAGGCCCCTGAGTGGGTCCACATTTGCTTGGTGAAACTGCGACAAACTGTGAGACTGTCTTATTAATAATCGAGACAGCTTTATACATGAAGCAAACCTGATATTCTGATATTGGTGTGATTAGGAAACATTGGATCATTATCTCCTATTACAAAGCACTATGCATGCACAAACATCATAGTGGATTAGCAAGATTTGGGAACCATTAGATTTCACTATATATATGTATATCAGCCAGTTATAACCCTATAGCAGGAGACCTATAACCTGGGGACTGCTTTCACCAGCTGCAGAATAGAAGCTGTGAGTTTTTGGGATTAGATGTGAGAACATTTCCCATCGTAAATGTCTAGTTCTTGTATTGTAGCTGTGACTCCAGGTAGTAATCTTGTGGTATCTCCAGAAGACAGGTTTACATGTTGACGGTCCGCCATGTTCTTCCTACGCTGAGGTTTCTTGTCAGTCAAGATCAATGTCACTTCTTTCCAGCAGCTTCCTCTGTCGGGGACGATGAGCAGGAGCTCCATCACATTCCTAAAGCATTAACAATGTCGCCCCCGGCTCTGGTCTTCATACAAGCCGCTAATTAACTTTCAGTCGCACCGCGCCCCAATGTACATTTTACGTGAATCATTCAAAGACAAGATGCTTCCCTCCTTCTCGTGACTGTCAGCAGCGCTCCGTGTTATAGCTGAGCTTCCCATCACCTCCCCATCATACCACTTAATTCTGCATACTCCTCTTATGTAAGGTGCACTTTACCCTAATCTCTGCTTTGTGTTCACATCTGATGACTTGTTCAGTAAAGCTTGGAAGGTTTCACCTGTGTGTCATATGTCAGTGCTGAGACGAAAAACGTGTATGAGCAATGTGCAGGTTAAGCCTGAGAGGAATTAGAGTAGGACGGATCATTATTGATCAGGGAGCAGTGACTGCATGAGCCCTCGTATCAGAGGACTCAGACTACGGCACCTATGTAGGCATTTCGGGCATTTAGGCAATTGGGTTTTATGAAACATGTTGCACAGTTTGGCTTCTGCAGTTTCAGTGTATCACATTACATAACAAGCTGTCAAATCCATAAGAGAGCTCAGCTCAGCGCTCGGTCTCTAGCCTCTCGTGTATATCAACTATGAATGGATCATAACTCAGTGTAGATGACCACCTAGGAGAAGACAGGAGAGGATGGAGGACGAGCCATGAGACAAGCTCTGTCAGATTTGACTGTCCACAGGATTCTGCAGCTTGTTATATATCGTGATACACAGAACCTGCAGAAGCCAAACAGTGAGCGTGTTTAATAAAACTAAATTCCGAATATGATTTTTAGCCACAATATATGCATTGTAGTAAAAAAATGCCCCCAAAGGTGTCCATGTCAGTATTTTTGTCTTGTCAAGAGAATATCCTAGACATCATATAGCATGAGGTGGACTGAGCATTGGCAATGGCTGTGGATTTTGCATTTCGGACACAAATCAGTGCAAAGATAGTAACATAGTAACATTTTTGTTTCTTGACTTCTATTGTCTTCCCCAACTTCATGGCTCTAAGTTCAATACTTTTCTTGCTCCAGTTCTTCCTTATTCAGAACATACCATGCCCTAAGCCAGTCTGAAGTTTGTTTGCATTGAAGTCTCCAGGATCCTTTGGTTATGGAGATATTTCAGAATATGGCAGAAGGAACAGGGGTCAGAGGCTTGGTTTACCTGCGCACATTCCTGGAACCTGAGCTGACGGACATTTCCTGTAACACTAAAGCGTGACTGAAGCTGATTACCAGTATTCTTCTACTTTCTATAAAATGCAGCTGCATCAATTTGTCCATAAATTAAGCATTTGCTTCACATTTTGGCAGAAGTTCAGCCCAGAACAAAATGTTTAATGGGTCATTTCATTTTTAATTTTGGTTGTGATGATGAACATTCATATGGTGACAAGATGAGCATGCAGCCGTACAGCCCATGTTATTCCTCATTAGATCTATAGGATTTTCCACCTTCAGTATTTAACTCCTTGGATTCCTGAGCTCTCTGAATGCAGCTCAGCTGTAATATCTGATATTTGTGCAGTGTCTACTCTCTACAGGGCATTGTGAAAGACTTCAGACACTTTCACGTTTTATGGTGCAGCTGTTTGCTAAAATAAAATGTAAAAAAACATGACATTTTCCCCACCATTCTGCCCTCAATCCTCATAATGAGAAAGTGAAAACATAAGTTTACAATGTTTAAAATGTATTAAAAAATAAAAACTAAAATTTGTCCAGGACTAAGTCTTCAGCCTCTTTACTCGGGACATAAGTCTTCAGCCTCTTTACTCGGGACATAAGTCTTCAGCCCCTTTACTCGGGACATAAGTCTTCAGCCCCTTTACTCAGGACAGAAGTCTTCAGCCCCTTTACTCAGGACATAAGTCTTCAGCCCCTTTACTCAGGACATAAGTCTTCAGCCCCTTTACTCAGGACATAAGTCTTCAGCCCCTTTACTCAGGACACAAGTCTTCATCCCCTTTACTCCGGACATAAGTCTTCAGCCCCTTTACTCGGGACATAAGTCTTCAGCCCCTTTACTCGGGACATAAGTCTTCAGCCCCTTTACTCGGGACATAAGTCTTCAGCCCCTTTACTCGGGACATAAGTCTTCATCCCCTTTACTCGGGACATAAGTCTTCATCCCCTTTACTCGGGACATAAGTCTTCAGCCCCTTTACTCGGGACAGAAGTCTTCAGCCCCTTTACTCGGGACAGAAGTCTTCAGCCCCTTTACTCGGGACAGAAGTCTTCAGCCCCTTTACTCGGGACAGAAGTCTTCAGCCCCTTTACTCGGACAGAAGTCTTCAGCCCCTTTACTCGGGACAGAAGTCTTCAGCCCCTTTACTCGGGACATAAGTATTCAGCCCCTTTACTCGGGACATAAGTATTCAGCCCCTTTACTCAGGACATAAGTCTTCAGCCCCTTTACTCGGACATAAGTATTCAGCCCCTTTACTCAGGACATAAGTCTCAGCCCCTTTACTCAGGACATAAGTTCAGCCCCTTTACTCAGACATAAGTCTTCAGCCCCTTTACTCAGGACATAAGTCTTCAGCCCCTTTACTCAGGACATAAGTCTTCAGCCCCTTTACTCGGACATAAGTCTTCAGCCCCTTTACTCGGGACATAAGTCTTCAGCCCCTTACTCGGGACATAAGTCTTCAGCCCCTTTACTCAGGACATAAGTCTTCAGCCCCTTTACTCGGGACATAAGTCTTCATCCCCTTTACTCGGGACATAAGTCTTCAGCCCCTTTACTCGGGACAGAAGTCTTCAGCCCCTTTACTCGGGACAGAAGTCTTCAGCCCCTTTACTCGGGACATAAGTCTTCAGCCCCTTTACTCGGGACATAAGTCTTCAGCCCCTTTACTCGGGACATAAGTCTTCAGCCCCTTTACTCAGGACATAAGTATTCAGCCCCTTTACTCAGGACATAAGTCTTCAGCCCCTTTACTCAGGACATAAGTCTTCAGCCCCTTTACTCAGGACATAAGTCTTCAGCCCCTTTACTCAGGACATAAGTCTTCAGCCCCTTTACTCAGGACATAAGTCTTCAGCCCCTTTACTCAGGACATAAGTCTTCGACCCCTTTCTCCTGGACATAAGTATTAGGCCCTTTGCTCTGACACTTGACATTTCGCTCGGGTTCCTCCCATTTCTCTGGATCATCTCTGCACCTTGATTGGAGTCACCTGTGGTAAATTCAGGTGATTGGAGATGATTTGGGAAGACTCAGTCCTGTCTATATAAGATCTCACAGCTGACAATGCATCAGAGCAAAAACCAAGCCATGAGGAGGAGATAACTGCCTGTAGAGCTCAGAGACAGGATTGTATGGAGACTCAGTTCTGGAGAAGGGGACAGAGACATTTCTGCTGCACTGAGAGTTCCCAAGAGCAGAGTGGTCTTCCAGTTCACTGCTTTGCTGTGCAGTCACCAGAGAAAACAACTTTGGGATGCAATGGAACAGGAGATTCTCAGTGTGAATCTGCAGCAACTGTGCAATTCCATAGTCATGCTATTATGGACCAGAATCTCTAAGGAATGACTCTAGCACAACTGGACTCAAATAGAATTGATTTCATCAAGGTCCCACTCGTTGCTTCTAATTTCCACCTGTTGTGATTCACACAATTTTGCAGCCATCAATGTCCTGTCCTCCGTTCCTGCACCGCTTTCTGATATCCACCTTGTATTTATTGATTTTTATGTTCTACCAGTTCTTTCTTCCAAACAGTGTCAAGGAGGTTGGGCTCTTGGTTGTCTACATGAGGCTCCTCAACTTGAACCGGAACCTTATCTGACACCAGGATGCTTGTACAGGGCCCATAGTGAGACCTCTCCTGGTATGATGCCGCCTTCCTACATTCCCTACAGTTTTATTTTTTTAAATCAAAACCACATCAATAGACGTTCATTGTCATCAGTTGTGTGAAATGCTCAGTAACATGCAATTAACGTCTTAGATTTCCACACCTTTTGAGGGGGAGTGTTATCGAATCTCCTCTCATGTACAATGTTGACATCCTTGGAAGGTCTCGCTGCCGCTTCGTCAGATGTGACGGTTTAAATGCTGAATTCCAGAACTTACTCTGATCTCTTCACTATTGGATATAAGTAATAGCTGCCATATTCTGATGTCGTTGAGTCCTTTTAATTATCACTTCATACCTGGAACCTGACATTGCAGACACAGACACAGGCATGTCTCCAAACCCTTGCACCTTTACTTTCTGCCCTCAAGGCCAGTGTTTCTGGTGGCATATCAATACACGTGTATACGCCCGCTTCTGCAGTGCCATCATATTGCATCCAAACCCATTTATTGAAACTACTTTAGGAAACACTATACCCTGAATAACGGAGCCCGATTACTGCCTGTCCAGTAGATTAAGTCTAATACGGTTGTGTACTAGAATGCTGATACATGTGTTCAGTACTTAGATATATCTATGTTGTGTGACTGCAGAACCAGGAACTGATTCGGATTCTGGAAATATAAGGCTGGAGGTCTCATGGATCTTTAATTTTCATAACAGCATGCCTTCAGCCAACAGTCCTGCATGATTTACAGTTACATGGCCAGAGCAGAGCGGACACAACTCTACATAACTGAACATACACAAATGAACCACCTGGTGTTCATTTACTTACATAGTATGGATCCCCTGGTGTTCAGTTACTTACATAGTATGGCTCCACCTGGTGATCAGTTACTTACATAGTATGGCTCCACCTGGTGATCAGTTACTTACATAGTATGGCTCCACCTGGTGATCAGTTACTTACATAGTATGGGACCACCTGTGATCAGTTACTTACATAGTATGGGACCACCTGTGATCAGTTACTTACATAGTATGGCTCCCTCTGGTGTTCAGTTACTTACATAGTATGGCTCCACCTGGTGATCAGTTACTTACATAGTATGGCTCCACCTGTGATCAGTTACTTACATAGTATGGCTCCACCTGGTGATCAGTTACTTACATAGTATGGCTCCACCTGTGATCAGTTACTTACATAGTATGGCTCCACCTGGTGTTCAGTTACTACATAGTATGGCTCCACCTGGTGATCAGTTACTTACATAGTATGGCTCCACCTGGTGAATCAGATTACTTCACCATAGCTATGCTCTGATCCAACCTGGTGATGCAGTTACTTACATAGTATGGCTCCACCTGGTGTTCAGTTACTTACATAGTATGGCTCCACCTGGTGTTCAGTTTACCTACATAGTATGGCTCCACCTGGTGGATCAGTTACTTACATAGTATGGGCTCCACCTGGTGTTTCAGTTACTTACATAGTATGGGCATCCACCTGGGTGATCAGTTACTTACATAGTATGGCTCCACCTCTGGTGTTCAGTTACTTACATAGGTATGGCTCCACCTGGTGACAGTTACTTACATAGTTCCGGCCTCCCTCTGGTGATCAGTTACTTTACATAGTTCCGGCTCCCCCTGGTGATCAGTTACTTACATAGTATGGCTCCACCTGGTGATCAGTTACTTACATAGTATGGCTCCACCTGGTGATCAGTTACTTACATAGTATGGCACCACCTGGTGATCAGTTACTTACATTGTATTGCTCCACCTGGTGATCAGTTACTTACATAGTATGGCTCCACCTGGTGATCAGTTACTTACATAGTATGGCACCACCTGGTGATCAGTTACTTACATTGTATTGCTCCACCTGGTGATCAGTTACTTACATAGTATGGCTCCACCTGGTGATCAGTTACTTACATAGTTCGGCTCCCCATGGTGATCAGTTACTTACATAGTATGGCTCCACCTGGTGATCAGTTACTTACATAGTATGGCTCCACCTGGTGATCAGTTACTTACATAAGTATGGCTCCACCTGGTGATCAGTTTACTTACATAGTATGGCTCCACCCGGTGATCATTTACTTACATAGTATGGCTCCACCTGGTGATCAGTTACTTACATAGTATGGCTCCACCTGGTGATCAGTTACTTACATAGTATGGCTCCACCTGGTGATCAGTTACTTACATAGTATGGCTCCACCTGGTGATCAGTTACTTACATAGTATGGCTCCACCTGGTGATCAGTTACTTACATTGTATTGCTCCACCTGGTGTTCATGTACTTATATAGTATGGCTCCACCTGGTGTTCACTTTTAAATAGCATGGCGGCACCATCTGTTCAGACATCATTTAGTTCACATATGTTGATAACTCGTTTATCTCGCTGGGAGCTTCCCTTTCAGTTGATCTGTAGGTGAATGTATATTTTGTGTATTTCTCTTGGAGTTTTCTTCAGTATTTTTTGTTGTCTTTTCATCCGCTACATCTGTTTTGATTGTTTTGTGTTTCGTTTTTTTCCAGATCAGCAGAACTTGCAACCAAGTATGCAAACTTCTCCGAGGGCATCTGCAAGCCAGGATATGCATCTGCAATGATGGCTGCCATCTTTCCAAAGTAAGCAGGTTCTTCTTACATAGCTTCCTCCTCTCTGGAGACCCCTGTATAGAGGTGACACATAATGTCTGGCCCCTAATGTAAAGTGTTGTTACCCACCCTGCAGTGATTTGCAGTATTTCCAGTGTCTGTGGGGGGGCAGGCGGTCCCGGGGCATTTCTCACGCTTATTGTGAAGCTCGTTATTACAGTCTCTTCCTGTATGACCTTTGCCCCGTGACCCTCTCCCCACAAGAGTGGTTTTGAAGGTCATCGGTATTCGGTAACTTCATCCCACCCGTATATCCAACCGCAGATATGACGGCTCTTGTAGCAGACAATAGGCCTCTTTTGTGGGTAACGTTCTCTGTACTATTGGGCGATTTTATCTCTTCGGGGTCAGTCATATCCGCTGCTCAGCGCAGAGTTTATAGACGGGGAAAGAAATGCAGCTTTATGTGGAGGAGGAAATGACTAATGTGATTCCTGTTCCATATGATCCAGTAGATTGTCAGCTCCGGAGAACAGAGCTTCATGTTATCATATTGGTATGCTCCTCTTGGTTCAGGTTTGTGTGCGGGGGCTTCCCCGGAGGGGGGGGGGGGTTTGTAGGGGTGTCCCCGTCACAATCTTATAGCATCATAGGAAACTGCACCGTTACTTCATCAGTAAAACTGGGGGTTTAGGGTGCTTTCCCAGAACCTCCTGTATGATGTGTACGATGTGTATGGTATGTATGGTATGTATGATGTGTATGGTGTATATGATGTGTATAGTGTGTATGATGTGTACGATGTATATGATGTGTAGGATGTGTATAGTGTGTATGATGTGTACGATGTGTATGGTATGTATGATGTGTATGGTGTATATGATGTGTATAGTGTGTATGATGTGTACGATGTATATGATGTGTAGGATGTGTATAGTGTGTATGATGTGTACGATGTATATGATGTGTAGGATGTGTATAGTGTGTATGATGTGTACGATGTGTATGGTATGTATGATGTGTATAGTGTGTATAATGTGTATGATGTGTATAATGTGTATGATGTGTACGATGTATATGATGTGTAGGATGTGTACGATGTGTACGGTGTGTATGATCTGTATGGTGTGTATGATGTATATGATGTGTATGGTGTGTACGGTGTGTATGATCTGTATGGTGTGTATGATGTATATGATGTGTATGGTGTGTACGGTGTGTATGATGTGTATAATGTGTATGGTGTGTATGATCTGTATGGTGTGTATGATGTATATGATGTGTATTGTGTGTACAATGTGTGGGACAGACAAACCCTCGTATTAGAGGGGTTGTGCCAAATGTATCCACAGGATAGGGTATAACCAGCTGACTGCTGGGTTCACCACCGATCCCGAGAACGGGGGTCCTGTTCTCCTATAGGTGCATGTGCCCCACACTCCATTCATTCCCTATGGGAGCGCTGGAGATAGCGGAGTACAGCACTTGGTTATCTCCGCCACTCCCATAGAGTCTGAATGGAGCAGCAGGGCACATGCACGTCCTGACACTCCATCAGAACGGGGAAACGGGACCTCCATTCTCTGGATCAGCGGGGGGTCCCAACAGCTAGACTCCCATCGAATAAAGGGGTAGTGCCCAGTTTATAATCCCCTATCCACAGGAACATACTTACTGTAACATGTAAAGTATGGTCTAAACAATATATCACTCCCATCATCCCTGCCCCAAGTAGCTCACAATCTAATCTATCTCACACACAATATATCACACTCATCAACCCTGTCCCCAGGAGCTCACAATCTAATCTTTATCTCACACATAGTGTATCACTCCCATCATCACTGGCCCAGGAGCTCACAATCTAATCTCCCTATTTCGCAGTAAACTTCTCTTACCCTGCCCTCAGGAGCTCACAATCTACTACTCCTATCTTTCACACAATCTACCCCTCAGCCCTGCAGTGATCTCACACATAAGCTCGGACCAAACTCATGGAAGCCATTTAAACTTATCAGTAAGTTTTTGGATTGTGAGAAGATACAAAGTCCCTGGAGCCGCCGGCAGCTTCTGACGCAGTGCTGAAAATCCAGAGTCCTGACCCCCAGGGCCGCTGCCGCCGAATAACAGCGGAATAAGCAGGACCGGCATGTGATATCACAGCTCAACCTAGAAGCATCTGTACAAGGCTGATCATCAGAAATGAAAATATTCCATGTTGTTATATGTCCTAGACGAGTCCCATTCCCAGGATGATGCCGTATGTAAGAAGGAAACATTCCCAGGACGATGCCGTATGTATGAAGGAAACGTTCCCCGGACGATGCGCTATCCTCTGGTAAAGTCCAGTGTGAACAGTGTCCAGAATGATGAAGCCGTGTAGCGCTGTACTACAGCACATATTATAGACAGTGCGTCACCATGTAGATGGCGGTATTAGAGTATTAGTACATGATGTACAGAAGGTGAAAGCGATAGGGGAGACGGTGAGGTCCGTGAACCTTGCGCGATTCGCACTTCTACAGTAAACACGTGCAGTTCACTTTGTGCAGCACATATGGGCACGGTTTATCGGATGCTTGGAATATATTTTCTGTATATTTGCTCAATATCACATTTACACAACTTGGTGAGAGAAGCAGCACAGGGCGGCCGTGCCCGGGAAAGACCTCATGTCCCAGTGGACCACAAGTGATGATATGAAGGATCAGTCGTCGGTCTCCGCTGGTTCTGCTGAGTCTTTGAGGGTCTCTCTTGTGGAATCTCAGCTTGTACGTCAAGCTTGGCTCTTGTTTTTGGAGGTCGGCTGCTGCTGCTTCACTCCATGGACCACAACCAAGGGTGAACCTACTCTGCTCATACAGTGAATATGGAGACCATCCCCGATGAGTGGTGTGACCCCCTCTGTCCATGTACAATCAGCAAACACTGGAAGAGCAAAGCAACTACCGGCAGGACCGCGCACTGTTTGATATATTACAAAATGAGGGTGACTTTTTGGGTTAGGCAGAAGATGATATGATTCCTTAAAAATGCCTAGACTCCCCTCCAGCTACGTAGAAATTGTCCAACTACAAGCCATGTGTTCCAATAGTGAACGGCATTGTTCCAGTTCAGGGTAAAATGTGACCGTAATGAAGGTCATTAGTCTCTGTTCACACCTCATCTGTGCCTTACATTGAAGGTATACATCACCCTGACGTATACATCCTACAGAAGGCTATGATGCCCAATGGTCTACTGCTGTGATGGCTAACCTCCGGCAGCTGTGGTAAAACTACTACTCCCAAGATGTACACTTGCTTGGCTGTTCTAAGAACTCCATAGAAATGAATGGAGCATGCTGGGAGTCGTAGTTTCAGCACAGCTGGAGTGCCGGGGGTAAGCCATCACTGGTCTACTGCATGTTTTTCTAGCAGTGGCCCACTGAAACTTTTGGTCTCTGTTGTGGGATGGTAGCCTATGTATATGCTCAGTATATGCACTGGGAGCTTTCACTGCGCAGCCGCTGAACGTGATTACATGATGTGATATGCACAGGACTTCCAGCAGGAATGAGCTTTAGGAATATGGGCATCAGAAACCCTGATGTTATGGCAGCATTCACCTGCAGTATCACAGTGGGTACAGAAGCAGTAGAACCTGATATGTAATACAGACATAGCAAACCTTTAAGGAGTTGTCCAGGATTTTAATATTGATGGACTATTCTCAAGACAGTCCCATCAATATCAATTCAGTTTCTGTATCCTCGCTGATCAGCTGTTTCTAAGTATCTCCAGTACAGGAAGTATGACGCTGCGTCCACTGAAGTGAATGGGAGCAGCGCTGCTATGTCTACTGCACAATGGACGGAGCTGTGTAGTTCCAGAGCCAACTTCAATTCCCGCAGCTACTTTGAAACAACCGATTGGCGGCTTACAAGATGTCAGATACATGGGGAAAAAAGTATTTAGTCAGCCACCAAAAAGATAAGGTCAGCCTGTAATTGACATCATAGGTAGACCTCAACTATAAGAGACAAATGTCTGATTTTTAAAGAATTTATTTGCAAATTATTGTGGAAAATAAGTATTTGGTCACCTACAAACAAGCAAGATTTCTGTCTCTCACAGACCTGTGTCATACACAGACCTTCTTCTGTAAGAGGCTCCTCTGTCCTCCACTCATCACCTGTAGTAATGGCTCCTGTTTTTTACCAGTATAAAAGACACCTGTCCACAACCTCAAACAGTCACACTCCAAACTCCACTATGGTGAAGACCAAAGAGCTGTCGAAGGACACCAGAAACAAAATTGTAGACCTGCACCAGGCTGGGAAGACTGAATCTGCAATAGGCAAGCAGCTTGGTGTGAAGAAATCAACTGTGGGAGCAATAATACAAGACCACTGATAATCTCCCTCCATCAGGGGCTCCACGCAAGATCTCACCCTGTGGGGTCAAAATAATCACAAGAACCACACGGGAGGACCTAATGAATGACCTGAAGAAAGCTGTGACCAACGTAACAAAGGCCACCGTCAGTAACACACTACACCGCCAGGGACTCAGATCCTGCCGTGCCAGACGTGTCCCCCTGCTTAAGCCAGTACATATCCGGGCCCGTCTGAAGTTTGCTAGAGAGCATTTGGATGTTCCAGAAGAGTATTGGGAGAATGTCATATGGTCACAGATGAAACCAAAGTAGAACTGTTTGGTAGAAACACAACTCGTCGTGTTTGGAGGAGAGTGAATGCTGAGTTGCAACCAAAGAACACCATACCTACTGTGAAGCATGGGGGTGGCAACATCATGCTTTGGGGCTATTTCTCTGTAAAGGGACCAGGACGACTGATCATAAAAGAATGAATGGGGCCATGTATCGTGAGATTTTGAGTGCAAACCTCCTTCCATCAGCAAGGACATTGAAGAGGAAATGTGGCTGGGTCTTTCAGCATGACAATGATCCCAAGCACACCGCCAGGGCAACAAAGGAGTGGCTTCGTAAGAAGCATTTCAAGGTCCTGGAGTGGCCTAGCCAGTCTCCAGATCTCAACCCCATAGAAAACCTCTGGAGGGAGTTGAAAGTCCGTGTTGCCCAGCAACAGCCCCAAAACATCACTGCTCTAGAGGAGATCTGCATGGAGGAATGGGCCAACATACCAGCAACAGTGTGTGCCAACCTTGTGAAGACAGAAAACGTCTGACCTCTGTCATTGCCAACAAAGGAGATATAACAAAGTATTGAGAGGAACTTTTCTTATTGACCAAATACTTATTTTCCACCATAATTTGCAAATAAATTCTTTAAAAATCAGACAATGTGATTTTCTGGATTTCTCATTTTGTCTCTCATAGTTGAGGTCTACCTATGATGTCAATTACAGGCCGACCTCATCTTTATAAGTGGGAGAACTTGCACAATTGGTGGATGACTAAATACTTTTTTTCCCCACTGTAGATGTTGGGGGCCTACCTGGAGGATAACCCATTTTTTTTTAAATGACTTTTGTTAAGTGTCCATTTAAAGTTTACTGCAATTAAGCTCCAAGTTAACGGACGCTATACCTGTACACCTCTACAGCGCGGCCACATTGATTTATCGTCCCTCCACAAAGCCGGAATCTTTTATTATTCAAAGGGCTGGAGATCAAGCTGAATATTGCTGGAAATACACATTGAGTTAATAGAAGCATGATCCCCGCATGACGGCTAGGTTGAGTATAAACGGTTACACGCTCCATTAGAAGACATTGCCCGGCGACTTGGTAATTTCCTGACATTAACAATTACTGTTCACTTAAGAGAAAGAACAGAGCGTTTTCCAGTTGCTGGATGCTGGGAGGCCAAACCCGAAATAAATAAAAAACAAATGTGCGTCCAGAAGGTCCTTCCACATCCCACACGAGATGGATGAGGACTAATGACTTTGGGGGAGGTTAGGAGCACGTTCAACCTTTGCTGAATACAAAGCAGAGACTGCAAATTGAAATTCCAACATCCATTATTCTAAATTTCACTGACAGCACAAAAAAACGCATCTTTTACCACTTTCTCTTGGCCATCGATATTTGAAGAAGTCTAAGGAGAAGATGGCAATGAAGAAGATAAAGACAAGAACAGACAGAGTGATAATCAAAGGCTCCACAATGACCAGTCCTTATGAGTAATGGAGGTCAGGAGTTCAGGGAGCACCTCCACTAATTCAATTTAGAAAGACCTCTGCTGAATACATCACCCCAGTAATACCTGGCAGAGCTGTCAGCTGGGTATGGATAGCACCACAGGGAGACCACGGGGAGAAGATGTATCCTCAGAGGTCACCGTCGGTGAACGTGATGGATGGATTTTATGAGGAGCAGCTGTATTTCTGAGACGATCCAGGTCGACAGAGATATCACAGTTTACAATGGACGTATAGAAGAGCAGGGCAGGTGTGTCAGCCCATATTCTGCACTTAGGGGCCGTGGTCATGAACAACCCTCAAAGAAACTCCTTTAAGAAAAGAGAACAAGAATAGTGGTTTGTGGTGCAGGTTTTCGGCACGGAGGTAGAGGGAAGGAGGCGAGTGGTAACAGGTTCACCTTGTACGGCTTTTTTATATTTCCTACCTAAACACTTCAGCAAGTCCCGACCCTCACGCTCTTCGGCTGATTTTACTATTGAGCCTCACCTGGATTCTGCTGTAATTTGACACATTTCGTACTTCTGAAACAAGTGCCGAGGAGATCTAGCATAATGGAAAGGGGCTCGGCTTATGGTACAGGATTTTGCTCCAAAAGTTTTAGCACATAATTCTGGAGCAAAGTAAACAAATTATTTCATTTTAATTAAAGGGGTTCTCCAGGAATTATGATAAAATTACTGAAAATACTTAAATATTACTTTATTATAAATAGATTCCCTAATACCTTTCATTAGTTATAATGACTTGTTTTGTCTGGGGAGCGATCATCAGGAGAAATAAAATGGCCGCCGTCCTATTAGCGCACACAGAACCTGTCCACACAGGAGGACGAGTTAGGTTTTAGAGTAGGACCTGCCTGACCTGAGACCACCTTGGCGGGGCTAGGGGGGCACAGATGTGTTTTCATCTAAATATATTGGCTGAGAGTCTCAGATTTTATCAGATCAGAATGAGGGCTCAGTCCATATATAATGTTTGCATCTATTGAGTTAGTGCATTATTTTCTGTGATTTTTCTTTGTTAAATGTTTATTATCACATTGTGCAGGATGTTTTATATCTTTTTCCATTTTTCAGAGCAGTGAGGTAAAGAGCTGCCTCATCATCCTGTCTGCTTGTCAGGGATTATGGTCCTGAATACAGTTCAATAAGATCTTCAGCTGATTCTCTGTGGGAATGGAGCTCATGAGGAGACATGAAGTACAGAGAGGAGGTGAGGATGTAGCTGAATCTCCATTACCACAGTCTGTCCTGTCCGTCCTCTCTGTCCTTCATGTCTCCTCCATTCCTTCAAAGATTCAGCTGAAGATACAGTGGCCCACGAAAAAGTAGCCCACCTCCAGTATAGTATGACAAGATGAACGAGCGGGTATCACAGAAGATGCAGAAAGTGGTCCTCGTTCAGGTCTCTCCATCTCTTGGCAGGTCGGATTCTGTCGGCAGATACGGCTTGTGATGCTGTGGATAGTTTTGGAGTTCCTCCAGGGGATGTGGATTGTTTGCGGATACTTCCTGTTTTAAATTTCCCCACAAATAAAAATCGCATGTGGACAAGTCTGAGGAACGTGGCGCCCATAACCCCTCGCTCACAGTTAGCTCCTCCAGTGAGTTCTGTGAGGTGCGGCATGTTCCCCATCTTGTTGGAAAAAGCAAAGAAATTTCTGGTGTTTGTAAAAGTGTTCTCAGACGTCCAGGTAAATTGCGGTATTCACAGGTGATTTGAAGAAAATTGGGCCAACTATTCATGTTCCTGACCAAACGCCAATTTTCTGGTCGTGAAGTGGTGTTTTGTGAGTCACATGGGGATTTTCAGCAGACCAGGACCTTGTATTCTGCTAATTAACGTGACCTGATAAATGATACCAAGTTATGTCCATCATGGAGTCCAGCAATGGGACCAATGAGAGCTCCGCTTTCAGTTCCTACCGGGCTTTGAAAGAAATGAATGCTGTCCTCTGATTGGTTGCTATGGAGAACTAAGACAGATTTACTATTAGGCAGTTTAGTTTGGAGATATTGGATTAAGTAACTTGTCCTCCTGTGTGATTAGGACGGGTTTTGGGTGCGCTAATAGGACAGCGGCCATTTTATTTCCCCTGATGATTGCTCCCCTGCAGGATCTCTACCCATAAACTGATCTTATGTGGGAGACCTCTACTGACCACCTTATCTGTTACCCCCTTTATTGAGGCAGATGTGAGTGCGTCATCTTCCCACATCCTCTGCGGTCGAATCCGGTATGTCAGTGGCTGCTCCCTTTCATCCTCTCCATCATCACGCAGCGACATTCCATGAGCAAAAGGTCCAAGCATCCCAGTGGTGGAGCCACCAGAGGAGGACGGGGAGGATGCAGATATCCAAATATTAGCATTCCTTCTGGGTTTATGTACGATTTCTCCTGCATATTAATGAACACATGACAGGAAGCTGCCATGTAAATTCCAGATGTGCCCGGGATGCCTCATCTTCTCTGTTCCCAGACTTGGTGACTCAGTTCTCTGGGTTTTCCTATGGACGTGTTTATGACTATTCATGCTGCAGGGTCTGGGAGCATTTGTATATATGACTGAGTGGATGCAGATACAGTAATGGTAAATGGCGGTATTATTATCTGATGATTAGGTTATAAGCAATCGTATACTCCTCCATTACACTAAAACAGGTGTTTCTTATAATTTTCAATACCTCTGCTTGGAGTCAATAAATGGAAACATATTTCTTTACATGAAGAGGCTAAAAACCTGCAGAGATCTAATACCTACTGTTGTGGACTTTTTGCATCCTCTGTAATATAAAAAGTCTGTACATTGTACAAAGCTCATACATTGTACAAAGCTCAGTACTTGACAGAGTTCTGTTGGTTCAGCTCATAGAGGATTTCCTACACTGGATACAGTATGGCGGATCCTCAGCTGTGGGTTTGCCACAATGTTTTCAAGAAGGTTAGGTAAGATACTTACCTATAAGACACTGACAAAGATGGATATCAGCCACTTATCTCCCTCCTGGAAGATGGCCATCAGATGTTTCTTCTTCCCAAGTAGCTTAGTCAGGATGCAGAATCCCCTTAAAGAGACCAGTCCTGTATGGTCACGTATCAGCAATGATCCATGGGAAACAAATAGGTTTCTCCCAAGGTATCTCCCAAGGAAGAGAACCATCTCACCAGCGCCACCTGTTGGAACCGGCGCCCTATAAGTCAAAGTCTGACTTTCCAACAAGCCTTGGGATTTGACACAGGGCTATAGCCAAATATCATTCTGTAGACAGCTGTTTCAGGGTGCTTGCCCCTTGTCAGCAGGATGCTGGCTGGGTGCTTACTATGCCTTGAATACAGCTTAGACATAGTGATGAATCTCCTTGAAGAGATTGGCCATGCTCCATGGGAAACGTATATACAATATTTCAGATCCTAAGACTTTTTGGATTTTGACTCATAGGGAACCTCTTCCAAAACAAGGCGCTAGAGAGATAGTTCTCTTCCTTGGGAGATACTATGTCGCATTTCGAAGTAAAATTTATACTGGCGGTATATTATGTCCTTGTGGAGCTGAGGAAAGTGTATACGGGAATACCACTGGGTGCCTGCAGATCTCCTCACTGTAAACGGCTTGTGTATGTACTGATTAGTAAAGACTGAGATGAGATGACATTAGAAGGGAGCAGCATTCAACAGGTGTCTTTATTTAATCTCCCGGCTAACTTTTTTTTTTTTTTGGGGGGGGGGGGGGTCGGATAACCTCTTTAAAGTCCTGGCACTTACAGGTTTCCAGGGTGAGCTCATCGATGAGATCCTTTCTGAAAACTGAAGGCAGATAAGACGCCTTACAGGTAACTGGAGGAGATGCTCATTTATTTTGTCCAATTCTACGTGTCTCTTTGATCAGGTTTTGAAATGATAAATTACCTTTCATCTTTTTTTTATCTTGAGAGCTCTCCAGCTCCAGCCTTTAGCATCTTCACGAGTTGGTTCATATGGTCCCATTCGCAGCAGTGGTGGCGATTTTGCAGTTTGTTTGATCGCAGCCTTAGCAGGATACACTGAAGGTGCCGCAGAAGTTCTCATATACCAGATGCACACAGAACTATATGGAAGCACATCATCAATGGTCTAGTCAGGAACTGGGTACAGAAATGTGCATGAGCCTCCGAGAGGAAGACTAGCTGCACAGTCCAGACTCTTTCAATACTCAGTCCTACAGATATCAGTCTTTCCATGCTCAGTCCTACAGATATCTATGGTCTATGGTCCGAAAGCTTTAGTCAGAGCAAGATTTGCATCACGGACGTGTTTGTTTGTTTTTTTAAAGCCCGAGGAGCGTGCTTTCGAAAACCAAGTGCAACAAAATTCTGCAGCGTGCCACACAAAAAAGTGCCCAAGGTTACGGTCCATCGCAGGCCCTCTTCCAAAGAAGAAGGGCCCCAAAGAACCTTCCCAATCCCTCTGGGCCAGAAGTCACCTACAAGAGACTGGGACAAAATGGTAACTCCCAGCCAAAGCTGGGTGTACACCCAAATGGGCAACCCTCAGCCGAAGCCGAGGATACGCCCCGTCTGTGCTCTGACATCAACCCCGGGCATCACCCCAAGGTGTCAGGATAGAGCACTACAACAAGGCTGGTCCCCCGAAAGGGGAGACCATGGGGTTTGCAGGGGGTTGAGTAACTGGGATGCCCACACCCCCCCATCCCTAGAACTCAAGGGGGGTACCCATAAGGGTGCCCTAACCCTCAAAAATCCTTGAACACACAACGTCACGGACATGTATGATATATGCAAAAGTGGGAATGATTTTTCTTAAAGTTAGCTTGCAGTATTTGTCTATGGAGAGCGCCTTACTCGGCGTGAGGAGACTTACAGGCCATACATGCTCCTCTTTACTTCTGGGAAGAAAGGCATGCAAATGAGCTATTAACAAGCTCCGCCTCTGATGCCACCAGTTATATGGCAGCTATCCTATAAGTCAATGTTCAACCCTTTAAATAGGCATGACTCGGATAATAACTAAGCCAGCATCTCATCTGCAGACAGCTGTTTCGGTGTGATTGCCCCTCATCAGAGCAGAGAGGACTGGCTTAACTACCTTGCATCTGGTGGCATCAGAAGTAGAGCTTGCTAGCAGCTCATTTGCACATCTTCTTCCCAGGATTAGATAAAAGAGGGGTTGGTTATAGTCTGTAACCATGGTGATCCATTACTGTATAGGAGCTGTATACTGAAAAAATGTATAAAATGTGCCATTAAAGGGTTATTCTCATTTTAGACAATGGGGGTATATCGCTAGGATCCGCACCTATTTCCAGAACGGAGCCCCAGAAGTGAATGAGGGCGCACTTAGCATGCGCAGCCGCCCTCCATTCATTTCTATGGGGCCGCCGAAAATAGCCGAGCGCTGGCTCGGCTACTTCCGTCGGCTCCATAGAAATGAATGGGAGCGCACCGCGCATGCACGGCCCGGCTCCCATTCATTTCTATGAGCGGTGCGGGGAGCTGCACCTGGTGGTGGCCGGACCCCCGGAAACCTGGGGTCCTCCAGGCACAGCGCTCCCCGCTCCGTTCTAGCGATATGCCCCCATTGTCTAAGATGAGAATACCCCTTTAAGACTATTTGCAAAGATACTTCTTTAATGTAGATACATTGGAGCAATAGGAGATGGCCTGGAAACATGTACATCACCTTCATGATTGAGTAAGTTTGAGAAAGATTCCACCAAAGACAGACGTTCCTGACAATTCCAGGTTTCCTATGTGACAGTCACGTGGCTTATACCTGGACATAAAACTCCATTATTTTGGAAGCCAATAATATAGTCCAAGTGGCAAATATGTAGAAAACTCCTTACGTGCGATTGGCAAAACAATCCCTACAGATAGACATCAAGATCCGATGGAGACAAAGTGAGCACGTGAGAAAAGAAGCAATAAAACCACGAGTTCCTGATCAGACTCATGGGGGAAATCACAGGGGATTGAGCAACATCAGACTAAAACTCTGGATCATTTCAGCCTCGTGCGCGGCCGGAATATAGAAGCTTCGAACAGCAGCTGGTTCCAGCCAAACCAGTGACCAGCAAAGGTCAGGAATGTGGGAAACCTCCCCGAATCTCATTTACAGGGAAAATACCTTGTCTTTTATAGAAACATTACGAATGAGAAGCTGAAGAAAGCAGAAATGTACTGCACATAAAAATGTCAGAGCTAAACATGGAATAACATGTTTACTAAACACCAGAGCCACGGACTGCACCTTGTACTACACGGAGTAAACCGCTACAGAGTATCACAGTATATACACATTACAGTACTTTCTTCACCTTACACCCACAACTTAAATGTATTTTATTGGGATTTTATGTGATCGACCAACACAAAAGTAGTAAGTATGTGTGAAGTGAGAAGAAAATGATCCATGGTTTTCAAAATTTTTAATAAATATCTGGACAGTGCGGTTGTATTTGTATTCAGCCCCCCCTGAGTCTGTACTATGTAGAAACACCTTTCACTGCAATTACACATGCTCATCTTTTGGTCGATTTCTCTATCAGTTTAGCACATCTAGAGGCTGAGCTTTTTGTCCATTCTTCTGTGCAGAAGAGCTTGCGCTCAGTCAGATGGAGATAGAGAGCGTCTGTGAACAGCAATTTTCAAGTCTTGCCACAGATTCTCTTTGACTGGACCATTCTAGGACATGAATATGCTTTCATCTAAAACATTCCACTTTGGCTCTGGATGGATGTTGAGGGTTGTTGTCCTGCTGGAAGGTGAAAAGTCTTCCGCACCAGGTTTTCCTCCAGGATTGTATCTGTATTTAGCTCCATCCATCTTCCCATCACCTCTGACCAGCTTCCCTGTCCATGCTGAAGAAAAGCCTCCCCCAGCATGATGCTGTCACCGCCATGTCTTACAGTGGGGATGGTTAGTTCAGGGTGATGTGCAGGCTTAGTTTTCCGCCACACAATGTACGGCATTTAGGCCAAAAAGTTCCACTTTAGTCTCCTCTGACCAGAGCACCTTCTTCCACATATTTGCTGTGTCCCCTACATGGCTTGTGGCAAACTGCAGACAAGCCTTCTTATGGCTGCTTTCAAAAACAGCTTTCTTCTTGCCACTTCCAGATTCATGACAAATAGTTGTCCTGAGGACAGACTCTCCCACCTGAGCTGTGGATCTCTGCAGTTCCTCCACAGTGACCATGGGCCTCTTGGCTGCTTCTCTAATTTGTGCTCTCCCTGCCTGTCCTGTCAGTTAAGGTGGACGGCCATGTCTTGGTAGGTCTGCACTTGAGCCATACTATTTACATACTTGGATGATGGATTGAACAGTGCCCTGCGAGAAGTTCAGAGTCTTATATGCCTCCAGAACTTTATCCATTACCTGTCTGTCGTGTTCCTTGGTTCTCATGATGCTGTTTGATCACTAATGTTCTCTAACACAGTGTTCCCCAACTCCAGTCCTCAGGACCCACCTACTGGTCATGATTTGAGAATGTCCCACAGAATGAATACCTGTGGTAAGTCCTGATGCACTGACATTAATTATATCGCTTCCTCGATACTAAGGAAATCCTGAAAACATGACCGGCAGGTGGGCCCTGAGGACTGGAGTTGAGGAACACTGCTCTAACAAACCTCTGAGGCTTTCACGGAACAGCTGAAGTTATACTAAGAATACATTACACACAGGTGGACTCGATTTACTAATTAGGTGACTCCTGAAGGCAATTGGTCGCACTGGATTTTATTTATGGGTATCAGAGTACACAGGGCTGAATACAAATGCACACCACATAATTTTAATTGTTGAAAATTTTGAAAACCATGACAAAATGTTCAAGGGGTATGAATACTTTTTGAAGGCATTGTAAATTCACCTTTTCTTAGTTATATACAGTATGCAAAAAGTTGAGTCAATTTGTACATGCATGATATTATATTCGGTATTATACTCCAGAGCTGCACTCACTATTCTGCTGCTGCAGTCACTGTGTACATACATTACTTATCCTGTACTGATCCTGAGTTACATCCTGTATTATACCCCAGAGCTGCACTCACTATTCTGCTGGTGCAGTCACTATGTACATACATTACTTATCCTGTACTGATCCTGAGTTACATCCTGTATTATACTCCAGAGCTGCACTCACTATTCTGCTGGTGCAGTCACTGTGTACATACATTACTTATCCTGTACTGATCCTGAGTTATATCCTGTATTATACTCCAGAGCTGCACTCACTAGTCTGCTGGTGCAGTCACTGTGTACATACATTACTTATCCTGTACTGATCCTGAGTTATATCCTGTGTTATACTCCAGAGCTGCACTCACTATTCTCCCTGTCGCACTCACAGTGCATCTCTCCCATTATCCCTATGCCCAGGAGCTCACATACAATATTAGGAGATTTTCAGTTAGGATGCAGTGCAGTCTGTGTTTGGACCGTGGGAGGAGGCCGGATTTAAAAACACACAGACTCCATGCAGATGTTGGATTTGAACACAGGGCCCCAGTGCTATAATATAATAGTCCCAACCACTAATCCACCATAAAATATTTAGAAGTGATGTGCGGGGTTGTAGCAGTGTTATAGGGCATCTTGCTCAGTGGCATGTGTCTGGTTATTGATAGCCGCAGGCCAGATAGCTGTGGTTTTGCGGTTTGTAATCGCCCCGTTTGATGTGGGCGATCATCATGTGACGGGCCCTGAATTCATTAGTATGAAAGCAGATGACGTCTCCTGCAAATAAATAAGTCTGAAGGCTTTATAATAAACAGGGTGTCATGTGCTATAAGACGACATCACTGCACAGCCGCACCTTCATAAACAGTACCAGGCCTCAGATTGTGTTTTTATAAAGTTACCAAACTCTTAACATTTCCCTCAGTTTATCGTCGGCCGTGAACCGCGTTTCCCGGATCAGGGTCTCTGTTGGTTTGTGCTGTGGGGTCACCGTCTGTGACGTCTGCGTCTGTTTTTGAAGCTGCCGTCTCCTGTTAACCTTCTGTCGTTTTATTCAGTTTATTATCTGGCGGTATAAACCTGTTTCAGCACAGATAAGACATAACAATTGCTCAGCACCGGGGGCTCCTGACCTCCTCACAAGGGTTTCAGACCAGAAGTCATGACTGAAGATGAGATTCACAGCTCGTTGTTTGGCTGATCACAGCGCGGTGGAATCGAGGATCAGACAGGGATTTCTGTCACCAGATCCACGAGATCCCCCTGTGAATGACGCGTTTATTGACCACGGGAAATGATTGGGAAATTGTTAATAAGCGCTAACGATTAGAAAACTTTGGATGAGAGAATCTGGAGGATCTGAAGGTGGGATCCTCACTGGCCGTATCTTCATCAGGTACATGCTGGATAAGTGTATAAGACGCCCTCCGGACTCCACATTCTTCATAATGAGCCAGGATGTACACAAAATGGTCAAAAGTATGTGCACCCCTCTTGTGTTTCAGCCACTCCTTGCAAACAGGGGCATAAAATCAAGCACACAGCCATGTAATCCCCATAGGTAAACCCTGGTATTAGTAGTATGCTGAAAAGCTCAGTCACATTTTTGGACCTAGCAATACAATTAAAGCAGAACTCCCGCAACAATTGTTATTCTCTGATCTGTTAGAAAGGTGCATGATATAATCGGTAGTGAATGACATCTTATCAGAGACTGTATTTGTGAGTTATCCCCTCTCTTCTAATTGTAGCTGGGTCATGTGACCAACTCCCTGACCTCCAACTGACTCAGGACAGGAAGCCAGTTACTGCTCTATTCATTCCTATGAGACTCAGAGTGAGGCTCCCATAGGAATACATAGAGAAATAGACTTCCTGTCCACACATAAGATGCTGTGTTATCTGGCGAGTCTGATTGCTGGTCACAGGACACAGATGAGAAACATCAGGGAGATATAACTCACAAATACAGACACTGGTAAGAAAATTACATTCACTACGGATTACAGCATGTACATTTCTAGCAGGACATGGAATAAAATTTTTTGCAGGAGTTCTTCTTTAATGTTTAATTTTTAAATGTTCATTTTTTTAATATCATAAATTGATAATGGGAAGTGTTTATAAGTTTTAATATTTGTTTTTATATGTATTTTTTAAAACTTTTTTGTTCCCTTAGGGGACTTGAACATGCAATCACTTGTGCAATACACTGTACTACTTTTATATTGCAGTGTATTTACACCCTGCCTGTGGTAGGTCGTAGTGGGAGTACTAAGATGGCAGTCGTTTCACTAGGCCTCCGTCTGCCCTGAAAGATGCAGCCCGTGCATGGGCATCCTGTGATTGCTTCATGGGGGGCTAATGGGTTAGACAGAGGCAGCCCCCTCCTTCTCTAACCAATCAGCCGTCGTGTTCATATTGATTGCAGCGCTGGGGTCCTAGGTTCAAATCCAACCAAGGACAACATCTGCGTGTAGTTTGTATGTTCTCTACGTGGAACAAACTGATAGAGAATATAGATTGTGATAATGTCTGTAAAGCGCTGCGGAATAAGTCAGCGCTATACAAGCGAGTAAAAAAAATAAACCTGAAATACCGCACCACCAATGATCCTGTGCCCTTTATAGAGGAGCCGTCCTATCTCAGGGCTCGTACTTCACCTGTTCTTTAATAGAAAGGACTGACGGACTAACAAGTGTCAGGTTGACTTCCTCTCCTATTACTGGGGTCTGTGGAGACTTTAGTTATTCTTTCTATGAGAACCCCCTTTCTTCTATAACCATCTGGTCCCCGGTGATTTCCGGTGTCTGCACCTAGGAGCCAGGCATGTTCTCCTGTGTCACAGCCGACCCCATCAGACTTCTCCGGGACGAATGAATATTTTAGAAGATGTAATTGAAGCAGTGCAGTTCTAGCAGGATACTGAAGCCACCACCATCCATCACATCTGTCCTGGACTCATGTGTCCACATGAAATGAAATACTTAACATGGTGACTCACCTAGTCCTGAGCCTGTCTGCAGATGTCTTCCTCCAGGCCAGGACGTAATATTTGTGAATGTGTCGTCCTCTATGTACATAATCTGGGACTTATTTCAGACGACACTTCTATCATTGATGCTGGATATAGTACTGTATGTGGCAGCCTGAAAGGGTCCATGGAGAAGTGACAGACGTGGGGTGTCAGTGCACCACTGTACGCTTCAGACTGTGGGTCCCCTAAACCTGGCCTTACCTCCTGGGCTCTCCCACCATCAGCTGCAGTGTGAATGCTCATGACTTAGCGTCAGGGGTGGACTGGGAACTAAAAGTGGCGCAATGTTGCAGGTGGGTCCAAACTGATGGAAGATGGGGCAACATAGTCATAGGCAGGGCCAACAATACCATAGTGCGGAGCAATATACTTCCAAATACCACAGTGCAGCACAGAATACTGCCACCTGTGCCACAGTATTCAACTGTATCCTTGTCCTGAAGACGTCAATACAGTTGAATTTAGGAAGTCACCCGTGGCTGCTGGTCAGGTGCAAAAGAGAGAATCCGTTTCTTATGTACCCATGAGGAGGGCTTGAGTGGCCCTCCTAGGCATCGGCCCACTGGGAAATTTCCCTGTAGGGTCTATGGCCAATCCACCCCTGCTTAGCATTGTGACTGTGTGTCGATATCTTCTGTCCTGTATGACACGCTGCCATCCACGCTGGCAATGACTTACGGTATATTTGGAATATTTATCCCCTGCATGTATGTATGTCATCACCAGCATTATAATTAACAGCTCAGAGGCTTCGATGCCGGTCCAAATGAATTCACCCTGAATCTAATGTGCTCCAATTGTCCGTAAAAGTCTCTCTGTCTCCAGAATTCTCCCAAAGTTTGATTCTACGAATTGAATAACGCTAAATTTGGATTCATTAGAATCTGAACGTTTTTACAGCTTTTGGTTTACTATTAAAGTTGAATGAATTTTCTTTTTCGGAAGCCCCTCGAGGCTATAACAGCGAGTTCCTATTAATCACATCAGGATAAGGCTTGTGTTCTATTTAATGACTCAATTTGTATAGGGAAGCAAGCCGAGTCCTGTCTGCCATTTTGGTTGCTAGGGAAACAATGTAACAACCGAAGTCTCTTCACTTGGGTTGTCGAGCAGGACGTTCCTAGCAACAAGTCTGCCTCAGATCACTCATGTCTTGAACTCTAGAAGCTGAAGGAGTTTTCCAGTTCATGAACATATCTCCCTGGTTCTACAATGAGAAGCTCTGCGGCACTCGCGTCCACAGTATGATGATTCGATATTTAGACTAGCACATCCAAAGTCCCAGGTGCAGATCCATAAAGCCAACATGCAGACCGCGGACAATACGTATGGCAGCACACTGTTATACATGCAAACAATAGACCTAGGGATTGGGGATTATTCTTCATTACAGGGGTACAATATTTACTATTAATTGAAAAAACGGAAGCTCTTCACACACATTTTTGATGAAGCATGTTGGACCCGTCCACCAACGTCAAAGTATAACAGTGCACTGCAACATTTTATTTGCTATTCACTGACAGCAAGCAGTAATTTAAGAGGAACCCGAAACACAAAGTGCACTAGAACCCTGGATGAGCCCCTTGTGTTAATGGATCTTGTATATGAGGGAAGGTCACTCCGCTCACCTGCTACATACCCACCAGGAGGGTTTACTGTAAGTGACCTACCTGCCAGCTTTCATCACATTCATACAGGCTGTAAATCTTTACGGTAAGGAGCGATTATCCCGGAGCCGGAGGGGGATTGTGTGTGATTAGCAGGAATAACGGCGCCAATGCCGGTTACTTGGTGTTGATGTTTGGATATATAATGTCAGTAGCAACAAATCTCACAGGAATTATTAACCCCGTAAATGAATACACTGGGCCCTCACATTCAGCCTTCAGTCCACCTGATGTTGCTGCTGTTGGAGACATTTAGCATAAATTTAGAGTTGTCAGCTATCGACATATGACCGTACAGCGCTCTCCTGATATCACCGTACAATGCTCTCCTGATATCACCGTACAGTGCTCTCCTGATATCACCGTACAGCGCTCTCCTGATATCACCGTACAGCGCTCTCCTGATATCACCGTACAATGCTCTCCTGATACAACCGTACAATGCTCTCCTGATATCTCCGTACAATGCTCTCCTGATATCACCGTACAATGCTCTCCTGATATCACCGATATCACCGTCCGTACAATGCTCTCCTGATATCACCGTACAATGCTCTCCTGATATCACCGTACAATGCTCTCCTGATGTCACCGTACAATGCTCTCCTGATATCACCGTACAATGCTCTCCTGATATCACCGTACAGCGCTCTCCTGATATCACCGTACAGCGCTCTCCTGATATCACCGTACAATACACCGTACTCTCCTGATATCACCGTGATATCACCGTACAATGCTCTCCTGATATCACCGTACACAATGCTCTCCTGATATCAACCGTACAATGCTCTCCTGATATCACCGCAATGCACCGTACAGCGCTCTCCTGATATCACCGTACAGCGCTCTCCTGATATCACCGTCACCGATATCACCGTATACACGTACACCGTATGCTCTCCTGATATCACCGTACAATGCTCTCCTGATATCAACCGTACAATCTCTCACTGATATCTCCTGTACAATGCTCTCCTGATATCACCGTACCGTACACCGCGCTCTCCTGATGATATCACCGTATATCACCGTACAGCATATCACGCTCTCCTGATGTCACCGTACAATGCTCTCCTGATATCACCGTACAATGCCGTACAATGCTCTCCTGATATCACCGTACAATGCTCTCCTGATATCACCGTACAGCGCTCTCCTGATATCACCGCTTCCTGATATCACCGTACATGCGCTCAATCTCTGATATCACCCGTACAATGCTCTCCTGATATCACCGTCACCTCCTGATATCACCGTACAATGCTACAATGCTCTCTATGATATCACCGTACAATGCTCTCCTGATATCACCTCAATCTCTGATATCACCGTACAGTACAGTGCTCTCCTGATATCACCGTACAGCGCTCTCCTGATATCACCGATACACCGTACAATGCTCTCCTTGATATCACCGTACAATGCGCTCTCCTGATATCACCGTACAGCTCTCCTGATATCACCGTACAATGCTCTCCTGATATCACCGTACAATGCTCTCCTGATATCTACTCTCTCTGATATCACCGTACAATGCTCTCCTGATATCACCGTACAATGCTCTCCTGATATCACCGTACACGCTATATCACAGCTATATCACCGCCTCTCCTGATATCACCGTACAATGCTCTCCTGCTCTCCTGATATCACTGTATATCAGTACGCTCTCCTGATATCACCGTACAATATACTCACCGTACAATGCTCTCCTGATATCACCGTACATACACCGTACAGCTCTCCTGATGTATCACGTACAATGCTGCTCTCACTGATATCACTGTGCATATGTAGCCATGTGCATGCAGACACTCGTGGTCCTATCATGGAGCATTGGTATAAGCTGATCTCCTGATCACCGTCTTGTAAATCTCCTCGGATTTCATTCTGAGCTTAATGGCTTCAGGATCCTGCAAGATATTTTGTCTGCCGTAAATCTGAGTGTCTCCTTGTGATATTCCCATTGTAATGCTTCTGCCCAGTCACTTGCCTTGTGCATTGCCATGTGCTCCCCGTCTCATTCACTCGTACAATGCTCTTCCTGTATGAAGCAACTACAATCACCCGTAGTTCATAAGCTGAAAAGCTGCTAGCAAACGGGACAACAGGCCGGGGTCTGCAGAGGGGGCTACAAACCATGACCTGCTGATGTCATGTAGGGATTATGACTGTGGAGTGAAACTCAACCAACCTTACAAACCAAAAATATAATCATCATCTAAGTGTGAAAACATATATGAAGAGGTAATCCACCGTGCGTCCTGAGATGACGATGTGCTACAAAGCGCTCATTAACCTGTCTACAGCGGAGAATTACAACTAATGAAATGAATGAGGATGACTGTAATGTAAAGGAATACAAATACATACAGTATCTCACCCCCGATTATAGTCTCACCCTGTCGCCTCTTCTGAACGATATTCTGTGTCTGTGTTTTGTATGTACAAGAATATAACTACTATAATACTGCTCCTAATCCTGGTATGTAACTGATAAAGAATGCTATAACAAGAATAAACTACTATAATAATGCTACTGCTCCCTATAACTACTATAATACTGCTCCTATGTACAAGAATATAACTACTATAATACTACTATAATACTGCTGCTCCTATGTACAAGAATATAACTACTATATAACTGCTCCTATGTACAAGAATATAACTATAAATACTGCCCCTATGTATATAACTATGTACTGCTCTATATACTATGTATACTGCTCCTATGTACAAGAATATAACTGCTACTATAATACTGCTCCTATGTACAAGAATATAACTACTATAATATACTGCTCCTATGTATGTACAAGAATATATAACTACTATAATACTGCTCCTCCTATGTACAAGAATATACTACTATAATACTGCTCCTATACTGCTATGTACAAGAATATAACTACTATAATACTGCTCCATGTATGTACAAGAAATATAACTACTATAATACTGCTCCTATGTACAAGAATATAACTACTACTACTATAATACTACTCCTCCTATGTACAAGAATATAACTATATAAACTACTTATATACTGCTCCTATGTACAATATAATATAATATACTATAACTACTAAATACTGCTCCTATGTACAGAACTATAACTACTATAATATGCCTATGTACAATATAACTACTATAATACTGCTCCTATGTACTAAGAATATAAACTACTATAATACTGCTCCTATGTACAAGAATATAACTACTATAATACTGCTCCTATGTACAAGAATATAACTGGTAAATAATACTGCCTCCTATGTACAAGAATATAACTACTATAATACTACTGCTCCTATGTACAAGTGTAATATAACTACTATTAATAATACTGCTCCTATGTACAAGAATATAACTACTATATACTGCTCCTATGTACAAGAATATAACTACTATAATACTGCTCCTATGTACAAGAATATAACTACTATAATACTGCTCCTATGTACAAGATATATAACTGCTCTATGTACTATAATACTGCTCCTATGTATACAAGAATATAACTACTATAATACTGCTCCTATGTACATAGAATATATAACTACTATAATACTACTATGCTCCTATGTACAAGAATAAGAATATAACTACTATAATACTGCTCCTATGTACATAGAATATAACTACTACTATAATACTGCTCCTATATGTACAAGAATATAACTACTATAATACTGCTCCTATGTACAAGAATATAACTACTATAATTACTTACTCCTATGTACAAGAATATAACTACTATAATACTGCTCCTATGTACATAGAATATATTACTATAATACTGCTCCTATGTACAAGAATATAACTACTAATATATACTACTATAATACTATGCTATAATACTGCTATGTACAAGAATATAACTACTATAATACTGCTCCTATGTACAAGAATATAACTACTATAAATACTGCTCTATGTACAAGAATATAACTACTATAATACTGCTCCTATGTACAAGAATATAACTACTATAAAACTGCTCCTATGTACAAGAATATAACTACTCTATAATACTGCTCCTATGTACAAGAATACGCTACTATACTACACTATAATACTGCTCCTATGTACAAGAATATAACTACTATAATACTGCTCCTATGTACAAGAATATAACTACTATAATACTGCTCCTATGTACAAGAATATAACTACTATATAATACTGCTCCCTATGTACAAGATATAACTACTATAATACTTCCTATGTAACAATAATACTGCTAATATTACTATACTACTATAAATACTGCTCCTATGTACAAGAATATACTACTATAATACTGCCCCTATGTACAAGAATATAACTACTATAATACTGCTATGTACAAGAATATAACTACTATAATACTGCCTCCTATGTACAAGAATATAACTACTATAATACTGCTCCTACTATAACTATATAATACTGCTCCTATGTACAAGAATAACTACTATATAATACTGCTCCTATGTACTAAGAATATAACTACTATAATACTGCTTCCTACTATATGTACAAGAATATAACTTACTAATAATACTGCTCCTATGTACAAGAATATAACTACTATAATACTGCTAAAAGCCTATAATACTATTACAAGAATAATAACTACTATATACTATACTGCTCCTATGTACATGTAATATATAAACTATAATCTACTGCTACCTATGTACAAGAATATACTACTATAATACTGCCTCCTATGTACACTAGAATATAATAATACTAATTTATATAATACTCTCTATGTACAAGAATATAACTATACTATAATACTGCTCCTATGTACAAGAATATAACTACTATAATACTGCTGTCCTATGTACAAGAATATAACTACTATAATACTGCTCCTATGTACAAGAATATAACTACTATAATACTGCTCCTATGTACAAGAATATAACTACTATAATACTGCTCCTATGTACAAGAATATAACTTACTATAATACTGCTCCTATGTACAAGAATATAACTACTATAATACTGCTCCTATGTACAAGAATATAACTACTATAATACTGCTATGTACAAGAATATAACTAACTACTATATAATACTGCTCCTATGTACAAGAATATAACTACTATAATACTGCTCTATATGTACAAGATATAACTACTACTATAATACTGCTCCTATGTACAAGAATATAACTACTATAATACTGATCTCCTATGTACAAGAATACTACTATAACTACTATAATACTGCTCCTATGTACAAGAATATAACTACTATAATACTGCTCCTATGTACAAGAATATAACTACTATAATACTGCTCCTATGTACAAGAATATAACTACTATAATACTGCTCCTATGTACAAGAATATATACTATACTTACTACTATAATACTGCTCCTATGTACAAGAATATAACTACAAGAATATAACTACTATAACTACTATAATACTGCCTCCTATGTACAAGAATATAACTACTATAATACTGCTCCTATGTACAAGAATATAACTACTATAATACTGCTCCTATGTACAAGAATATAACTACTATAATTACGCTCCTATGTACAAGAATATAACTATATAATACTGCTCCTATGTACCTATGTACAAGAATATAACTACTATAATACTGCTCTCCTATGTACAAGAATATAACTACTACTACTATAATACTGCTCCTATGTACAAGAATATAACTACTATAATACTACTGCTCCTATGTACAAGAATAACTACTATAATACTACAAGAATATAATACTGCTCCCTATGTACATAGAATATAACTACTATAATATGCTCCTACTCCTATGTACAAGAATATAACTACTATAATACTGCTCCTATGTACAAGAATATAACTACTATAATACTGCTCCTATGTACAAAATATATACTACTACTATAATACTGCTCCTATGTACAAGAATATATAACTACTATAATACTGCTCCTATGTACAAGAATATAACTATAAACTACGTATAATACTGCTACCTGCTATGTACAAGAATATAACTACTATAATACTACTGCTCCCTATGTATAAAAATATAACTACTATAATACTGCTCCTATGTACAAGAATATAACTACTATAATACTGCTCTCCTATGTACAAGAATATATAACTACTATAATACTGCTCCTATGTACAAGAATATAACTACTATAATACTGCTCCTATGTACAAGAATATAACTAACTACTATAATACTGCTCCTATGTACAAGAATATAACTACTATAATACTGCTCCTATGTACAAGAATATAACTACTATAATACTGCTCCTATGTACAAGAATATAACTACTATAATACTGCTCCTATGTACAAGAATATAACTACTATATAATACTGCTCCTATGTACAAGAATATAACTACTATAATACTGCCTCCTCCTATGTACAAGAAATATAACTACTATATACTGCTCCTATGTACAAGAATATAACTACTATAATACTGCTCTCTATGTACAAGAATATAATACTACTATAATACTGCTCCTATGTACAAGAATATAACTACTATAATACTACTGCTCCTATGTACAAGAAATATAACTACTATAATACTGCCTCCTATGTACAAGAATATAATACTATAACTACTATAATACTGCCTATATATGTCCTATGTACAAGAATATATAACTACTATAATACTGCTCCTATGTACAAGAATATATAACTACTATAATACTGCTCCTATGTACAAGAATATAACTACTAGCTCCTACTATAACTACTATAATACTGCTCCTATGTACAAGAATATAACTACTATTAATACTGCTCCTATGTCCTATGTATACAAGAATATAATACTATAACTACACTATAACTATAATACTGCTCCTATGTACAAGAATATAACTACTATAATACTACTATATAATACTGCTCTCCTATGTACAAGAATATAACTACTATAATACTGCTCTATGTACAAGAATATAACTACTATAATACTGCTCCTATGTACAAGAATATAACTACTACTATAATACTGCTCCTATGTACAAGAAATATAACTACTATAATTACTGCTCCTATGTACAAGAATATAACTACTACTATGTAATACTGCCTCCTATGTACAAGAATATAAACTATACTATGTACAAGAATATAATACTGCTCCTATGTACAAGAATATAACTACTATAAACTATGTACTATAACTAATACTGCTCCTATGTACAAAGAATATAACTACTATAATACTGCTATGTACCCTATGTACAAGAATATATACTACTACTATAATACTGCTCCTATGTACAAGAATATAACTACTATAATACTGCTCCTATGTACAAGAATATAACTACTATAATACTGCCTCCTATGTACAAGAATATAACTACTATAATACTGCTCCTATGTACAAGAAATATAACTACTATAATACTGCTCCTATGTACAAGAATATAACTACTATAATACTGCTCCTATGTAACAAGAATATAACTACTATAATACTGCTCCTATGTACAAGAATATAACTACTATAATACTGCTCCTATGTACAAGTAATATAATACTACTATAATAGCTCCTATGTACAAGAATATAAACTACTATAATACTGCTCCTATGTACAAGAATATAACTACTATAATACTGCTCCTATGTACAAGAATATAACTACTATAATACTGCCTATGTACAAGAATATAACTACTATAATACTGCTCCTATGTACAAGAATATAACTACTATAATACTGCTCCTATGTACAAGAATATAACTACTATAATACTGCTCCTATGTACAAGAATATAACTACTATAATACTGCTCCTATGTACAAGAATATAACTACTATAATACTGCTCCTATGTACAAGAATATAACTACTATAATACTGCTCCTATGTACAAGAATATAACTACTATAATACTGCTCCTATGTACAAGAATATAACTACTATAATACTGCCTCCTATGTACAAGAATATAACTACTATAATACTGCTCCTATGTACAAGAATATAACTACTATAATACTGCTCCTATGTACAAGAATATAACTACTATAATACTGCTCCTATGTACAAGATATAACTACTATAATACTGCTCCTATGTACAAGAATATAACTACTATAATACTGCCCCTATGTACAAGAATATAACTACTATAATACTGCTCCTATGTACAAGAATATAACTACTATAATACTGCTCCTATGTACAAGAATATAACTACTATAATACTGCTCCTATGTACAAGAATATAACTACTATAATACTGCTCCTATGTACAAGAATATAACTACTATAATACTGCTCCTATGTACAAGAATATAACTACTATAATACTGCTCCTATGTACAAGAATATAACTACTATAATACTGCTCCTATGTACAAGAATATAACTACTATAATACTGCCCCTATGTACAAGAATATAACTACTATAATACTGCTCCTATGTACAAGAATATAACTACTATATAATACTGCTCCTATGTACAAGAATATAACTACTATAATACTATAATATACTGCTCCTATGTACAAGAATATAACTACTATTAATATACTGCTCCCTATGTACAAGAATATAACTACTATAATACTGCTCCTATGTACAAGAATATAACTACTATAAATACTGCTCCTATGTACAAGAATATAACTACTATAATACTGCTCCTATGTACAAGAATATAACTACTATATAATACTGCTCCTATGTACAAGAATATAACTTACTATAATACTGCCTCCTATGTACAAGGAATATAACTACTATAATACTGCTCCTATGTACAAGAATATAACTACTATAATACTGCCTCCTATGTACAAGAATATAACTACTATAATACTGCTCCTATGTACAAGAATATAAACTACTATAATACTGCTCCTATGTACAAGAATATAACTACTATAATACTGCTCCTATGTACAAGAATATAACTACTATAATACTGCTCCTATGTACAAGATATAACTACTATAATACTGCTCCTATGTACAAGAATATAACTACTATAATACTGCCTCCTATGTACAAGAATATAACTACTATAATACTGCTCCTATGTACAAGAATATAACTACTATAATACTGCTCCTATGTACAAGAATATAACTACTATAATACTGCCTCCTATGTACAAGAATATAAACTACTATAATACTGCTCCTATGTACAAGATATAACTACTATAATACTGCTCCTATGTACAAGAATATAAACTACTATAATACTGCTCCTATGTTACAAGAATATAACTACTATAATACTGCTCCTATGTACAAGAATATAACTACTATAATACTGCTCCTATGTACAAGAATATAACTACTATAATACTGCTCCTATGTACAAGAATATAACTACTATAATACTGCTCCTATGTACAAGAATATAACTACTATAATACTGCTCCTATGTTACAAGAATATATACTACTATACTATAATACTGCTCCTATGTACAAGAATATAACTACTATAATACTGCTCCTATGTACAAGAATATAACTACTATAATACTGCTCCTATGTACAAGAATATAACTACTATAATACTGCTCCTATGTACAAGAATATAACTACTATAATACTGCTCCTATGTACAAGACAGGACAGGTGACACAGGGTCACTATGGTAAACAGGCAGAGATCAGGATAGGTGGCACAGGGTCAGTCAGTACAGTAAACAGGCAGAGGTCAGGACAGTTGGTGCAGGTTCAATACAGTAAACAGGCAGAGGTTAGGCATAGGAGGTCAGAACATACGATAGCTCACCTCTGCAGGACTAGACAAAGTAGGAACCCTTTAGTCAGGCATCTTTCCATAGGTAAGGGCACCCTATATATTCTGGCAAATGCAGCCATTGTGTAATGTACTCACCAGGCCACGTTCCTACAATGAGTTCGATCCTAGGGTGGCAGCATACCCATCACCAATGAGATGCCAAGGGAATGCATCCAGTTGCTGATGGTTCTGGGGTCATGTTGGAGTCACGTGGACGCTGGATCAATCAGATTGATTGCTGCTCGGTGATTAGTTTCAGTCTTGGGGCAGCTCCTTTTAGTGAACCGTACAAACACAATTTACTATATAACATTACGTGGCTGTGGGAATGAGGAGAAGGTTCCGGATACTGTTGGCACGTGGAGGAAGGTTTATTAGGTATTTTACTTTCATCCATTACTGATAGTTTATTATTCTTATGATTTGTTTTTACTTTTTTATTCACTTCCCCCAGAAGATTGGAAAATAAAACGAGGGCGTCATCACTGCACGTCTTCTCTTCTGTCATAGCTGCCCCAGTTACAGGGGAACCAGTTGGTTGCTATTTTCAGGGCTGTGATGGCTCTAGTCGGACCATGCGTTTCGGTCACACGGCAGCTCAGTCAGCAGGACCCGTGTTGCAGTGACCGCCCTGTGGATGGTTCTCGTGCACATTTACACTTTCCTGCGTCTTCTTCAATATCATACAATGTGAGAGCCGTCAGGTTATCCCTGTGTTATTCTGCACTGAGGCTCCGTCTTTCGGATCCTGTCCATCCGTCCACACTTCTTCTATGAGTCACTGGTGTTTTGTGACGTAAGTCAAGGCAGAACACAACGTAACTTGTAGACTCTGAATCACAGTGTCCTGTTAAAGAGGACCTCTCCCCGCTCCTGACGCCTGTTTTAATAGCTTCATGCATTCCTCATGTAATAACGATTCTGGAACATCTATTCTTATGTCTCTATGTTGTGCCATTCCTTTATTATTACTGCTAGAAGTTATGAATGAATTGCTAGCAGTCTGCAGTAAGGGTACAGAGGGGAGGTAACAAGCTGGGGGGGTGTCGCCGCACAGTCTGACACCAGCAGCACTGATTGGATAGAGTCAGTCTGTGCAGGGACACACCCCCAACTGGTTACCTCCCCTCTGTACCCTTACTGCAGACTGCTAGCAATTCATTCATAACTTCTAGTAGGAATAATAAAGGAATGGCACAATATAGAGCCATAAGAATAGAGGCTCCAGAATCGTTATTACATGGGGAATGCATGAAGCTAATAAAACAGGCGTGTCAGGAGCGGGGAGAGGTCCTCTTTAAGGTGCCTTCACATGTGACAGATTTTGCTGTAGAAATTTCCATGACTGAAAGTCAGTTCCATTCATTTGTTTAGGTGGCACATGTTTACTTCTGCAAACCCCACTGAGATGAATGGAAGTCTCTGAAATCTGCTGTGTGTGTGAAGGCAGTGGCAGCCTCCCGCCGTCTGGGCATAATGGGAGTTGTAGTTTCACATCAGCTGGAGAGACACAGGAAGGAGACCTCTGCTCCATTATAACCAATGATGTCATTAAAGGTGTAATGTAATAATGTTACATGATAAAACGGTAGATTACTGTTGATCCGCCCCGTAATCACCCCCAGCATTGGCAGGATCTGTAGTTGTTCCTGGTTCACCACATTTATGTCACAAGGGTGGGAGGAGGAGCGCAGGGATGGAAATGTCCACCAGATCCTTGTAATTGATCACTTGTTGGTGGTTTGAGAAATCTTTCCATGTAGACGACCTGATCGATGATGACGGCTGGGTGAAATCATAGTAAGGCTCTATTAAAGGGGCTCTCCGGGAATTAAGAAAATTAAAATACTTAAATATTACTTCATTATAAATATATTCCCAAATACCTTTCGTTAGTTATAATGGCTCGTTTTGTCTGGGGAGCAATCATTAGGAGAAATAAAATGGCCGCTGTCCAATTAGTACACACAGAACCTGTCCTAATCACACAGGAGGACAAGTTACTACACAACACTGAGGTAAAGAGCTGCCCCATCCTCCTCTCTGCTTGTCAGGGATTATGATCCTGAATACAGATAATATCTTCAGCTGAATCTCTGTAGGTATGGAGATCATGAGGAGACATGGAGTACTAAGAGGACGGACAAGACAGACTGTGGTAATGGAGACTACAGACAAGAGCTGCTGCTCATCAGCCACATCCCCACCGTCCTCTCTGTACTTCATGTCTCCTCATAGACTCTGTTCCTACAGAGATTCAGCTGAAGATCTTATCATCTGTATTCAGGATCATAATCCCTGACAAGCAGAGCAGAGAGAAGGATGAGGCAGCTCTTTACCTCAGTGTTGTGTAGTAACTTGTCCTGCTGTGTGATTAGGACAGGTTCTGTGTGTACTAATAGGACGGCGGCCGTTTTGTTTCCCCTGATGATTGTTCCCTAGACAAAACGAGTCATTATAACTAATGGAAGGTATTTGGGAATATATTTATAATGAAGTAATATTAAAATATTTTCATTTCTTTAATTCCCGGAGAACCCCTTTAATGTCATGTTTGCCCCCTGCCTTCAGCATATATGCCCCTAATCTCTAATAGCCGATCAAGAGAGACTTTCAGCAATTCCAGCTCTGCTACATGTGTATCTGGGCCATACATGCCTATGGTTCACTTACTTTTCCTGTAACTCTACATGTGGCATTTTTGGGAAGTTGAAGGGTTGGATCTGCAGTCCCACCGTCTTCTGAGGGTAGCGGGGTCGGCCCCACCGATCACACATTGGGCTCCTATTATATTCGTATTCTATAACCGTCTATAGGGGGACATTAGAGGTTTGTGCCCTTTTTAATTATCTCCGCACCCTGACCTCACAATGTCGTCTGCTCTTAAGTTAATGTAAGAATCTTCATGTTACACGCTGTATAATAAGAGGATGAATAATTCACAGTCTCGGTCCCTGCGCCCTGGACAAGACCGATGCACGGGTGTCAGGTAATGTGCCTGTCCTGGAGTAGCATGCGGGGCAGTGAGCCCATTCTGGGGGCGGCGGGGGCGCTTTGTGCTCCCCTCATGAATTACTTAGCTCTGACTGTCAGCACAGACTCTCAGCCACAATCTCCTGTCCATCTGCCAGACAGAGAAGGTTACTAAAAGGAGACGATGGATCCCCCGGGAAGGATTCACGTCCTTTTGCTTGCTTTTTTCATGACCTCTAATCTGTGATAATACTGGGGACATCTGTCCAAACTCCGGCTGACTTCCTAGTTATAAATCATGTAGATAAATGAAGGGAGGGAGTCCCTGCGGAGCCATGTTAAAGGGGTTTCCCAGTTTTATGTATAGAATGTAATCATTGTATAATGAAAAGTTCTGCACCTTTCCCATATGTGTTGGATTCCAATTCATTCCTTGTAATTCTAAAGATCTCTGCTTGTTGTAAGTGAATGGCAGCACTCTTGCTTACGTCAAAACTGTTCCGCCTGATACTTCTTACAGCTGAGGGTTTGGTGCAGTTGCATCCAGTCTAGACATCCTTTGTTAGTTAAGCACAGCAGCAACACAAATGTATACAATGTATCAGTACAGGTACGAAGTATCAGTCTTGGGGCTCATGCACATGAACGTATTGTGGTCTGTAAATATACGGGCACCAGCCGAGTGCGCTCTGTATTACAGATGACAATCCATTCACTTGAATGGGTCAACAATCCTCAAGATACGGAGCGGTTCAGAGCGAAAGCCCAAGGAAGTAATACAGAGCGCTTCCGTGGGATTTTGATCCGTTCAAGAAGATGTTCTATTTTTTAGCGGTGCGGACTGAATCTTGCTGAACTATTCAGGTGAATGCAAGGCCGGTGCCCATCGCGGACCACTATTGGGCCATGAACATTCATATGCATGAGCCCTTAGGTCCAGGCTGGCAAAGGATTCTCTAAGCTAGATACAACTGCAGCAAACCCTCAGCAGTGAGAAGCATTAGGTCAGGTGTGATTTTCTGAAGTGTCTGATAATCCGGCACCTTTTGGGGTGAGCTGATGCTGGATTGGAGGAATTTTCCTTCTATAAGACCATATGGAGAGTCATTTATGATTTATACTGTTTAGATTGAATGTATGAGCAGTGAAGGGTTAATGTCATTCTTTTCTCATCTTCTAGGTTCTCACGACCAGCACCAATGTTTCTTGACGATTCCTTCAGAAAATGGGGAAGGATCAGGGAATATTTGCCTCCTTTTGGAATTAAAGGGCAAGGTAAAATGACTGAAATTTTCTAAGGCTGCTTTCACATCTGCGGCTGCAAATACGGCAGGCTGTTCCGTCTGTTCCTGCCGAAATTCTCCGGATCCAGCACTGCCGGATGCAAACTGAACGCCCGCCAGCCTCATTAGGTATAACGGGTCTGGCGGAGATCTGGCAAAAATGACGTGAATCAGGCGGAATATCACTATTTTTCCCGGAGCAGGCGGCCTGATCTCTGCGCTGCACATTTGAAAGATACTGATATCCATTGATAAGATGTTGAATTATTGATTTGGTGGATTGTCAGCTGAAAGGGTTAAAGGGAGTCTGTCAGCAGTTTTAGTGGCTGTCGAAGTCAGTACAAACATACTTTTGTGAAGTTTTATTCAAACTGGAGAAACTTCGGCGTATCACGTGGAAAGATAAGAATTCAAGGCTTTATTAGATGAACATCATCATAGGCATGTGATTCATACACTTACGCCAATCTAATGAGTTCTTAAAATCAGAGAACCCTTATATAAAAGTGTCCTCCCCCATCAAATTGTCTATCCCAATTAACAGGCACCTGACTGCGCCTACGTCCCCCAACGAAAACTCTAAAGATATAGAAAACAATACATTAGATACTGAGCCTAACACAGAGCTGATTGCATGGACGACACAGAAACTACCGTATTTTTCGCTTTATAAGACGCATCCCAGATTTTAGAGTAGGAAAATAAGAAAAAAATATTTTTCATCACACCTCATATCAGAACCCCCATAAATATCAGGACATCACATCAGACCCCCATATCAGCCCTCCATGCCAGAACCCCATCAGACCTCAGATCAGCCCCCATATCAGCCCACTCAGCCCCCATCAGAGCTCAGATCACCCCACTGTGCCCCCATATCAGCCCACTCTGCCCCATGAGACCTCAGATCAGCCCCCATATCAGTTCCCTCTACCCCCATCAGACCTCAGATCATCCCCCATATCAGCCCCCTCTACCCCCATCAGACCTCAGATCATCCCCCATATCAGCCCCCTCTATCCCCATCAGACCTCAGATCAGCCCCCATATCAGCCCACTCTGCCCCATGAGACCTCAGATCAGCCCCCATATCAGCCCCCTTTACCCCCATCAGACCTCAGATCAGCCCCATATCAGCTCCCTCTATCCCCATCAAACCTCAGATCAGCCCCCATATCAGCCCCCTCTACCCCCATCAGACCTCAGATCAGCCCCCATATCAGCCCCCTCTATCCCCATCAGACCTCAGATCAGCCCCCATATCAGCCCCCTCTACCCCCATCAGACCTCAGATCAGCCCCCATATCAGCCCCCTCTATCCCCATCAGACCTCAGATCATCCTCCATATCAGCCCCCTCTATCCCCATCAGACCTCAGATCATCCTCCATATCAGCCCCCTCTACCCCCTTCAGACCTCAGATCAGCCCCCATATCAGCCCCCTCTACCCCCATCAGACCTCAGATCAGCCCCCCATATCAGCCCCCTCTATGCCCATCAGACCTCAGATCAGCCCCCATATCAGCCCACTCTGCCCCATGAGACCTCAGATCAGCCCCCATATCAGCCCCCTTTACCCCCATCAGACCTCAGATCAGCCCCATATCAGCTCCCTCTATCCCCATCAAACCTCAGATCAGCCCCCATATCAGCCCCCTCTACCCCCATCAGACCTCAGATCAGCCCCCATATCAGCCCCCTCTATCCCCATCAGACCTCAGATCAGCCCCCATATCAGCCCCCTCTACCCCCATCAGACCTCAGATCAGCCCCCATATCAGCCCCCTCTATCCCCATCAGACCTCAGATCATCCTCCATATCAGCCCCCTCTATCCCCATCAGACCTCAGATCATCCTCCATATCAGCCCCCTCTATCCCCATCAGACCTCAGATCAGCCCCCATATCAGCCCCCTCTATCCCCATCAGACCTCAGATCAGCCCCCATATCAGCCCACTCAGCCCCCATCAGAGCTCAGATCACCCCACTGTGCCCCCATATCAGCCCACTCTGCCCCATGAGACCTCAGATCAGCCCCCATATCAGCTCCCTCTACCCCCATCAGACCTCAGATCATCCCCCATATCAGCCCCCTCTATCCCCATCAGACCTCAGATCAGCCCCCATATCAGCCCACTCTGCCCTATGAGACCTCAGATCAGCCCCCATATCAGCCCACTCAGCCCCCATCAGAGCTCAGATCACCCCACTGTGCCCCCATATCAGCCCACTCTGCCCCATGAGACCTCAGATCAGCCCCCATATCAGCCCCCTCTACCCCCATCAGACCTCAGATCAGCCCCCATATCAGCCCCCTCTATCCCCATCAGACCTCAGATCAGCCCCCATATCAGCCCCCTCTACCCCCATCAGACCTCAGATCAGCCCCCATATCAGCCCCCTCTATCCCCATCAGACCTCAGATCATCCTCCATATCAGCCCCCTCTATCCCCATCAGACCTCAGATCATCCTCCATATCAGCCCCCTCTACCCCCTTCAGACCTCAGATCAGCCCCCATATCAGCCCCCTCTACCCCCATCAGACCTCAGATCAGCCCCCATATCAGCCCCCTCTATCCCCATCAGACCTCAGATCATCCTCCATATCAGCCCCCTCTACCCCCTTCAGACCTCAGATCAGCCCCCATATCAGCCCCCTCTATCCCCATCAGACCTCAGATCATCCTCCATATCAGCCCCCTCTATCCCCATCAGACCTCAGATCATCCTCCATATCAGCCCCCTCTACCCCCTTCAGACCTCAGATCAGCCCCCATATCAGCCCCCTCTACCCCCATCAGACCTCAGATCAGCCCCCATATCAGCCCCCTCTATCCCCATCAGACCTCAGATCATCCTCCATATCAGCCCCCTCTACCCCCTTCAGACCTCAGATCATCCTCCATATCAGCCCCCTCTACCCCCATCAGACCTCAGATCAGCCCCCATATCAGCCCCCTCTATCCCCATCAGACCTCAGATCAGCCCCCATATCAGCCCACTCTGCCCCATGAGACCTCAGATCAGCCCCCATATCAGCCCCCTTTACCCCCATCAGACCTCAGATCAGCCCCATATCAGCTCCCTCTATCCCCATCAAACCTCAGATCAGCCCCCATATCAGCCCCCTCTACCCCCATCAGACCTCAGATCAGCCCCCATATCAGCCCCCTCTATCCCCATCAGACCTCAGATCAGCCCCCATATCAGCCCCCTCTACCCCCATCAGACCTCAGATCAGCCCCCATATCAGCCCCCTCTATCCCCATCAGACCTCAGATCATCCTCCATATCAGCCCCCTCTATCCCCATCAGACCTCAGATCATCCTCCATATCAGCCCCCTCTACCCCCTTCAGACCTCAGATCAGCCCCCATATCAGCCCCCTCTACCCCCATCAGACCTCAGGTCAGCCCCCATATCAGCCCCCTCTATCCCCATCAGACCTCAGATCAGCCCCCATATCAGCCCACTCAGCCCCCATCAGAGCTCAGATCACCCCACTGTGCCCCCATATCAGCCCACTCTGCCCCATGAGACCTCAGATCAGCCCCCATATCAGCTCCCTCTACCCACATCAGACCTCAGATCATCCCCCATATCAGCCCCCTCTATCCCCATCAGACCTCAGATCAGCCCCCATATCAGCCCACTCTGCCCCATGAGACCTCAGATCAGCCCCCATATCAGCCCACTCAGCCCCCATCAGAGCTCAGATCACCCCACTGTGCCCCCATATCAGCCCACTCTGCCCCATGAGACCTCAGATCAGCCCCCATATCAGCCCCCTCTACCCCCATCAGACCTCAGATCAGCCCCCATATCAGCCCCCTCTATCCCCATCAGACCTCAGATCAGCCCCCATATCAGCCCCCTCTACCCCCATCAGACCTCAGATCAGCCCCCATATCAGCCCCCTCTATCCCCATCAGACCTCAGATCATCCTCCATATCAGCCCCCTCTATCCCCATCAGACCTCAGATCATCCTCCATATCAGCCCCCTCTACCCCCTTCAGACCTCAGATCAGCCCCCATATCAGCCCCCTCTACCCCCATCAGACCTCAGATCAGCCCCCATATCAGCCCCCTCTATCCCCATCAGACCTCAGATCATCCTCCATATCAGCCCCCTCTACCCCCTTCAGACCTCAGATCATCCTCCATATCAGCCCCCTCTACCCCCATCAGACCTCAGATCATCCTCCATATCAGCCCCCTCTACCCCCATCAGACCTCAGATCAGCCCCCATATCAGCCCCCTCTATCCCCATCAGACCTCAGATCATCCTCCATATCAGCCCCCTCTATCCCCATCAGACCTCAGATCATCCTCCATATCAGCCCCCTCTACCCCCTTCAGACCTCAGATCAGCCCCCATATCAGCCCCCTCTTCCCCCATCAGACCTCAGATCAGCCCCCATATCAGCCCCCTCTATCCCCATCAGACCTCAGATCATCCTCCATATCAGCCCCCTCTACCCCCTTCAGACCTCAGATCATCCTCCATATCAGCCCCCTCTACCCCCATCAGACCTCAGATCATCCTCCATATCAGCCCCCTCTACCCCCATCAGACCTCAGATCAGCCCACCCAGCCCATAAGGATAAATAAAAACCTCTCTTACCTCTCCTGCGCCGCGGCTCCGGGTCCGGCGCTCCTCTGGCTTCTAAGGCCAGCGTTGCACTGCAGGTCATAGTGCGCAGACTACGTTCTGACGCTGTACGCGGTCAGGACAGTGCAGAGCCGGCCTTAGAAGCCAGAGGAGCGCCTGAGCTGGAGCAGAGCCGCGGCGCAGGACAGGTAAGAGAGGTTTTTATTTTATCCTTATGGGCTGGCTGGGTGGGCTGATCTGAGGTCTGATGGGGGTCCCGACACCTTATATATACAAGTGAGCTCTTCCATAATGGAATTATGGAACGCAATTTTCCCCCTACTTTTTTTGGGGGGGAAAGTGCGTCTTATAAAGCGAAAAATACGGTACATCAGTCATCACATGTCCTGCTGGATGTGAATATCCAGAAAGCTTCATGACTTAAAGGATTCCTCCTGTGGTTGCCACCTCTACTTCCCAGATTAACAGGGTTGTCCAGCCGTTAATACTCATGACCTATCGTCAGGACAGGTCATCAATATCTGATCAGCTATACGGGTGCCATGTGTCGGACCCCCACCGATCTGATACTGATGAGCTATCCAGAGGATACGTCATCAATATTAAAGTCTCAGAAAACCTTTTTAAAGGGTTTGTCCACATTCTCTATTTGTTAGAAGACTTCTCCTGCTGTAAATGATTTTCTGCTAGCATGATTTTCTGTACAGATAACTTTTCAGTAGCCACAGGCAGGATTGCAATGACAGATATCACCTCTGTATAGATAACACTGGATCCACCATTCACAATAGGCTGATAGCTGTAGGCAGTCTGGGCATGCTGGGAGTTGTAGTTTTGCAACAGCTGGAGAGTCGCAGGTTGGCCATTTCTGACAATAGGTGATATCACAGCTTATCTGCTCCATCCTGACCTCTGCACAGGTCACAGAGATTGTCTAGAAAACTCTCCCATAGAAATCAATGGGTCTCCTGTCCACTGTGTCTATGGCCCATGTAGCTGCTCTCAAAAGACAAATTGGAAAATTTTAAAGAATGACAAAGATTATAAGCAATGCACGTCTACAGCACGTCTACTGATAACACCTCATTACCAGCAATTACTGGGAGCGGTAAAAGGATGAGAATTACCACCAAAATAATCTAGTCACCAACCACCAGCCTCAAAAAAATCACGGACACAGGGAAAAAGTTACCTATTTTCACAGACTGGGAAATTTCTGGATGGTTGGTAAACCTGGTAAGAGAATTGCAGGATTATATACAGTAGATTAGTAGATTATATGGTTAGAGAAAGTTCACTTTGTAAACCAGTCTGCTGGGGAATGACTCAGGGTGGCGTATGTCCAGGTGACCGGTTTGGTGGCTCGGCCATCACGCTGATGTACTTGATATGTCAGATCTGTTTAAGTCGAGGAGAGGTGACACCAGTAAATGTGGGATTTCTTCATCATCCAGATGTTCTTTCATCACTTGACTGATTTGTGGTATGAATGATTTAGCACATTTCCGTCTGCAGAATGACCTCCCGGCAGGTTAAACCAACTGCAACTTTTCTGTCTGCATGAAGTTAAAAAAAAAAAAAAAAAAGTAAAAAATCCAAGTTGCCCCTTTCCTCGGCTCCTGCCACTTGATCTGTTTGATGGTTGTGACATGGCTACTCTTTCACTGGGTCACCCTGGGTGAGCGGCATTTGTTTACCTGCAGTGTAACCAGGCAGAACAGTCTTCACAATCCGAGCCTCCATTATCTGAACCCGCTGCTGCTGGTGGCCGGTGACACTTCACACATGGAAACCTTACGTGTTGGAGTCCTAACAACAGTCATTATCTGCCAAAAAACACTGGCAGCAATGGAGACGACATGTTGTTATATGGTACATCTGTGGAAGGACAAAGGTCCCACAAGCTCTACCTGTTGTTGGTCACACATGTGCAAACCACCCAGAGAGCCGTCTGCTGCCTGAATCTCGTCCTTCCCATATCACTGAGTAGAGGAATCCCTCCATTGCCGTTAGTCTTCAGCTTATCACAGAAATTAGTTTCCTTCGATCGCACTTTCATGGTGTCCACCAATAATCCAATCTCTATAGAGCCTGTCTAATGGATCCTTGATGTCTCTCATACAAGGACTGGGCAGAATGTTCTAGAGATCAGCGGTATACAAGCAATATGCATCTGATTGTTACCTTGCCCAGTCCCAGCACTGGTGCTTCCTATCCTGCTGCTCTGGCTCGTCCTCTGCCGTGCCCTGGTGGATCAGCCCGGCCTCTCTTGGTCCCAGGTTGCTAAGGCCCGGTAGCCTAGTAAGAGGGGAACCATCCTGTCATGACTTGCCTTGTGGTTTACACACTGTCTTGGCTCATGTTCCTTGTGCCTTTGTTTCTGGTTCTGACTGACCCTGGTCATGACCTCAGCCTTGTTTCTGGATATCATTACTGCCTTGCCCTTAGGATTGTTCCCGGCTCTGCGTTCCTGACTTCACTCCTGTCCTCTGGTAATGTGACCGCTCTCCTGGTGACAGTCCTGGCCTCTATTCTATGCTGCTACTGCTTGGGTGGAGAGAAGGTAAGCCGATCCTATGTTATTGGGGCAGGAAAAGATTTATCTCTGGTTGTTTTAAATAGTAACAGTGTGCAAAAATCTGATGAGGAGGACGAATCATCCACAAAATGCATTAACACTCAGCACAATAGGAAGTTTTTATTTAAAACATCCAGTGATCGATCTCTCCATTCCCCGATCACAGCACCAACATAGGAAAGGCCTGTTATACCTACCACGACTCCTCTGGTGACCTCCTGTGCTCCACTGATTCCTGATCCAAGGCGACAGTCAAGGCATTCTCCTACCACAGCTTCCATCGGTACTATAGGTGCTGTGCTGGTCACAACACCCCGGTGGGTGCATTACCACTGGTTTTACTGCATATCACCTTTGTCCTCTAGGTCTTCATATAACTCCTTGTGGGGGTTAAGGATGAAGATGAAGGGATTCCTTAGACCCCAGTCTAGACAGTGCCAGATTACAGTTTAGGAACCCCACATCTCCGGCTGTGATATTGTCTGACTTGAAGAACACACTGAATAATCTAGAAAAGTCTCAGCTCTGGACCTATGTATTATCATCTATCTGACAACCATACTAACACACTGGAGCAACTAAGGTCTAGTGTGAACTTGGCTTAAAGGTTTAGTCTCAGAGTCTTATGACATTCATCCAGGCGTCTATTAGATTCTGTGCTCAGAAGTTTCATGACTGATATTACTGAGAGATGTTTATCTGCCCGTCTGTGATCTCCGCTTGGCAGATGTTCCGGGTAACAGTTTATTAAAGGAAACTTGTTTGATTTTCTCATCTATAAAGAAGAATCTGTGCTGCGGTGTTCAGAAGAAAGCTTCCTCTCATGATGCTGATATCCTGTGGCTGTATGTTCTTCATTAGGTTCATCAGGTCCTTCCAGATGAGTTTAATCTTTCACTTTCCCTGGATAGGAGTAAAGAAGGGGATACACAAAGAACACATGAGGGTGAATGGCGAGGATACGTGCGATGAAAACAGAGGCTCGGAGGAGGTACAACTTTTGGCAGATTTTGTTGGCTTTAGACTTAATCATCAGATGGAATCCCCGTAATGATGGTCGGTCATCGCGCTGCCATGTGCATACCTGCTGAGTATAAGAGGCAGATATGAGGAATTGCACGTATCTGCTGCCTCATCTGTAGTGAGTTAGAAGAGGTGACACATAACAGGAGGATTGCACTACATGGAGATTGCATAAGAGATGAGCAAATAGATTCGTCTCATCGGCAGGGCTTCTTCACCTTTTGAGTCGCTGCCCCTGCAGGTGAAGAAGCGCCCACCTGCTGCTAAACTGGTAGATCTGGACACTTAGCCTGGCCCTGACAATTTCCTGCCGGCGTCGCTGCTCCGATTAGCAGGAAATTGCTTAATTAAAATATGTATACTTCTAGTGAATTGGTTGGTCAGTTCAGACTCTTGGCTTGAGTTCCATTCAGTCTTGAAGCTCCTTGTGCTGCATTTATTATAGTCAAGGGTATTTCCACTGTAGAAGGTATGCAGGACTTCTTCTGCAAGGCAAATACAATAGCTAAATGCTAGAAAATGTAAGTGCAATCCTTTGTAGACGATGAAACACACAACAGGCTGGACCTGAGACGCTGCAGCCCTGGCTGATCTTTTCCGCGTGTCCTCGGCCTCGTAATGTCATGTAATTAGTGACCGGATTTCCTGAATAATAGCGCATACAAGCAGCATTGACATTTCCAGTCCACATGGAGCCGTACAACTGCCTGTCTCGCTGCCAAACTTCTGCTCAACCGCTGCCATTCATGTCGGCTCTAACATTTACTAAATGTCTGACATGAAGCTAGAAACAATTAGAGCTTGTTTGCCGTTCGCAGCGAGGGCTGAATGTAATTACCGTTACATTTTTCTGATGGTCTGTGCCGTCCACATCGCATGCGGAGATGAACAATGCCGCGGTCGGGCTGACCCTCGGCTGATGTGCGTGCCACTGAGGCTTCATTCTTTGCCAGGCACGTGTCGGGGACTTCTGTGCCGCTCAACACTGGAGGCTTGTTGTCACTTATAATGTGATATTCCGTATAACGCACGGCAGGGGTCAACGAGGGGAGACAATTCAGATTACTGGTATGTTTTCTTGTGATACCAGAAGATCCCTGTATCATGTACCTGTGGACAGTGGGATACAGAGAGGGGGAGGGGAGGCAGCAGACGCAGCCAGGTCCTTGTCCTTGCATAGGCCATGAGGGGCGCCATGACTCTGCTTTAAAATTGCCTGGTGATGTCATCCTGTTATTACAACAATGATGATGATGTCATCACAGCAAAATACATGCATTACCAATTAGCTAGCTAGCTATTATCGGTCCAGAAAGCATGGCCCATGTGGCAGCTGCATCTCCCGGACCAACCATGGCTCCCCTGAGCCGAACTGACTGCATCTTCAGGCAGGTTTACACTGCACGATGTAAATGGCGATTGTCGGGAAGAAAGTGTTCCTTCCTGACAGTCGGCTGGTCGTTCATTGAAGGAGACACATCTACAGCGGCACATTTATATGGGCAGATTGTCAGGAATGAGCGTGCCATGGAAATCCACCTTAAAGGGGTTGTCCCACGAAAAATATTCTACAGTTTTCAAACCAGCACCTGGATCTGAAAACTTTTGTAATTGCATGTAATTAATAATTTACTATAGCCACTGAGATATTCAATAAACTCTATCTGTATAGCGCCACCTGCTGTTAGTTCTTTTTTTTATTTCTTTGACCTGTCACTGAGAAGGCCGCACATGCTCAGTTTCATCCTTCAACTGCCTCCTGAGCTGTGATTGGGAGAGCTGAGACACGCCTCCTGAGCTGTGATAGGTAGAGCTGAGACACGCTTCCTGAGCTGTGATAGGGAGAGCTGAGACACGCCTCCTGAGCTGTGATAGGGAGAGCTGAGACACACCTCCTGAGCTGTGATAGGGAGAGCTGAGACACGCCTCCTGAGCTTTGATAGGGAGAGCATGGACACGCCTCCTGAGCTACAGCAGAGAAGACACTCCCCTTGAGCTGCCAGCTTGATATAAATCTAGCAGAGCAATGGATAAGGAGATCTCTGGATCGATGTGAGGTACAGGGCTGGTACTAGCTTTATTAGAAAGAGATTGCCATGTACTATATGAGGTCTGATTTTCATTTTTTACATTAGTCTTGGGATAACCCCTTTAAGAGATTTATGGTGCAGTCAGTTCTTATCTGATGGTGGGTCTGTTGTACTGTACTCACATGATAATGTGTGAATAAGTCCTAAGAAATAAGAGCAAACAGCATAAAAAGTCAGGTAGCCGTGTTACACAGAGGCTGATTTCACATTTACAGGCTATAGCGCCAATGTTAATCCAGGACGGAGTTTCACTTTAAATGGTTTTGGTGCCGACCTCCGCAGCAAGTAAATATTTAGTGATTTTTTTTTCCCCCTCTTCAGCTTTGGCTGTTTATAAGCCTTGTATATATAGTAGAGCACATAAATCCTACAACTCCAGAGTATCTGCCGCGGTCTACTTTAGGCATGCCGGAGCATCCCCGTTTCAGGGCGCTTTATTTGCAACTGCTCCCGGCTTGGATCATATTTTCGGGAATTCCTACCAACCTTGATGTCATCTGCATTATATTGTTCTGCTTGACTCTCCTTTGTTTTTGTTGCACTGATTCATGGCAGATGCAGCATGGAGGCGTGCTATCGGCATGAGTCACAAAGGGGCCCTCTAGCATAGTGATGTTTAAATTTAGACACCCCCTCAGAAGTTGAAGAGGCTCCTCCATGACATTTCTTACATGTCTTCAACAGGAATATTGTATTTCATAATGTGGTTCGGCGGCACACAACAAACAAGATCCAGACGCCTCCGGTTACACTATAGGAGCGCGCTCGGAGCGGGGACTGCAGAGACTTCTCTGTAGAGATGGTCCACGCTCAACCACTGACGACTGAATCCGGTATCTCTAAGGATATTACACAATTAGATATCTGTGTACATTAGAAAATCACACAAGCCATAATTACTATGAAAATAATGCAATAATATGATCCATCAGCTGCAGCTAGCATGCTTGTTGATGGTTTCCAAGTTGCACGAGTTTTTTTCTACTGAAACTTTATCAGTTGTTTGAGACGTTGTGGTCTTGTTTTGTGATTTTTGCCACAATTTTCTGAAATTAAGACTAAAATTCAGCATTTTTGTGTGTCTGTGAAAAGCAAAGTACATTCCACAACATGTGAATAAAATCAAAGTTTGTTTAAAGGAGAGCCAGACTAAGGGACCTTGCACACGACCATGGAGCACGGTCCGGGACGGTCTGTGAAAACCCGGACCGTGCTCCTTCTGATGGCAGGAGTGCATGGCGTCATTGGTTGCTATGACGCCGTGCACTTCCTGAGGCTGCCGCTGTACAGTGATACACTGTACAGCAACCAATAACGCCATGCGCTCCTGCCCTCAGGTTTTCATGGACCGTCCCGGACCGTGCTCCACGGTCGTGTGCAAGGGCCCTAAAAGTGAGGAATGGGTATTGGGCGCCTCTGAAGCAAACAATGAACTAGATGAAATGGTAGAGGGAGCAGAGAGGAGACTCGGCAGCGCAGCCTACACTCCACTGCACGGTACACGTCACATCCTCAGTGTCTGTATGAAGACCTGATCAGAGACTCCACATTATCTGCACTGTCTACTGCAGTCGGAGGGAGTGTGAAATCCACTTTCCATATCCGCAAAGGCTCAGGCTGCCTCTTTACTTCTCTCCCATGCTTTACACTGCTGCATTGTTCAGATAGGCTTCTGTATATATGCAAAATCTCAGCAGATCAGTAAATGAAGAGATTATTTTCATTACAGCAAAAGACAGAATGATTATAAAACACAAGAAGTTAAACCCCCAATGACAAAAAGGATTATGTAGAACAGGGATGCCCAACCTGTGGCCCTCCAGCTGTTGCAAAACTACAACTCCCAGCATGCCAAGACAGCCTACAGCAGGGCATGGTGGGAGTTGTAGTTTTACAACAGCTGGAGGGCCGCAGGTTGAGCCTCCCTGATCTAGAAAGTGCTGCACAAAGACTGGAGGAAGATGGAACAACCCTCGTCTGTGGGAAGCACTGACAGGTTTTCAAAAATAAAAATAATTCCATTCACTGACCGTGATCGGAGATCTTGAAAATTCTGCACAGAAACACAAAGGAGGGATTTATCATAAGGGAAATATTTTAACCTCTTAAGGACTGGGCCCATTTTCATTTTTTCCTCACCACATTCCAAGAGTCGTAACTTTTTTAGTTTTCCGTTCACGTAGCCATATAAGGGCTTATTTTTTGTGGGATAAATTATACTTTTAATGGCAGCATATCTTGGATTAGAAGGGGGAAAAGAATTCTTTGTGAGGAAAAAAGGAGGAAAAAAATACACAGTTCTGACACAGTTTTTGGGGTTTTGATATTACAGCGTTTTATTTTGTTTTACTACTTAAAAAAAAAATTAAAAACTTTTGAAAAAAAATCTAAATTTCTTTTCCATCGCCATTTTCTGACAGCCAGAACTTTTTTTATATTTCTGTCTACAGAGCTGTATGAGGGCTTGTTTTTTGCGGGACTAAGTTTAGTTTTTATTGGTACCATTTTTGGAGGTTTTTAACAACTTTTTCATCACTGTTATTCAAAATTCTTTTGGAGAGGGGGGACAAAAAATGGCAAATCGCCTGATTTTTTCCCATTACGGCGTTCACCACACAGGAAAAATATTTTGATATTTTAATAGCCCAGACATTTTCTGACGTGGCGATAACCGTTTTGTTTACCTTTTTGTTTGGAGGGTGATTTTTTATTTTTTTTAACTTTGTAAATAACTTTTAGCCCCTCTTAGGATCTTCTAATCACTTGTGCCATACTCCATAACACAGAACTATTATGGTCTATGAGATTCTGACACTCTACCTGCTGAGCTGTGCCTCGTGCATAGCTTTACAGGGAGTTTACCATGACAGCCCTGGGAACCTTCAGCAGGTCTCACCTTGTCATGGTAACCGACTGGAGCCTCATTATTTCACTGTGGGGGCTCTGATCAGAAGGCAGAGTGAGACCCCTACCTCTGCCTAACTCCACGGCATCTGACTAGGTTTGGTGTCATCGCCGATCTCGGTCATTGCGGCCAGGTGCCTGCTGTATTATACAGCTGGCACCCACCATGTATGGAGTGGGCTCAGCACAAGATTTATAAATCGTCATGCGTTATTTGATAAAGTAAGTGTATCTTTTTAAAGTAACTTTAGTTACCCCGGATTGTTCACCAGATTATTCGGTGCCCCCTGCTGGAGTGACATTTAAAAAGTTGTATTCAGTAGTCTTTGTTTGCACCTACACTCCTAGGTGATCACCTGCCCACCTAAAGTGTTGAAGGTGGAGTAAAATCACAAGGTGCCAATTTTTCCACAAAAATGCCATATGCCAAAATTTGTGACTTTTTTTATGACATAAAACCAGTGTCCAGGGCTTCCTAAATTCACTCAAAGTTGTAGAACTTTTCTAAGGTATCCTGGAGAGCAGCTTTAATGCCACATGTCGGCTTTCTTTGTGCTCGGCCCAGGATTTACTCTCCATTCAGTTGTTATGAGTTCAGTACAAATATTAAGCTTGGCATACCGGCGGAGTCAGCGCAGCAATGTTCATTAACCTCGCTGCTCCTGCATCACCGCCAAGAAGACAATATTAATGTGATTTATCTGGCTGCCTCTCCAGCACTTTGTAGTTTCATGTCAAGGCTTCTCTTTGCTCGGAGACTTCCCAGAAACTGAGTCTCGTCTCTCAGCATAGAAGAAAGGTATCTGATCAGTGCAGGTCTAACCCCCTAGAGATCACAAGAATGAGGTGCCAGAGTCCATGTGAGGCTGTGAATGAGTGCTGGTACTCCAGTCAGTTCTACGGGACTGCTAGAGAGAAGCCACATCCAGCGCTTACCAATTTCCATTATGTGCACATGCGTAACCGCCATGTCATTAACTTTGGAGAATCTGGCATCAGGGGGGGTCTGAGAATGTGGACACTGGGTAAGTTCTTATGGCAGGATAACCCCTTTAAATGTCTGGATAACTCATGCCAAGATAAGTGTGTTTGGTCTGTAAATCTAAAAAAATGAAAATTTTCAAACACTGTTTAGAAATCTTCACGTTTTTGTATACAGCTCCAATGCAGACCTATGTGTTTCCATCAGGGCTGTGGAGTCGGTAAACCAAAGCCCTGACTCCAACTCCGACTCCTCAATTTCCCCTAACTCCGACTCCGACTCCCTCATACACGGCGCAGGTTTAAGTGATAACTTTAAACAAACTTTGGATAAATCAATAGTACAGATATATTTGTAATCTGTGTGTTACTGATATCTTTACTCTGAACTTTCAGTATCAGGCTTCTCTGGGTACAGATCACTAAGGGCCTGATGTATGAGAACTGTCTAGGTCTAAGACTTTCTCTGTTGCCCATAGCAACCAATCAGAGCTCCCCTTTCATTTCTCCAGAGCATTATATGAAATGTAAGGGGAGCTCGGATTGGTTTCTATGGGACAGTTCTCATACATAAAGTCCTAAGTGTTTTACATCAGAGAAAAAGCAAACTAAAACATAAAGCATCAGAGAGAACATGCACTGGACAAGTGATTTATACACAGTTTATTGAAAGTTTAGATATACTAAGAAGTACTTGACTTAAAGGGGTTTTCTCAGCAGGTTGATTCACTGGCTGAAAGGCAGTTTGCACTCACTCTGTCTCCTCAGGCTGTGGGGGATCTCCAGCAGTTATTAGTATATATTAACTTCCTCTGACAGAGCAGGAGATTGTGATCTCTAACACAATTACAGGTAAAGCTTCTCAGTCCTCACAACACGTGCAGGTAATCACTCAGAGCTCAGTCCCATCATTCTTCACTGCTCCCAGCCAATCAGATAACAGTCTTTCTGGTTTGCAGGTTACCATAGAAACCTGTGTACACTGAGAGACCTGCTGAACTGTCTATAGCTCATGACTGACCACTGTATTTAGAAAATGTCTTATTTTATCTGTCCTTTTATGATGAAAGCTAATCTTTGTAACTAGTGAGAAAACCCCTTTAATCCTGTTTTCTCCAGCAGATCTGAGATGAGTGCAGCCATTACTTCCCAGTGCCTTTTTCCTCTGATCTGTAGCGGAGGAGTTTCACTTCTGAGCATCTACATAAAGGGCAGCACACAGTCATCTCAACTGAAAGCCCAGATCCTGAGATCAGGAATAGAACAGACATTTATAGGACATTTCATCATGTTCCCAAATTCTTATGAAAATATATTCAGCACTTATTGCACTGAACTAAATGGAACAATTTATTAAATAATTTTTGGAGTCGGAGTCGGTCCATTTTATACTCCGACTCCACCAAAATGGACTCCGACTCCACGACTCCGACTCCACAGCCCTGGTTTCCATAGTTACAGACTACAAACACTGTTGTCTCAAACTGATGACATATGCTACTCTCTTCTGTCTGTCTCCTATTCTAGTTTTAAGTCATTAAAAAGCGCTGTATGAGCGGACACCGTGACTGCGGGATTGGTTTATAGTCTGTAACCATGGAGACGCATAGATCTGCAGAGGATCTTTATGCACCAAACAGCAGATTTTGCGTCAGGACATTAAAAAATAATACAAAGCCAGCTGCATGGGTGGATATAAGCTGTACAGTATATAAGTGCAGTATTATACAGCATTGTGCAGTACATGCTGATTACATGTCATCTTAAGTGCGCAGGACATGCATCCCCTCCCTCTCTAACATATTGGGGTGCGCAGGGTGTCAGACCCCTGACGGCTGTCCTCGGGGTGGTGCTCATGTAATGCTCCTGCTGGTAAAGGGTGTTCCTGTTTGATGTGATTTCCCATAAAGAGATGGCAGAGAATTAAAGCTGTTGATTCAGTGAAGTATCTCTAATCTGTCAGTTTATAGGGTTCTTGCTGAGGTGACAGCTCCGCTGCCCCGAGGAGCTGACGATCTGTGCAGGTGTAGAGAGATCCTTCTGACATTTGATCTCAGCTGATGTGACTGTAAGCCTCTACTTTCCTCCTCACTTTTGCTTCATCACCTAACATCACATTGCATTCTTTCTATTGTACAGATAATCTAATAAAAGCAATCCTGTCCGCAACGAAAGAATACCGCCTGACGCCAGCTCTTGACAGGTACAGTATGGAAACCGCCATCTTGTGTATATCCCACATCAGCTATACCCATGTCACATAGAATATCACCAGTACCATTGCTTTAATAAGCCCCCTCCTTCACCCCACGTTTGGTCTTGTTGCCCTGCGCGGTTAGAGGAACGCTCCAGGCTAATGTTAATAACTACACAAGGTTCTGCAATGTTCTAGAAGCTTCTGCCACTTTCTTCAGGTTCCACTATCTCTGCTTGCCATCAGTGAATGAGAATTCATTAACACAGCACATTAACTTATTAACAGGTTTGTCCATGTTTTTTTTTTCAAAAAGTCTCGGAACAGTATAAATTTAAAAAAAAAAACAGATTGACCAAAGCCACCTCACCAGGCCCCCGGGGGTCTCAGTTCCTAAACCCGACTCCGTTTCCGGGTGTATGGAGGAAATGACTGATCAGCCAATCTAGCCAAGGGGGGGTCACTAGTGCAACCAATCAATGGTCTTTTTTTTTTTTTTAGAACAGAGAAATTAGCTGGAAAAAAACTTTTTTTTTTTAAAGTAGTCATATAGGGGCTTGTTTTTTGCGAGACAAGTTACACTTTCTAATGGCACTATATAATATTGCACACAATGTAGCTGGAAAAATGTTTTAAATGGGATGGAACTAACACCATTCCACCACAGTTTTATGGGTTTTGTTTTTACAGCATGTTTTTTCTTTTTTTTACACACTTTTTAATAGTTTCCCTAGGGAACTATAACAAGCAATCCTTAGATTGCATGTCTCATAGAGTCCAATGCATTACCACTGGAGTCTATGAGAGTTACACGGTGTTCCTATAGGGACTATTGTGCGTCAGCCTCGTATCACTCAGGAGGACAGAGGCTGCCGCTCAGATACAGTGGTCACATTTGTTCATGGCATCTGAGGGGTTAGATGTGTGCGATCGACGTCATCGCCGATTGTATACATTGGTCCCGGATGCCCGCTGTTTAAAGCAGCAGGCACGCGGTGGCTATGGTGCCCCCAGGTGTTTTTTTTGTGGCCCTTATGTGGAACCATTCTATTCAGTGGGCCTGCATTTCCGTATGTCCACATGGCCTTTCCGCAAAAAAGATAGAACATGTCCTATTCTTTTCCATTTTGCAGACAAGGACTGGCATTGTTATAATGGATTCGCAAAAAGAAAAAAAAACGGATGCAAGACGTCATCCATATAGGACAAGTTCTATTTTTTGTGGAAAGGGGTTGCGGACATATGGATATGCAATGCACACTGAGTCACTTCCGTTTTTTTTTTTTTTTTGAGGCACCATTGAAATTAATGTTTCTGCATACGCGCTGCAAGAAAAACGAAATGGACACAGACATAAAATAAGTTTGTGTGCATGAGCCCTATTGGTGAGAGTCCTATAATGAGTCAGGAGAATGGAGTAGACGAGGCACATTCCTGTAACACATGGACGGTATTATTATTACTGCCTCCCCCACTCACCATGATTCAGCCATAATTCACTGTGGTTATTTACATAGGACGAGGAGTGTTATAATCTACGGGGCGGCCGCGCTATAATGTGCATACATTGTTTAGGCGTCTTTCATAAACCTTCTCACACATTCATCATGGAGCCCTGCTCTCTGACACATATTCCAGGTGTCCTAAGACGGTCACATCCTATAAGACGCTTCAGTCACGACCTTCTGTTTCCTTGCAGTGATTTTTTTTGCCAATATCATCTCAAAGATCCACAGACGCTGCGCTCCTCGCCATTATCAAACCCACTCTAGGCCAAATACAACAGAAGCCATCTCTCAGCTCTCTGAATACTTGGTCTATGCAGATTTACAGCCTCAAGATGTGAACAATAATCTTATTCTCTAGAAGCAAGCAGAGATCTTGATAATGCAGACCACAGACCCTTTAGAGTCAAAAAGTTGGCACAAAAAAAAAACGGATGCATCCTTATTTTGCCGATCTCTGTCCACATATTAGACAGGGTTGGTAAACCGATGAGATGATGGATCTACACATCAGTTGTCATTGTCTTCCTGGGGTCGACCTATACGAGTCTCTTATTTCCATTTTTCTTTAGCCTAAACTGTCGGAGATGCATCATTGTGGGGAACGGCGGGGTGCTCGCCAACAAATCTCTGGGATCTAAGATTGACGAGTACGAGGTTGTGGTTCGGTAAGTTGTCTCCACATTCATGACCATTCATTGGGTCGCTCGTGACAGTCACTCCTGACATGCGGCTTTTCCTCTGTTCCAGGCTGAATTCTGCACCAGTGAAAGGGTTTGAGAAGGACGTGGGCAGTAAAACCACCCTGAGAATCACATATCCTGAAGGAGCCATTCAGAAACTTGAACAGTATGAGAAAGATTCCCTTTTTGTCCTGGCTGGATTTAAGTGGCAAGATTTCAAATGGCTGAAATACATTGTTTACAAGGAGAAAGTGGTATGTTCCTAATCTCACTGGCGCCTACAGTGATACAATTAGTTGTACAATTAGTGATACAATCAGATTATTTATCCAGGACGGATTTCTGACTTTGTCGGCAGGGCTGTAGTAGATGTTCACCCTTTAACCCCTATACAAGGATCTGGACCCCGCTGCAGGGGAACCACCAGGCTACCTCCAGGAGTAGTCTCTGTTTAGTAGACTGCTGACCCACAGGGGTTAAAAGACACTGAGGCAAAACACCGAGAGATCAGGCAAAACCACAGTCAGAAACAAGCCAAGGTCAGTGCAGGTGAAGTTCGTGCAATCCAAAGTTAGTCCGAGGGTCAGGGCAGGGAGCTCAGGGTCAATAATAGATAAAGGCAGAGGTTGAGTCAGGCAGTGAGGGGTAGAATCCAGAGCCAGGCAGAGGTCAGGACACAGATAAGTAAAACCGCGAAGCACCATAGCAGGTAACTAGACTACTAGAACCTATTGCTCAGGCATACTCCCGCAGGGGACAGTGCCTAATATACCCTAGGCTAGCTAGCCTCTGGCTGGGGAAGGCTGAGGTGCAGGGGCAGTAGCCATTTAAGAGCCAGAGAAGGCATGCACGTGCGCCCTATGGGTGGATGGAAGAATAGCAGGTGAACAGAAGGTCCCAGTCTGCATGGAGTGGACATGACTGTGCCGCTCCAGTGGTTGAACTCACCAGGAGGAAACAAGGGAACGCCAACAGGCATGAACCGCTAAAGGAAGATAACAGGAGAAAGGATTACCGCTCCTGCAGCTGTGCCCACCAGGGTAAGAGGGGCGGTGGCAGGTACAGACTCCCGACATAACAACTATTATAGCACGGTCACTGTCCCTCTTGTGCTGGGTCTATGCCTAACATTAGGCATTGCATTGGGAATCCCCCTCCACATGGAGGAGTCACACTGTGCATGTCTGAACTAGATCAATGGTAACACCTCACCATTCAGTTCTCCCTGATCAAAGGCTGGCTAAACACGAGATATGACTGCTCACTCATCTAGCAGCGATCTCTCCCAATCCACCATATATATGCACGCTGGGCTTGGCTGAGCATGCGTGTATTCTGAACAGGGAGATGGGAGGAAGCTTCTGTCGGAAATCTCTGGCCACGGCTTATCTTCCAGAGAACAAAAGGATCAGGCAAGATGAACGTGAACATACCCAATATCAGCCACCAGTGAAGAGCTGGGAGATCCCCATACTTATTAGATCAATGTCAGTGGTTCCGCCACCATTCATTTAATGTGTGTGTCCAGCTGAAATGAAACTACGTCTTGATGGCCTGTCATCAGGATAGGTCATCAATATCTGATCAGTTGGGGTCTGACTCCCAGCACCCCCACCGTTCAGATGTTTAAGGAGGCCGCTGCTCTCACCTAAGCTAATGGTGAGCACTTCTCCTCTCAGCACCATCCGCTGTATAGTGGCCATGCTTGGTATTGCAGCTTAGCACTATTCACTTAAATGGGACTGAGCTGTGCCTAGGCCATGAGACCGATGAATGTCACTGGCCTAGGAAGAGTCCAAAGCACTCACTGAGCACCACGGCCTCTTTATACAGGTAAACGGTTGGGGTGCCGGGAGTCAGACCCCCACCGAACTGATCCTGAGGATGGACCATCAACATCATATTTCCAGATAACCCCTTCAAGAAGCATTTAACTTCTGAGAGGGAAATGATCAGGAAGGAACTGATAATTGCCTGCTCGTCGGTGGAAGTAAGAGCTCCATTTACATGCAGTGATCACCTCATGGCTGCTGTCGCCCATCCTCATACTGATTCATTGCTGTTCTCAGAGCGCGATCTGCAGAAATTATGAGTTTTCTCGCTCATCGGGTGATCGGTGGCGTCCTTACACAGGCCAGTTGTTGGAAATGAGAGTTTGTACAAATGTCCGTTCCTAATATTCATTCCGATAATGGTGCCATGTAAATCCGCCATTGACCTTTACTATTTGATAACTTCACCTCCTGTAAACGTCCTATTTAGAGGCTAAGATTTTCTAAACTATTGCTTAAAGAAGAACTCCCGCAAACATTTTTATTCTCTGACCTGTTAGAAAGCTGCATGACTATAGTTGTAGTGAATGCAATTTTCTCATCAGAGACTGTATCTGTGAGTTATCCCCTCTCTTCTAATTGTAGCTGTGTCATGTGACCAACTCCCTGACCTCCAACTGACCCAGGACAGGAAGCCAGTTACTGCTCTATTCATTCCTATGGGACTCAGAGTGAGGCTCCCATAGGAATACATAGAGAAATAGACTTCCTGTCCACACATAAGATGCTGTGTCAGTTGGTGAGTCTGATTGCTGGTCACATGACACAGATAAGAAACATCAGGGAGATATAACTCACAAATACAGACACTGGTAAGAAAATGACATTCACCACAGATTACATCATGTACATTTCTAGCAGGACACGGAATAAAAAATGTTTGCGGGAGTTCTTTAATTTTATTGACTTTTACTCAACAAATGGAAACTTTTTCCACAATGTGAGTGTCTCAGCGTTGCCACCTCACCCTTGTCATTCATACCACACTAAGTAATGTCACTGTGGCATCTGGAGAGTCTCAGACAAGGTTTTTTTTTTTGTATTTCTTGGCTGAGTTTGCAGACTGGAGACGTATCTGAACACAAATGGGCAATTTATTAAGCTTTTCTCCTGTTTTTTAATCTCATAAATTGAACAGAGGCTGAGGTTAGTGACCTCTGTTCCTTCTTCAGGGTGGACAGACATGGGAATTGGTGGAATTTTAGGAAAGAGCCATCACGTGAGGATGAGTGAGATAAGGGTGGTGTGTGATGCGGTCACTGTAGCCTCCTGCTTGATGTATGACGTGTACTTTGCCTTCAGGGAAATGACAGCGTTCATTTTAATTCATCAACATTGTGATCTGTGAAAACACTGGGCTACATGAGAAAGCACGTACACAGCGCCGTAGCAGGGGAATTGTTACGTAAAGCACAAAAATGTCACTGATTTAAAAAAAAAAAAAAAGTAGTAAACAAGTGATAGAATAAAATATCAGAGCGTATAGAGCGGGTCGTGTGCATCCAGACGTACAGATGCTTGGAGACATAGGAAACAGCTGCCTGGTGTCAGAAAAGTCAGGGTGCAGCACCCACCTCCCACGCTCTCACAGATTCCAAACAGAAACCATTCCTTGTAAATAAATGTGGAGCTTTCAACAAGAAGGACACTGCGGCCTTCACATGGGGACGGAGCCTGGAGCTGCACTTAGCAGAACAAGTCACCACATTCCCGGCCGGCCTCGGGCCCTTGACGTTATAACTAACTTTATAATCAATGAATGAAGTTTAATCCAGCCGGGCACAGACATATGAGACAGCGGTATTATCTGAGGAGGGGGGTGAGGCTACAGGGGCCCTGTGCAGTATGGACGTCATAGAGTGGGGTCCCCCCACCTCAAGATTCTTCATCAATGACCTGGAAGAAAGAGTCAATCTATCAGTAAGAATGGCCGCCGTTCTGTACTCCATATGGACGGACGGTCGTCTGAATACTTAGCTGGCTGGGCTTCCCGGCAAAATCAGCCAAGTTGCTAGGACCGGCAGTGATCGGCTGATCGATGTGGAGGCTGCATACTGATGGGTTCTCCAGGACTTAGGCTACTTTCACATTGGCGGCACATGTGTCCAGCAGGCTGCTCCGGCGGGTGAACAGCCTGCGGGATCCGTGCTGCCGCTAGTCCACGTGTGAGGCCGGAAACCATTCACTATAATGGGGGTGGACCACACTGCAAACATGCCAAGAGGCGGCCGGACTAAAATTACGACATGTTTGCCATGCTGCGGCTGAAACTACGGCCTGCCCCCAATGGGGACGGAGTGTATTTCTGTTCGCAGACGCGCAGTAGCGGCAGCACGGATCCCGCAGGCTGTTCACCCGCCGGAATAGCCTGCAGGACACCCGTGCCGCCAACGTGAAAGTAGCCTTAGCATAGGCCATTAATATTCGATCACTGATATAAGCCCAGGGATCTCCACAGATCGGAGCGTGCTGCTCTCCTGTACACATCAGCTCTCGTACAGGTGGCTGTGTCTGGTACTACAGCTCATCCCACTGAATATATCAGGCTAACCTTTGTACTGTAGGCTTGTTGCACTCTGAGTTGCGTTCGGAGTAGGGTTCCCAACCCTGAAAGATGAAACGACTCCGAATTGTCATGCAAAGGTGCAGTGGCGTAGCTATAGGGGTCGCAGCGGTCGCAGTTGCGACCGGGCCCCTAAGCCAGGGGGGCCCCGAGGGCCCCCCTTGCCACTTGCAGGGCCGCACCGCCAATTAGCCGGGTGCGGTGCGGCCCTGCGGACAGTTGCGGGCGGCGGTGGGGCAGAGGGAGATGAGCGCTTCCATTGTGGAAGCGCTCATCTCCATAGTCATCTGTATCGCCGTCCTCGGGACGGCGATACAGATGCCTGTATTCTACTGCGGGGCAGGGGAGGGAGAGGCGTCTCCCCTGCCCGCTCCTCTGATAGGCTGCAGGCACTGGGCCTGTAGCCTATCAGAGGCCGGCTCAGGCGGCGCGATGACGTCATCGCGCCGCCTGAGCCGTACAGCGCGGGACACAGGCCGGAAGAGGCCTGCATCGCATCGCTGCCAGCTCCATGGAGGTAAGTATTAGTGTTTTTTTTTATTGTAGCACGGACCGGAGCTCTATTGGGGGACATGGGGGCATTTTTACTAGCATATGGGGGGCACTGGGGGCACTTTTACTGGCACATGGGGGCATATTACTGGCACTGGGGGCATTTTTACTGGCACATGGGGCACTGGGGGCATATTACTGGCACTGGGGCACTTTTACTGGCACATGGGGCACTGGGGGCATATTACTGGCACTGGGGCATTTTTTACTGGTACTGGGGGCACTTTTACTGGCACTGGGGGCATTTTACTGGCACTGGGGGCATTTTTACTGGCATATGGTGGCACTGGGGGCATATTACTGGCACTGGGGGCATTTTTACTGGCACATGGGGGCACTTTTACTGGCACATGGGGGCACTGGGGGCATTTTACTGGCACATGGGGGCACTGGGGGCATTCTTACTGGCACTGGGGGCATTCTTACTGGCACATGGGGGCACTGGAGCATTTTACTGGCACTGGGGGCATTTTTTACTTGCACATGGGGGCACTGGGAGCATTTTACTGGCACTGGGGGCATTTTTACTGGCACATGGGACACGGGGGCATTTTTACTGGCACTGGGGGCATTTTTTACTTGCACATGGGGGCACTGGGAGCATTTTTACTGGCACATGGGACACGGGGGCATTTTTACTGGCACTGGGGCCATTTTTACTGGCACTTGGGGGCACTGGGGACATTTCTTACTGGCACTTGGGGGCATTTCTTCCTGGCACTTGGGGGCATTTTTACTGGCACTGGGGCATTTCTTACTGGCACATTGGAAGCATTATTACTTCTGGGGCACAGTGGGGACATTAGTACTGTTGGGGGCACTATTACTAACAAGTGCACTCTGGCAGAGAATTATTAGTTGGGACTTTGGGGGCACTATTACTGTGGGGGCACCCTGGCACAGTATCAGCGCAGTTATTTCTGGGGGACGTTATGTTCACACTATTTGCTGGGCGCAGTTCTTTTAGGACACTTTGTGCCAATAATTATTGAAGGCACAATACTGGGGGTGTAGGATGATTTGTCCAGAAGATGGGAGGATGATGGAAAAGTAGTAAACTAAGATTTTTTTCTGTCTAACTGCAGAGATAAGAAATGGCTGAAAAATGGCGTCTGGGCTGAAAGGAGAAGATGAGGAAAGAGAAGATGTACATCCGAGGAGACGTCACTGGATGTAAGAGGTATGGGGCTGTATTAGGCTACATTCACATGAACGTTGTGTTTTGCAGTCTGCAAATTGCGGATCCGCAAAAAAAGGATGATGTTCCGTATGGCATCCGTTTTTTTTGCAGATCCACTGTAACAATGCCTATCCTTGTCCCCAAAACGGACAAAAATAGGAATGGACATACAGATGCGGACAGCACACAGTGCTCATTGAAGTGAATGGGTCGTGTGAATGTAGCCTTACCCTGTATGTTCTGTAGTGATACACGTAATGTTAGGAGGTTAGGTTAGGGTGAGAATTTGGCATGGAAGGGGGTTTCAATTTTTGACTTGGCCGGCAGAAAAGCTAGGTGAACCAGCGCTGGAGGAAGGGGGGGGGCCCAAGCTGAACTCTTGCACCAGGGCCCATGAGCCTTTAGCTACGCCCCTGCAAAGGTGAGTATATTTATTTTGAAAGACAATTTCGGCTTATGTATAGACATATCTGTCTATACATTGTCTTTCCAAATAAATATACTCACCTTTGCATGACAATTCGGAGTCGTTTCATATATATCAGGCTAACCTACATAAGGACACCGGAGTCTATAAGAATCTTTATTGAATAAATATACATAACATGATTAAGAAGAGATGTACAGTGCGGAACGGCCTGAGGGGAAATATGAAGATATAATCACAATACAGGGCGGCTATGAACAATAATTACTAGATTAACAACCTGTATCAGCCATATCCTATAAGTAGCTCTCTCCCTCAAAAATGAGCAGTAAATAGAACATAAAAATCGTACGATATGATCTATTTCCTGGTAAATTTTGAGGGAGAGGGCTACTTATAGGATATGTTTTAGCATTTGCTATTAATTACTACAATATCTATGTAGTTACTTCTATCAGGTGTCCTATAATCTAGTAATTATTGTTCATAGCCGCCCTGTATTGTGACTGTATCTTCACATTTCTCCTCCGGCAGTTCCGCACTGTACATCTCTTCTTAATCATGTTATGTATATTTATTCAATAATGATTATTATATATTTTGAGCTCCAGAGACTCCGGGGTCCTTATGTAGATTAATCTGTTTATATAGAGTCGTCTCACTATTGAGGGGTTTTTCTCGATGTATTTTACCCCCATTATTGGGTTGTCATTTGTTTTTGTTTTTTGTATAATCTTTATTTAATGCATTTATATCAGTCATATCCACCTAGAAGAGATTCCCGGGCACATCTGCATGTACAGACGAGACTACTATACGGTGTCTGGTGTGGACACCTACAAGAGACAGTCAGAGGTGGACAGAGGCTTTGAGTAGAGTCCCAACCCAGGAGGAATCTTCTACGACTTACAGTTCGCCATCTGTTTAGTCTTTTCTTCATCTCTTTGCTCGTTAGCCGCTCCGTGTACAGAACGGTGTCTGCAGGCAGCAGTTATGGATATTAGGGAGCACTCGTCTGCCTTTCCCTCGCTGTCTCTTGCGCGTTGCTGCTGCTTCTGTCTTTACTTGACGTACAGAAACCAATCATCATGATCACTTCATCTTCTCACTTTCCAGAGTCTTTCGGGGTCATCTGAGGTCTCTCCTCATTCCTCACATACTGTCAGTGTTTCCTGCTCCTTTTGGTTGCCCGCTGCCAGTAGTATGGATTGTGTTTGCTCTGGGAGATGTCACTTGCTCTGCCCTTCCCCCCATTATCCGCCATAATTGCTCATATTCTGACTGTTCCGCGTTACTCAAATGTTCATACACCTAATGAATAGCTGACGGCTGCGGGCCGGCCACACAAGACCATTGTATAAATCCAAATTCTCACGACTATAATTACGTTACCTTGGGCGTGTGTCTGCACTCTGTGGCAGAGAATTCGTGACAAAGTAGAGACAGGAAAAAGCGAATCTTACCCAGAGAAAACAAGAGTTTTAGATCAGAAGCCAAAAATGTTTCAACATTGCTGTAATCTGAGAAAGTAAGAAGTTACACTGAGGCTACAATTCCCAGCGATTACTGTAAGTGACATCATCACAGGACCGTCCTGCTGAACGACCCGTTAGCTCACGTGTCAATAGCCTGACGTTCTGAAGTTCTAGGCAGAAGATCCTCATCCTGAGTACACAGCTTGTATAAGCAGAATCTACTGATAGATTAGCCAGGCCTTGTTCACAGACTTTAGACCTGGCGTTAGTAGCGTCACTGACAGCCGTATGGCGCTATGTTTCACCTGCCCTGTCTGCTATAATGCACAGTGTGGGGAAAACGTGGCATCTGTATTGTTAGTGGGACGTATAACAAATAACCAGAATATCAGATAAGCCCTTTTACCGTGAGAAGTTTCTGCAGAATCAGCACTTGTCCTGCCCGGCTTCTTCTCTAGTGCACCCCTAGACCTTACAGTCAGGACACAAGCCAAAATAACCATCATTTTGTTTTAAAGCCTTGTAAGGATTCCAGGGGGTGGAGGGGCCACTTACCCGATCTCTGGAGTTTAACTATTCTACACTACTATTCTACACTATTCTACACAATATTACTGTTAGGCCCCTTTCGAACAAGCGTCGCGGATTAGGTCCAGATGCGTTCAGGAAAACTCGCACCATTTTGCAAGCAAGTTCAGTCAGTTTTGTCTGCGATTGCGGTTCAGTTGTTCAGTTTTTTCAGCGCAGGTGCGATGCGTTTTGATGCGTTTTTCACGCGTGTGATAAAAAACTGAAGGTTTACAAACAACATCTCCTAGCAACCATCAGTGAAAAACGCATCGTATCCGCACTTGCTTCCAGATACAATGCGTTTTTCACTGAAGCCCCATTCACTTCTATGGGACCAGGGCTGCATGAAAAACGCAGAATATAGAACATGCTGCATTTTTCACGAAACGCAGAACTGATGCGTGAAAAAAAAAAAAACGCTCACGTACACAGACCCATTGAAATGAATGGGTCAGGATTCAGTGCGGGTGCTATGCGTCCACGTCACGCATTGCACCCACGCGGAAAACTCGCTCGTGTGAAAGGGGCCTTAGGGTATGGCCACGCGGTCAGATATCTGCATGCAGTTTTGGAATTCAATATAGAAAAGCCCTATCTGTCCTGTAGACTTTCTCTCCTGATTTTGACTCCCAAAACTACATGCTGGTACCTGACCTGGGGGCCGCACCCTAACTATTACCAACTAATTATTATCAAGTCTTTGCCAAGATAACAGTTCCCCTGTAAACACCAGCATATATTACACCAGTGATGGATGTGCTGGATCACATCGCAGCATTGCTGCACATTCACAATGTGGAAAAAACGTAACCATGAGGCTGCGCAACGTCCATTATTCCTGGAGACAAGTGAATAGGTTTGGACATAGTTTTGTATGAGATTTGTGCAAGCTACGCAGTCTCAAAGTGGCCCCTGTCTTAATGGAAAATGGGGTCAGTCAGCACATCCCAGTGTGCACGCTGCCATGGCTAGATACACAAAGGAAAGAAATACAATGCAACAGCCCTCTGCAAACCAAAGAAAAAAAAGCAGAGTGGACCCAGCATGCATGTGGAACCTGCACTCCCTGAATTTTATGGTGGCCGTCCTGGCACATAACAGGTAGCATTTAGTGTTAGGTTCCCGTCTTACAGAGATCGCCTTGACGTTTGGCAGACGGGCCCGAATAATTTTGTACAAAATATATTTGCCAAGAATCTCAAATTTACTAAATAAGCGCAGCACTAGCTCCAGAAAACTTTCTACTACTATGGTGTTTTTGTACTTTATTTGGTTTGCAGAGAGCGTTGTATTTTTTTTCCTCCCTGTCTTAAAGGGAATGTTTCCATAAATTTGCCGTCTCGGGTTTTCAGGACAATATGAATCAGCTGCCGGCGTCCAACTATTTCTATTTAAAGGATGAGAATAATAGAGCAGTAAAACCACCACAAGACGTTCATGTGGTCACGTTCATGAACCCGGTGGCTTTGGCTTTACTGACGACGCTGTTACCAGAAATGACTTTACTGGTTTCCCAGCTCTTTGTAAGTGCAGATGTGACTGACCCCCGTAGACCAAAGCTTTTATTATGTGGCAGCCCACATGGCCGGATGGCCTGTATTCTGCTCACATTTACGATGCACTAGACACGCTCACACTTGCCAGTATTTCATCTTTTTGCTCTGAGATTCATCATTTTTGATGAACAGAAATTTTTTTATACTTGACTGGAGAGGAATCAGATTTCCACATTACTGAATGAAGCATAAACGTAATCACCCCGTACCCAGCAATCAGCCAAGAATCTACTAAGAAATACTTGTGCGCTGAACGCAGGGGAACAAATCAAATGTAGTCATTTCAGGCTTTGTTTTTTGGGATGTGAACTGTATTTTCTAGGGACACCATTTTGGGGTAAATATAATTTATTAGCTTTTATTACCTTTTTTATAGTGGTGATGGTTCCATCACTGTTTTTTGCACTTTAAATTTGCAGCATTCCCCGTGCAGCATAACTAGCGTGTTACTGTTATTCTATGGCTCAGTGTGACTACAGCGATTCCAGTATTTGTAGTTTTATGCTTTTGTTTTTTTACTACTTAATATTAGCACATCGTATTATGTCACCGCATTCCAAGAAAATATAATAATGTAATGAGTGCTGTCACTGATACATAGTACGACGCCTGCTCTGCACATCATCACTTGTAGCTGGAGATAGCAGCATTCATTCCATTGTGCAGAGACCCAGCGCGCGGCGACTACTTCCAGTATCACACATGACCTCCTCCTTCTCCCGCCATATCAGCGCTGTCTGCAATACCGGTCCAGTTCCTGCCCTCTGCCCAGAGTGCAATGCTGCTGTTACATGCAGCGATCTCCTCCTACGCCATCACTCATCCCTGTGCTGTATGGTGGTTTGCTGGCGGCAGATCGCTATTAGACACCATGATCTGCTGCCTGCAAATGGTCATTTTTAACATGTCAAAAGATTTTGATTAACTGATGATTTAGCATTTGCTCGTTCATCAGGCAATCGGCGTCAGTATTACCCAGCAAGATGATCACTAACAAGTATTCATTCAAATGCTTATTAGCTATCATCTCCCAAAACATCAGGCTTGTTTATAGTCTGTAACCATGGAGACACAACGGACGGCACTGGAGCTGTAAACACAGACTATAGGCAGAATTGCTTCATTCTGTACTTTAGATGCAGGCCATCTTGCCTGAGTTGTTGTAAACAGCATTTTGAGACCTGCTTTACAGCAGCCACCATGGGTCTTAGACAGTAGTTTGGAGAAGACTCACTGACCTGTATGGGAGAGTTTTCTAGACAGTCTCTGTGACCTGTGCAGAGGTCAGGAGGGAGCAGATAAGCTGTGATATCACCTATTGTGATATTTAGATGGTATCTGTATCATTGTAATCCTGCCTGTAATGATAATGAGATGACTGCTGATAAAAGACATGTACAGACCACGAAGTCGTGCCTATTATTAGGCTTAGTGACCAGCGTGGAAAATGGAGGATTTTAGTTTTTTTTTTCTCATGGAAAATTTTAAAAAAAATCAAACAAATGTTACACAATAGGTCATTTTCTGATTACACAAAGGAGATGTGATCTGTTTTCAGTGCACAAGGCTCACAGAGAAGTGTCAGAGAGATCGGGCGATTCAGAGACCCCTCTGTAATTACAGACTCTTGACATCCGGACACAGTTTGTGACTCCGATGTCAGGACTTGAGCTCTCTATAGTGAAGCACTGATGCAGACCCAGCATACAACGTGTCATAACCCAGGTCTATAGACATATACAGTATATCGTCACAGGTGTCTTGACAAATATTTATTTCATTTTAATTTTAATTTTTTTTACTGGTTATTGAATTCTCTTTGTGTTCTCTTTATCTAGCCTGCAGTGTAAAGAATGGAGGCTTGCATTCCAGTTGTATGGATGGGTCGTGGGTCAAGTTTATATTTGAATACACTTTCTCTGTTGCTCCTGGATATAGTAACATACTGCAATATAATATATAACTATTCTATATTGAACACCCTGTGCAAACACAGAACTAGCTAGGTATTGCTGTAGTGTGTCCTGCCTAGTAACCAGCGAGGTGACCACACGGGATTTGTGTCCTCTTATGTAATGCCAGTGTGACCGTGTCTGCTGCCACCAGTGCTTCCACCAGTGCGTTCTACAGGAGTATGGTTGGCAGCGTGGGAGCTGTGGGACAGTGTCCTGCGTGACACACGTAGAGGGCTGTAAGGTGTTGCTCTGCGCTGTATATATGGCTGATTTATCATACGTTCTTTCCGTTCTCATTTTCAGAGCGCTTCAGATGGGTTCTGGAAGTCAGTTGCCACTCGAGTCCCACGAGAGCCAAACGAGATTCGCATCCTCAACCCATACTTTATCCAAGAAGCTGCGTTCAGTTTTATCGGGCTGCCATTCAACAACGGACTTATGGGCAGAGGGGTAAGTGCAAGCAGTAAGTAAGAGACGTGCATGAAAAATACAGCCTCTGCGTGGCCGTGACTATAGGTGGACGTTATATAAAGTGCCAACTATCCTCTCTGTCACCTAATATCAAAAAATGTCCTTTGGAAAGAGCCTTTTATTGTAAGACTCAGGAAAGAAGAGCCGCCCCAGAGCTGCTGTCCCTTGTGGTGAAGAAGTCGTCCTGTGGAAGGATTGATGGTCCGTTTGTCCCCACATATCATAGATGGTTCCTGTGTAATAACTGATAAGTCCTTCTACTTCTTCCTTTATAAGCCCGGCCGCTTCTGATTTGCATTTCCCCAGAGGCTGAAAACAAAAAAAGGCGTCAAGAAGATAAACAGTTGAATGTTAACGACGGTTAAATGATTTTGGATTGATTTTGGAGAATGCACCAGATTTTATCTTGCCCCTGAGAGGGTAATGTGAATGAGGTTATCAGAAGGTGATTCCACCTTGAGGGCCGCCATTACCCATGTACGTGCTGACACAGTTCACAGGTTGTCTTGTCCTTGTGGCCATCAGTTTTTGCTGCCTTCTTGGTGTACGAGTTAGGCCTCTTTCACACTAGCGCTCCGGCCCCACACCTGCACCAGACACTATCTTGAGGAGGAGGGGGGGAGTTATACTTACCTGACCCAGCAGCTCCAGAGGACAGCGCGCACAATGGAAAGATTCCCCACACCGCCCCCTGCTGGAGGGAGGAGGGAGCTGTCAGGGAAAAGTGCAAGGTGAAGGATCCGTCATGAACTCCATTGAAAGTCAATGGAGGACGGATCCGTTTAGTATTGTGTCACACCGAACGGATCCGTCCCCATTGACTTGCATTGGGGGTCATGACGGATCCATCTTGGTGCGAATCCCCAGGACGGAGAGCAAACTGCGGCATGTTGCGGTTTGCTCTCCGGTCTGGAGACTGAAGAGAACTGAACGGAATGCATTTAATAACGCTCCATTCTCTTCAGTTCAGTTTTGTCCCCATTGCCAATGAATGGGGACAAAACTGAAGCGTTTTATTCCGGTATTGAGCTCCGTCATATGTAAACGCCAGTGTGAAAGTAGCCTAAGTAAAAGGGGTATTCTCATCAGGGAAATTGAGGGAATATCACTAGGATATGCTATCAATGTCAGATAGGTGCGAGTACTACCTCTGGAACCCGCTCCCATCTCCAGAACAGGGTGAAGGGAGAGCAGTCTTCTGCCTCGGTAGGCTTATAGGTGTGTCATGAGAAAATACAATATACATCGATCATGGAGATTCTGCATATACCTTCAGGGCTCTGCCCAGATCTCTACCTCTCATTTCATTCAACCTTCCTCTGAAACACACAATCTCCATGCAGCTGTAAATCCACAGTGCTGACCACTGAGCCACGGCACCGCCCTAAGGAAGACACAGCATCGACTCCTCAATGGAAAAAAAAGATGCAGTTTTCAAATGTAAAGCTTCTATCTGTGGCCATGATGGTCTGATAGACGGGATGTCGTCTGCGCTGCCGCCTTCTACACGTTCTGTAGCGCTCCTGGGGACCGTCCAGGTTGCCATCTCATGTCCCCGGGAAGCATTCAATGAGATTACGGATCTGCTGCTTGGGATGAGTGAATGAGATGAAGAGTTTGTGATGTGTCTTAAGCTCCCATGCAGTGATTATCAGCAGCTCTGGCTTGTGACATATGGACGATTAATCTCTCCCGGCTGATTTAGTGTTTCCATCTGCTCAGTCCCCTTGCTTTTGGCCGGGCCTCCGTGGACACTGAGGAATTAGGCATAACCTCTCTTTCTTCTACAAGTCAAGGTATTGAGAGGGAAATATCAGATGACAATGGTAGATCATTATCCTCGGGATCATTTGCAATCCATTATGAGCTTTTCCTTTATCCTGGGTCACAGGACGTTATTCGGCGTTTGCATTGCGACCCAGCTGTTATTTGATATTATGACTATATTACTGAGTGAAGACGAGCCACCCATGGCCACGAATGTTATAAAACTCTTCAGATCCATGCGGCTGGCCAGCCTTGGCATATATACAATAGAGCCAAGCTATATCCATAAGAATACAAGGGATGATTCATCGCATGATCACTCAGGAAAAAAAAAACAGACTGCAAGCTCTTGTGTTTCTGAGGTCGGTTCTTGTGCATTAGGATCCCGGCTCTGATGTATTTCTGGTCGTGGACTGCGGTGACCACTGGCTTCCTGACATACATCATATGCGCTATATATACTGTAGAAGGTATTCTGTGAGCATCAGAGGAAGCAGAGACCTCCAGCGATGTACGGCCAGAGCCGGTGCTGGAATCCATGTGTCTGACATGTGCACGGACCTCCTCGGCTGCTATAGATAGTTGTCCTTGGTAAAGTGATGGTAATTCTATAAGAGCATCCTGTGGTCTTCTGTCAGGAGCCGCAGACAGGACTACAACCAGCAATGTCTTACTGATAACGGTTAAGTAATGACTGACGTACATCGTTTATTGCTTGTTTTAGATTTCAGTAAAAAAATTTGTGAAATAAAAAAAAAAAAATCTGTTATCACTGTAATTAATGACCCTGCTGAATACATGGCGGGCCGATATCGGTGCCGCTGTCCTGAATATCCTCTGCGCCGTGTCTGTCACCCGCCTGCCGCAGGACGCTGTTGATGGATGAGGCCTACATCTTACACTTGTCTCTTTATTACACGCAGAACATCCCGACGCTCGGCAGTGTGGCAATCACAATGGCGCTACATAACTGTGACGAGGTGGCGGTAGCAGGATTCGGATACGACATGAACCTTCCCAATGCTCCTCTTCACTACTATGAGACTATCAAGATGGCAGCCATTAAAGAGGTAAGACTGACGGATCCTGCTTTATGACATAAGGCGTCCGTGCGCACAATTCTCATCTTTATTAAAAATAAAACCACCAACCACATTAAATGGGTTCTCTAGGAATAATGATTCTTTTTTTCTAGTGCCCCATCCTTCCTCCATGAACAGAAAATTCATCACTTCCCCGCTCCCACCCCTCTGGTCCTCTGCGTTGCTTCCCACATGTCCAGGTTCCGGTCCCTGACCAGCGTTTACATCTGCCAGACCCTGGGCATGGTCACATGGTCCACTGCAGCCAATGACTGGCTTCAGCAGTGACGTGTGGCATGTGGTGACATCACTGCTGACCAGTCATTGGCTGAGGTGGAGCATGTGACCATGCCTATGCTGCTGCGTATGCAAACATGGACATGCGGGAGGCAGCGCAGGTAAGTATGAATCTTCTGTTACAGAGGAAGGCTGGGGGACTTTGAACGTACGAGCTTACATCCTATTAGGGTATATAGGCATCATATAGAGGGGTGCCCCACCAGGCACACCCGCTATGAGACAGAGCAGAGCGCCGATAACTTGGGCTGTCCATGTATTACCTGGATACCTGTTCATCAACGTCTTATACTGGATTTCGCCTGCAGTGGCTGCAGAAATGTCCTGCTTTATCTTATAGGGGGTTGTATATGATGGAAGCTCTTAGGGTACTTTCACACTAGCGGCAGTGGATTCCAGAAGGCTGTTCCGGCGGGTGAACAGCCTGCCGGATCCGTGCTGCAGCTGGTGCACATGTGGGGCCGGAACTACGCTCCGGCCCCATTCGCTATAATGGGGGCGGGGCGGGGTTTCCAAAACTACGACATGTTGTAATTTTAGTCCGGCCGCCTCTTGGCAAGTTTGTTGCGCTGCGGCCGGAAACCCCGACCTGCCCCCATTATAGTGAATGGGGCCGGAGCGTAGTTCCGGCCCCACATGTGCACCAGCGGCAGCATGGATCCGGCAGGTGAACAGCCTGCCGGAATCCACTGCCGCTAGTGTGAAAATAGCCTTACTTTTCACCTCAGGTAGCATAAAGTCAAGAATCCCCCCAGAATTTTTTGTACGTCTGACTTTTTCCTCTTTTTCTTCCAATCTCCAGTCTTGGACCCATAATATTCAGAAAGAGAAAGAATTCTTAAGGAAGCTGGTGAAAGCGCGTGTAATAAATGACCTCACTAGTGGCATCTGACCGGAGCAGAGAGCGTATCCTGGACAATAGCCATTACCGGAGCTGATTGCAGGAGCCCCATTGGACAGACGGGCGTGCATGCCATCAGGGGGCTTCATGTTCTATAGGACAGCGACACAAGCTGCTGCCATAGGAAGAGGAGGCAGTGACCACGGCCGCCTCCACCACAATATTCTCTCAGAACTGTTTTTTTTTTTTTGCAGACATAACTTTATAAAACGACACTGTTAACATGTAAAAGAAATCCCTTGTGCCAAACGTACCTCCAGTTCAGGACGCAAGGTACGAATGGAGAAGCGCATACATTCTGAATGTACAAAGTATTATTTTTAGATATCCGTCAAGCATGGGACTGCACTGCACAGGCGGCAGAGATACGGGCGGAGGACGCTAATCCATACGCAGACCATGCACACACTGACATATCTCTAGCTGCTTCTTGCAGGCTCCTTCCCCTGTTAAGAGAAGAAAACATGGCCGTCCAGAGTCGGGGCATTGTTGGTGCTGCTATTATGTAGATGGACCAATATTCAGTCTATCTATGTCTGTCTTTGAGTGTGTTATTATTGGGGGTATGGGTGGGTAACTTGTACAATTTTAGGTCATGGATCAGTGTTAGAATTTCGCCATGGATCAGTGTTTTAATTCCTTGCACACGGAGCAGCGCTCGCCCTGTGCGCTCGGATCATCCTCAGCCCTAGGGCAGGAAGCGTGATCTGAGCCCGGGCCCGGCTCCTGTACTAACATATATGTAAATGTGACTCACAAACACATCAGCAATACATTTCATATCATCAAGACTGGTGAGAGCCAGCACTAGACGACCCTCCGCCGTGTCACTGTCCTCTGGGGGGTGGGGGCACTGAGGGGGGTCTAGCACCAGTATCATCATTAAACTGCATTTTGTGCTGGAAACTCTGTGTTTGGCGGTTTAATTTGCATTATTGCAGTCTGTCACACGTCATGTTTATCATCTTCTTCTTTATAAAGTGTCTGTCTGTCCGTCCGTCGATCAGTTCTCTATGCGCGACCAAACTACTGGACCGATTTTCACCAAATTCAGCACACAGGTACATCAGGTGTCCAGGAAGGTTTTAGACCAGGTCTCAGCTGTCTAGGACGTACCGTTCCCAAGATATTCTCAAAATATGACCTGCATTAGCCAATATTAGCCTGGGAGCCTTACTCTTCAAATCCCAACTGCCATACTCTCCACATACACACACAGGTTTAGTGCAGGTTTCCATAACAACCCAGCCATTTCTCTTCACTGCTTTAAAGGGGCAGGGCGCTGTGGGATGACACTGTTAAAGGGGTATTCCAGTTACCATAAATATAACTTATGTTTTAGACTAATTTTAGACTAAGACCATACAGTAGTAATAAAAGATATTTTCTTCCACTGCTATCCACTGTGTTTCCTCATAAATTACCATGGCATTGACCTGTAATTCAGGCCACCCTCAAAAGAAGGACTTAAAACCTGCCCCAGGCCTCGCTAAGCCACGCCCCCGACTCAATCAGGCCACGCCCTTCCCACTCCGCAGCCAACAGGGATTGAAAAAATGAAGGTAAAAATCAACTTCTGTCAGCTGCAGGGGTGGGAGGGTGAATTTCTATCTGCAACGACACACAGAAACATTACATGAAATAGATTAAATATACCTGTGTGATGTTTTCTTCCACTGCTACCCACTGTGTTTTTTACTAAATTACCATGGCATTGACCTGTAATTCAGGCCACCCTCAAAAGAAGGACTTAAAAGCACTGCCCAAGGTCCCGCTAAACCACGCCCCTGACCCATCAGGTCACGCCCCCTCCCACTCCACAGCCAATGGGGATTGAAAAAATGAAGGTAAAATCAACTTCTGTCAGCTGCATTAACTTTCTCTCTGCAACGACACACAGAAACATTAAATGAAATAGATGAAATATACTCAGGCGTTGCTGGGTCCTTCTGCTAGTTATTATATATTTTACAGAAAAATGAGAGATAAAGTGCAGTGAAAATACAGCTTCAGGGGGTCATCTGCTGCAGGAACGGGTCTTCCCTCACCTCCCTTCCTTCTTGGGCGCTTCCAGTCAAATTGTTAGGGGGCAGAGGTCTCGCTACTGAAATTGAGGAATATGAGGACGCATGGAAATGGGGTTAGAAAACGTATTTGGCTGTAGGTGTGCACAGACGCGTACAGCCAGATCCTGCTGCATTATTGATAACCCCCTGGTACCCTGTAGAAATCCATCCCCGAGGCCCCGTGCACACAGACGATGCTTTAACGCTCAGGCTGCAGAATGGCGTTATACCGTGCGCTGCCCAGAGAGGTAAGGACTTGTATGAGAAGACGTACTGTTCATCTACCCATAGGTCAATAGCACATGTTTGGTCAGAATTTGTAAGCCAAAAATCAGGAATGGGTCCAAAACACAGAAGAGGCTCAAGGATTTCATTACACGTTTTTTCTCCGTAGGCTCCACTCCTGGATTTACAGATACTGACCAGATACTGACCAAATACTGACGTGAAAGTGGCCTTAATGATAGCATTATGGCGCTGAAGGTTTTCGGCTGTATGAACTGTAATTAACAACGCTCCACCATAAAGGCATTTATCAGAGCTGTTCTTCAGAGTGGGAAAGGCATCTTATATATTCCCACCGTGTGTGGCCTCCCCCAGTCTAAACACACAGCGTCTACATGAAGCCACGCAGCTGCAGGATGGCACAATGCTAAAGCACCGCCGAGTGAGAGGGGGTCTATACATCCCATATCTACAGACCCCATGTACCTCATCTGACAGTGCGACCCCCTTCTTTATTATTTAACATTTCATTTCTTGTAACTCAGGATCAGTAATGTATGTACACAGTGACTACACCAGCAGAATAGTGAGTGCAGCTCTGGAGTATAATACAGGATGTAACTCAGGATCAGTACAGGATAAGTAATGTATGTACACAGTGACTACACCAGCAGAATAGTGAGTGCAGCTCTGGAGTATAATACAGGATGTAACTCAGGATCAGTACAGGATAAGTAATGTATGTACACAGTGACTGCACCAGCAGAATAGTGAGTGCAGCTCTGGAGTATAATACAGTATGTAACTCAGGATCAGTACAGGATAAGTAATGTATGTACACAGTGACTGCAGCAGCAGAATAGTGAGTGCAGCTCTGGAGTATAATACAAGATGTAACTCAGGATCAGTACAGGAGAAGTAATGTATGTACACAGTGACTGCACCAGCAGAATAGTGAGTGCAGCTCTGGAGTATAATACAAGATGTAACTCAGGATCAGTACAGGAGAAGTAATGTATGTACACAGTGACTGCAGCAGCAGAATAGTGAGTGCAGCTCTGGAGTATAATACAGGATGTAACTCAGGATCAGTACAGGATTAGTAATGTATGTACATAGTGACTGCACCAGCAGAATAGTGAGTGCAGCTCTGGAGTATAATACAGGATGTAACTCAGGATCAGTACAGAATAAGTAATGTATGTACACAGTGACTGCACCAGCAGAATAGTGAGTGCAGCTCTGGAGTATAATACAGGATGTAACTCAGGATCAGTACAGGATAAGTAATGTATGTACACAGTGACTGCACCAGCAGAATAGTGAGTGCAGCTCTGGAGTATAATACAGGATGTAACTCAGGATCAGTACAGGATAAGTAATGTATGTACACAGTGACTGCACCAGCAGAATAGTGAGTGCAGCTCTGGAGTATAATACAGGATGTAACTCAGGATCAGTACAGGATAAGTAATGTATGTACACAGTGACTGCACCAGCAGAATAGGGAGTGCAGCTCTGGAGTATAATACAGGATGTAACTCAGGATCAGTACAAGATAAGTAATGTATGTACACAGTGACTGCACCAGCAGAATAGTGAGTGCAGCTCTGGAGTATAATACAGGATGTAACTCAGGATCAGTACAAGATAAGTAATGTATGTACACAGTGACTGCACCAGCAGAATAGTGAGTGCAGCTCTGGAGTATAATACAGGATGCAACTCAGGATCAGTACAGGATAAGTAATGTATGTACACAGTGACTGCACCAGCAGAATAGTGAGTGCAGCTCTGGAGTATAATACAGTATGTAACTCAGGATCAGTACAGGATAAGTAATGTATGTACACCAGAGGTCGCGCTACGTTTTTTTCAGAAGAGTAAAAATACTCCTCTGACCATTTTTGAGGAGTATTTTTACCCGAGGAGGAGTACGAAATTTGCGGTAATTAAAATACATACTGCACAGGCCTGCACTTGCTCACATCTGTGTTGGAGGCTGCATTTGGAGCCTCTGTTGCAGATTCTGTTGAAAGACCAGACAAAAAAGCCTTGTATGCAGGGGTTTTTTGTCTGGTAAAAAGACAGATCGCAAATGGAAACTGAACGGGTCCCATTGTAGTCGGTGGAGTCTGTTCAGCTTCCCTGTGGGGTGACAGAAGGAGGGGGAGCAGGGTCAGTAGAGGGGCGACAGGGGGAGCAGGGCCACTAGAGGGGCGACAGGGGGAGCAGGGCCACTAGAGGGGCGACAGGGGGAGCAGGGCCACTAGAGGGGCGACAGGGGGAGCAGGGCCACTAGAGGGGCGACAGGGGGAGCAGGGCCACTAGAGGGGCGACAGGGGGAGCAGGGCCACTAGAGGGGCGGCAGGGGGAGCAGGGCCACTAGAGGGGCGGCAGGGGGAGCAGGGCCACTAGAGGGGCGGCAGGGGGAGCAGGGCCACTAGAGGGGCGGCAGGGGGAGCAGGGCCACTAGAGGGGCGGCAGGGGGAGCAGGGCCACTAGAGGGGCGGCAGGGGGAGCAGGGTCACTAGTGGGGGACAGGGGGAGCAGGGTCACTAGAGGGGCGGCAGGGGGAGCAGGGCCACTAGAGGGGCGGCAGGGGGAGCAGGGCCACTAGAGGGGCGACAGGGGGAGCAGGGTCACTAGTGGGGGGACAGGGGGAGCAGGGTCACTAGAGGGGCGGCAGGGGGAGCAGGGTCACTAGAGGGGCGGCAGGGGGAGCAGGGCCACTAGTGGGGCGACAGGGGGAGCAGGGCCACTAGAGGGGCGACAGGGGGAGCAGGGCCACTAGAGGGGCGACAGGGGGAGCAGGGCCACTAGAAGGGGAGAGCTGGGTTATTAGTGGGGTGACAGGAGGAGGGGGGGCAGAGAACTGGGAGACTGGACAAAACCATGGTTGGGGGAGGGGGAAAATCACTAACCTGAAGATGGACAGCTTTGCACTGCCACAACTCTCCCATCCCTCACCACCTGGGGGACACAGGCCGGAGGCAGCTCTTCTTCCAGGGCAACAGTGACATAAGTCGGCGGCCCTTTACCTCTCCAGCCGCACTGTTTTGTTCCCCAGGGTCCATGTTCTGCGCGCTCTCCTTCCAGCCCCGGGAGCAGGCCCCTCCTCCTTCCAGCTCCCGCCGGCTTCCTCTGCCTCACGCGATCTGTATTTCTCTGGTGCACCAATAACAAAGCTCCTTGCTGTAAGGAGCTTTGTTATTGGTTATTTCAGGCACAGGCAGTATTGCTGTGCTGCCTGTGCCGTTCACTGCGCTCACTGCGCTGATGAAAAACTGGGAAAAGTCTAAGGCGTAGTAGTACGCCTTAGACTTTTTTCAGGGAGTAAAATTGCCTAAAAACGCGTCTATGACGCATTTTTATGCGTTATTGCGACCTCTGATGTACACAGTGACTGCACCAGCAGAATAGTGAGTGCAGCTCTGGAGTATAATACAGGATGTAACTCAGGATCAGTACAGGATAAGTAATGTATGTACACAGTGACTGCACCAGCAGAATAGTGAGTGCAGCTCTGGAGTATAATACAGGATGTAACTCACGATCAGTACAGGATAAGTAATGTATGTACACAGTGACTGCACCAGCAGAATAGTGAGTGCAGCTCTGGAGTATAATACAGGAGGTAACTCAGGATCAGTACAGGATAAGTAATGTATGTACACAGTGACTGCACCAGCAGAATAGTGAGTGCAGCTCTGAAGTATAATACAGGATGTAACTCAGGATCAGTACAGGATAAGTAATGTATGTACACAGTGACTGCACCAGCAGAATAGTGAGTGCAGCTCTGGAGTATAATACAGGATGTAACTCAGGGTCAGTACAGGATAAGTAATGTATGTACACAGTGACTGCACCAGCAGAATAGTGAGTGCAGCTCTGGAGTATAATACAGGATGTAACTCAGGGTCAGTACAGGATAAGTAATGTATGTACACAGTGACTGCACCAGCAGAATAGTGAGTGCTGCTCTGGAGTATAATACAGGATGTAACTCAGGATCAGTACAGGATAAGTAATGTATGTACACAGTGACTGCACCAGCAGAATAGTGAGTGCAGCTCTGGAGTATAATACAGGATGTAACTCAGGATCAGTACAGGATAAGTAATGTATGTACACAGTGACTGCAACAGCAGAATAGTGAGTGCAGAGTATTCATTTGAATGGGACAAGTGAATACACATACATCACCACTACTAGGCAGACAATGTGCACAATGAAAAGGCACCACTGCTTGCATGATCACTGCAGCCGCTTCAAATAACTGATCGGCAGGTGTGCAGAGCGTGAGACCTGACAATCTGATATGAGTGGTCTTTCAGAACAGGTAATCAATATACCAGAAGACCTCTTTAAAGTAATGTTTATGAGCACTTTAACCGGTTTAACCTGTTAGACGGTCATAGGTCACGCTCAGTACTAAAACCTGTGGAAGTGTAATGTAAGGACATTGGGGATCAATCAGGAGTACCATACTGATGGAAAGCTGCAGGAGCAGAATCCACATGAGCCATAATGTCCTATAATGACGTCTTCAGGGCTGGCAGAGGACAGCAAAGGGAAGAAAACAGGAACCTGTAGAGCTATAGAGCAGACCATACTAATAGGGCCTATCTGCAGTATGTGGCGGAGGTATATGTTAGGAGGATTTACAACTCTCGCCTTCACCATATTCCACTGTATAGCTATACATGGGCATACATTGGTTGCCATGTTAAAAAACAATGAAAACAATGTGCAGTATATGATTTTTGCTGGATGACTCCGTAGGGAAAAGTGCAGCAGACTGGAATATTACGTACAGGTGAAAAACGTATGTATTTGATGCCAAAATAAATCTTTTGACTGTTGTCGGGTAAATTGGGATTATGATTATGTGATAGATCCACCATATTTTGACCCAAATGATGAATAATAACAGTAATTTTGTAACCACTGGAATTCCCTTCTGCTCCATCACTGCTGGTACCGCGGTTCGCCTCATGTCTTGCTTCTAATGACAATCTCTTCCCTACTACAGCAGTGAATACGACCCCCTACAATCGTCCTGGATGCTTCCTACCTCCTGCACCTCTTATCTCTGTACTAAGGGCTCATTCCAGAAATAAGGAGACGCTACGTGACATTTGCCATAGGACATGATTCTTGGAGAGACACACAGCCTTCCTCTTGTTGTACTCCGATGAGACATCCCCCACCGTGTAGACATACGGTGTTCAGATACTTGATATCAAAATGGCAGCCGCTGTATAAACTTACAGGCCGCAGTGCGGGATTCTGGCGTCACAAGGACGTTCCTGTTTAGACAATAATGTAAATCTTACATATAGGTAAATGAGGTTTACCTCAAACTGCCAGCATGTTTATAGCACGTTGATCGGCCTGGTATTTGTGTCGTGTGAGATTCTCCATTGTGCAGGTCAATGAAGCTAAAAGCATTTATCAGGCGCAGAGGTGACGGGGCCGATCCCTCATGCAGGCGTGTTGTATGAAGGAAGGAATTACCAGCAGCACTGACACTGCTTGATGTGAGACAGTGGAGGACTCCTGGACTTTATCAGGTTATTAAACCAATTATATTCACTAAAAAATACTCTAGTATTTATCCAGATTTTTAAACTTGATAGACTACCCTTCAGATAAGGCGTCATTATCAGATCAGGGGTCGTGTTGCTTCTGAGAGAGATGCATCCTCCTCTACATTGGTCTACATAGCAGCTTTACTTTTCATGGTGCGAATGCAGCTTTGTACCCTCTTGAGTACCTACAATACTGCTAAGCAGCCGGACACTTACTCCTTTCCTGCAGCGTCTCTAGTCTTCTGCCGCGACCCTTCTGGATTGGGCCCCCAACTCTTAAGGCGAATGATGTGACAGGCGATTGATGGGAAGTGTTCCTTCCCGACAGACTGGCTGCTCATTCAGTGAAGGAAACCTCTACATTTACATGCAGCATTCTCCTCCACAGTATGAGGATGAGCAGTCGCTGATGCAATCCCCATAAAGAATCATTGTTTGGACCAAAACTACGACAGATCTGGCAGGCTGTTCACCCGTCGGAACAGACTGCCGGAATCCACTGCCGCTAGTGTGAAAGTAGCCTTAGTCTGTCGAGTTGGGATGCCATGGAAGAAGACGTCAAATGGCCTATTTAAAGGCAACTACAGCTGCATCACTTTGCCTGCTGGTTAACTGGCTCCAGTTAATGTGCAATGTGATCCTGATCTTGACTCCTGATAGACCTGACCTCTCCACTTGTGACAACCCTTGGCTCCATTCCTGGCTACACTACTGCTTCTTCCGTGCTATTACCATCAAATCAAGAATCTCAGCAATAAAGTCCGTATCTCTTTGCAGGGGTCAACAGTGAAGAACAAGGAGATTCTGAAGACTACGCATCCAAATCTAGCCAGCGCCAACCTGATTGCATTAGATGATCAGATCAATATGAATCTTCTACTTGAGGCAACAATCACCAGGCCAAAGCTTTATCCCTGACGTACTGGAAGAAGATCCAGCTCACTGGAGAAGGCACATACGGCCAAAAGAGTTTAAGAAGGAAAGGAACAATGTGAATGGTGTCAATAGCTCAAGTCATAATCTAATCATTGAAGACGATGAAGACCCAAACACAGATTCTGGAGAAATACGAGATTCTGGAGAAATACAATGCACATAGTTACCAGGAGTCAAGTGGGTGGCACTTCATCATCATCGTGACCCACCCTTCTGCTGTACGAATATTTGGGTCCTGTCTCGAGGCTACTACATTGACTGCGATTTCCATAGAAGAACTATATCCAGTTTGACCAGCTTCTACCCGAGTTCTTGTCGACGTCGGCAGCAAAGAGAAGACGGTGGCTCCGGTTTACAGGGTGACGGCGTCCTGGAGTGCAGCAGGTGGTTGTATTTTTATGCTGAATTGACGGTGAGGTTAGAAGTTCAGGGGCATTGTACCATCACTATTAAGGACTGTATTTCCACACCCATCGGATCTACTGTACAACACTGGCAGAAAATGTAAGACTCGGGGCTGTATTCAGCAGGGTGTGTAACGGAGGGTGTTACAGGAATTTGGCACATGGCAAAAGAAAATTTTCAGCCTCGGCAAAGTGACCATAGGGAACACTCCCTCGCGTGCAAAGATCAGGAACTCCTGTTTTCTGAATGAATGCACACAGCTTTAAGTGACTCATTCTGCCTCTTGAACTGCAAAGGCAAATATTTATAGCAAAACTAATATTTCTGGGAGAAATTGGCAGATCGCTTCAAGGCGGAGCGAGTTCTGAGAGCACTGGGGATACCAGGATAGCCAAATAACCTCCTCCCTGCAGTTGTCAGGCAGTAATGTCACCGCCGCAGGAATAAGCACCGTCTAACAATCTTGTATCATGGGACGATAGGAGTCCGACACTGCAGCTGAGTGCAATCAGAAACATAAGTGGCAGAAATTGTGCAGAAATGTGTGGTTTCCGATTTTATACCGCTCTTGCCAGTTTTGAAGGAAAAAAAAAAATTTGCCAGCAGGTGACGGATGTTTTACAGAAGACATCCACCGACAATGTCCGTGATCAAACAGCTCAGATCACAGACGTTTAACCTCACAGATGATGTGGCTAATGGTGGCCATAGCATCTGAGAGGTCATTTAGTAAGAAAGTGCATCCTCCGACAACTGAACAGCCCCCTGTGAGAGGAGACTGCGGAGCCACATGGTCACGGCTCAGAGAAAAGCCTTTACACGGCTCAGCAGACAGAAAATATGATATAATATAAGTGTTAGAATACGGTGAGGCAGAAAAATATTAAAGCACAACAAAAACGATATCAATTTGGTATCGCTGTAATCGTACTGCCCCGCATAATAAAGGAAACATGTCCTTTTCACCACGTAGTGATCGTCATAAGAACGAAACTCAAAAACAATTATTAATAATAATTTTCAGTTTGACCATTGATTAATTTCAGCATGGGATATTAAATGGTGCCATCAGAAAGTACACACTGTCCTGCAAATAACAGATACCTGAGAGGATGAACTGTGGGGAGGATTCCCTTTATCTGCAGAGACGGATTATTCTGCCATTTTATGCTAATTTCATACGACAGACATGAGACCTGGGTCACTAATTCTCCTAAATCTACCAGCTAAGCAGCATTTTTCGATCCCCGTCCACTAAGGCGAGCTCCCCTCCATGTAAAGGTCTCCTCTCTGACTCACAAATCACAGGACACATACTACAACGATGCACCATGGCGGTGTTCTGGTTACAGCCGCCCCATTGTCAGGTGAATATTCGTCTATCATGTGACTGGACAGACTCGTTTTACTGAAAAAAGCTGAATTAATTTCATAACCTCCGAGCAACTCCCTCTTCTTTTCTCCCCTACAATTCCTCTTATAACAACAACTTACAGGCACATTGTACAGCGAATTCCTGCATCAATGCAACCCAGGGATGACCTCCGAGCTTAAAGGGAACCTGTCAGATTGACCATGGTGTCTGAGCTGCAGGCAGCAGGTTATAGAGCAGGAAGAGCAGTGCAGAGTGATGTGTATGTTTTATAGGAAAAGATTCAGTAAACCTTGTAATTTATACATTTACATCTCTGCTCTTTCTGGGCTTTCCAGGAGGCGGTCCTATCGGTGATTGACAGCTCTCTCTGTATACACAGTCATGGCCTCCAGGAAAGGCCAGAAAGAGCAGAGATGTACACTCACCGGCCACTTTATTAGGTACACCTGTCCAACTGCTCGTTAACACTTAATTTCTAATCAGCCAATCACATGGCGGCAACTCAGTGCATTTAGGCATGTAGACATGGTCAAGACAATCTCCTGCAGTTCAAACCGAGCATCAGTATGGGGAAGAAAGGTGATTTGAGTGCCTTTGAACGTGGCATGGTTGTTGGTGCCAGAAGGGCTGGTCTGAGTATTTCAGAAACTGCTGATCTACTGGGATTTTCACGCACAACCATCTCTAGGGTTTACAGAGAGTGGTCCGAAAAAGAAAAAACATCCAGTGAGCGGCAGTTCTGTGGGCGGAAATGCCTTGTTGATGCCAGAGGAGAATGGGCAGACTGGTTTGAGCTGATAGAAAGGCAACAGTGACTCAAATTGCCACCCGTTACAACCAAGGTAGGCAGAAGAGCATCTCTGAACGCACAGTACGTCGAACTTTGAGGCAGATGGGCTACAGCAGCAGAAGACCACACCGGGTGCCACTCCTTTCAGCTAAGAACAGGAAACTGAGGCTACAATTTGCACAAGCTCATCGAAATTGGACAGTAGAAGATTGGAAAAACGTTGCCTGGTCTGATGAGTCTCGATTTCTGCTGCGACATTCGGATGGTAGGGTCAGAATTTGGCGTCAACAACATGAAAGCATGGATCCATCCTGCCTTGTATCAACGGTTCAAGCTGGTGGTGGTGGTGTCATGGTGTGGGGAATATTTTCTTGGCACTCTTTGGGCCCCTTGGTACCAATTGAGCATCGTTGCAACGCCACAGCCTACCTGAGTATTGTTGCTGACCATGTCCATCCCTTTATGACCACAATGTACCCAACATCTGATGGCTACTTTCAGCAGGATAATGCGCCATGTCATAAAGCTGGAATCATCTCAGACTGGTTTCTTGAACATGACAATGAGTTCACTGTACTCAAATGGCCTCCACAGTCACCAGATCTCAATCCAATAGAGCATCTTTGGGATGTGGTGGAACGGGAGATTCGCATCATGGATGTGCAGCCGACAAATCTGCGGCAACTGTGTGATGCCATCATGTCAATATGGACCAAAATCTCTGAGGAATGCTTCCAGCACCTTGTTGTATCTATGCCACGAAGAATTGAGGCAGTTCTGAAGGCAAAAGGGGGTCCAACCCGTTACTAGCATGGTGTACCTAATAAAGTGGCCGGTGAGTGTAAATGTCTTAAGTACAAATTTTATTTTTAAATTTTCCCAAAAAAACACATATCAATCCACTCAGCTCCTCCTACTCTAGAACATGCTATCTGCAGATTATTTAGTTTATTTAATTTTCATGGAGATAGATAGATAGATAGTTATATAGATATGAGATGGATAGATAGATAGATAATAGATAGATAGATAGATAGATAGATAGATAGATAGATAGATAGATAGATAGATAGATAGATAATAGATAGATAATAGATAGATAGATAGATAATAGATAGATAAATAGATAGATAAATAGATAATAGATAGATAGATAATAGATAATAGATAGATAGATAATAGATAGATAGATAGATAATAGATAGATAAATAGATAGATAAATAGATAATAGATAGATAGATAATAGATAGATAATAGATAATAGATAGATAAATAGATAGATAAATAGATAATAGATAGATAGATAATAGATAGCTAATAGATAATAGATAGATAGATAATAGATAGATAGATAGATAATAGATAGATAAATAGATAGATAATAGATAATAGATAGATAGATAATAGATAGATAGATAGATAATAGATAGATAAATAGATAGATAAATAGATAATAGATAGATAGATAATAGATAGATAATAGATAATAGATAGATAGATAATAGATAGATAATAGATAGATAATGATATACCGGCTGTCCTGTGGGGTCCTTATATAACACAATTCTCCGCTATGGTCTTTTCTGCAGGAACAGCTCTGGAATGCTAATCTTTACAAGAATTTTGTGCTCGGAGTCTCAGGAATGGAGGCAGAAGATGTTCCCCAGTCCTGTAGCTTCTCCCGTTAAGGTCATAGTATGTGTTCCCTCTTTTCCTTCACCTGGTGGAGACTCTCCAGCTCCTTCTATCCCATGACTGTGTGTGACACAGGAGATCTCCGCGCCCAGATGCATTTCTTGCTGATGATTTATATACGGAGGTCTATGAAGACACTTTAATTCGCTGGGATATTCTTTCTGTGGGACGCGGCTTTAACTTCTGATAACAGAAATGTTCTTCTCTGCGGCCATTGCTCATACTGTCAGACTATATTGAGATTTCTCCAGGTGCTGGGCTGTGATGAGGGGATATTTCCTGATGTGTGACCCCCATCATCTTATGAGCTTTTACTTGTTGGGGTCACATCTGTAAATGAAAATTATGAGCACCAGAGGAATAAGGCTGCGCTCAGAAATCGCCGGTTGATCCCTAAGGATTGTACGGGAGCTCACATGTAATCTCATCCTGTCAGAAACTTACTGACATCATAACTCATGACAAGGAGGCGATTTGTCGGGGTTACTTGTGTTATTACGGCTATATTTTATCGCACCTTCAGGCAGAATCTCGTGCTCATCCTCATCTGTTTTCCACTGAAAGAAAACTCACTCAGCAGGAGAGAAAACCGCCCAAAGTCACCTCCGAGGCCACATCAGCTGCTGCGGTACATTATAATAGTAACAATACAGAACAATATACAAATAATAATAAACTGTGGCCATACGCTACTAAAGCTTTCTACAACCACGGCCTAAACCCCTGCCACGTACTGACTGCAGCGCTAAAGAGGTGGTAAGTCCTCCATTACTAGAGAAACTAAACCATCTTGGACAGCAAACTGTGTATCTGCTGGGCCTACACGTATCTATTCCCACAGGATTACAGTGACACATTGAAACAAACCCAGCAGCTGAGCGAGTGGGACAAGGCCGTGTAAGCAATGGGGAAACTCATCATGGCTGTTACACAGTTTTCTGGCATAAAGAAGTTGGAAATTTTTGGACAAGTCCTTTTTTGTGCACAATGCACTCACATGTGTGGCCTCTCGTGACCTGGGAAACGGATATAATTTGCACCAAAAACTTTCATAAGTTTTATCTCAACTCAGGGACAGTTGTGACTTTCTAGCACACGGAGGCCCAGAGATGCAGACCGTAAAGCCTGCTTCACATCATGTTTAATGTACACAGAAAACGTATACGTTAAACAGATCCTGTAGACTGATGCCATACAGTGGCCTCGTTCACCATAGAGTTCCATTATAAAAAATAATGTACGGTATATATTTTTTGGTTTACCGGACTGTCCAGGATACAAGAACGCAGTGTGCTGCGTTTTTTTGCATCCTTTGTTTCTAACATATACGTCAAACTGAGGCATAAAAGGTGATGTGAACCCACCCTAATTTATTAAGAGACCTGCACTTCATGAATTAGGTGCATCTCACTCCAGTGCAAAGTACATCAAGACTGAGTGAAGCCTCGATCCATTCTCCCCAATGTCAGTAAGCTGACATCACAATGTATAGTATTAGGGGATATTTCATTATACAACTACGTAACTCGTGTCCCACATCCAGTATGGCAAGTGCAAATACAGATATGTAACAGCATGCTGCGGGCGTCTATATACCATTGTATTATTTCATACTGAATCAACTGTATTCATAGACTTGAGGCGGTTAGAGCACACCTACCCGACGAGGCGACCTCATACAGATGGCCCCTAAGTAAACTGGTGACAGCATATAAGAGGGAGCTGAAGATCATGGAGGTAGGACTCACATCTATCAAACATTTATGGTATACCTGTTAGATATACACGTAACATCAGAATACCTCTTTACAGATGAGGCCGGGTGGATGATATTGTACAGAATCTCCTCCATATGCTTTGGAAAAAAATTTGCAACAAAATTGGCCTGCTGTGTGTGTGCACTTTAGATCTGCGGGATGTCAGCCCATAGGGCACAATTCACTCCAGATCTGCCTGTTACTCGTTCTCCGTCATCTCAGTGATTTCTGATTCTAGAGTACAGGTCAAGAGGTCGTTTACTGTCACATGTGATATGACGGTGTCAGAAACGTCAGGGCCCTCAGGTAACGGGAGCTCTGAACGTGCCAACCGCAGCGCTGAGCCACGCGTCTTCTTGAGGTAGTGTCATTTTGCTTTCATGACTGCATACATGACTCTCTCGGGAATCCATCAAGGATAGAAGGCGTATGAATATGGCAGCCAGGTGGAAAACAACATGGTCGCCTGTTACTACCAAGCTGATGTCTGCTACCGTGCCAATCATTGCCACGCATGCAATTAGGTAGACGTAAGCACAAGATGTCGCCTGCTTGTAGGTGATGCCAGACCCAGGCATTCCCTCAGCTATGACAAACCTAATATATATATATTAAAAATAATTCCACAGCACTCCCAGGGATGTGTTTCAAAAGTGGTGTCTTTTATTCATCTATATATATATATATATATATATATATACACAGACAATTCCCTGAATCCTACAGCAGAAAACGTGCGGTCCCCCAGCCTTACCCTGAGCAATGTGCACAGGGCCATAAACCTGAATCACGAGGTCACAAGCCTAATATACATCTATTTATGTCAGTAGAGTGAAGCTGGTGAGTCTTATCCATAGTAAGATATACTTCTAGCACTCTGTTCCCATCATATGAACGCTGCCCCCCTCTAATGACGGTACAGATCCCCAGGATCCACTAATCATCATCTATACGCTTATTTCTTTAGGATTTATCTGGTTCTCCATATTGTACGGTATATTGTACGGGCAGATCCCTCTCTTCTTACGCTGCACTACAAGTCTATATTAATATTACTCCATTAAAGGGGGTCTGAACCCAGACATATCCCCTTCTTCAACCAGGCAGCCCCTCTGAGCGGAGCATCGGAGCTGAATCGCGCAGGACAAGGGTTTTTCAGCAGAATCAGTGATGTATCGGGTCTCACCATGGGAATGCTAGGCGGTCATTTCTGTTTTAATTTTCCTACAATCCTGTAGTTTTTGCACTAGGCCTAATAATGTGGTGTGACTTCTTCTTCTGTACAGATAACTTTTCAGTAGCCATTATCCTCAGCACCACAGGCAGGATTACAATGACAGATATCACCTCTGTACAGATAACACAGGATCCACCATTCACAATAGGTGATATCACAGCTTATCTGCTCCCTGCTGACCTCTGCGCAGGTCACAGAGCATGCCTAGAAGTCACTGAGGACCCTCCTGACCACTGTCTATGGCTCATGCAGCTGCCCTTAAAGGGTTATTCTCATTTTAGACAATGGGGGCATATCGCTAGGATATGCCCCCATTGTCTTATAGGTGCCAGTCCCACCGCTGGGACCCGCACCTATATCCAGAACGGAGCCCCCCGAACTGAATGAGGGCGCACTGCACATGCGCAGCCACCCTCCGTTCATTTCTATGGGGCCGCTGAAAATAGCCAAGCCCTGGCTTGGCTACTTCTGTCGGCTCCATAGAAATGAATGGTAGCGGTGGCCGCGCTTGCGCGCTGTGCTCCCATTCATTTCTATGAGCGCAGCGGGGAGCTGTGCCTGGTGGTGGCCGGACCCCCGGAAACCCGGGGTCCTCCAGGCGCAGCGCTCCCCGCTCCGTTCTGGATATAGGTGCGGGTCCTAGCGATATGCCCCCATTGTCTAAGATGAGAATACCCCTTTAAAGAACAGGAAGTCCTGATATAGTCTAAGCCCAGTGGCCACTGTGAAAATGTAAGATAAAATACCAAGAATAGCAACAATATGTCATTTTCTGATGTCACATTCCCTTTCTGGGAAGAAATACTATTTAATCTAACGTCTGCAGCCTGCCGGTGATGTGCTCATGCAGTAAACACTGCGGGAATGAACATCTTATATAGTCATGTGCTGTAGCTAGAATTTGTCATCACTTTATGATCATTAGGGATCGGACCTATGGGGCCCCCCTGAACCCTAAGGATGATGGGGCCACAGCACTGCTTTAATGCTGCAGCAGGTTTCCAATCAGATGCAGATGGTCAGGAGCGCTGCTCTGCAGGACACAACGCTACCCTACTGCTGCAGCCCCATCATTCTCAGGATCATAGAGCTCATCAATCATATCCTCCTATGTTGTAGTGTTAAGTGATGGTTACCATTTTTTTTTATTACAGAACTGCATTATGTCCAAACCTTAATATATGGAAGGTGGCTGTAGGAATCATCCACTAACAACCCTGGAGACAAAGGGATTTTAGGTTCTTCTCTACATCCTTAAAGGAGTCCTCTCACTTCAGTAAGTGGTATTTATCATGTAGAGAAAGTTAATACAAGCCACTTACTAACGTAATTCTCCATATTTCTTCCTTTGCTGGCTGGATTCATTTTTCCATCACATTATACACGGCTCGTTTCCATGGTTACAACCACCCTGCTATCAGTCAGTAGTGGTCGTGCTTGCACAATATAGAAAAAAGCACCAGCCTATGTGCGCTCCCATGGTCCCGGCCACCAGAGAGGCCAGCACTTTTTTCTATATTGTGCAAGCACGGCCACCACTGTGGATTGCAGGGTGGTCATAACCATGGAAACGAGCAGTGTATAATGTGATGGAAAAATGAATCCAACTGGCAAAGGAGGCAATATGGAGAATCACAATACATTAGTAAGTGGCTCGTATTAACTTTCTCTACATGATAAACGCCAATGGCGCAATGCATCGCATTAACCTGGTCACATGGTCCATCAGGGTTCTGCTGCATACAGAGGTATATGGGATGTCTGTGCATGATACTGTTTAACTGAAGCTCCTATATACCATGACATTCATCATGCTGACTGGGCAATGTGTATAGGGGTTTTCTATGATTTTATGTTTTTTTTGGTCATGGTTTATTAACCGGTGTTTGCAATATTGTTTTGCTGGATTTTAGTTCCCTGATGAACCGTCATTTATAGGTTGAAACGCGTAGGAACTTTTTCTGACCATTTTTCTGAATATGCAATCAGCATCAACAGATGACCAACTTCTATAGATGAATTTGATTAGAGTTATATGACCACAGTTTGTTATTTTTTATAATCACCTATATTCACTGGTGTGGTGACATTTAGGAGTGGTTGTGGTTTCTCTGTATCAGGGCCATACTAGGGATAATAGGAGGTTCCTGATACGGGATCGCCCCTATCGGGGCGGCTATTCCGTTGTAGGTAGGGTCCGCTAGTCAGGTGCAACATCAGGGCAAGATCTTTATACATCAATCAAGACATCTCCGACCCGAGTATTCCCTTTCTCTATCACGGAATAGGGCATCCCTGGATTTACACTAATAATATTACCTGCATTGTTTTTTTGTTTATGTGACTATACTTCTTTAATTTTTAATAATATGAGAATAAAGGCTATGTTTTAGTTGGTACTTTCTGTGATAGGTTGAGAAAAGTGTTGTAAAGTATTAAAAGTGCCAAAAGACTAAATACAGGGACTGCCGTCAAGGTCTAAGACAAAAGAATTGACTAAGGGCTCATGCACACAAATGTATTTTTTCCCACATCCGATCCACATTTTGTGCGGATCCATTCACTTCAATGGGTCTGCAAAAGATGTGGACAGCATACTGTGTGCTGTCCACATCCATTTATACGTTCCGTGACACCCGCAAAAAATAAAAAATAAAAAGTCCTTTTGTTGTTTAATTTACAGACAAGGATAGGACTGTTCTATAGAGGCCAGGACGTTCCGTGGAACGCACTCGGCCGGTATCTGTGTTTGTGGACTGCAAAACAAGCTACGGTCGTGTGCATGAGCCATGAGGAAGGAGCTAAAAACCCTCTGGGCATGGAAGCAAAGAACCTGTAGGGCAGCCAGTGGTTCTGTACTATGAGGTCCAGTGCATGGTGCCGCCATCCGCCGTCCTATTATGGATTTCATCTAGTTAATGCGTTATGACTTACATAGTAACATAGGTTATAAGGCTGAAAAAAGCCCTCCGTCCATCCAGTTCTCCCTGTTTTCCTACAAGTTGATCCAGAGGAAGGCAAAAAACCCCTGTGAGGTAGAAGCCAATTTTCCTCACTTTAGGGGAAAAAATTCCTTTCCAACTCCAATCTGGCATCAGAGTTACTCCCTGGATCAATGACCCCTCTCTAGTAACTATAACCTGTAATATTATTACCCTCCAGAAATACATCCAGGACCCTCCTGATCTCTTATAGTGAACTTACCATCACCACCTCCTCAGGGAGAGAGTTCATAGTCTCACTGCTCTTACCGTAAAGAGTCCATAGTCTCACTGCTCTTACAGTAAAGAGTCCATAGTCTCACTGCTCTTACCGTAAAGAGTCCATAGTCTCACTGCTCTTACAGTAAAGAGTCCATAGTCTCACTGCTCTTACAGTAAAGAGTCCATAGTCTCACTGCTCTTACCGTAAAGAGTCCATAGTCTCACTGCTCTTACCGTAAAGAGTCCATAGTCTCACTGCTCTTACAGTAAAGAGTCCATAGTCTCACTGCTCTTACCGTAAAGAGCCCATAGTCTCACTGCTCTTACCGTAAAGAGCCCACAGTCTCACTGCTCTTACAGTAAAGAGCCCACAGTCTCACTGCTCTTACAGTAAAGAGCCCACAGTCTCACTGCTCTTACAGTAAAGAGTCCACAGTCTCACTGCTCTTACCGTAAAGAGTCCATAGTCTCACTGCTCTTACAGTAAAGAGTCCATAGTCTCACTGCTCTTACCGTAAAGAGTCCATAGTCTCACTGCTCTTACAGTAAAGAGTCCATAGTCTCACTGCTCTTACAGTAAAGAGTCCATAGTCTCACTGCTCTTACCGTAAAGAGTCCATAGTCTCACTGCTCTTACCGTAAAGAGTCCATAGTCTCACTGCTCTTACAGTAAAGAGTCCATAGTCTCACTGCTCTTACCGTAAAGAGCCCATAGTCTCACTGCTCTTACCGTAAAGAGCCCACAGTCTCACTGCTCTTACAGTAAAGAGCCCACAGTCTCACTGCTCTTACAGTAAAGAGCCCACAGTCTCACTGCTCTTACAGTAAAGAGTCCACAGTCTCACTGCTCTTACCGTAAAGAGTCCATAGTCTCACTGCTCTTACAGTAAAGAGTCCATAGTCTCACTGCTCTTACAGTAAAAAGCCCATAGTCTCACTGCTCTTACAGTAAAGAGCCCACAGTCTCACTGCTCTTACAGTAAAGAGTCCACAGTCTCACTGCTCTTACAGTAAAGAGTCCACAGTCTCACTGCTCTTACCGTAAAGAGTCCACAGTCTCACTGCTCTTACAGTAAAGAGTCCACAGTCTCACTGCTCTTACAGTAAAGAGTCCATAGTCTCACTGCTCTTACAGTAAAGAGCCCATAGTCTCACCGCTCTTACAGTAAAGAGCCCACAGTCTCACCGCTCTTACAGTAAAGAGTCCACAGTCTCACTGCTCTTACAGTAAAGAGTCCATAGTCTCACTGCTCTTACAGTAAAGAGTCCATAGTCTCACTGCTCTTACAGTAAAGAGTCCATAGTCTCACTGATCTTACAGTAAAGAGTCCATAGTCTCACTGCTCTTACAGTAAAGAATCCATAGTCTCACTGCTCTTACAGTAAAGAGTACATAGTCTCACTGCTCTTACAGTAAAGAATCCACAGTCTCACTGCTCTTACAGTAAAGAGTCCATAGTCTCACTGCTCTTACAGTAAAGAGTCCATAGTCTCACTGCTCTTACAGTAAAGAGTCCATAGTCTCACTGCTCTTACAGTAAAGAGTCCATAGTCTCACTGCTCTTACAGTAAAGAATCCATAGTCTCACTGCTCTTACAGTAAAGAGTACATAGTCTCACTGCTCTTACAGTAAAGAATCCAGTCTCACTGCTCTTACAGTAAAGAGTCCATAGTCTCACTGCTCTTACAGTAAAGAGTCCATAGTCTCACTGCTCTTACAGTAAAGAGTCCATAGTCTCACTGCTCTTACAGTAAAGAGTCCATAGTCTCACTGCTCTTACAGTAAAGAGTCCATAGTCTCACTGCTCTTACAATAAAGAGTCCATAGTCTCACTACTCTTACAGTAAAGAGTCCATAGTCTCACTGATCTTACAGTAAAGTGTCCATAGTCTCATTGCTCTTACAGTAAAGAGTCCATAGTCTCCCT